>JANHMN010000009.1:15688569-15774478 GCA_030674055.1 Rhabdomys pumilio
TTTTTTTTTTTTTTTTTTTTTTTTTTTTTTTTTTTTTTTTTTTTTCCAACCAGGTAGAAAAACTTATTCAAACTAATGAATGACAGAAATGGTGAGTTTTCTTGATAGATACCACTCACGGAAGTTCAGTCAAAATGAGATAAACGGTTTAAATAGATTTACAACACCTAAGAAAGTGGGAGTAGTCATCAAAAGTCACATAACAGCAACAAAAACAACCACAAAAAGTCCAGGACCACACAATTTCCTCTCAGCATTCTACTAGATATTCAAAGAAGAGATAATTTCAGTATTCCTCAAATTATTTCACAAAACAGAAACTAAAGGAACATAGCCAAATTTGTGTGATGAGATCACAGTCCCTCTGATACATAAACCACACAATGTTTCAACAAAAGAAGAGAATCACAGATGATTTATCTTATAGACACAGATGAAAATGTATTAAATAAAAGACTTACATTAATACAACAAAATGATCTTCCACCATGACTAAGTAGGCTTCATCCCAGGGATTCAGGGATGGTTCAACCTACAAAACCTCAGTCAATGTAATCCAAAATATAAACAAACTGAAATTAGAAAACAAAACAAAACAAACTCAAGATCATTTCACTGGATGCTTAAAAAGTCTTTTTAAGAATCCAACACTTCTTCATTTTAAAAGTCTTGGAGAAAGAAGGGATAAAAGGAATATACCAAAACATAATAAAGGCAATTTACAGCAAGGCTATAGTCAATGTTAAAGTAAATGGAGAGAAACACAAATCAATTTCATTAAAATCAGAAACAGAACACAGATGTCCATTCCCTCTCTTTCACCCCTGATTTCAACCTATAGTAATAAAATCTGTGAGTAATGGCACAGCAACAGAAACATTGATCAGTGAATTTTACATCCAGACATCGCCCTAGGCACCAGAGACACAACTGGCAGTAGGGAGCTTCCAGAGTGCACCTGACATTCAGACCCTGCCCCTGCAGAAAACCACTCCCCTTCTGCCCCTCACCCCAATCCCAGTGACTGGAGCAGACATCCAGCTGATCTGCTCCCCTGTGGAAACTGCATCTGGAGGCATCCTAGAAGGTCTCTGCCCTCGGAGCTGCAGACATCCTAGTGAGGCTACTTCCCTCAGAGCTGTAGAAACCACATCCAGAGACATCCTAGAGAAGCCACTGGCCTCAGAGCAGGGAACACCATATCCGGAATAAGCATCCTAGAGGAGCGACTACACTCAGAACAGCAAACTCTTAACTACCTTGGAGACACCATATTCTGAGATATACTAGAGGAGCTACTGTACCCAGAACAGCTGGAGCTCAGAATCACAGAGACACCCAGACCCTGAGGAGTTCTGACACAACTGAGATAACTGTAAAGACAGGCTCCAGTCAGATCCAGTGAGTGCAGGTAGAACTAATGCTAACCAAATGGCAAAAAGCAAGTGTAAGAATGTAAAAAACAGAAACCAAAGTTTCTTGGCATCACCAGAACCCAGTTCTTCCACCATAGCAAGTCTTGAAAACCACATCACACCAGAAAAGCAGGATTCAGAATTAAAATCACTTCTCATGATTATGATAGATGACTTTATAAAAAGGTCATAAACAACACTCTCAAAGAATTTGAGGAGAACACAAGTAAACAGATAAAAGCCCTTAAAGAAATGCAAGAAAACACAACCAAACAGGTGAAGGAATTACACAAAACCTTCCAGAATCTAAAAATGAAAGTAGAAACAATAAAGAAATCTCAAAAGAAGACAACCCTGGAGATAGAAAACCTAGGAAAAAGATCAGGAGTCATAGACACAAGCATCACCAACAGAATACAAGAGATAGAAGAGAGAATCTCATTCGCAGAAGATACCATGGAAAACATAGACATAACAGTCAAAGAAAATACAAAATGCAAAATGCGCCTAACACAGAACATCCAGGAAATCCAGGACACAATGAGAAGGCAAAACCTAAGGATAATAGGTATAGATAAGGGCAAGACTTCCAACTTAAAAGACCAGTAAATATTTTCAACAAAATTATAGAGGAAAACTTCCCTAACCTAAAGAAAGTGATGTCCTTAAATACACAAGAAGACTACAGAACCCCAAATAGACAAGACCAAATAAGGAATACCTCCCATCACATAATATTCAAAACATCAAATATATAAAACAAAGAGAAGATACTAAAAGCAGCAAGGGAAAAAGGCAAAGTAACATATAAAGGCAGACCTATAAGAATTACACCAGACT
Source organism: Rhabdomys pumilio (assembly GCA_030674055.1). Taxonomy (NCBI): domain Eukaryota; kingdom Metazoa; phylum Chordata; class Mammalia; order Rodentia; family Muridae; genus Rhabdomys; species Rhabdomys pumilio. The sequence continues at coordinate 15,690,825 of JANHMN010000009.1, forward strand.
TCTCACCAGAGACTATAAAAGCCAGAAGATAATGGAATGATATTATACAGACCATAAGAGATCACAAATGGCAGCCCAGAGTACTATTCCCAGCAAAACTCTTAATCACTATTCATGGATAAAACAAGATATTCCATGACAAAACGAAATTTACACAATATCTTCCCACAAATCCAGCTCTTTAAAGGATAATGGATGGAAAACTACAACACAAAAAGGGAAACTACAACCAAGAAAAAGCAAGAAATTAGTCTTCCAACAACCTCAAATGAAGATAGTTACATAAACATAATCCCACCTGTAATAACAAAAATAACAGGAAGCCACAATCATTTTTCCTTAATATCTATTAATAACAATGAACGCAATTCTCCAATGAAAAGACATAGCCTAGAAGACTGGATACATAAACAGGACCCAGAATTTTGCTGCATACAGGAAACGTACCTTTGTGCCAAAGGCAGACACTACCTCAGAGAAAAAGGATGGAAAACAATCTTCCAAGCAAATAGTCTCAAGAAAAAAGCTGGAGTAGCAATTCTAATATAAAATAAAATTGATTTTCAAACAGAGGTAATAAAAAAGATAAAGAAGGACACTACATACTCATCAAAGGAAAAATGCACCAAGAAGAACTCTCTATCCTGAACACCTATGCCCTAAATGAAAGAGCACCCATATACAATAAAGAAACTTTACTGAAGCTCAAAGCATACATTGCATCTCACACAATAATAGTGGGGGATTTCAACTCCACCCTTTCAGCAAGGGACAGATCATGGAAACAAAAACTAAACTGAGATACAATGAAAATAACAGAAGTTATGAACCAAATGGATTTAAGTGATATCTATAGAACATTTCATCCTAAAATAAAAGAATATACCTTTTTCTCAGCACCTCATGGTACCTTCTCCAAAATAGACCACATAACTGGTCACAGAACAGGCCTCAACAGATACAAAAAGACGGAAATGTTCCCGTGTACACTATCAGACCACCATGGACTAAGGATGGTCTTTAATAACAACAAAAACAATGGAAAGCCCACATACGGGTGGAAATTGAACAACACTCTACTCAATGATGACTTGGTCAAGGAAGAAGTAAAGAAAGAAATTAAAGACTTTTTAGAATTTAATAAAATGGAGAACACATCATATCAAACCTTGTAGAACTCCATGAAAGCAGTATTAAGAGGAAAACTCAGAGCTCTAAGTGATTCAAAAAAAAAAAAACCTAAAAACTAAAAAATACAAAACAACAACAACAAAAAACTGGAGAGAGCATACACTAACAACATGACAGAACACCAAAAATCTTTAGAACAAAATGAAGCTAATATTTCCAAGAGGAGTAGACGTCAGGAAATAATCCAACTCAGAGCTGAAATCAGCAAAGTAGAAACAGAAAGAACTATACAAAATATCAACAAAACCAAGAGCTGGTTCTTTGAGAAAATCAACAAGATAGATAAACCCTTAGCCAGATTAATCAAAGGGCACAGAGACAGTATCCAAATTAATAAAATCAGAACTGAAAAGGGAGACATATCAACAAAAACTGAGAAAATTAAAAAAATCATCAGATCCTACTACAAAGGCCTATACTAAACAAAATTGAAAAATCTGGATGAAATGGACAATTTTCAAGACAGATACCAGGTACCAAAGTTAAATGGGGAGCAGATAAAGCATGTAAACAGTTCCATAAGCCCTAAAGAAATGGAAGTAATCATTAAAAGTCTCCACAGCAAAAAATGTCCGGGAGCGGATGGTTTTAGTGCAGAATTCTATCAGAACTTCAAGGAATACTTAATACCAATTCTATTAAAACTATTACACAGAATATAAGCTACAATTATGCTCATAGCTAAACCTCATAAAGACCCAACAAAGAAAGAAAACTACGGACCAGTCTTGCTTGTCAATATTGATGCAAAAATACTGACTAAAATTCTCACAAACCGAATCCAAGAACACATCAAAACATTTATCCATCATGATAGAGTATGCTTCATCCCAGAAATACAGGGATGGTTCAATAATCGAAAATCCATCAATGTAATCCACTACATAAATAAACTCAAAGAAAGAAACCACATGATCATCTCACTAGATGCCAAGAAAGCATTTGACAAAATTCAACATCTTTTCATACTAAAAGTCTTGGAAAGATCAGGAATTGAATGCCCATACTTAAACATAGTAAAAGCAATATACAGCAAGCCAGTAGTCAACATCAAACTAAATGGAAAGAAACTTGAAGCAATCGCACTAAGATCAGGGACTAGACAAGGCTGCCCACTCTCACCCTATCTATTCATGTAGTACTGGAAGTCCTAGCCAGAGCAATTAGACAACAAAAGGAAGTCAAAGAGACACAAATAGGAAAAGAAGAATAAGTCAAAATTTCACTATTTGCAGATGATAGAATAGTATACTTAAGTGACCCTAAAATTTCCACCAGAGAACTCCTAAGCCTGATAAACAACTACAGCAAAGTGGCTGGATATAAAATCAACTCAAACAAATCAGTAGCCTTTTGCTACTCGAAGTATAAACAGGATGAGAAAGAAATTAGGGAAATGACACCCTTCATAATAGTCACAAATAATATAAAATATCTTGAAGTGAATCTAACCAAGCAAGTGAATTATTTGTATGACAAGAACTTCAAGTTTCTGAAGAAAGAAATCAAAGTAGATCGCAGAAGTTGGAAAGATCTCCCATGCTCATGGATTGGCAGGATTAACTTAGTAAAAATGGTTATCTTGCCAAAAGCAATCTATAGGTTCAATGCAATCCCCATCAAAATTCCAAATCAATTCTTCATAGAAATAGAAAGAGCAATTTAAAAACTCATTTGGAATAACAAAAAAAAAAAAAGCAAGATAGCAAGAACCATTGTCAACAACAAAAGTACTTCTGGGGGAATCACTATCCATGACCTCAAACTGTACTACAGAGCAGTAGTGATAAAAACTGCATGGTATTGGTACAGAGACAGGTAGGAAGATCAATGGAATAGAATTAAAGATCCAGAAATGAACCCACACAGCTATGGTCACTTGGTCATTGACAAAGGAGCTAAAATCATCCAGTGGATAAAGGACAGCATTTTCAACAAATAGTGCTGGCTCAACTGGAGGTCAGCATGTAGAAGAATGCAAATCGATCCACTCATATCCCCTTGTACAAAGCTCAAGTCCAAGTTGATAAAGACCTTCACATAAAATCAGATACACTGAAACCAATATAAGAGAAGGTGGGGAAGACCCTCGAATACTTAGGCACAAAGGAAAAATTTCTGAACAGAACACCAATGGCTTATGCTCTAAGATCAAGAATTGACAAATGGGACCTCATGAAATTGAAAGCTTCTATAATGCAAAAGATACTGTCAATAAGACAAAACAGCAATCAACAGATTGGGAAAAGATCATTACCAATCCTAGATCCGATAGAGGGCTATTATACAATATATGCAAAGAACTCAAGAAATTAGACCCCAGACAACCAAATAACCCTATTAAAAATGGGATACAGAACTAAACAAAGAATTCTCAACTGAGGAAATTCGAAGGGCCAAGAAACACCTTAAGAAATGCTCAACATCCTTAGTCATTAGGGAAATGCAAATCAAAACAATTCTGAGATACCACCTCACTTCAGTCTGAATGGCTAAGATAAAAGATTCCAGTGACGGTAGATGCTGGTGAGGATGTGTAGAAAGAGGAACACTCCTCCATTGTTGGTGCGAATGCAAGCTGATACAAGCACTCTGGAAATTAGTCTGGCAGATCCTCAGAAATTTTGACATAGCACTACCTGAGGACCCAGCTATACCACTCCTGGGCATATACTCAGAAGATGATCCAAACTATAACAAGGACATATGCTCCACTATGTTCATAGCAGCATTATTTATAATAGCCAGAAGCTGGAAAGAATCCAGATGTCCTTCAACAGAGGAATGGATACAAAAAATGTGGTACATTTACACAATGGAGTACTACTCAGCTATTAAAAATAATGAATTAAGAGAAATTATTAGGTAAATGGATGGAACTAGCAAATATCATCCTGAGTGAGGTAACCCAATCACAAAAGAACACACATGGTATTTACTGACTGATAAGCAGATGTTAGCCCAAAAGCTTGAAATAGCCAAGATTAAACTAACTGACCACATGAAGTTCATGAAGAAGGAAGATGAAGCATGGATTCCTTGGTCCTTCTTTTAAGAAGTGACAGAATGCTCAAGAGAGCAAATGAGGTGACAAAGAGTGGGACAGAAAGTCAAGTAGGGGCCATTGGGAGACCACTCTACCCTGATATCCTTCTCATGTGCAGTCACCAAAGATAGACTCTGATATGGATGTCAGGAAGTTCATACTGAAAGAAGCCTGACATAGCTGTCTCCTCAAACATCTGCCAGAGTCTGAAATATCCAGAGGCAGATACTCACAGTTACCCATTGATCTGATCAAGGGTTCCCAATGAAGAAGTTAGAGAACTGAAGGAGCTGAAAGGGTTGGTGGCCCCAGGAGGAGAGCAACAGTGCCAGCCAAACAGAGCTCCCCAGGGTCTAAACCACCAGCCTGTGAGCACAAAGGGAGGCACCCACGACTTCAGCTGTATACTTAGGGGAGGATGGCCTTGTTGGGCATGGGTGGGAGAGGAGATCCCTGGTCCCATAAAAGCTGAACACTGAGCGGGGAGGAATTAAAGGGTGGGGAGGGGGAACTAGGGAGTAGGTGGGGGCACACCCTTGTGGACGCAGGAGTGGGAATGGGATAGGGGGTTCCTGGGTGGTTGGGGGAATGGGTTGAGGGGATAAAATATGAAAAGTATTTTATAAAATAAATAAAAAAAAAGAAAAATAAGACAACTGAAAGAGATTAAGAGAATAAAAATGGGTATAGAAGAAGTTAAAATATTGCTATTTCCAGATGATAATGATAATATAGATAAGCCGTACTAAAACTTCTATCAAGGAACTACAGCTGATACATATTTTCAACAAAGTGACTGAATCCTACATTAAAAAAAAAAATCTCAGTATCCCTCCTCTATATATATGACCGATTTAGAAAGAAAGGTAAACAATGCCCTTCATCATAGCTAAGAGTTATACAAAATATTTTTGAAGGTAACAATAATCAAGCAAGCAAAAGACTTCTATGAAAAAAATTTCAAGTCTTTGAAGAAACAAATTGAAAAAATATATCAAAATATGAAACGATCTTTCATGAGCATGGATCAGTTCAATCAATATAGTAAAATTGCCTATCCTACCAAAAGTAAAGTACTGATCCAATGATATTCTTACTAAAATGCCTACAAAATTCTTCACAGAACTCCAAACACAATACTAAATGTCATATGGAAAACAAAAAGTATAGGATAGCTAACACAATGAATAATAAAAGAACTCTCAGAGGTGTCTTCACCCATGATTTCAAGCTATAGTAATAAAAATCCATGGGTAAAGGCATAGCAACAGAAACATTGATCAGTATATTTGATTCAGAGTTTCAGACATTAATCAACACACCTACAAATACCTGTATTTTCATCAAGATGTCAGAAATACTCAATGGGGAAAAAGTGTCTTCAATAAACTTCAAACTGGATATCTGCATGTAGGACAACACAAATAAATACATATCTAACACCATGCACAAAACTCAAGTCATAGTCAATCAAAGACCTTAACATAAAACCAGATGCACTAAATGTGACAGAAGAATAAGTAAGAAATAGTCGTGAATGCACAGGTATAAGAGACAGCTTCCTGAACATAAAGCTGATAGTACCAGAGCTAAGATCAACAATTAACAAATGGAGCATTATGAAACTGAAAATTTTCTGAGAGACAAAGAAAATATTAATAAAGCAGAAGAACAAAATACAGAGTGAGAAAAGATTTTCACCACCACGACTAAAGGGCTAATATCCACAGTATATTAAACCCCCAAAAAATAGATATCAGCAAAGCAAATAACACACTTTAAGAAAAACAGATCTTAACATTAAAAAAAAATCTCATTAGAGAAAACTCACATTGCTGGGAAACACTTGAGAGATATTCAACATCCTTAGCGACAAAGAGAATGCAAATCAAAACTAATTTAACAGTCCATCATACACCTGTTGAAACGGCTTAGATCAATAACACAATGAGCATGTAGAGTATAGAGAATACTCTTTCATTGCTGGTGGGAGTGCAAGTTTGTACAACCACCATGGTAATCATCATGGCGGTTTTTCAAAACACTGGAAATCTATGTACTTCGAGACACGAGCTATACCAATCTTGGCATATACCCAAAAGACACACTGTCCTACCACAAAGACAATTACTCAAATACATTTATAGTCCATTTATTTATAATAGCTGAAGCATATTACAAATAACTATTTATAAAAGCTGGAAACATTTCTTTCAGCCAAATAGTGGATACATTACAGAGTATTTTTACACCACAGAGTAGTATTCACTTGCTAAAAACAATGACATGAAATTTGTAGGCATGTGGAACTATGAAAATATCATCCTCAGTGTGGTATCCCAGTCCCAGAAAGATATACATGGTGTGAATTTAATTATAAGTGAATATTAGCTATTAAGCAAATGGTAATCATGCTACAATCCACAGACTCAGAAAGGCTAAGTAAAATGAAGAGCTCTATGAGTTGTGTATGGATCTCCTTGAATGGGGAATGAGAGTAAATTTTATGAATGGACTGCAGGTGTGTGGAATTGGGAACAGGAAGGAACAGGAGAGTAATGGAGGGAAATAATATGGTGAGAGATAACTGGAATTGGAGGACATTTGGTGGGGATTTGTTCAGGCCCATGGAAACCAAATGCAATAGAAACTCTTCAGGATTCTATGAGGGTGACTCTAGTGAGGGCTGTTAGTAATAAAGGATACAGAACCTTAACTGGCTATCTTCTGTAACCAGGAGAATCTTCTGGTAGTTGGACTGTGATACCAATTCATCTGAAGAAAAAAAAAAATACCCTCTGCAAGATGTGCTGGGAAATGCAGGTATGAAGCACATAGGAATGCTGCTTTAATTTAAGGCCTTTAACATAAGAGGAGACTCATGCCTGACATGGACTAGAGGACCAAGATACAGGATGGATATCAGAGATCCCTGTAATACAAATAAATACTTAAAATGATTTCTAGCAAAATTTTTGTATACTCAGAAATGGATGCCCAGCACAGTTAATGCAAGAGAACTCTGCTGAAGCTGGTGCAAGCAGACAGAAAGATGAAGAACCAAACATTAAACAAAAAGTGAGAGCATAAATTGAAGATCTTTATCAGGTCCCTCATCTTGGAGTTTGTGAACCCCTGTGGAAGAGTGGAAGGAAGAATTGTAGGTACCAGAGCAGAGAACATGCCTATAGATATCATCTAAGTAGAACATATAGGGACTCAGGCATGTAGGGACTCACAGAGACTGAAGAAGCAATCACATAATGTGCATGGGTCTGCACTAGCTCCTCTGAATATATATTATAACCAATAGCTTGGTGGCTTTATAGAAATTGTAACAGTGGAGTGAGAGTGTCTTGGATTCTTTGGATTTTTTTCCTGCTCTTGGAAATTTTATCTTTCTTCCTATTGGGTTGCCTTGTTCATCCTTGATATGAGAGTTTTTGCCTAGTCTTTCTTTTCCTCTTCTTCTTTTCCTTCTCCTCCTCTTCCTCATCCTCATCCTCTTTCTTCTTCTCCTTTCTTCTCTTTCTCCTCCTCCTTTTTCTCCTCCCCCTCCTCCTTTTATTAAATCCTGACCACAAATTTTCCTCTCTCCTTTTCTCCTACTTCTTACTCCCATTTCCCCATTGCCCAGTTCATCCACTGCTTCTCTTCAGCAAAGGACAGGTTACCTCTGGATATTAAACAAATATGACATACCAAGTTCCAGTAAGACTATGCATACCCCTTCATACTAAGATTGGATGAGGCAACTCAGTATAAGAAAAATGAACCTCAAAACAAACAATGTTTTCAGAGATAGCCCCTATTCTCACTGTTAGAGGCTCTACATGAAGACCAACATACACAACTGTGACATATAAGCAGAAGTCTTAGTTCATATTCTTTCAAGTTACCTTATTGGCACTAATCCTTTGTGAATCTCTATGAGCCAATATTCTTTCAAGTTACCTTATTGGCACTAATCCTTTGTGAATCTCTATGAGCCAATATTAGTTGATTCAGTGCACATTTCTGTGGCAATCTTGAAACTTCTGATGCAATACTTCCTAAAATACTTCTTCCCCATCTTCTGGCAGATTCTTTGAACCTGACTTTATGTTCGAATGTGGATCGCCGCATCACTTTCCATCAGCTTTTGGCTGAAGTTTCACTGATGAAAATTGTGCTAAACACCCATCTACAGTATAATAGAATATTATTAAGAGTCATTTTACTGAAATTTATATTTTTTCCAGTCAAGTTAGTTTCTATCCTAGATCTTTGAGATATCTTCTGTGTTCTGGCCCTCCAGATAGTGTAAGGTGGGGACTCACTCTCTTTGCATGGGTCTCTAAGTGGATCAGACACTTGTTGGCCAAGGGCAGCTAGAGTGCTTGTGGATTCCTCAGCTGGCCCTGCTTTTCCCTCTACTTGTGACTCTGTGGGGAATCTAGAGCCCCAAACATTCTTAGTTCATAACTAGTGTACCAGGACTGGATCCCCAAAAGAGCAGATCAACAATTTAAACATTTTTTTCCGTGGATCAAGGGGCCACAGATGAACATGCCTTCACTGGCTTTGGGCTTGAGTTGACAATGCCTTGTCCTTTGTTTCACAGGGTTTTACCTCCTTCCCCATTGGCACACATTGATTCTGCTATCATAGGGGACATAAGTAGACAGAGTTGTACCCGTTCTCTAGGGGCAACTACCATCTGCCAGACTTTATTTTTATGAATCCATGGGACAACACACAGACAAGGGTACACAGGCAGAATAGGTGAGAAGTTTGCTGTGCAAACACAGGTTCACATCCCCAGCCTTCCAGGAACTCTCACTCCATCCCCTGCAAGCTAAAGATGGCCTACCTCAAAGGCCTCAAAGACTAAAGACAGTGAACAGATAGCCATGGCAAAGTGAATTTCTTCCCCAGGCTAGGAGCAGGAAGGATCAGCCAGAATGTGTTGAGAGAACTGGACTCAAAGAACCAAAGTAAATTCCTTGAGCAAACTGACATAGTTGTTGCATGTCTTCTCTGCTGAAGCACAGAGGCACAACAGGAATGATGAGTTGAGTTTTGCTTTTACAGTTGAAATTAACATAGCTTTCAACATGAACAGCTTTCCCCAATCTTAGAATTGCCATGCTTCTTTGTCTACATTTTGTTTAAATCCTTTTTTTCCATATTAACAGGAATGGCTAAAATATGTTCATGCTTTTAACCCAAAATTATTTACAGATTACAAATGAAAGTTATATGGGCATATCTAAAATTTATCTCTTTTTGTAAATTTAAAAATTCTTTTAGGGCTGGAGAGATAGCTCAGTGGTTAAGAGCACCGAATCTCTTTCAGAAGTCCTGAGTTCAATTCCCAGTTACTACATGGTGACTTACAAACATCTGTAAAGGGATTCAATTTCCTCTTCTGGTGTGTCTGAAGACAACTACAGTCTACACATACACATTAATTTTTTTTTTTCGGTTTTTTGAGACAGGGTTTCTCTGTGTAGTCCTGACTGTCCTTGAACTCACTCTGTAGACCAGGCTGTCCTCGAACTCAGAAATCCGCCTGCCTCTGCCTCCCAAGTGCTGGGATTAAAGGCATGCACCACCACCGCCCAGCTAAATATTTTTTTAATAAAAGGAAATAGAGTTTTAAAAACAAAATTCTTTGAACTTCAGAGAATCATGTTGGATCTAATTCACATAGGTCAAAGAGACCACATTAATAACTAGTATTTAATCCTCAATTAATAAAAATAATTATACCTCTTTAAACTAGTTTATTTTTCACAGATAAGCTGTTCCTGCCTATTCTGGATACATAATTAACATTATGTTTTCTTTCTCAGCTACCTTAAGCAGATGAGATAAATAATTCCCAATCTTTCTGTTTGCTTTCATTAATGAACACAATTGAGTTTCCACTTAAATGATCCCAGGCCAGGATTAAAATTTCACTAAAAGCTACCACTTGCATTTCTTCTAGGTCTAAGCCATGAACATACCATCTGACTGGAGACTATCAAGAAAAGCAGGGCTAACATCCTTAAATTATCCTAAAGAGATGACAGCTTTAGGTCACTCCAGGGACAGACAAACTCTCTTATTATGGGTTTATGAATTCTATACTTGGGAACACTTAAATAGTATTGAAAAAAAAAGGGTTATGTCTATATAAACGAATCAAATGTTGTTTAAGACCAATGTATATACTTTCAAAAAAACTGTATATACTTGCTCTAGAGATTTCAGTAATCAACAAAACTGCTGATCCCTCAATACTCCTATGTTTTTTGTTGTGTTTTATTTTGATTCTTAGACCCTGCCTTCTCCAATTTTTAAAATGGCAGATAGATAGTTTTGAAGAAATAACCTTTTACTGGGTTATAGTTCAGTACCACACAATCCCCTTTATAGAGGTTAAATATTTTTCTCCATTAAAATAATATTTCTTAGCTAATTAAGGACAAAGTCTACCATTGTCTGGATAGCCTTCTGGGCTCAGCCCACAATGATGGACTCCATTTATCACCAGGGATTCTCATTCTCTAACTTTGTCTGGGGAGTTCAAACCCCACTCCCACAGACTTCTACCTGAAGAATGGCAGGTAGTCTTAGTTCAATGATAGGTTCAATTCCTTTCTCCCAGTAAGAACCCATTCAACTAGGACCAGAAATTCCTGGAATGTCTATCCATGCTTATGCAGCTTCTCAATACTATTGGCTTTAAGTCAGTAACCTCTGCTGACCCTGGATATTGCTACCATTTAACACAAAACTATATATGCTTTGAACCACTCCAAGTAAGGCTCATCTGTCCCCTGAAGTTGGTCCTGGGGTGTCATTATGACCTTATAAACTCATGGGCCTTTTGGACCCTTGTTCATCATCTCTGTTACATTTGCCCTCATAGATTAATATTGCTCAATGATTGTCACAGACAGGAAGGATCACAGTGTTCAAGAAGTTCATGGATGGTGTTCTTAGAGACAAGACAGAATTGGACTCTATGGAGCTGGATTGATAGGTAGTTGTGTGTAACAACATGGGTTCTGTGAACTGAACCAAGTCCTCTGCAAGAGAGGTAATCACTCTTAATTGCTAAGAACATTTCTTGCCCCAAAATTCTTACTTGTATTTTACAACTAATTCCTGTAGGTTGGCCTTCCGAAATGATTCCTTCTGTAACTTTCTCATTGTTCTTTAGGTCTTTTCTAAACTCACAGAAAAGATAAAGAACTTTTTTTCTCACTCAAACACAGAAATATCACATACATACATCCTGTAGAGGGCTGATATCCAAGATATACAATGAACTCAAGAAATTATGCTCCAGACAACCAAATAACCCTATTAAAAATGGGGTAAAGAGCTAAACAAAGAATTCTCAACAGAAGAAACTCAAATGGTCGAGAAGCACCTTAAGAAATGCTCAATATCCTTAGTCATTAGGAAAATGCAAATCAAAACAACCCTGAGATACCACCTCACACCAGTCAGAATGGCTAAGAACAAAAACTCAGGTGATAGTAGATGCTGAAAGGATGTGGAGAAAGAGGAACACTCTTCCATTTTTTGGTGGGATTACAAGCTGGTATAAGGACTCTGGAAATCAGTCTGGCGTTCCTCAGAAAACTGGACATAGCATTACCTGAGGACCCAGCTATACCACTCCTGGGCATATACCTAGAAGATGCTCCAACATATAACAAGGACATATGCTCCACTATGTTCGTAGCAGCCTTATTTATAATAGCCAGAAGCTGGAAAGAACCCAGATGTCCTTCAACTGAGGAATGGATACAAAAATGGTGGTATACTTACACAATGGAGTACTACTCAGCTACTAAAAATAATAAATTCTTAGGTAAATGGATGGGACTAGAAATTATCATCCTGAATGAGTTAACCCAATCACAAAAGAACACACATGGTATTTGTTCACTGATAAGCAGATGTTAGCCCAAAAGCTGGAAAGAGTGAAGACTCAACTCACAGACCAAATGAAGCTCATAAAGAAGGAAGATTAAGTGGGGATGCCTCAGTCCTACTTAGAACGAGTAACAAATACTCAAGAGAGCAAATATGGAAACAAATCGTGGGACAGAAACTGAAGGAGGGGCCATCTGGAGACCATTCCACCTGGGTATCCATCCCATGTACAGTCACCTAAGCTAGACATTGATGTGGATGGCTGGAAGTGCATGCTGACAAGAACATGATATAGCTGTCTCCTTAGAGGTCTGCCATAGACTGAGACATTCAAAGGATGATGCTCACAGATAACCATTGATATGATCAAGTGTTTCCCAAAGGAGAAGTTAGAGAGAAGACTGAAGGAGCAGGAAGGGTTTGTGACCCCATGAGGAGAGCAACAATATCAGTCAACCAGAGCTCGCCAGGGTCTAAACCACCAGCCTGAGAGCACATAGGAAGGAACCCATGACTCCAGCTGTATATGTAGGGGAGGATGGCCTTTTCGGGCATAGGTGGGAGAGGAGATTCTTGGTCTCATGAAAAACAAACACAGAGTGGGGGGAGGGGGTAGAGGGGGCAGGTGTAGGTATGCACATAGCCTCATAGAAGCATGAGGAGGGGGGATGGGATTGGAGGTTTCTGGGTGGTGAGGGGAAGTGGGGTAAGAGGATAAAATCTGAAATGTAAATATAATACTCAATAAAAAATTATAAAAATATAAAATTGCATGTTTTCAAAAAAATATTTTGATATAGTTTCAATTTATGACACCTATTCATCCATTTTCAAAAATTTGTATATGGAGTTTTGTGAGCTTATGAGGAAGAAGTATAATCTTCAATATTGCATATTATTAAAAATATTATACTTTCAAAATTTAGTAACCTAGTAAATAATATACATGCAATATAAGAATGACTATAGAAGCTGGACATGAGCACTGAGCAGATCCCTGGCAGCAGCTCTTCCCCAATCTCACAGGACCCAGGAAGAAGCAGTCATCCCAGGAGATCTAACCCAGGCAATACCTTAGGTAAGCACCACCTGCCCCAAACAGGGAGTAACTGTAACCCACTGGGACCCAGGAACACACTCCTGGCCCATGGCACTGGTTCCTCTGATCTGGGCCAGGGCACTGAGCAGATATTGGACCCATGCACTAACCACAGTACTAACACCCACCCCACACAGTTCTGAAACTACAAAGATAATAGGAAAAACAGACTCAAGTCAGAGACAGTGAGCGCAGGTAGCACTAAGGCAATCCAGATGGCAAAAGGCAAGCAAAAAAAAAAAAAAAAAACAAAAACAAAAACAAAAACAAAAACAAAAAAAACACAAAAGCATCAGCAACACAGGGTATTTGATATCATTAGAACCTAGTTCTCCCATACTAGAAAGTTCCGAAGTCCCCATATCACCAGGAAAGCAAGATTCAGATTTAAAATTATTTCTAATAATGATGATAAAGGAAGTTAAGAAGGACAAAAATAACACTCTAGTAGAATTTGAGAACACAGGTAAACAGGGTAGAATCCCTTAAAGAAGAAACACTAAACTCCCTTAAAGAATTACAAAAGAACACAACCAAACAGGTGAAGAAATAGAATAAAACCATACAGGACATAAGAAAGGAAGTATAAACAATAAAGAAATCTCAAAGAGAGACAACCCTGGAATTAGAATACCTAAGAAAAAGATCAGGAGTCATAGACAAAAGCATCACCAACAGAATACAAGAGATAAAAGAGAGAATCTCAGGTGCAGAAGATACCATTGAAAATATTGACACCACTGTCAAAGAAAATGCAAAATGCAAAAAGTTCTTCATACAAAACATCCAGAAAATTCAGGACACAATGAGAAGACCAAAGCTAAGGATAATAGGTATAGATGAGAGTGAAGATTCCCAACGTAAAGGGCCAATAATTATCTTCAACAAAATTATAGAAGAAAACTTCCCTAACCGACAGAAAGAGATTCCCATAAACATACAAGAAGCCCACAGAATGTCAAATACACTAGACCAGAAAAGAAATACCTCCTGTCACATAATAATCAAAACACCAAATTAACAAAACAAAAGTGAATATTAAATGTAGTAAGGGAAAATGGCCAAGTAACATTTAAAGGCAGATCTATCAGAATTACATCAGACTTCTCACCAGATACTATAAAAGCAAGAAGATGCTGGACAGATGTCATACAGACAGTAAGATAACACAAGTACCAGCCCAGGATACTATACCCATCAAAACTCTCAATATCATAGATGAAGAAACCAAAATATTTCATGACAAAACCAAATTTACACAGTATCTTTCCACAAACCCAGCATTACAAAGGATAATAGTGGGAAAGCTCCAATACAAGGAGTGAAATTACACCCCAGAAAGAGCAAGAAAGTAATCCTCTTTCAACAAATCCAAAAGAAGATAGCCACAGAAAGATAATTCCACCTCTAATAACAAAAATAACAGGAAGCAACAATCACTGTTCCTTAATATATTTTAACATCAATAGACTCAATTCCCCAATAAAAATAAAAAGGCTAATGAACTGGATACATAAACAGGACCCAACATTTTTTGGTGCATACAGGAAACCCACCTCAGTGACAAAGACAGACACTACCTTACAGTAAAAAGTTAGAAAACAATTTTTCAAGCAAATGATCCTAAGAAACAAGCTGGAGTAGCCATTCTAAAACCTCCAGCCTGAGAACACAAATTAAGGGACTTATGGCTCCACTCATATAGGTAGTTGAAGGTAGCCTTGGCAGGCATCAGTGAAAGTGGAGGGCCTTGGTGACTGAAAGTTTGGATTCCCTAGTGTTGGGTAATTTGAGAGCAGGGTGTCAGGAATGGGAGGATGGTAGGAGCACACCCTCATAGAAACTCCTAGAATTATATTGATTAGACATGACAGAGGCAGGGCACCAGAATAATGAATTTCAGAATCCAAAGAAAAACTTATCTTGATACTAAAATTTGTTTTGAAAATTGTATACTGCAGAATATACAACCTTGGTGTATCTACTCATCAAGAAAGCTGAGCAGATCTGCTTGAATCTCTGATGTCCTGAAATTCCAGATTGATGCAGTGAAAACACAGATATCAGTGGCTTATCAATATACTCTTCCCCCTGCCCCTCTTCTAGTGTCTCAGCACTCATAATCAGCTTGAAGAAGTTAATGAAGAGTTGGTGCCCCCATTTCCTGGGCTTGGGGAATGAGGTGGTTAATATTGTTCTGTCTTTCTAGTTATAATTTCTTAAGTGGTACAAAATTTATTTTGATTTGAAATTTAAGGTTTTCATTGGTATGAGCTTCTTATTGATATAAAAGTGTGATTAATATTGTTACTCTCATCGGCATTGTGCCTCTATAACACATTTAAGTATACAAGGCTTAGACCCTGTCCTTCTTTAACTTTTTAACTGATATGAGATGGTTAGCCTGTGAGTAAAGGCCTCATGGCTCTGAATTTATTGTTAGTGTGTTTTCTATAATTTATTTAGAAATAGCTGAGAGGAGTTGACAACAGTCCAGATTGCCTTATGTGGATAGTTTGTTTTTAAAATGTCAGAAGTCCACAGAATTGACATTACAAACATTTCTGTATTAATATTCATTTTGATTAGAGACCTGTCTGCTCCTGAAAGCTTTTTATCTTGGATTCTAAGAAGAAATTGAGCATTTTTGGAGTTATTCCAATTGTGGTGAGACAGCCACCAGGCAAGAATTGCCTCTTTTCATGTACAGACAAAATGCTGTCTAGGAAAGGACACACTTGTGGAATAGTTGACTGATTATATCTGCCAAGACAGAATAATCAGCCCTTAACAATTCTTCATTACTAGGTATGTCACATGATCCTTTGCCAGAAGGCTGAAGATCAGCTGCTTCAATGTCTTATAGTATTGGGACTGTCTAGGTATTCAGTGGTCTCTATAAATTAGCTAAGTCCTAGAAGCTATGCTTTGTGCTTCCCATAATTTCAGTTAATTCAGTCATTCTGGATTTCTGAAGGGGTTGAAGACTTATAGTCTCATAGACCATCCCGGCTGTTTATTTTGAGAGATAAGATTTGAGAGGATGGTTTTCAGCTGACATTCATTCGAAAGCCAAGAAAAAAGGCAGGTTCCAAACTAAATTTTCTAGTTAGGAGAGATGACATCATCGGTTCAGGTTAGTCAACAGAATGATGGACTGAGTCTATCTTGTACTTTACTGATACAAATTAGTATAGTTATGCTCCAATTGTATTTTGAGAGAAAAGTTTTTTTTTTTTTTTAACATGAAGGGTGATATGTAGGAAGAGCTAAGATGGTTGGAGAAAGGAGAGGAAGAAGAGGAGCAAGGAGAGGAGGAGGAGGAGGAGAGGAGGAGCTAGGAGAAGAGAGGGGTAAGGGTGGGGGGGACATGGAGGCAGATGTTCGCACGTCTCTGCCAGTCAAAATTAGTTGATATATCTAGGTTGGGTATTGGCTTACACTTCTGACTGTATGGGCATCTTGTTATTGAGCATTACCAACTAACAAAGCCTTTAATTAACATTTTTTTTAAAAAAGTTACTAATAAAAAACAAAAAAAACAACAAATTAAATCTATTTTCGCATGAAATAAAAAATGAATGACTATAGAAATAATTCATAATAGTACTATACAACTCTAATGCAAATGTAAAAGTGATGGTTGGGTTATCTTTAGTTTCTGGAAACCTCCTCATTGTTTAGAATACTGTCATATATCAATAATGTTTAGGATTTTTGTTTCTGTGGTATACCACCTTGATTCAAAGAATCTTAGACAAAGAAACACTAATTTGCCCTACAAATCCAAGTCATAGCTTTTCACTGAAAACAGTCTGGCAAAAACTGGTGTAAAAACCATGGAGGAGCACATCTTGCTGGATTTCTTGCACATACACAGCTACTCTTCCTAATTTGTCAAAGACCAGCTACACTGAAATGGTGCTATTGACAATAGATATCTCAGTTTTTATCTCCTTTTCTGGTTTTGCCTCTGCAAACCCCCTATCTCATCCCCCACTGCTTCAATGAGGGTGCTCCCCCACACACCCATGCACTCCCACCTCACTGCCCTAGCATTCCCCTACAGGGACATTGAGCCTTCACAGAACCAAGCACCTCCACTCCCACTGATGGTAGATAAAGCTATCCTCTGCTACAAAGACTGCTGGAAACATGAGTTCTCTTTGTTTGGTGGTTTAGTCTCCCACCTATTAAACTATATCATTTTGTGTGTGTAATCATCCAAGAATTCCTAAATTAACAGTGAATTCTCTTCTTCCACTTGAGAGCGATACATTCTTGCTGCCCAACCTTAAATTCTGGAAATGTGCCAAATTACCAGTGCCCACCCAGGTTCCCTTGGTTCTGCTGATAAAATATAGCACACACACACACACACACACACACACACACACACACACACCAGTTAACCTTAAAATTCCTTTGCTAACTCAGTGACTGAACACCCCTGAATTTACCCTGTCACCCCAGCCACAATCAAATAAAATGGTCATTGTCCACTCTAACTGAAAACTCATGTGGCTGATTGGCTGTATGTACTGCAACTACTACCTCCATCTCTTTCCTCAGTTCTTTCTCTTGTGTCTACTAGCTTGTCTGCTGGCACCCAGAAATCCTTCCCATTATGCCCAGCTCATTGTGCTATTAGCATCTTTAATGATGGATCAATAACCAATTGAGAAACAGGACCTTAGTATCATAACCACCCCCTTCAAAGCTTCATGATAATCATTTGGGGTAGAACTATGCTTTTTTGTTACACATTTTTTTTTGTAGTTTATCACACGGACTTGAACAGAGGCCAAAAAGATGAAAATGGATTGTTTTCTATGTGTAAGCACTTTAAAGAAATTTCATCTTTGCAGACCAATATGAACAGAGGAAAATGATGTATGTATTAAAATGGCAACACATGTTGTATTAACTTTCTTTATTTATTTAACTTATTTTTCATTGGCTATTTTCTTTATTTACATTTCCAATGTTATGCCTTCACTAGGTCTCCACTCCGGAAAACACATATCCCATCCCTTCTCGGCCAGTTTATATGAGGGTGCTCCCCTACTCACTCACCCACTTCCATCTCCCTGCCTTTGGAAAGAAGGCCCTCTCCTCCCATTGATGCCAGACAAAGCCATCCTCTGTTACATATTCGATTGGAGCCATGGGTCCCTCCATATGTACTTCTTTGGTTGGTGAGTTAGTCTCCAGGAGCTCCAGGGGTCTAGCTGGTTGACACTCCCCAAAATGCTAAAACCGTCCTCAGCTCTTGCAGTTTTTTCTCCAATTCCTCTATCTGGCACACTGCACTCAGACCAACTGTTGGGTGCTCAGATCTGTCTCTGTATTTGTCAGGCTCTGGCAGGACCTCTCAGAAGACAGCCACTTCAGGCTCCTGACAACAAGCACTTCCTGACATCCACAATAGCATCTGGATTTGGTGACTGTATATGGAATGGATCCTCAGATGGTCCAGTCTCTGGATGGCCTTAAAATGGCAGTTTGTGCTATTTCCCTTAGTGCTATAACCAATTCACAATACGAAGCACCTTAAAGGAGAAAAAAATGGTTTTTCTCACAGATCCCAGAATACAGTCCATCATAGTGGAAAATGGCTGGAGAAGTAGGAGATGGCTGGTCACCCTGTATCTGTTGAGAAGAAAGAGAAAATGAACAGGAAGTGGAGTGGACATTTGAATATCAAGGACAAGCCACAGTAACTTACTTTCTTCAAAAATGCTACAGATTCTACGGGTCCTACTACACTTCTATCAGTACAATCATTTGGGAAGAAGCAAACACTTGAGCTTAGAAAAGAATTTCACAATCAAATCACAGCATTAAGACAATGAAGAAAAACATTGAACTATTTAAGAATATAAGTATTCTCTAATTTTTGGTTTTGGAGACTGGAGCTTGTTCCTCTTAAATGGGAGACAATTAACAGTGATTTACAGATATTCAGCAGTCCTAAATATGTATCAGAAATAGTTTGAATTTGAGGCATAAACAGTTTGAGTTTACAATCTTTTCTCTGCCCCTCAATTAATGTGTGACTCAGAAGTACTATTTAACTCATGGGCAACACAATATTCTCATCATTGAACTCGGAGTAGTGACCACTAAACAAAAATCAAAGTGTTATATGTCAAGTCCTGGAACATGAGAACTAGAATTTAAAATATTCTTAGTAGCTAAAAAAAAATGTAGTTAATACATGCATTTAATTTTACTTTATACATTGTGTGTATGTATAAATATCATAGAGTGTCTTTCTCTTTAACACTCCATATTATTTTTTGAGCTGTGGTATCTCACTGTACAAAAAGCTTAGTTCACTTCTTATATTGGCTAGCTATGAAGCCTCAAGAGTACTACCAGCTGTCCCCTTTCAGCACTGAAATTATAGACAAGATTTTAGTGCTGAATTATTATATGATTTGGAAGGACCTGAGCACAGTGCTATCTCTCTCTGTGTCTCTGCTCTGTCTCTGTCTCTGTCTCTCTGTCTCTCTGTGTCTCTCTCTGTCTCTCTGTCTCTCTCTCTCTCTTTCTCTGTGTGTGTGTGTCTCTCTCTCTGTGCATGTAGTTATGCTCCTATGCACATTTCTACGATCTAAATGAAACTACATGTACATTATATACACTTAAAATTGTTTGTGCTAATTGAGATGCAAGACTGAGTATGATAGCTTTCCCTTGCTGTGAACTATGGAGATAATGTATAATAGAAAATTTCATCTCTACTTGTTCACTGCAGACTAAAACTTGGAGAAACAGAGCACATGCATAGTAATTGTTGTTCTTGAATCTCACTCTGTTACGTATAAGGCATGCAGCAGTAGACAACACACTTAGCTCATTAAAGTCAAAATAGGTAACAAGACATTGTTCTTAGAATGGCATCCAGCTTTCAGTAAGTGTTAGTCAATTATGTTGGTTTACATTCTCAGTATTGTGACAAAATACTCAACAAACAACTTAAGGGACAAAGGCACATTTTTGTCTCTTTGGGATTTGTGCTTTGTTTTGTTTGTTTTTTTTTTTTTGTTTTGGGAGTTTTGTTTTGTTTTTTGTTTGTTTTTGTGAGTGTTTGTTTGTTTGTTGAGCTGCAGTATACCATAGCTGGGAAGGCATGGCAGGGTGAACAAGCTGGTTGCATTTTAGGAACAGTCAGTAAGCAGAGAGAATGATGTAGATGTAGTCATTTTCTTTAGTTCTCTTTCTTCTTTTCATTTTACCCAAGACATGAGCAGCCCAAGGGCTGACGATGGTCCATATTAATGAAGAGTTTATCTACCTCTGTTAACCCAACAAACTACTTCACAAACATGCCTAGAAATTTGTCTCCTCTAATTCTAGCTCCTTTCAATTTAGCAATCAATATTAATCAACAAACCAAGATTAAATGTTACACTGTATTACTGTGAACTTTTATGTAATTTTTAAAGAATTCCTGGCATACTGCAATCTTGTAGCAGTTGTTTTAATACATAATAATTATTGTGCTCTATGTTAATTTACCTTTAATGTTGTTATAAATGCACATAATGATAACAAACACTTTTGTAAGAAACTATATATACAGGGTCTCTAATTTTTGTTTTTATTAGTGAATGCATTTTCTGTAAGTGCATAATAAAGAAATTACAGATATTCTGTTTTTATTTACCAGAAGGCATGAATCGAGCTGCATTATAATTTAGAAACAATTCTTGAGTATTATTCCATTACTAAATTTTACATTGATTTCTATTTTTTAAGTGAAAATAAAACATTAGGGGGCAGTCAGCAGAAACAGTGTGTCTCCCCAGAAAGTCAAAAAAGTAGACCAGAATGTTTAGTGACTGACTGAAAAACAAAGAAGGCATGCTTATGCTTATATCCCCAATGATTCAATTCAAGCAAGCATGTCCTTATACCTACAGTGTTTCAGTGTGTGTGTGTGTGTGTGTGTGTGTGTGTGTGTGTGTGTGTGTGTTTGTGCGTGTGTGTCCAAGTCCTTTTGTATCTTCCAGGCATGAGATGGTGATCTGTGAAAGGTAGCAGGTGGATATTATGCATGGGATTTTTTCTGTATATAACATTTTCCACTTGCTTCAGCAAATAATTTCCAAAAAATAAAAGCATTTTTTCATACCACTATTCAATGCTTTTAGAAGAAAATAAGTCAGACTCACAAAACTGACTGCATCACAAAGGCAGGGACAAGTATAGCTTCTTATAACACTCACTACTTGACTTCCCAATGTAGAATTGCTAGGACGTTCATACCATGTGGGGAAAGAAACTCGGGGGGAATCCAGCGGGTGCAAGGTCCCATGAAGGCCTGTGGTGGTGTCCTGCCCCACTTCCCACACCTCGAGCAGAAGGTCCCACATGCATGCAGCCAGGGTTCCAAAGTTACAAAAGCTGGCAGTCTGGCAACAGGCGCAGGAAGGCCCAGGAAACACATGGAGTTTTCCAAAGCTTTTATTGTTTATGGTGTGGTGAATAGGTGTAGATGGTATGCGCTTTCCCTGCAAAAGCCAGGCTCCCCTGACTTTTTATAGGGAGGGGGTAAAGGGAGGGGATAGCTTAATTAGCTACGTCCCTGGCCTTTGGGTAACTCATTAATATTTTAATCTCTGGAGGTGGAGTCCTTTTAATCACGCCCTCTAGCTGTGTGCTACGTGACCAAAGGGCGTAGGTTAAATGAAGTTACCTCATCCAGGGCCCAACAATACCATGGCCAGCTGGTCTTTAGTAAATTCTTTGCTCATTTATTTTGAGAGCGAGTATGTTCTCCCCATCTCTGTCTCCGTCTCTGTCTCTATCTCTCTGTGTATGCATGTGTGTTTGTGTGTATGCATGTGTGTTGTGTACATGCTCCTGTGGTTACCAAAAGAAGATTCCCAATTTTGTATCATCAGGTGTTATTTAAGCCAGGCTCTCACACCTATCTGAAACTTAACTTGTAGGCTATGCTAGCTTGTCAGTAAGCACCAGAGACTTTCTTGTTACCTATGTCTACCTATAAAATTACAATTTGTACTGATGTAATAGGAAATGGCAATGTGATTTCTGGAATTTAATTTATATCCTCATGTTTGCAAGATCCACTATTTAGCTATAGTCATCTGGAAACAGAGACTCTTAAAAGAGAAAAAAAGTTTCTGTCATAATGTCCTGTCACCAGGTATGTTGAACATTTTATTGATTAAAGATTATTGTAGGAGGGCTCAGTAAACCAAGCATTTCTACTCTTCAGCAGGTATTTATAAGATATATAAGAAATATAATGGTCAAGCCATAGGGAGAAAGGCAGTAAGCAGTGTTCCTCCATGTCTCTGTTTCATTGCATGGTTCCAGTTGCCTGCTATGAGTTACTGAATTGGCTTTCCTTAGTGATGGGCTCTAATCTATAATATATTTTATGTGCATGTTCTGGTGTGTGTGTGTGTGTGTGTGTGTGTGTGTGTGTGTGTGTGTGAGTGCGTGTGTGTGTCATTAATACCACATTTCATCATTGGTGGAAGTAATGTAAATAATTGGAATCAATCACTAAACAGTAGTACTGACTTGAAAAAACTTGTTGAGATCATTTGCAGATTAGACGACAAATATATTTATGAACCATTTTTCAAAGATCATCTAGTAACAATATTATCAAAAGTAAAAGAACATTCCAGTGATGGTTTGTATATGCTTGGCCCAAAGAGTGGCACTAATAAAAGGTTTGGCCCTTATGGAGTAGGGGTGGACTTGTTGGAGGAAGTGTACCACTTAAGACTTTCTTTAAAGTGTGCTTTAAATGCAAATCCAAACAATCCTGAGATACCACATCATACCAGTCAGAATGGCTAAGATAAAAATTTCAAGTGATGGTAGATGCTGGCTAGGATGTGTAGAAAGAGGAACACTCCTCCATTGTTGGTGGGAATGCAAGCTGATACAACCACTCTGGAAATCAGTCTGGCAGTTCCTCAGAAAATTTGACATAGCACTACCTGAGGACCCAGCTATACCACTCCTGAGCATATACTCAGAAGATGGTCAAAACTATAACAATGACATATGCTCCACTATGTTCATAGCAGTCTTATTTATAATAGCCAGAAGCTGGAAAGAACCCAGATGTCCTTCAACAGAGGAATGGATACAAAAAATGTGGTACATTTACACAATGGAGTACTACTCAGCTATTAAAAATAATGAATTTGATAAATTCTTAGGTAAATGGATGGAACTGGAAAATATCATCCTGAGTGAGATAACCCAATCACAAAAGAACACACATGGTATTTACTGACTGATAAGCAGATGTTACCCAAAAGCTTGAAATAGCCAAGATTCAACTAACTAACCACATGAAACTCATGAAGAAGGAAGACGAAACGTGGATTCCTTGGTCCTTCTTTGAAGAAGTGACAGAATGCTCAAGAGAGCAAATGAGGTGACAAAGAGTGAGACAGAAAGTCAAGTAAGGGCCATCGGGAGACCACTCTACCTGATATCCTTCCCATGTACAGTCACCAAAAGATAGAATCTGATGTGGATGTCAGGAAGTGCATACTGAAAGGAGCCTGACACAGCTGTCTCCTCAAACATCTGCCAGAGTCTGACATATCCAGAGGCGGATACTCGCAGTTACCCATTGATCTGATCAAGGGTTCCCAATGGAGAAGTTAGAGGACTGAAGGAGCTGAAAGGTTTGGTGGCCCCAAGAGGAGAGCAACAGTGCCAGCCAACCAGAGCTCCCCAGGGTCTAAACCACCAGCCTGGGAGCACAAAGGGAGGCACTCATGGCTTTAGCTGTATACTTAGGGGAGGATGGCCTTGTCAGACATGAGTAGGAAAGAAGATCCCTGGTCCCATGAAAACTGAGAAGAATTCGAGGGTGGGGAGGGAGGAGAGGGAGTAGGAGGGTACATACTCTTGTGGAGGCAGGGGGTATGGGATAGGGGGTTTATGGGTGGTGGGGGGAATGGGGTGAGGGGGTAAAATCTGAAATGTATTTTAAATAAATAATAAATAAATAAATAAATAAATAAATAAATAAATAAAGTGTGCTTTAAGTCCCTCACCCTAGCTGCCTAGAAGCAAGTATTCTGCTAACAGTCTTGAGATTAAGATGTAAAAACTCTCACCTCCTCCTTTATCAAGCCTTTCTGGATGGTGCCATGATCAAGCCTTGGTCATAATGGACTGAACATCTGAACCTGTAAGTCAGTCCCAATTAAATTTAGTCCTTATAAGTTGCCTTGGTCATGATATATGTTCACAGCAGTAAAACACTAAGTAAGACAATTATTTAAACTGAATGACTTATGGTACTGGAGAAAGAATTTGGGAGTTGGAAGAGAAGTCTTTTAATTATGATTAGGACAAGTTTTGTGTCTGTGTCTGTGTCCCCATGTGTGTGTGTGTGTGTGTGTGTGTGTGTGTGTGTGTGTGTGTATGTACACCTGTGTGTTGTATACACACCTGTGTGTGTGTGCCTGAGTATATCTGTTTATTGTGCATGCAAGCATGGTATGTTTTTCTGTATTTACATGTTTATTTGTCTGTGTGTTCATGTGTTGTATATATGGATGTAGGTGTGTATACATGTATGGTGTATATATGTATGTGTGTGGTTTTCAGTTCTTGTTATTTTTTTTCAAACAAATCTCTCACTGTTACCTTGCTGAGATGATTTGGCTACTGTAGATAGCCAATCATCCTCTCAGATTCTTCTGCTTTCACTTTTGACCACTGGGGTTATAGCCCTGTTCTAACAGATCTGAGCTTTTTTCATGAGTACTGAAGATTCAAACTCAGGTCCTCATGCTTTGTAGCAAGAAAATTTTCAATGGAGCTATTCCCCAACCTCACACACTCATTGTACTTCAGAGGTCAGCCACCATGGTGTGAGTACTAATGTTTGCCAAGTAGGTAAGTGGATTCTATGATGCCTGGCTTTCTAAGTGAGTTCTTGGCATGAGACTCATTATTACACTACAGTCACTGTACTAGCTAAGGCATATTCATGTCCTACTTTTTCATTCAAGATTTTCATTATTTTCCAGAAGAAATGCATGTTTTTAAGAATTGTTTTGCTTTTTTGTTGTTTTTTTTAATTTTTAAATTAGTTTTAATAATTTACAAAATACAATGTGTTTTAATTATATAAATATATATTCATATAGATGCAACTAATACTCTTTCTACAGGAATAGTTTTTATTATAGACATCAATTTTAAGATGATTTTGTATGGATACATTAATTTAAAATTAAAAATAAAAATAGATAATAAAGGAAGTGTGTGATAATGTGGAACTTAGTGTTTTAAGCACATTCGTTTATGTATCCACTTGTGTACATTTGTATGGTTGCACATGTGTCGCAAAATATGAATGAATATCAAGAGGACATCTTGTCAAAATTAATTCTTCCT
Source organism: Rhabdomys pumilio (assembly GCA_030674055.1). Lineage (NCBI taxonomy): Eukaryota > Metazoa > Chordata > Mammalia > Rodentia > Muridae > Rhabdomys > Rhabdomys pumilio. Next base: position 15,716,504 of record JANHMN010000009.1, read on the forward strand.
TATTACCACATGTAATATGGTAGAGACTCAACCAAACTAAAGAGATAAAAAAGTTTTTCTATAGTGACATCTCACCACCCCATCACTTATTCTTTTATGTGACTGAAACATTAATAAACCTGATATTCTTATGGGAACATAGTTGGTGTTAGGCCTGCTCTATTCATTCTTTTAAAGTATATTTCAAGAACTCTTTCTTTGGGTACATGGAAATTGATACTCAGATATGACAAAGTCAGCAGCAAAGTCAGTAGACTTGTGCACTTTTATGCTTAGTACACATGGATTCTGATAACACGCTGTCTTCTTCTATGATGATCAAGTAGAGAAATTCATGAGTCCATGCTTTTGTAATTTCTAGGAAGAAAATCACCAGGAAGGCACCAAGGGTTCATTAGTGTGATTGTCCAGAGTGTCCAAAGGCTTGTGGTTTTAAGCAATGGAGATGGAGACCTGAGAGGATCAAATAATCTTTGAGAAGTAAAGGCAGACATCTTGCAAGAGGTATATGGCAACACAAATGTATACATCCTTGGGCACACAAAAGGTTGAAAGGTGAAAAGTGCTTGCTACCAAGCCTAAACTGAGTTTGAGCCCAATACCCACTTGAAGAAAAGAGAGAACAAACTCTTGAAAGTTGTCTTCTGACCTCCACATGTGTTCCAGGGCACGCACATGTCCTTACATACATATGTGCTCACACAATAAGAGATAAACATATTATAAAAATTTTAAAACAACCTCAAACAAAGAACAAGTTCTGTAAAAACAGACACAGAGGCAAAATACTTCAGTCCTTGGGGTCAAATATTTTTCTTCTGAAGAACAATAGATTGGGATCCCGAGATCAAATTACTAGTACTCACATCAAAACTGAGTATGTCGGTGGGCATAACTCACTACAGCACTGCTTAGAGAATGAAGACAGAAAAATCACTGGGGCTTGTTAGGTGTTGGAGTACCTCCCAATCATGGAGAGACCCTGACTCAAAGGAACAGAGAATGAAATTTGACATCTTTCTCTAGATTCCATACATGTGCATATTCTAATATAAGGTATGGAAATATCAGATACATACTGTACATACTATCCCCTTTCTCACATAGGGTGTACTTATGCATTTAAAAAAACAACCCAAAGTAAAATTTATGGAATTAGACATTCCATAGGGTAAAAATCTGGAAAAAAAAAGAGGATATAGACAAAGTAAATTAATGTGCTTAAAATAATACAAAATAGGGTCAAGGATAATGAAATGGACGCAGAAAGCCAAAAGAAAAACCTTTAAGTAATAATTATGCTAGTAGTATCTGACATTGCATTTGATGTTTGTAATGGTGTATGTGTACTGTTGAGAAAAAATGAGAAGTCATTTAAACATTTAAAACATAAAAGTAAAAGAAAGAGGATAAGAAGAGGTGAGAAGAAAAAGGGAAAAGAAGAGGGACAAGAAGACAGAGAGGAGGGGACAGAGGAAAAAAGAGAGAGAACAGATTGTTACCTTGGGAAGAAAAAAGAAGTAATAATTAAGAATACAAAAGACTGAGTATGTTCTACAACTAATGAAAATACTACACCATTGATTGAAGAACCTCAAGTGAAGAAATATTCACTGTGAAATTCAGGAAGAAAGAGGAAAATTCTAAGAGCTGTTCAAGAAAAATAGCAGGTGGTCTCTGAAAAATATTGGAAGAAGACTAGTATGACAGCTTTAAATTTATTAATAATCACTGAAAAAATAAAAATTTAAAGTCAAACTTAAAGTATTATTAATTTATATTTTCCTGATGACTAAGGATGTAATTGTATCACAGCCATTTGTGGTTCTTCATTTATAAATTCTGTTTAAATATTTCCCCTCAGTTTTTAATTGGGTTATTTGTTTCATGAAGATCAAGGTTCTAAGTTCTTATATGTTTGAGATATTAGCTGCCTAATATCAGCTATGTACTAGGTAAAACCTTTTCTTCATTCTGTAGGCTGACATTTTGAATGAAGGTGTACTTTCACACAAGAATCTTTTAAATTTCTCGAGATTCCATTTATTATTCTTATTCTTAATGCCTGTGATGTTCTGATCAGAAACTCTTTTTCTTTCAAGAAGTTCAAACCTATTTACCATTATTTCTTCTATCTTATTTAGGGAATCTAGCTTTATATTGGGATCTCTGATTCATGTGGAGTTGAGTTTTATGCAAGCCAATAATTATGGATGTATTTGCATTCTTCAACATGTAGTCATACTGTTTAAACAGATCCAATTGTTAAAGATGCTGTCATTTCTCCAAGTGTATATTTCCATTTTCTTTATAAAAAATCAGATGCCCATAGATATATGAAGTTATGTCTGCTTTTTTGTTTGTTTGTTTGTTTGTTTCAATTACTTTGATCAACATGACAGCTTTAATGCCAATTCCACAGTGTGTTTATTAGTATAAGTCTGAAGAACACATTGTGGCTAGAGATGATAATACCTCCAGCAATTCTTTTCTTTTTCTGTTTTGTTTAAGCTGTCCCTTCTTTTATTTTTCTTTTATTTTTAGTTTTATCTTTATTTTTATTTTTGTTTTTGCATACAAACCTGAAAATTGCCCATTCGATTTCTGTAAAACTTTGTGTCAGAATTTTGATTGGGATTACAAATAATAGTTTGGTTTTATAGGGTGGACATCTTCCCTTTTTATCCCTACAGGTAAGTGAGTATGGGAGATATAGTAATATTCTGATAATTTTTTTTCAGTTTCTTTAAGATGAATATGGGAGATATATTTATATTCTAATATTTTCTTCAGTGTCTTTAAGATTTTAATCCAAGTTTTCCACTTCTTTGTTTAGAATTTCCCCAAGATGTTTTTTGAGGTTATTGTAAAACGTATTGTCTACCTGATTTCTTCCTTTGTCTGTCATTTTTATATATAAAGTATTTTGACTTTTATGTTATTATTGTATGCTATTATTTTGTTGAAAGTATCAGGTGCACAAACTTATGGTGGAATATTTTAGGCTTACCTATATATGCAATCATATCATCTGCAGAAAAAGCAAATTTGAATTTTCCCTTTTATATTTGTATCTTCCTGATACCCCTCAGTTTTCTCATTACTCAAGAGTATTTGTAAATCTTCATGTACTTTATTGAGTAGGTGTAGAGGGAGTGAACAACTTATTCCTTTTTCTTTTTCTGTTTTAGTAGAAGTGCTTTGAGTTTCTCTCGATTTATGTTAATGTGCCAATTATATCATGGCTGCATAAGGGAAGGTGTGAGAGAGTTTCTGTCTCTAGAGCATCTCCAGACCATTGATCCCATGACTGTCATATGTGCTGATAGTTGCTGTTACCCTGAAGCTGATTTGTTGGTTTAACTTCTTTACTTCAATCTTCCTTTCTGTGGAGTATACTTCCTCCTTCCACCTCCATTACTCAGAGCTAATCCCACCACAGTAATTTAAATAGATGCGGTTTTCAGGAAAGAGGAATGGAGATGGTCATGATGCTGTGGAGGATGAGGAGCAGGCTTCCTCCTTGGCCTTTAAGGCCATGGGAAAGAATCTAGACAACGTAACCATAAGACCATAAAAACTAAATGGTCCTTTGTAAGAATATTTTATTGTCAGACTTGGCCTTAAATTTGGAATTATGAGATCCAATGACTGCTGAATTAATTAATTAGGGAGCACTTGGGGACTTCAAGGATATAAAGATAAGTGGTCTTAAGAAGAAAAAGCACAGAAAAAATAGGAATTTATATATAATTTAGGAATAAACAGTATCAGAAAGAGTATACATGAAGAAATGAAATTGCTAGGGAACAGAAATGAAGATTAGAGAATTAAAAGATGATGTAGAAATATATAAAAAGTTAGTACTCTGTTTTTCTGGCTGATAAAGTAATTGGAGATAATAATATCTGGAAAAATATTAAAGAGAGTTAACTCTTACTTACATAAATTCATAATTTTGCAAGAATCATTTTAATTTTAGTAATATGTTATCTTTCTCTTTTTACATGAAAATAGATATTAAGAACTGCTTAATTTAAAGAAATTAAGAAATTGAAAAGAAATTGAAATTGAAATTGAAAAATTGAAATAGCTTTGCCAGAAATTGGAAGAGCTGTGCCCAGCTACCTGAGAAGAAAAGCCTTGGTAAGCCTAAAGGATATCATGCTTTTGTTTTGTAGGTAGATCTGCTCTAAGGAGTTGGGACTTGATCTGGGACTCATTGGGTTCATGTAAATTTAAGAATTATTTGATCATTATTGACTATGATCAAAGCCTTGATGATGTAGTTCTAGTAAATAAAAGAATAGTTTCAGGTTCTGTCTGGTCATTAGGAATAAGAACTAAGCTGAAGAATGATTAAGCTGAATTTTAAAGATACTATGAATCCTCAGGAAACAGAGAGAGTACCTGAACTAGAAGCTTGTATCTATTACTGACTCTGAGACATTATTGAATCAGCTCTATTCCCATTCCAGCCTTTCTCAAGACCCTCCACACTGTGAAGCTGAACTTCAGAATTAATATTAGCTTTATTATGTTGAGGAATTGCTGGGATTCACTCAGCCCAGAGAGAGTAGTGGTAGGGGCACAGAGTAGGACTCTGGTAATGGCTTTTAAGTCTGAGGGTTTCAGGGCTTTCTAGCTCTCTAACTGTACTAGAATGCTGATGACAACTTCTAAATATTCCTAAAAATGTCTTGCTCTTTCTGAGGGTGAAAGACTGCTGGCCTATGTGATTAACACTTGTAACCTAAACAGCTGAGGATTAAGTAATGTGGCCTTTGTTTTTTCTCAGCAGGAACTGTGTGTGCAGATCTAACTGCTAGTAGGAAGGTGCAGGAAGAAAATGGGACATTTAGAAGTGGTAAAATAGTTTACTACTAAGTTGTTAAAAGTTTCCTATAAAGGCTATTATTTCTAAGGGGAAAAGCAGAAGGATCCTTAGCAGGGGAAAAAGAAAAACTCCTCTTTGTTGGGAAAGGAAAAAAAATCTATTCTAAGTGGGGAAAGGCAAAAAAATTTTTCTCCATTTTCTTTGTCTTCGTTACTTTTACATCTTTCAGAATACATAATCATATGTTACAAAGTTCATCACAAATTCACACAGAAGATCAAACCATAAATTGAAATAGAAGTTTACAACAGAGAATGTTTACATGAATATCAAATAAGAGTACTTATCTGACTAACCATCCATCTCCTGCCTCAGCTCCACCCTCATAGAAGGAGGGGTTGGGAGGATGAGGTAATGGGTTTGTAGTGGGGAAATTGAGGAAAGGGGATACAATTTTAAATGTAAACAAAGAATATATTAATAAAAATGAGACATAAAAAAAGAAAAGTAAAATATCTCAATGAAAGTAGGAAATTGTCACAATCATGGGTTCAAGTTTAAAAAAAATAAATCTGATATTTTCCCCAAAATTTACATTAATTCACAAACATAAATTAAAAAACCTGATATTCTTGTAGAAATTGACAAATTATTTCTAAATTTTATGTGTGACTATCTATGAACAGGAATAAACAAATTATATTTTTGAGGGATATATAGTTACTATAAGATATTTTCTTATTGGAGATATCTATTAATTAATACTGTAAAATTATTGAAGGGTTAGAAAATTAAAAATTTCTCACAGGTATACACACTACTTTGTATGGTTAAGGAAGAGCTGCAGATTAGTAAAAAATGACAGCATTAAATACATTTCTTCTTGACTTAGAGAGTAGCATGTTTTGAAATGAAAAGTCACTGTCATTTCCCACCTAATTCAAAGTTATACAGTCACCAAACATCTACATTTAAAGGGTAAAATAATGAAATTTCTTAGACCTTATATTTATAACAATAAAATGTGGGAAGGAGAGTGTTAAAGAAATGGTTCAGCAATTAAGAGCATTTGCTGCTCTTGCGTAGACCCAGTGTTTTGGTTATAGCATCCATACCAGGCACTTAGCCTGTAACTCTAGCTCAGGAATTACAATCTTTTGGCTTCTACAGGCATTGACATACATTGCATACATACTCACAGATGTGGGCATATACACCTAAGTAAAAGAAATAAGCTTTAAACATAATATTAAGTTGATAAATATTTCTTAACACAATGATTTTTCAAATAACAAAAGGATATGTGTAGAATGTTGTTGTAGAAAGAACAAAGGCAAGTAATGTATCAGAAAATATAGTCATGAGAGATCTAGTGGCATTGTGCTTGCAATCCCAACTATTCCACAGAGTGAGTCAGGGAGAATAAAAGTTTAAGGCTGGTTGGACTAAACAGTATGTTTAAGGTCAACTACTACTTAGAGACCCAGTTTCAATATAAAAAAATATGTGAGCTGAAGATATACATGAAAGTGCTCACCAATGGTAGTCACCAGCAGCCATTGGTGAACTGGGTTCACCTGAAAGAAGGGCTAGAAATGAAAAAGAGATCTAAGGGAGATGATCATGCCAGATCCTTCCTTAGGTTCTTACAGTAATGTAGTTTATCTCAAGAATCCATCATCTTGTAAGAAATGGCATGTACTTTGAGTTGAGTTTCTATATAATTATTGAACACCAGTGACTGAATCATATCAGGAAAGTTTTTCCCTAATTTTACAGTATTTAGTTATGTTTATATTAAATTACCTGACGTCAGACACCAGAAGTTTTGACCCAGTAATATGTTGGGCTTAAAGTTTTTCTTCTTCTCTCTCACAGATAGTTTCCTGCTAGCTGTGCTGCTTGAAGAGCTACCCACAATTCAGTACTCTGATGAGATTCTCATAAAGCTGTTGTATTTATCTGAGTGCTAGTGGCACATACATGCTCACTTTCCATGACTTGTTTTGACAATGTACTCATGGCTATTTAATTATATTTATGTAAATAATATTTTAATAATATGGTAATTTAAATGAAGGTCAGGAGAAATGGCTCAGAATTTACTTTTTCAAATCGGCTTGAATTAGAGCATTTTGTGTATGGAGTTTTTATGTGCCCATGAGCAGAGATACCTGAGGAAGCCAGAAGAAGGCTCAGATCCTTATAGCTAGAGTCATATCAATGCAGGTGCTGAAAACTGAACTGGGATAAGACCACTTACCTGGTGAGCATAAGGGTCTCTGTTCAACTTATCAGTTCCTATATAAAAAGCTGTACATGACAGGATAAACTTATAAAAATATATTTGCTAGTTAGAGAATAAAATCCAGTGTCACACTCCACAGCTTCAAAAAGGCTATTCTGATATTCATCAAGATTTCTTCTGTCTGGTTAATTTTTCTGGTTGAGCTATTATTTTTTTTATTTATAAGTTCTTTAAAACAATGTTAAGTAAACTGTCAAAAAAGTCAGCTGACCACCTGTGCTATGAAAAAATGAAAATAAGATTGTAGGTGATTGATAGCTACAATTTAGTTACATTTGACTATTTGATATCAGAGTATTCTGATGTACAGAATATTCACAGGAGAATCATTTCAATGACAACATTGTCAGGCTTAGGTGGAAGAGGAGATCTTTGGTTACATGAAGGCTGAACACTGAGTGGGGGGTAATGCGAGGGTGAGGAGGTGGGAGTGGGGTGTTAGGTAGGGGCAGAGCCTCATAGAAACAGGAGGAGGGTGGATTGGATAAGGGGTTCCTGGGTGTTGGGGGGAATGTGGTAAAGGGATAAAATCTGAAATATAAATATAATATTCAATAAAAAATAAAGAAAACAAAAAAGGTTGAAGCTATTAAAAAATAAAATAAAACAAAAGCATCACTGACAACAACAACAACAACAACAAAGAATCCTTGAGGTTCAAGCTTCATTCATAACCTGTAAATCCATGTACTTCTCATGAGTCTAGTCTTGTTTCCTGCAGCAGTATGGGTAAAATATGAGAACATGGGTCAAATATCAAAGTAAAGAAAACATCTGGTTTTCATGCACCCTTACAGGCAAAAGTAGGACATTGGCTAAAGCCAAAACCACTCACTAAGACAATCCATGTTTCTCTCAGGACAACTCAAACATAAATGTCAAAGACAATAAATAACTTCTGATACAAAATGATTCCTAAAACTTCAGATCCCAGAAAGTCACTCTCATTGCTTAATTCAATGAGTATCCTCCACGTATCCACAGTATAACTTTGTTTATTAAAGAAAGTCCTTAATTATTAACCCTAGCAATGAATTATACTATTTAAACAATGTAACTTAAAAAGTCACAGAAAACAAACAATAAAACAAAACAAAACAAAACAATTGTAAATATACTCATTTTAAACTATCCCTTGAGAAGTCAGTGCTCACACTTTGGGTGTGTTGCATTCCTCCTGCCTGTATCTTTTTCTATTTATACTTGTGGTTAAAATCTGTATTAAAATGATTTTAATAAACCTTAGCTCCACATTCTACTGGTTCATACTGAAATTCCTTTTCTTATGTATTAAAACTATAAATTTTGATTTTTCCTGGATGAAAATTCTTAATGAAAAAAAGAAAGTCTTCTGCCTTCTGGAGGCTGCAGTGAGGAGCACTGCCTCTGCTTCTGCTGCTACAGACAGTCCCATTAATTCTGCTTCTCACCATCTAGAACATATTTACATATTTATTGTTTTTTCTGTAGTTTCCAACCTGTGTCCTTCCTGAGCCTCTTTCTTACCTATTACAAAATCTGAGCAATTTAATGGCAGAATGCTTGTATATTTGTTTAGTAATATACTTAAGATTCCTTAAATAATGTCAGGCATTGAGATTCAATACATGTTTAGACTTGATCAAAAGAAATAGTGCTTTTAATCTTATCATTATTAAAAATCTTTTGGTCTTTAAAGATGTACTTTTCAAGGTGAAAAAAAAAGTAATTATCTGATTTCATATTAGTTGACCACATCTTTGATGACAGGTTTGAGATCGACTCTCTCTCTCTCTTCCTCTCTCTCTCTCTCTCTCTCTCTCTCTCTCTCTCTCTCTCTGTCTCTGTCTCTCTTCTTCTCTGTCTCTCTCTTCCCATGTGTGTATGTGTGTGTATATGTGTATGTGTGTCTCCAATGTTGTGTTGGGATAATGATAATTTTAATAATATTCTTGACAATGCAGAAAATGGAGACAGGCAGATCTCAGGAGCTTACTATCCAACCTTTCCAGCCAAATTAGTGAGCTTCAATCCACATATCAACCCTGTCTTCAAAAGGAACAAGGATGAAACCTGAAGTTGTCCTCTATCTCCTAAATACATACATATGCACATGCTCGCTCATACATACAAATGCACACATGTGCCAATAAACACACATATACCTGAGCATAAACTTAAAAGAAGAAAAGAAAAAAAAAAAAAGATTATGCTGTGCCAGTAATTCACTGATTATATACGTCAAGTGCGAGACACTGGAAACTACAGTCTGAGTGATACATACACATGCTTAAAAGGCCCCATGCTCCCTAGAAATCTCTCAGCTTTTAAGGTATGCTACATCATCTTACCAATAAAAAATCTAATAAAAAATTCAAGGTGCTGGCTCAGTCCCTTGAGGCATAAATAATCTAGGTCTTATAAAGTATTCTATCAGTTTCTCTTTTTGGCAGAATTTTAGATAATAATATGCCACATGTTTGCACACCTCTGTGAAAACCACTTACCCAGGAGAAATCAAGCACCTAAGCATGTCTTTGACAACCAATAAATTTGAGGAGCATATGAATCAGAAGCAGTTAAGGTCTGGTGATATTCCATTTGAGATATGGAAACACAAATTCCATTCCACAAAGTCATCTTTGTTCTACAGCCCTGGAGATTTTTTTTCTGGTGAATTGAATACATTCTTAATGATATATCTTAAGAAAACATCATTAGATTAGAATTATCAAAACTAAGACATCAGAAAATTCCACAGCCTGAAGTTTTTATGTTCAATGTCAATACTCAAGATCTTAGCCACAAACAAAGTTTGCCCATAATTTGACTTTATTTAAAAAAATTAATTGTGTCTCTCATAGTAACCATGTCTTAGTTAGGGTTTTACTACTGTGAACAGACACCATGATCAAGACAACTCTTATAAGGCAACATTTATTTGGGGCTGGTTTATAGGTTCAGAGTTTCAGTTCATTATCATCAAGGCAGGAACATGGCAGCATACAGGCAGGTATGATGCAGGAGGAGCTGAGAGTTCTACATCTTTATTTGATGGTTACTAGCAGAATACTTGCTTCCAAGCAGCTAGGAAAAAGCTTAAAGCTTCTCTCCAGTGACACATCTACACCAACAGGGCCACACCTTCAAATAGTACCACTTTATGGGCCATACATTGTTGCAACTGGCTCTGCTCTACCTGGCTTGAGACAAAAGACTTAACAAAAAAATGTTGCGACTTGCTCTGGTCTTCCAGTCAGGGTCTAGAGGGAAAGAGAATGGGGATAAGGGGAAGAGACACAAGGAATGAAGATAAGACAAAAGTTCTGATCCAGTCTCAAGTGTTTTATTGAAGGGAAATCTGAGGTATTTATACACTTTTGCCACACCCCTTGTAGGCACGTGGATATGACATAAGCCTCGGAGGCATGGCTAGCATGTGAATAGCTGCTTTCTAGTCACTTTCTGCTAAAGGTCGGCTCCCAACAATGCATGTATAAACCATTATATGCTGAAAGTAACTGAAATAATGTTTCAGATATTTTGTAAAATCAATTAATTTCCAAGGATTCAAAAACTTACAGAAGCAGAAATGATGACTGATTTAAGAATACAAATAAAATATAAAAACCATGGATCTTCAATTGATCAATATTCTAGGGTCAAAGTATAAAAATATTTACAGATATCTATTGTTTAACTCATGAAATGACATGACAGATAGCATATCTTCTCAAATAAATTGTTATATAGTTAGATTCACTGAAATATCAAGTAGTATTATTCATGCAGACAAAGATTGACTCTGCTTTTTTATTAAATAAGAACTATTTTATGCTTAAATTATGAATGTAAAATTCTACAATATAAACTTAATTATGTTAAAATTATTACATTTTTCTTTTTGCTTCTTTGATAGACATTCTGACCAAAAGCAACTGAAGGAGGGAGGGATTTAATTAACTTACATTTACATGTCACTGAACATTATTGAGGGAAGTCATATGAGGAACCCAAGGCAGAGACTAGAGCACCAACCATGCTTGCTGGCCTATTCACAGACTCTTACTTACATTACCCATTATTCTTATATAGCCTGAACCACCTGTTTAAAGAATGCACCGGGCTTTCCTACATCCTTAAACAATCAAGACAATCCACCTCTGCAAGCAAGCAACAAAAAACCTAATCTGGAGAAACCTTCAGTGGGGACTTCCTTCTCATATCCTTCTAGACATGTTATGTTGACAGGTAAAACTAATGAGAACAAGTAGGTCCTGTCATTGTTCTTATTACACAAATGCAGAAACTGAGGCACAAGCTAACTTTCTTTCACAGCCATGGAATTCATGAGTTCTTGAGACAGGATTAAAATACAAGCAATTAGGGCTTATCACTGCTGTTCAGGTAAACCTCAAAATGAGGAACAGAATCTGACTATGGAGATGAGGTCAAACATATTAAAGGTTATTTGCTGGTGGAAGAGAAGCAACTATCTTTAGAAAGTTCTTTGTCTACTTGTACTCAGCAATATTTTGATAGGTGTTACATTAGTTCTACGATGCTGTCAAAAATTACCCCAAATCAGGGATGCCAAATAGCAGAGATAATCTCACAGTTCCAATGAGTGAAGAATCTGGATATGTTTAGTCTATGATCTAGAAGCCTTTGACCCATGCACACAGGTTTTATCAGAAGTTTGCAAACAAGATTTTTATGTGTTGGCATTCTGACTTCACCTGGAATCTGAATTTAGGAAAGGCATAATTTCAAGTTTACTTAGATAGTAATGGTAAGGATTCAGTTCTTCATTTCTGCTGGGTTAGGAACCACAGTTACCTTAAAGCTTGTTGGCTTAAAGCCTTCTTTTAATTCCTCAGCATGTGCAACTCAGCAAGGGAGACACACACATGGTTGTTTCTCTTACTTTAAAGTTGGAGAAAAGAGAAGAGCTAACTTTTTACACTTTGTTTAAAACTTTGTCGTCTCTTTTTAAGTGTGTGTGTGTGTGTGTGTGTGTGTGTGTGTGTGTGCCTGAAGTGATGGGACAAAAAGCATACTATAATTACATGATGTCATAGTAATGGTACAAGAAAGCATTGAAATAGCACAATATGATATGTGATAGCACAGCAGGTCACTGTTATTACAATAGTGGGATAAATGTTCACTCAATAAAACAGAGTAATACCATAATAGGACACAGTGACAACACAATAGTTCCATGGATTGTCACCATTATAATGAAACAATTTGGCACTGAAATAAATTTGCTATTTACAAGGGTGGCAATATAAGGCAGTATAGGAAGCTGTCCTTGCTGACACCTGTGTGCGTGAGGTAACAAACCGTGCATGTGCAGCGACTTGGGTACGCCTAATTTCTGAAGTCATATCCGCCATTGAACTGCGCATGTACAGTGAAGGGGAACCTGGGAATTTGAGCAAGCAGCCAATCATGATTGTCCACCCCAAAGGGTATATAGGTAGGACCAGATTCCTCTCGGGCCCTCTCTCTCCGCCATGATTGGGAAAATAAAACACGTGCTGCGAAGGATCCTGCGTGTTCTCGTGAGTTCCTGCGGGCAGGGATATTGACCATATGGCCGTCTGGTATGTCTCTGAATTATCTCTCTTGTAGAGGAAGGTAGAGGTCTAGTCCCTTGTGCAGAATGATGGGATATTGTAAAGAATTTCCACCCTGGTCGTTGAGTCCATGAGTGTACTTTTATCTACCCTTCCCATTGCCTTTGACAAGGAGAGGATTTTGGCAATTTGACCACTGTGCAACTAGACATGCCTTCAAGGAATCTATCCCTGAGGAACATCCCCTGTATATCACAGTATACACACTACCCAGAGATGTGCAGAGAGCGGGCTTTTGTCTCACTGACCCAGTGCAATGGGTAGAACCCTTGGGGTGCATCAGCTGAGAACTCAAGCGCTAGCTACTTTGTAGCAGAGACAGCCAGACTTTAGGGGAGGGACCTTGTTCTAAAGCAGCAGGTGCTTGGGCAATTACCTCCTAATCACACTTCTGTTGGGTTTTTTGAGTTTGCAGACCAACCAATAATGTGTCCACAGCATAGGGTTATACCAAGCAGGCCTGTTCCTCTCCACACCTCTCCTTATGCTTTATTAAAAGGCTCCCTTTTATCTTTATTAATAGCAGGCCTATTCCCACCCAGTTTTAAAGGAAGGAGAAGGCCTAAGATCTCTCAGCTTTTCCTTGAACTCTAGGGTCCAGTTCTGCAGTAAAATCTAGAAAGGGAGAATCTCTATCTCAGCTCCGCCTGTCCCACCATCAGCAGTGTCAGCTAAAATATCACCGTCATCAGGAGGGTCTTCATCTCTCTGGGCAGGATCAGGCTGAGACTCCAAGATTCTTCATGTTAGGTGTTCCGACAGCCAGAATAAACTGTCTTCCTCCTGTGGAAACACACAAACAGCTCCCCAGGATCTTATTAAAATAGGCCTTTCCATTGTCCAGTCAGAGCATCCTTCCACTTGACCATCTCTTTTGGCCTGTCAGGTTCTAAACAATGACGGTCAGCTGCCCTGTGGCCTTGGCTGTCCAGATTTTAAAAATTAAGGGTGAAAAGTATTATAGAAATGGTGACTCGTGGCACTGAGGGTAGAGCTTCCTCGACTCCCACTTTTTGCTTTATTAAATAGGACTTAAGAGTGCGATGACCCCGCTCTATTATACCTTGTCCTTGAGGATTGTACGGTAGACCTGTTAGATGGGTCACCTCCATTTGGAGGCAGAATTGTCTAAACTTCTGCGAAGTGTAAGCTGGTCCATTGTCAGTTTTAAGAATTTTAGGCTTTCCCCAGGCACTCCATGCCTCGAGGCAATGCTGAATGACATGAGCAGCCTTTTCTCCTGTCAAAGGAGAAGCAAATATAATTCCAGAACAAGTATCAATAGAAACATGTTAATATTGCAATTTGCCAAAGGATGGGATGTGAGTAACATCCATTTGCCAAATTTGTAGTGGCCGAATTCCTCATGGATTAATTCCAATACGAGGTGCTGGTAAGAATTGACAGCAATTTTGACATTGAGTCACTATATCCCTAGCCTCTTTTCTGGTTATGTTAAATCTCCGACATAAAGTCTCAGCGGTTACATGAAATCTTTTATGGAAATCTTTCGCCAAGGTCCATTTTGGAGATAAGACAACAGCTATTAACTTTGTGGCTCGGTCTGCCAGGTCATTTCCACGGGACATTGGTCCCGGTAGACCTGAGTGAGCCCTGATATGTGTAATAAAAACAGGAGATCTCCTATTGACTAGGATAAATTGAATCTTTTGGAAGACCTTTGTAAGTTTGCTAGAGGGCTTAATTAACCCAGCAACTTCCAGAACCCTACCTGCATTTACTACATAAAGGGAATCTGAAACAATATTTAAAGGACCTGGGAAGGTTTCAAGGACCTCTAATACTACCAAGCATTCCACAACCTGAGGTGAAGTCTCATGGTATTGTCTGACTGTGGCTTTATCATCAATTACATAGGCACCCACACCTGCCTTTGACCCATCTGTGTAAACAACCACTCCATCTGGGAGCGGCTTCTGAGATATAATGCGAGGAAACACAACAGCTTGAGTTAAGGCAAATTGTAAAATAGGATGCTTAGGATAGTGATTGTCTATTTGACCATTAAAGAAAGTGACCAACACCGCCCAAACATCAGAGGTAGCAGTTAATGTTTGAACCTGATGTGCAGTATATGGCACTATTAACGCTTTAGGATCTTTTCCAAAATAAGTAACAGCTGCCTTTAGTCCACGAAGGGCAAGTTGAGCAATTGCATCTGGATACCATTCAATAATCTTTGCAGGGGAATGCATTAGGATGGATCCATAGCAGGGGCCCATCTTGCCATAACACAGCAGTTGGTAAATGTCTGGTCTTAAAAACACATAAATCAAAAGGTTTGGTTATATCAATACGTTTTAATTGGGCATTTTGTAAGGCCTTTTCCACCACTTGTAGGGAGTGGCTTACAGCCGGCGTTAAGGCCCTTGGTGAGCAAGGGTGGGTGTCCCCTTCCAGAATGTCAAACAAAGGTTTAAATTCAGCAGAGGGGATTTTTAAAAATGGTCTTAACCAATTTATATCACCTAATAATTTTTGAAAATCATTTAAGGTATGTAAATGGTCCCTGTGTATCTCTAATTTCTGAGGAACTATTTTTTCCGGATAAATCACTGTTCCTAGAAAGGAGCCTACTTCTGACATTTTGACATTATCTGTGGCAATATGTAGGCCCCATTGTTCCAATGATTTAATTAGTAGAGGGTATGAGGCTTGTAAAATAACTGATTCCCTATGACAAATAAGAATATCATCCATAAAAAGGGCCACTAATAAGGAAGGGAATTTTTTCCTAACTGGCTCAAGGACTCTTTGTACATATAGCTGGCATATGATGGGGCTATTTGCCATACCCTGGGGCAAGACTCTCCACTGATACCTCCTGTCTGGTTCAAGGTGATTAACAGCAGGCAGGGTAAATGCGAACCTTTGCCTATCCTGTGGATGTAGGGGAATAGAAAAAAAGCAATCCTTAATGTCTATAATTATTATCCTCCATTGCTTAGGCAAAGCAGAGAGCAGAGAGCAGAGGTAGGCCTCATTGCACTGAGCCAAACAGCCGCATTTGTGTATTAATGGCCCTTAGATCATGGAGAAGTCTCCATTTCCCTGATTTCTTTTTTATGACAAAAATAGGTGTATTCCAAAGAGAAGTGGAAGGCTCTAAATGACAAAGCTGTACTTGTTCTTTAATCAACCTTGTAGCAGCTTCCAATTTCTCAGAGGATAACGACCATTGAGAAACCCACACGAGCTCCTCTGTAAGCCAGGGTATGGGCATAGAACCCTCAATGGTCGCTAGAGAAAACCCAAACCTTGTCTTCCTGTATTACTTTCTTGTGAAGTTGGGTTTAACCTTCCTTGTTCTTTTTTGCCCAGACCTTTTCCTTCCTTATATCCCATCCTTTTCATAATACCAGTAGCTTGCTGAGAATATTCATTAGTTAATGTTAATCCTAAGTCTTGTAAGATGTCTCTCCCCCAGAGATTAACGGGGAGAGGAAGCACATAAGGTATAAAACTTCCTGTTTGACCCTCTGGTGTCTGCCAAGTCAGGGAGCGTGAACTGACTGTAGTGCTGGCCTCATATCCCAGTCCTTGTAAGGAATGGGATGATTGTGTAACAGGCCATGCCTTAGGCCACCATTTGGAGGAAATAATACTTTTATCAGCTCCTGTGTCTAAAATTCCTATAAAATTCTTCCCTTCTACCATTAATTGTAAAGTGGGTCTAGTTTTAAGATCAACTACCAGGTGAGCAAAGTCGGTTCCTGAAGAACCAAGTCCGTTGGCACCTCTGGGCACCCCGGTGGATGGGAAACAATCATGTAAACTTGGAAGAATAACTAACTGAGCAATCCTATCCCCAGGGGAGATGTAAAATATACCTTGTGGACAGGAACAGAGAACTTGAAGTTCCCCAGTATAGTCTTGGTCTATCACACCAGGATGAACCACAAACCCTTTTAAGGCAAAAGAGGAACGTCCTAATATAAGACCGACACTTCCTTCGGGCAGGGGACCTTTAAAATCAACTGGGACAGGCTGTACGCCCTCATGTGGCATTAGTAAGAATTGGGAGGTGGAGCGGAGGTCCAATCCTGCGGAGCCTCTTGTAGCTCTGCGGCTGCAAACATCCTCCGGCCCTGAGCTTGTGTCCCATATTTTTGGGGCCCTGAGACCTGGGGCCCTGATACCCGTTATTTGGATTGTCTTCATTTTTCCCTGCTGGGGAGGGGTCATGCTGAATAATCCTTCCTTGAATGTCCTTAACTGAGTGACACTCATTAGTCCAGTGATAGCCCTTCCTGCATTTTGTGCATAACCCAGGAGGTTTTTTTTTTGTATGGGAGTACGACATTCCCGTTTCAAATGACCTGGTTTACCACAATTATAGCAGACCTCATGTACCCTAAGATTTCTGTGATTTTGACCTTGCAAAATGGCTGCAGCGAGACCAGCATTAGTTAGCGGGCCTCCTAGTCCTCGGCAGATTTTAATCCAGTCTGTCAACCCTTTGTCTCTTTTAGGGGTAATAACTGTCTTACATTCTGGTGAGGCATTTTCATATACTAATTGTTCTATCAATGGCTTAACCCGTTCTGGATCTCCAAAAATCCTGCCTGCTGCTTCTGTCATCCTAGCAACAAAGTCCGAGAATGGCTCTTGGGGACCCTGCAAGATTTTGGTTAAATGTCCCCCAGTTTCTCCTTTCTTTGAAAGAGCCTTCCACGCCTTAATGGCGGCAGCAGAGATTTGACTATAAGTTCCCCAATCATAATCTATTTGGTCGTTAACAAACTGTCCCTGCCCCGTTAACAATTCAAATGTCCACTGCCTTTGGTTGCCTTCCGCATTAGCGTTGGCCTTTGCCTGCACTTGAGAAGCATCGTGCCACAAGGCTTTCCATTCTAAGTACTGTCCCATATTAGGGAGAGCAGCCTTTACTATATTCTGCCAATCATTCGGAGTCATTGCCACAACGGCAAGTCTCTCGAGTTGCATGACTGTGAAATTAGAATCGACTCCATATTTGCTAACTGATTCAGCAAGTTCCTTAATTGTATTATATTCTATCGACACGTGAATGAAACCTCCTTCCGCGGCCTCAAACACTGGAAAAGCTAGTAACATCCTTTTTTTGTCTTCCTCTGAAAGGAAGGAATCTGAATGGTGCTTGCCCACATAACGCGGAAGTATGCTGGGGACAGGGAGCTGGGAGTGAGCAGCTGGCAAGGAAGCCACGCAGTTCCCCTATCCTGTCTTTTTCTGCCCTCCATCTTGTTGTGCCGGCGGCCTATCTGCATGGTATTCTTCCTCCTCATGAACCTCTAGTTCCCCTATTTCTGAACCATCAATCCCCAAATCCTCCAGCTTCTTTTTTGGAGCTCTGCCTCCCTCGTCTGTATTCTTGCGCACATTTTTTCTGGCTAGCCCTTTACTCAACTCTGTTTCTGACAGTCTGCTGCCTTGTGGCTCCTCTAACACTTCCTGACCTGCCACGATATTTGAGTGGTTTTTCCCCTCCCGTAAAACCAAAAAGAAGAATGCAAGCACTGCTAATGCGGTAGCTAAGGCTACCGGAGTTCCTATCCCTTGGGGGGGAAACTGAAACAATTCAAGAACAAACATGTCTCTCAGAGTTTACCTCTTTACGCTACGTTTCTGAATCCACTCCGCGAGTGGAGGCTCCATCGGTGTGGTGATGTTAGTTTCCCGGGTTTTCAGCACCAGTTGTTGCCCGAGAGATATCCCTGCCTGCAGGAACTCACGAGAACACGCAGGATTCTATCGCAGCACGTGTTTTATTTTCCCAATCATGGCGGAGAGAGAGGGCCTGAGAGGAATCTGGTCCTACCTATATACCCTTTGGGGTGGACAATCATGATTGGCTGCTTGCTCAAATTCCCAGGTTCCCCTGCACTGTACATGCACAGTTCAATGGCGGATATGACGTCAGAAATTAGGCGTACCCAAGTCGCTGCACATGCACGGTTTGTTACCTCACGCACACAGGTGTCAGCAAGGACAGCTTCCTTCAAGGCAGAGTGATTGTATAATAGTAAAATGTGATGTCACACTAGGCCACTGTTGAAACATTTGGGCACAAGGATGCCATAAAAAGATGGAAAAAATATGTCACAGGCATGTCAGAGGGTTACATTGTAGAGACACAATATGCCACCATAATAACTACTTAAGACATAGTGATGGAGATATAGTCAATTGTATGCAACAGTGGGGCAAAACAATGACATAATATAGCACAGTAACACTGTAAAATATCACATCACAGGCAAATATATAACACATTTATAGTATATTAGGACACAGTGACTATATAAATGTTTTAGTGATGAAAAAATAAGCCACAGTGATGAAGGAATAGAACAGTTATGGCAAAATGGAGCACAGTGTTGACTAAATAGCATACTATCGACTTATCACAGTAACATATTTAGTCACCAAAATGCTGTCTTCTGCCATCTGTATGTTCTCCTGTTACATAACTGTGTCCTACTGTGCCATCACATAAACTACTGAGGAATTTTTATCCTATATAGTCATAACTATGCCATATTTAATCATCACTGTGTTGTATTGAATCATCATGTGTCTCTTCTATGCCATCACAGTGTTCAATAGTGACATCTTAGTAATGTGTTATGTTGTAATTTTGCATTTTTGTACAAACATTATTTTCTGTTTTGTAATGTGTTATGTTGTAACTTTGCATTTTGGTACAAACATTATTTTCTTTTTTGTCATGAAAGTCTTTTCTATCATTTCTTTGTCTATCGAGCCAACACTATCCCCTATTATGCTACAACTTGGCCTATTTATTTGGCCATCACTGTGGCCTAATATGCCAATACTATGCTTTAATGTCCCATCACTGTGGCCTATTATGCTATCTCTGTTCTTTTTTGAGTCAATGCTCTCCACTAGCTTTGTATACCTAAAGCCTATTTTTAAATCACTATTCCATATTGAGGCTTGATAGTTGTCTATTGTGTTATTATAATGTCATATTATATTATTTGTGTGATCTATTGTAACACACATATGCCCAATTGTGGGAAGCCGACAGAAGGCGGCTATCATCCTTGCAGCCATCTTGAGCCATATACCCTGACAGTAGACTTGCTTACAATAGCCTACAACAGCTGAGCAACTCTGATAACATCTTGTTTTAGATACCCAGGATTTTCCCTTGGGTGTGTGAGACTTAAAGTTGTGTGTGACTTAAGGGAGTGACTTAGAGATCAGATTTAGAGACAAGAATTAAAGGTGTGATTTAAGGGTGTGACTAAAAGGCGTGACTTAGGAGTGAGACATATAAAAGTTGAAAGGCAGACAGAAGAAAGCTACAGAGAATTAGACACTCGAGACTTGGAAAAAGAATTAGTTAGTAGGCACTTAAGACTTGAGACAGGCAACTAGGATTAGACACTTGTACTTGGAAGAGTACTTGGATGATACTCGAGACTGAGGACTTGGAGAGAAGAAGAGAGACTGAATAATAAATGGGATTGAAATACACTCTGTCTGGTCTCCATTCTTCGAGCCCATCCTTTCTCTCTCTCTCTCTCTTTCTCTCTCTCTCTCTCTCTCTCTCTCTCTCACTGAACCCCAACACTCGGACTAGAGCAGCTTGGGGCAGTGCGAACTCTAACGAGTTAGCCCCCAAGGATTTGGAAGTGTGGGTTCCAACATTGACAGAGCTGTCTGCAACATTTTGGGCCCCCAAGCGTGGAACAGTGTGGTTCTCAACACTCAATTATTCTAAATTTGTGATCTGACATGCCAAAACATTTTCCTATTGTGCTCTATAATACCATCAACATGGACTATTGCACCATCACTATGATACATTGTGTCAATACCCTGGAATGCTGTGCCAATTTCTGTAGTCCACTATGTGACCAGTGTGCTCCATTTAGTAGTAACTGTAACATATTTAACATCCTGTGTCATTGCAGTCCCTCCTGTCATTAGTGGATACTATCATTTCCTAATAGTACCATATAGTGTTATCACAGTGTCCATTTGTGTCATACACATTGTACCTTGTTATGCTATCATGTAGTCTATTGTGTTATCATTGTCCCCTATTGTGTCAATATTGTACTTGATTGTAACATGACTGATCTATTGTGGCATCAGTATGTCCCTCTGAACAATTGTATTCACATATTATAATAATGTAATTTGTTTCAAGATTGTAATTTATTGAATATCTCAGTGTTCTATTATGTGATCACAGTGCCCTTTTGTACTATAACATTATGATATATGTTATCATTTTATCTTATTGAGATATCAGAGTGCCACATCTTGTCATCATAATTGTTCCACCACTGAGATTTTGCCACCACTGTGTCCTAATATGCCACCAGTGTCCTACCATGGTATTTCTGTGTTCTTATGAGCCATCATATGTACTATTGTGCAATCACTGCCTCTTACTTTGTCATCAATGTGTCCTATTTTCTTTTTGAAGAGTTCCTATTCTTTCATTAGTATTATATTCTTTCATTGTTGTGGCTATTGTGGGAAAACTCTACTAATCAAGATGTTGAAGTCTAATACTGACCAAATAACCTTCTGGGGTTTGGTTCATTATGATCTACTCACTTTATTGGTAGAGTATATCTTTCTCTGAACTTGTCTGGGCAATTCAAAACCTTATACCTGCATAATGTCACATAGACTTAGTTAGATTGCAGGTTCAGCTTCCTTTCTCCTGATAATAACCAACTGAGTGAGCACCTGAGATTTCTGAAATTCTTCCCTATGCTAATGAGGAATTGTAGTATTATAAGCACTCAGCCAATGAACTGTGCCTATCCTAGATGTTTCTACACCTAGTCTGCCAAACTATATAAGCCTTGAATCACCCAAGTAATGTTGATCTGACTCTTTGCAGCTAATCTTAGTGTAACCATTCACGATATGCATTCACAGGGATTTGCATTGTCTCTGTTCCCAATGCCCTCATGGACCATATCAACTAATGATATCTCTTAGGGCAGAGAGAGCCATTATCCTATTATACTGTCACTGTTTTCCATTATGCTGTCATTCAGTAACACTATGACATCACTGAATTCTATTGAGACATCAGAGTGTCATATTGTGTCATTAAAGTGTTTTAAGGTTTGTTGCCTTGCCATCATTGAGTCTTATTATCCCATTACTGAAATCCTATTATGTACCTACTATGCAATGTTGAGTCACCACATTTGACTATTGTGCCATAAAGTGTTCTTTTTGGTCCCACATTGCTCTTGTGTGCCATCATTTTATCTTATTGTCATCATTTGTGCCCTGTAAAGTAAGTACTATGCCCTACTGTCCAATCATTGTGAACTATTGTCCTATTACAGTATCTGGATGAGTCATCACTGTCATTAATATGCCCACTGCCATATTGTGAAAGCCCAGTGCCTTTTTGTTTATCACTGTCATATTGTGCCATCATGTACCCTATTAATTTTTCCACAGTGTCCTATAGTGTCATAAAACTCACTTTTATCACACAATTATGGATGACTTTATAGTTTTTGTGTCCAATTTTATCATTATACTTCTGTATTGAGTCATGAAATATGATTGTTTCACTGTAATTTTGAATTATTGTACCACCATTGTGTCTTATGTGTCATTACTATTGATTTATCACAGTATGTTATTTTGCTATTATTTATTCTGTGGTGACCTATTTTGTCACCACCGTGGCCTGTTTTGATATTAGTGTTCCCTACTGAGCCATGGCTTTGGCATATTACACTATCACAGTATTCTATTGTGATAACAAAGAGGTCTGTTTTGCCATCCTGGGCCTTATTAACCTTTCATTCTTATTAAAGACATCAGAGTATCCTGTGGTGTCATCAAGTTCATTGTTGTACCAACTATGGCCTATTAAGTTAAAATTGAGCCCTGTTGTTTCATGATGTTGACCCATTGTGTCGTTATCCTTGTGTCTGTTGTGTCATCACTATGTCCAATTGTGCCACCACTATGCTCTTTGTGTCAGTTATGTTCTATTATAGAATCATGTGACATATTGACTTATAACACTTTCCTACTGTGCCATTACCATGGCCTATTGTAACCCTTTTGCATCTTATTGAGTCATCACAGTGCTTGGCTGTGTCAGACAGTCACATATTTTGCATCTCTTTTTTTATTATAGCATATTTGTGCCCCATTGTGCCAACACAGTGTATTTGTGTTGCATTACAATTTCCTATTGTGAAATTACTCTGGCTTATTGTGCCATTATTATACCTAATAAAGTCGTGGTATCAGTACCAAATTGTTTTTTAGAAAATTTTATGGTGGTATCTGTGAGGGCCTACTGTATAAACTATGATAACTGTACCGTATTTAGTCACCACTATCTAATCTTGTTCAATTACTGTAGATTAATGTTATAGTACCATGTTCTAATTAGTCATCGTAGTGTATTACTATGGTACTAGTGTTATCTTGTGCTATCTGTTTGGCATAAACTACCATCAGAGTTTGCTATTATATCATCTTTGTGCCCAATTGTGACAATAGATTTTCCTAGTCAGTTTTATACTGTGATGTGACCCGCGTCACTTTCTCGCCAGCAAGAACTCACATGGATGCCAGGATCCTTCTGTAGCAAGCTTTATTGAAGCCGAAGAGAGGAAAGACCCCGAAGGATGAAAGAGCCTTCCTTAAATAGCCCCTGGGTTGGTGTGTCCCTATTCTATTGGCTTGCGCGACTCGGCTGATGTGACATCTCGGGCAACGTCACCTTTTGGCAGTTGATGGCTACTTTTGGCGGTTGATGGCTGAGCGAGAGTGTGCATGCGTGGCGCACTACATCTCCCCCTTTTTACTTTAATTTGACCAAATCAAAGGACAGCTAGAGACTCACTTTACTGGGTGCAATGGGTAGAACCCTCCAGGTGCAAAAGCTGAGACTCACAGTGTGATTCTTGGGGGGGGGGGGGTGGTGTTGCAGCCTTGATTTGAATGGCCTCATGATGGACCTGAGCCTGATAAGGAGTGCAGTGCCTGATCCTTACCCGTCATTTGGTCGGCCTCCCCACCCGAGACCACCCTGTCTTAGGTGGACTGAGTCTTACCTGTCACTCCGTCATTGACTTACCAAGTCCAATCATGGAGCAAAGACCCCATGGGCAAAAAACTTTGGTCATCATTCTTTTTAAAATAGACCTCCAGATGCCTGTCGACCTGGCTTGATCCAGTGCTGCAAAGGCTTGTGCCATCACCACCCTATCTCGCTGACATTGATTGTGCAGTCGCCAGATCATGAATAAGGAACCCGTCAAGCCTGCGCACAAAAGCACACCAAATAACCCTACTCCCACCCATTCCTTAAAATAGGAAAAAAGAGAAGACATCCAAGATGACAATTCTTCAAGCACAGAGAGGTCCACACGGACCTCTTTTCAGCATCCCAACAGCCGGAAATAAAACAAGAATAATTGATACATTAAGCAAAAAAACTATTAGTAACAATAAAAAGAAATGGAGGATACAAACACACTGGTGTGGGAGGGACCGCAACCGCACGTAAATCCTGACAAGTACGGGGGTCCTCCCTCCAATTGGTATAATTGGCTATATCACCACAATTGTGGTGTGCATGATAAGATCTCTCTAAAGAACAATTGCTATAGGCAATCTGGGCACCCAAAACAAAGGCAAGGGGAGTAAGATCTGAACAACTTCCATTTAGTCCACATAGCAGATGAGAATCAAAAGGATATTCTCGAATATCCTGTTGGAAGTCACCAACATTGAAGCGATCCATGTCTTGACCCAAAAAGGGGGAGAAGGAAAAGGTCTTAGACTTATCTGCCCAAGCAAAAATAGGTGACTGACACTCAGTCCAGGGGGAAAACTGATCCTCACGGAGAGAATAGCAGTAGGGAGCATACTTGGGCTGTCAGGGACCAAATTCAGTTGTAAAATGAGGGGAAACAAGAGAGGAGTACATCCACATCACCATATTCCACCAGGTAGCATTCATTGTCCCCGAGCAGTTGTTAGAATCATTGGGGGTATCTTGTGTCTGTTTAATAGATTTGGGGCCACGGAGTCCATGTTCCCAATACCAGCGTCCAGCCTTGGTAAAATTTAGAAGTAGACAATCGCTGGAGGCCAAAGGTGTTTGAAAGCAAAGAGACCCATTCTCCATCAAAGTGCGGTTTTCATTCAAGTGGGCTATATCAGTCTCATAGGGAAGATAAGGGAGATAATCTGTGGTGAAAAATCTCAGGAGCACAGGCGAATCATGTCTAATGGGCATCAGCTTTGGATAAGCAGACAGAATAGCCCACTGAAGTTCTCCGGCGGCCTCAGATAAGTGTAGCACAAGCATCAAAGTCACCAGCACCATCCACCGCTGAAGTTGCTGTAGGGCCATTTTTGGGAGGGTCATCCCCAGGGAGGCGACTTGTCAATCTTTCAGGCAGCCAGAAGGGATTATCTTCGTCCTGTGAAAAAACACAAACAGCTCCCCTGGATCTCATTAACATAGGATCTGGGCCCTTCCATTATCCAGTTAACACGTCCTTCCATTTAACCAAGTCTTTTGGACAGCCTAATGGGGCACAGTGGCGATCGGCTGCTGACCAGCCATGATCGTCCAAATTCAAAAATTTAGTGTAAAAAGAGCCAAAGAGGCTGTTGTTCTAGGCCCGGGGGCAGGGTCTCCTTCAATCCCTCCTTTTGTTTAGTAAAATAAGACTTCAAGGTATGATGAGCACTTTCAACAATGCCTTGATCTTGAGGGTTATAAGGAAGACCCATCACCTGCATCACATTCATTTGACAACAGAATTGTCTGAACTTTTGAGAGGTGTAAGCAGGACCATAATCGGTCTTCAAAACACTTTGCCTGCCCCAGGCACTCCAGGCATCTAGACAATGCTGGATAACATGGGCCACCTTTTCTCCTGTTAAGGAAGTTGCAAAGAGAATTCCTGCTAAGTATCAATAGAAACATGTAAGAATTGAGACTTACCAAAAGATGGAATATGAGTCACATCCATCTGCCACACTTGTAAAGGACAAATCCCTCGCGGGTTGACACCCGTATGTGGGACTGCCAAGAACTGACAGCAGCTTTTGCATTGAGTGACTATGTCTCTGGCCTCTTGCCTAGAAATTTTAAATTGATGTCGCAACGTCTCGGAAGTTACATGAAAAAGTCCATGAAATTTCCGTGCCTGATCAACTGGAGAGCTTACAAGCGCTGTCACAATCAAGCGTGTAGCATGATCTACCTGTGCATTGCCAAGAGACATAGGACCTGAGAGGCGAGAATGGGCCCTGATATGGGTTATAAAGACTGAAGCGCAGCGTTTAATAAGCGTGGCCTGTATCTGACCAAAAATATTGGCGAGCCTGCTGGTAGGTTTAATAAATCCAGCTGTTTCCAACCTGTTGACAGCATTAACTACATAATTTGAGTCAGAAACAATGTTTAATGGCTCTTGGAATATAGAGAAGACCTCTAAAACTATCAGGCATTCCACGACCTGTGGTGAATTTTCTTGAAAATTCTTGGTGGTGGTACAGCCATCTATAACATAGGCTCCAATTCCTGTTTTGGAGCCATCAGTATAAACAAACCTTCCCTTTGGTATCGGCTCACTGACTACCATTCGTGGGAAGATGAAAGCTTGGGTTTGAGCAAATTGTAAAATAGGATTTTTGGGATAATGATTATCAATAATACCTTGAAATGAGGTAACTAATATTGCCCAATTATCCGACGTGGCACTCAAGACCTGAAACTGATATGAGGTGTTGGGGACAATTAGGCTATGGGGGTACGTGCCAAAATGGGTGATGGCAGCATTTAATCCCCTCAATGCGAGGAGAGCAACTGCATCCGGCTACCAATCAATAATTTTTGCAGGGGAAGCATTAGGATGAATCCATAACAGGGGTCCATCTTGCCACAAAATGGCAGTTGGAAGTGACCAAGTTTGAAAAACACACAGATCAAAGGTATTGGTCTCATCTACACATTTTAGTTGTGCATCTTGTAAAGCCTTCTCCACTAAATGTAGAGCATGGCTTGCTGCCAAAGTCAGTTCACGGGGTGAGGAGATATGTGAATTGCCTTCCAAAATGTCAAACAAAGGTTTCAATTCTATAGTAGGGATCTTCAAAAACGGCCTTAGCCAGTTTATGTCTCCTAACAGTTTTTGAAAGTCATTTAGGGTACGTAAATGATCCCTGCGAATCTCCAGTTTTTGAGGCATTATCATTTCTGGGTGTATGATCGTTCCCAGAAAGGAACCAACTTCTGAAATTTGAACCTTTTCAGCTGCTATGTGCAAGCCCCATTGCTCTAAGGTCTTAATCAGCAACAGATATGAGGCCTGCAAGACATCCTGGTTTTTATGACAGAATAGAATGTCATCCATGTAGTGAATCAACAGCAAGGAAGGAAACTGTCTTCTGACTGGTTCGAGGGCCATTTGCACATACAGCTGACACATAGTTGGACTGTTGGCCATACCCTGGGGTAAGACTCTCCACTGAAATCTTCTATCCAGTGTGGTATGGTTAATAGCAGGTAGGGTAAAGGCAAACCTTTGTCTATCTCTGGGATGTAATGGGATGGAGAAGAAGCAATCCTTAATGTCTATAATAATCGTTCTCCATCGTTTAGGCAAAGCTGAAAGTAAAAGCAAGCCACGCTGTATGGGGCCAAATAGCTGCATCTGAGCATTGATGGCTCTCAAATCGTGTAAAAGTATCCACTTACCTGATTTATTTTTTATGACAAAGATGGAAGTATTCCATAAAGAAGTGGATGGTTCTAAGTGGTCATATTTGACTTGTTCTTCAATTAATTTGGTAGCGGCCTCCAATTTTTCAGAGGATAAAGGCCATTGAGGAACCATACGGCCTCCTCTGTGAGCCAAGTTATAGGCATGGTCCCCTCAACGGCCTTTATGAAAAACCCAGCCCCTGTCTCTTAGAACGGCTTATTGGTAATATGGGGTCTGGCCTTTCCTGTTCTTTAGCTCCCAATCCTTTGCCTTCGCTATATCCTATATGGGACATCATGGTGACAGCTAGTGGAGAATGGGTATCAGTCAATTTTAAATTTAATTGATATAGCACATCTCTTCCCCACAGATTGACTGGCAGCGGAAGAACATAAGGGGTAAAAGTCCCTGTTTGACCTTCTGGGGCTACCCAACGCAACATCTGCGAGCTAATTGAGGGGTTTGCTTCATATCCCAGCCCCTGTAGGGATCGGGATGATTGTGTAACAGGCCATGCTTTCAGCCACCAGGTGGCAGAAATGATACTCTTATCTGCCCCTGTGTCCAAAATTCCAGTAAATTGCTTGCCTCCCACTGTCAATGTTAATGTGGGCCTAGTTTTCAAGTCTACTACCAAATGAGCATGGTCAGTTCCTGATGAACCTAGACCTTCCTCTCACCTTTTGCCCGTAGTAGGAAATTCCTTCTGGAGACTGGGGAGTAAAACTAATTGAGCTATACAATCTCCAGGAGAGATTGAAAAAATGCCCTCTGGACTGGAACAAAGGACTTGAAGCCCACGTCTAGAGTTAATATCTATAAGCCCCGGATGTACGATGAGTTCTTTCAAAGTCAAAGAGCCACGGCCTAAAAGAAGTCCCATGCTCCCTTTCTGGAGGGGTCCTTCAAAGCTAACAGGGATCAGCTGAGCACCTGATTGAGGCATCAATAAGAATCCGGTGGTGGCACGGAGGTCCAATCCTGCGGAGCCTGTATAGGCTCGGCAGCTACCCAGCTCCTCTGGGGGCGGGCCTTGGCTCCATATCTTTGGGGGCCCTGGAGCCTGGGGCCCTGCTGGCCGTTTTTTGACTGATCATTTTCTGTCACATCTGTTTCGTTTGGAGGTGGAAGTAAGTTACCTTGAAGGTCCCTTGTTGATCGGCATTCTCTAGCCCAGTGATATCCCTTCTTGCACCTTGGACAAAGGCCAGGAGGTCTTTTAGGCTTGGGCTGTTGATTGTAACAATCCCTTTTTAAATGGCCTGGTTTGCCACAGACAAAGCAAGGTTTCTGTGTTGAAAGATCTCCCTTTGTATGTAATATAGCAGCAGCCAATCCTGCATTACTTAAAGGGCCCCCAATGCCTCTACATGATTTTATCCAATCAGCCAGGCCTTTATTCTTTCTGGGTCTGATGACTGCTTTGCACTCAGGTGTTGCATTCTCAAAGACTAGCTGTTCTATAAGGAGTTTCACTTTTTTGGTGTCTCCAAAGATCTTAGTCGCTGTCTCTGTCATACGTGCCACAAAATCCGAGAAGGATTCCTGAGGCTCTTGAATGACCTTAGAAAGTTGTCCCTCGGACTCCCCCAGTTTGGAGAGTCCCTTCCAAGCCTGAACTGCTGCAGCTGCAATCTGGCCGCAGGCTCCCCAATCATATTCTGTCTGGTTGGTAGCATATTGTCCCTGACCTGTCAAAAGGTCGAAGGTCCAGCCGGCTTGGTAGCCTATCTGTGAGGCATTAATCTTAGCCTGGGTCTGGAGAGCATCCTGCCAGAGTGCCTTCCATTCCATATACTGGCCAGAACTATTAAGTGTGGCCTTGGCTGTTGTTTGCCAATCACTGGGTGTTAAGGCTAAATTAGTGAGCCTTTCAACCTGCATGATAGTAAAGCTAGCATCCACCCCATACTTGCAAACTGACTCTGCAAGCTTTTCAAGGGTGGAGAATTCGACCGGAGCATGCACCCGGCCCCCTTCAGCTCCCTCATAAATAGGAAAGGCCATACTGATCTTTTGAGCAATCTCTGGTGTAAAGAAGGAATCAGCTCGCCGACCGATATAGGGTGGAGGTGTGGTAGGGACTATAGCGGTCGACTCAGCAGGCAGGGAGTTCCCCACGGCCCAGCTAACCCCCTTTTTGGACTTGTTAGATATCCGCAGCCGCTCATCGGGGTGATACCTTTCCCCTTCATACTGGGCTGCCGCTTCCTCTAGGTCCTCTTCCTCCAAGGGACTAAGTTCCTCGGGATCAGAAGAGCTAATCTCTAAGGCCTCTAAATCTGCCAAAGGGTATAGCGGCTTTCCGCGCTCCCTGTCAGATCCTTTGAACTTCTCACCCAGAGCATCCTTGCTCTTTCCTAATGCCTCGGCAGGTTTTACACCCTTCAAGGGGCCTGACTTCTTAGTTAAACCACGTTTCATTTTACACGCGCCGGCTCTCTTCTCAGGATCAGATTCTGACATGCTAGACTGTAGTTCATGTAGAGCTTCCTGTCCTACTTTGACTTCGAAACGGCACTGCTCATCTGGGAGGCAGGATTTTATCATAAACAAAAGGAAGGCAGCAATCACCAAAATGAAAGCAGTACCTGCTTAGCCCAACCAAGCCTCCAAAAGCATACCTTTCTGATTGTTACCTGTGGCTACAGTTCTGGATCCACCCTCGAAGGGGGTCTTCCTCGGTGCCTGACGATGTTCTGGCTTCCCGGTTTCGCAACCAACTGTTACCCGCATCACTTTCTCGCCAGCAAGAATGCACACGGATGCCAGGATCCTTCTGTAGCAAGCTTTATTGAAGCCGAGGAGAGGAAAGACCACGAAGGATGAAAGAGTCTTCCTTAAATAGCCCCTGGGTTGGCGTGTCCCTATTCTATTGGCTTGCGCGACTCGGCTGATGTGACATCTCGGGCAATGTCACCTTTTGGCGGTTGATGGCTACTTTTGGCGGTTGATGGCTGAGCAAGAGTGCGCATTTGTGGCACACTACACTGTGATATCACTATGGCCTTTTGTGCTAGTTGTGTGCTTTACTTTGTTTCTCACTGAGTTCTATTATCCAATTACTGTGTCCAAATGAATCAATAAAATGCTTATTTTTTTTCATTCTATTATTCTATCATGGTATCCCAGGATTCTATTGATCCATCTTTTTGTTGTTGTCTTTCTGTCCTATTGTGCCATTTCTGTTGTCTCTTAAATGATAAATGCTCCAATGTAGCTGTTACAGTGACCTATTTTATAATCACATATCTTATTATGTGATCATATTATCATCTAGTACCATCACTGTACTATTTTTAAAGTACAGTGTCCTATTGTGCCATTCTGTGTCCTAATGTCACATTCTTACTGTCTAATTGAGTTATTACAGAATCCTATTATACCATAATAATGCCTTTCTTTACCAACAATGTGTTTTACTATTCCTTATTGAAGCAGATATTATACTATTGTCTTAGTTTTACCATTTCTATAATGAAACACCATTACCCAAAGCAAGTTAGGAGGAAAAGGTTTATTTGACATATGCTTTCACATCATAATCCAATATACAAGGAAGTCAGGACAGGAACTCAAACAGGGAAAGAACCAAAAGGCAGGAGCTAATGCAAAAATTGTGAAACGGTACTGCTTACTGATTTTCTCATTCTCACTTGCTCAGTCTGCTTTCTTATAAAACCCAGTACCAGCAGCCAAGGAATGGTACCCTAGGCACAATGGGCTAGATCTCTATTAATCACTAATTAAGAAATGTCCTACAAGAATGTCTGTAACTATAAAGGCCTTTTCTTAATTGAGTCTTATTTTTCTCATGTTGACATAAAAGAAATCAGCACAATGGAACCCTTGTCAACCTGACACACAGTGATATCACAGTAAAACCACACTGTTCTTTTCTTATTATTCATAATATCTCACTTTAATATGAACATCATAATAAAAAATATTTATAATGTTAAAGTTCTCCCAGTCTTTAAAAAATGTATACACTTTAAAGTGTAGACTATTTAAAATATACAACAAAACTTCCTTTTTAAATCCAAGAGCTCTAAAATCTCTTTAAAAGCTTAAACTCTCTACTGTGGAGTCCTTTAGAATAAAACGTAAATCAAATAGTTTTTTACTTCAAGCAAGATGAACCAGGGCACAGCCACAGTCAGATCAAAGCTAAATCATACTCTAGTTGTACAAACAACATAAGATTCAATGTCATAGATGCAATCCTGATTGTTGGAGTTCCGTCACGGGGCTTGGGTCACTTTTCCTGCTATGCCCTCTGTAGCATACCAAGCTGGTCTTATAAGCTGAGGTTGACATAACTCTACTGCTCTTGCTATTCTTGGTGGCTGTATCATTGCATTGCCCTCTTGCACCATCATAGTTTCCTACTGTGCTGCCACTTTGCCCATTTGTACTTTCATTATGCTGTTTTATCATGTTAGCATACAGATATGTTTTCACTGTGCCCCAATATGTCATCATAATAACCTATTTCACCATCACTGTGGCTCTTGTGCCATCAGTGCATTTCATTATGCCATTAATGTACCCTGTTGATATATCACAGTTCCTTGTTTTGTTGTCACAGTGTCCTAATATGGCTTGTTTTTGCCTGTTGTGCCATTCCTGTTCCCCATTGAAACTTCATTGTGTCATAGTTTGCTGTTACTGTGTGCTATTGTGTAATCAATGTTTTATATTGTGTCACTACATTTTCCTATCAGTTACAATGATGTAGTATGCTATTATAATTTTTTTTTCTGTTATTGATGTGGCAAATTGGGGAATCTTTGTGTCCTACTAATTCAGCACAGTAGCATTTCATGCCATTGCTTTGTAACATTTGGCTATATCTGTTCCCTATTCATCTTCATACTATCTTATTTTTCCAGCTGAGAAATCTATTATGTCACTACTGTGTCACTGTACGACTTCACAATGTCTTATTATGTCATGATAGTATCCTATGGTGCTATAACTCCTCCTTATTGAGCAATTGCTATGCTCTATTGTGTCATCACAGTGTCCTACTATACTAATATAGTGCATTATTGAGCCATCACAGTGCCTTACTTTTCCACAAACATGCCATTTTCAACAAACCACTGTGCCTTCTCAAGTCACCATTTTACCCCATTGAGTCATAACATTGCCATACTGTGCTATAAGCATTTAATATCATGCAATCAGTGAGCTATTTATTGGCATCTCAATATCAAATTATGTTATCAAGGTCTTCTATTGAGCCTTCACAGTTGCCCTTTGAGCTACAACTGTGGCCTATGATGCCATCACTCTCTTCGTGGTTTGGTTTGTTTGTTCTCAATGCCATATTATTTTTTAGTGTGTTCTATATTGTGCTTTCACAGTTCTCCCTTGTGTCATAATTTTGTCCTATTGTGCCAGCAATCAACTTTCCTATATTATTTGAGTGCCCTGTCACACTCAAACACACACAAAAAAGTAGCCAAATTTTGAGTGCTGTTTTTTGAAGTGCAATGCAGTGAAATATTTATAATTGTGAGATAGAATGAGTTGAAAGTGGGGGGGAGAGAAGAAAAAGACAGAAGTAGAGACAAAATAAAAGACATTAAAGTTAGAGAAATGGGAGAGCTTGACAGTACCTAAAAATTTTCTAGAAAGAAGTACAAGGTCACTGACAGTAACTGAAACAATAAGGTCTATAAAAGAAGTGAACATGGAAGAGAATTTTAGTAATATTTTAGCTTCCAAACATATTATATTTTGTATTTATAGAGTCATCAAGGAAACCATTTAAAATATAGTATTAAATATCAGATGGAAGGTCAAAATTTAAGAGATAGTTTCTTTCCAATGAATTATTATTAAAATGTAAACATTACTTTAGAATTTTCAAACATGTCTGTTCACCATTTACTGAAAGTTATTTAGGGAAAGCAATCTTTCATGGCAA
This sequence comes from Rhabdomys pumilio, assembly GCA_030674055.1. NCBI lineage: Eukaryota > Metazoa > Chordata > Mammalia > Rodentia > Muridae > Rhabdomys > Rhabdomys pumilio. The sequence goes on from JANHMN010000009.1 coordinate 15,749,976, forward strand.
TTCTTTTTTGCAACTTTTTATTGCAAGAATGGAATGAAATGATGGTCACATATAAGATCTCTAAAGGGATATAACTATAACCTGATCTTTTTGTCTAATGTAAGTCTGTCCATGATATATCACTGCTATTTAGGAAAACCAAAGGCACCTACTTTCCATAACAATGGAAGTTTAGCTCTCCTGGTTGACCAAAACTGTCTGCACCTGCTCCTCTGTTGTGTTCCTGTAATATGAGTACATTTGGAAAATGTGAATGACTTCTGGAGTTTCAAGGCTCATAAGGGCAGGAATTGTGTAAAATATTTTTCTATGTGTTTGTAAAAAACTTAGTACTGAAGTGAAAACAAAACAGATCACAGAAATCATTAATGTACAAATCAGCCCTTAGTTCAAAGCATTGCTATGTAATTTACAGTTAATCACAGCACATTACATAATCATCTGGATTTGTTGTATATAAGATACAGTGAAAATAATGTTCATCTCATAAAGATGTTGCTATCTCTATAGTGGCATTGAAATAAAGCTTTGAGCATGAACTGATAACACATATTTGATAAAATTTAAGAAAACAATCACCTACTCATGGTCACTGACCCTTATAGATAATGTAAAAGATGTCAAGTTTGCAAATTCACTAATTCTTTAAAATAAATGAGTACTTGTTGTCACTATTTTAAAGGTGAAGAGACTGAGTCCCGGTATGTAAATGGTTTGATCTGTCAAAGTGCACAGGAAGAACTGAGAAGGAAATGAGATCCAATAGTCTGTCTTCTGAATCTTTGCCTGTAGGTACTATAATATGCCATTCTTATCAATGTATCTTATAATAGTAATCAATGATATTTAATGTGATGCTGGAAAGTGCTCAAATTACCACAAATTTTAGAGAAGGCAGAAATATCTATTATCTGCAGTTTTGTGCGTACTTTTAAGTTGCTCTAGTCAAACCAAAAGGATTATTAAATTCACATGATGAAATTGTTTTTCTCAGGTGTTGTCTGTCTACTATAAAAGAAAGATTTTAAATTTAAAGGGAACACTCATTTATTAGGAAAGTTAAAGTGCAGTTCAAATTTCCTATGCAGAATTATTGCCAGATAGGACACCTGGATACTTGTGAATGTTTGTACAGACATTTAAGACATGCTGCTGCCCTTTGTCTGATAATTAAGCAAAGCCTACTTACTTATGCACCTGCCCATGCCCACTCTAAGAGAGCACATTAAGGATTGAGAAATTGCTCAGGTTTTGACACCATGTTCACAGAATCATTCAGCAGCAACTTCCTTAAATCTCCTCACACTTTCACTAAGAGTCTTCCAGTGTCTGGACTGGAAAAAAGAGACTTCACAGCTTTTCCTCAGTACCACCTAATTATAAAGCATGCAATAGATATTTGGGTTCAACTTACAATAGCAGGTTTCTTCTGTTACTAAGTTTTCTTCTACACCCTGGTAACTAATGGCCATACATGCAATTATGTATAATAGATATTTTTTTTTCACTTATGTGGTGGTGTGTCAGGGTTTAAATAAGACCATAGCAGAAAAGCCACTGCTTGTTTCTACTGAGATGTTGACATTAGATCTCAGCAAAAGTATAGTTACTGGAAGCCCTAATTTGGAATATATTTAAGTAGTAAATGGTCTGATATCAGTTAGAAAATGGGATGCTTTGACACTTGAACTGTTCAGATTGACTTCTTTACCAGCAATCTAATATAGATATACTTACAGAGTTACTGGCTTTGCACATAGTGATTGTCCAAGTATATAAGCAGTAGACTGTATGACTCTGCCAATTTCACTATAGTAGACACCATTTGTATACTGCTCTTAAATTTAAAAACGTTATAAGTCTCCATGATTTTAAGAAGCAATGGAACTTTAGTGTCTTAAAATAAGGTTTGTCAAGGAATTTAAGAATGTGCTTTATTTTATCATTTATGTTTTTGTTTATGAATATATATGTGAGTATGACTGCATGGATGCATATGCATCTCATGTAATCTGGGAACTCACAATATAACCTTATGTCTGATGTGAGTTCAAGATACAAATCCCAGTTTTCTGCAAGATCAATAATACGCTTAAGCACCAAGCTGTTACTCCAATCTCAGAACCATGATAAAAATTGTTGTAAATCTTTGTTGTTGTCTGTCACTATGCCAAAACTCCAGACTTAGGGATATAACCCTTTATTTTGTTTACCATCTCTGATGCATCAATGTCTGATTTCCAGTTTTTCTACAGAGTAATCTGAAAATTTATCAATAGTTTCTTAAATCTACTCACAAGAGACAAGATCCTTCTTGCTGACCAGGAACCTAACTTTTTTTTCTTCTCCAAGCATGAGACTCTTGGGGAGGAATTCCATTTTTGGATGGAAGAAAATTGGTTGTCTCTATATTTAGAGATACTCAAAACTCATGAGATAGATATGCTCAAAAGTTAAATCTAACAAAGGTTGCAGAGTAAAGAATTGTTTCTCCTTTACACAAAGTGAGACAATTCTGAAGAATTCTCTGTTCTAATCTTGTCTGAGGTTTGGTTTCTGAAGATCTTTACTGGGATGTCTTATTTTAATTTCTCCCTCTCTTTGAAGACAAAAGAGTTTTCAGTTCATTCTTCACCCAGAAGATATTTCTCTTGAGGCAGGTACCTAGAAAATTTTATCTGTGGCATAGACCTAGTCTGCTTAAAGTTTACCTTTCTACCTTCTGACAAAACATATTTTGAAACAAGTAGTTGCATAGTAGGTAAAATCCAATGTTCCTTGGTCTTCTCTGTCCTTCTTACTCTTAAGTGATAGGATATATTGCACACCAAAAAAAGTAAAAAAATAATCAGTATAGGATGGGAAGTTGGTATTCTACTTCTTCAGGCAATGAATTTTGCACTGTATAACAATTATCCTGTCACTATGTACCAGTGGCTGCACATGATCTTCCAATCTCCATGAGAAGGGATTTTATTGCCTAGTTATATGCAGGATGCACACCATGCTCCATCATAAACTATTTTTGTAATATTGTTTTCTACTAGTACCAAACATAAGTTGAGCTTTTTGAGAAGCAAATAGTAACATAGACTTTGGCTATAGACATAAAACTGCCCTGGCACTGTGTTAGAGAGATACTTGTCAGTGAGAAGCTGAGTTTGGGATTTTAGCATCCAATAAGTAGCAGATGTGGCATCATATGTCTGTGGTAATCCCAGTTCTGGAAAGCAAGAAATGTTTTCTGATCCAGATGTGGTTCAACATTGGAGAATGGAGTTGAGAAATGAGGTAAACAAAATTCTCATGCAGTATCCAACTTTATTCAGATCATCAGACGACATATGGCTTGGGGCTTAGAAGAGTCACATAAGAAACATGTACAATCACAAGGGCAAGCCACATGTGACAAAAACATTGTTTTCCATAGAGGCTTATGAACAAATAATAGCCAGTTTTAATGAATAACCTAAAATAAACCCCACTCCTCTCCACTACATTTTAAAGGAGCACTAAAGCATAATTCAAGAATAAGGTAATATTTTTGAAGAAACTGAAGTCATAAAACCCATCTTGGTTTCTTGGTGTTTGCTCACAAGCACTGAAAAATCTCTTCATACAATGCCATTCTTGGATTCTGTGCCAACACAGGGATAGGAAGATTCAGGATGGAGCTCACTGACCATCTCACTGACAATGGAGTGAGTCAATGTGAGTTGAAGTTCTTCATGTTTGGTAAGAGAATCTATCTCAAAAAAACAAGACAGAAACTCAAGAAGTCAAATAGCATGGATTTCTGGCTTCCCAATTATGCATGAGGACACATGTAAGTATACACACACATGCACATTTATGAAACACATGTACACACACACAGTGTTTAGTTATTTTCTTGTTACTGTGATAAAATATCTGATTAAAGCAACTTAAAAGAAAGGGTTTATTTTTTTTCTCAAAGTTCCTGGAGTAGGGAAATCAGTATGGTGGAGAAGATACAGCAGCAGGCAAGAAACACATGGTGGCAGAAAAAGAAACCTGGCTGTCAAATTACATCAACGTATAGGAAACAGAAATAGAGCCAGAAAAGCCTCTAATGAGTTTCCATTTTTTTTTAAATGTTCTAAAAACATGACCAGATAGTGCCACCAGCTGGAAACAGGTATTCAAACCTATAAACCTATGGGGAACATTTTTGTATTTAAACAACATTTGAACACTTGCTTAAAAATATATGTGTACACAAGTACAGTCATACAATTTATAAGAATATAAAATCCATAGACTTGATCTTCATATTTTAAAACTGTGATATTTCTAAATAAATATAGCCTTTCTTCAGAGAAACATGTTTCCTGGTCTTCTAAAGAAATACAAAGATACCATGATTATGACTCTAGGAAATGGGCTCCCAATATTGTAGATACATCAGCAGATTGAGTGACTAGGCCATGTGACCAGGTAAAGTAGGAAGATGCTGTCTTTCTTGTCTAAACCTGTGTGCACATTCTATATAGATCTAGAGATCACTAGTAATATTCTTCCTAAATTAGAGACATTGGCATTATTTCATTATTTTTCATTTTACAATCCACTTGTTATAGGTGATAATATTGATCATTTTTTTCTATTCATAGGCCACAAAATATTGAACTAGTTTTTCTTCTGACAAAAGGTTCAAATACATTTGGCTTGAGGATGAAAAGTACTCATGATATGAAATCAGAGTTTAGTTTCTGTTACTAAATTTAGACTAAGTTCCTGTGCTTCTGAGTGTAGAAAAATAATTATAATTATGTATGGATATTTTTAACATGTGATGTGAAAGTGAACGCTCAAGTAGAGAGGTATATTTGTTATGTGTCTCATTGGATGACAAAATACCAGACAAAAACAACTTAAGAAGGGGTGTATGTTAATGTATGTTTGAGGGCAGAGTACATCATGGCTTGACTGTAGAATCTGGTCACATTGCATTCATAGTGAGGAAGCAGAGAGATATGAATTCTGGTACTACGCTAGACTTTCTCATTTGAATTAATCCAGGACCTTAGCTACTTGAATGTTGCTACATATATTTAGGCATATTTAGGATGAGTCTTTCTATCTCAGCTAACTTAATCTAGATACTTACTAAGACATATGGCATAATATTAGTTTCCATGGTGATTTTAAACCCCTCAAGTTGATAAAACAAGATTAACTAAACGGTGTGTAGTTTTACTGATCACTAAAAACGACTCAAGCTGTTGCTTTATTTATTTTTTAGTGTTTTTACCTATTACGTATTTTCTTCCCTTCCAGAAACTTTATGCCAGACTTTTTTGAATCCTGTCAGATATAGAAATGAATTATAACCCAAATCAAGTCAATAATGGTAACTGGTTTCTTGTGTCAGGGTTAATATCTCAGTTAGCTTTAACTGTGAACCTGACATAACCTAGACTTACTCAAGAAAGGAATCTAAATTGAAGAACATACCAAAGTCAGATTGAAGGAAAATCTATGAAGGGTTGCTTTGATCTGTGATAGCAATAGAAGGGTTCAGTCTCCTGTAAGTAGTACCATCCTTTGGGCATGTATTTCTGAGCTATATAAGAAACCTAGTTAAACTTTAACATGAGATCAATTAGGAAGTACTGTCCCTCCATCATTTTGGCCTCAATTTCTGCTGGAGTTCCTGCCTTGACTTCCCTCAATAATGAACTCTTTACTGGAAATGTAAGCCAAGTAAAATCTTCCTCTTTTAACTTGCTTCTCATCAGAGTGTTTTATCACAACTTAATAAAGGAATTTGAAAAATTTAGTTCATGACCTAAGCAATAAATTAATGTTGGTGCCTGTAACTAGTGGTTAAGCTTTGGATGGCAGATGCACATTTTTCTGAATTGACAATGCTAAATTGGTATGACATAAATGTAGGAATATGAATGGTCCTCCTACTTGCTCATGGTTGATGCTTCATGCCAAAATGGGAAACAAACACAGAGTGATAAATATAGATCTGGGCACGAAAGCACTAATTGTTATTTGCACAGCAGTTATACATGAAATTATTCCTAAGTTCACATTTTTGGTACCATTAGCATTTAGTTCAAGCTAGTTTTAGATTGTTTCTATCATTTAAAACAATAAAACAAACTCATAGCTAAAACAATCATCCATAGACAATAGATCTTTGTTCATGGGAGTGCACATGTATATTTGGGCCCATGTTGAGAAACCCTATTATTAAGGTTGCAGTCCTGCATTTCCAGATGACTCTATGAGCTTGGTGCAAAGTGGAAAATTTCCATTCTTAGCAGATCTTTCTTGTATGTGCCTGATTGTGTCTGAAGAATGCCCCTGAATACAGATGCCTGGCTTTTTCTAAGGAATGAGCCAATACAGAGCTCTCTGGAAACACTGCATTACTCAGCACATAAGTCCTGATCTGCCTTCCCTCCTTACTGATAATTAGATACTGTATTATAACCAATTAGCTCTCTCCATCTGTACACCTAAAAGCTATTTAGTATAACTGTAGCAATAGAGTTGTCTCACTGCAGCTGTCTCTGGAAATCCTTCCATCATATTCAAGGCCATCTTAACAATGCTTGCTAATGCTTCTGCTCCCTTTGTCCTCCATAGCAATAGCCAACTGGCCTTGGGAACCAAGCCACACAGGTCTGTGTGCATGTGTTTGTATGCATATGGAGACCAGATGCCCATGACTTAGTGTCTTTACCAGTTTTTTTTTTTTTCAAAAAATTTGTCATTCAACCTGGAGCTCACCAATGATGCTACATGAATAGTAACTATATATAGTAACATAAGAATGATCTTATCTCTACTTTTCCAGTGCTGGGATTACAAGTGCATTCTACTATGCCTGCCTAGCTAGATTTTTGTTGTTATTGTTTGTATGTTTGCTTTACTATGTCTTCTGGGAGATAAACACAGGTTCTTATACTTGAGCAGGAAGAACTTAACTGACTGTACCATCTCCCAGCCCTAATATATATTTACATCCACATCCTCAAAATAATTGAACCTTAGTTCTTAAAATTCTTTCTGACCTGGTGCATGTTAACATCCTCCTACTTCTAAATAGGAGGCCATACAATAATAAGAACAACCATATGTTGATTATACAGCTACAAGCAAGTCACTTTACTTCTTTTTTAAATATTTATTTATTTAGGGTATATGTGTATATTTACATGCAATTGCATACATGTGTACATGCAGACAGTGCCTGGCATGGGAATTGAGCTCAGAGGAAAACTTGCATTATTCTGTGTCTTTATCCACCAAATGATTCCTGGAGTTCCACCTCAGTTTGTTAGACTTGATTGCAAGCACCTTTATGGGCTAAGCCATGATTGTACTTTACTATGTTTTTATTTTCTCATCCATAAAATTAAAATCGGATGTAAAGTTATATCTAGCACACAGGCCTAAACTCTAAAATCTTATTATTTACTAAGAAAAAAAAACTGAGAGGAGAAACTACAGTAAGAGATTTCAAAAATTTTAGCACCTTGGTTCAAAGTCAAACATTCTCAAGTAAAATAACATTTATTTTCCATTTCTTCCTCTTACATAAGGCCATGCTCTACAGGAAGTGAGGTTTTATTTTCCAGAAAGAAAGAAAGAGACCTTTCTTTATGAAGTGGTAAGTGTTCAATACTTTCTTGCTATTGTTGCCTGAATACCAATGACTGAAAAAGCATCCTCCACTTCCCTGCTTTTTGCATTTCAATGTGCCATTTCTTTTCAGTGAATCCTATTGCTTTAAGCCACCATGAAATCTTTGCAACCTCATCTCATTGCCAAAAAGAAAAAAAATAAGAGTGTCACATACTCATATTCGTTTTCCTCACTTTCAACAAAACAAGTGTACCTAGTCAGTGCTCACTGTAGAAATGATGATTTGGTCTCTGCCATGAAAGACTTAATGAAAAAAATTAGACATATAATACTGTCCTGAGGAGCAAATGATCTTGGGCTCATTGGTTGGGAAAGGAGTTGATATTCCTCTCTTTTGCATCCACTACTGACAAACAATATGGCTTTGTCTCTTTCTTTCTATGTTCTCTACTGAGGGAGTGAGGAATCCATGAAAGAAAAATGAGTAAATTATTACTCAGATACTCTGGGAAAAAAAAGCAGCCAAATATTTCAATTTGAATACAAGTTTTATCTTATATTAAAAAATATTTCCTCATTTAAAATTAAATTTAATATGACTCCATTATATTTGTGAAAGGTAAAGTGAAATTAATTTTTCTGTGTAAAGAGAATTCTCACTCTCTTATGGATCACTTAAGAATTTCTAGAGGCTACTGTGTTCTGCAGCTTTCAGCTCAAGCCCTTTCCTCTTGTACCCCAATGGTCAAGAGAAGATGATCTGTCTAAATCAGTAGTTTCTTGGTCTTAACCACAATTTTATTTCTGAATCAAACTTGCACAGTATGATTATCAATAAAGTTCAGAGACATACTGCCTCAGGTGTAGTCTTCCTATCAGACAGTCTTGCTTATGTATGCCTGCCTCTTTTCTGTAGTGTAGAATGGAAAGTAGCACAACTTATTCTTACCTGTGGGGTCCCCTTTTACTTTGAGCAGCAGACGTTTAAAAGCTATTGATACCGATTACCTGCCTCTATGTATTATTCTACGCTTCTCTATATGTATATATTATGCATTAATATATATTCATGTATTTATATATCTAAGCATTTATCACTCTACATTGTTCTTTAAATATCTTTATATATGTATGCATCACCTCTATAATTTATCATTTTTCTATCTACTATCTATCTATCTATCTATCTATCTATCATCTACCTATCATCTATCATCAAATATCTGTCTGTGTATCTAATCTATTGACCATCTATCTGTAATCATCTATACCTATTATTATCTTTGTCTTTGTTTATGATATCTCTTTCATCTTGTTCATGTATGTGAATGTTTTCTACACCTAAGCTTTGAGGCTTTACTTTTGTAGATATGGAGTGAAAACGGCAGGAATGACAGAGTCATGAATCTACTGATTTGAGTCAGAATATAAAATTCAATGACAACTTCAAACAAAAACCTGCCTGATATCATCTCATACTATTTAATTTAGTTCATCAGGAAAGGAACAAGGACCTTCATAGAGTATACATCTTCACTACTACTCCTCTCTTCTATAGCTTAGGCTCCTTGCTTACTCAGATTTTTTATGCATGTGTCCTTACTTAGAATATAAGTGATATATTAGCAACTAACTTGCATGTGACCATGATGTCTAAATAAGTTATTCTCTCGAAAGGCAAATAAAGTTGCCAGGTAACTTTCATACTCTGTAGTTATCATTTATATTTATTAGTCATATTCTAAATCTATCTTCAGAACTCAGCTCTCATTGCCAAATTGGGAATGTAGCAATATATTTTACATAATCAGAGGTTCTAGAATTGATTAGGTCAACTGCTGGACCATGAGGAAAATTCTAAAATGTTCCAGTGTAAGTGACAAACAGGATGATGGGTTTCAGGTTTTATAAGAAATAGTGTTTTTGAATTCCTCCGTAAAATCTTGGAAGGTTTTAGGTCTATTTTTGACCTAAAGCACATTTTAAAATCACTATTCTGCATCTCTGCTTTCCCTTTTCTTTATTTCTCTAGTTACCAAGAAAAAATACCTAACAATAAAACATAAAGAAGGAAGAAACTTTATTTTGGCTCCCAATTTGAGGGTACTGTCCACTGTGGGTGGAGACATTGTGGCAGAAGGAGAGTGAAATGCATAATCATATTGTATCTACAGGTAGGAAGCAGAGAGGTGAATGCTATTGATCAGATGACTTTCTGCTTTTTATTTAAGCTGGGTCTTCCCTATTTGAGATAAAATTGACAATTACAGAGGGCTTTCCCACATCCTGAAGGAGGATGTACAAATTTCTGTGATGAAATGTTTATTTTCAAGTTGAACACTAAATCTCATCAAGTTAATAATCAATATTATTTATCATACAAAACTAGAAACAAGATGAACATATGAATAAAACCTTATTGAATTTAGTAAATTCAGGAGCAGGTCTAGATTGCCCTTTAAATAGACAACACTGTTAATAGGAGAAGTAGACATCTGTTGGACAAATCTGCTTGCAGGACTCAGCCCTTAGCAACATTCATTTTTCATGAAATGAAGCCTCCCTAGGAAATAGTTTACTGTGATGCTCTGTTTCTAGCCAAGTGGCCAGGCTGCCTGAATAGAAGCAGATGTAGTGTTCTTGGCCTAGAGGCATCATTAGAAAGACCTGCAGGTTGCCTGGGAGGATGCATCTGTTAGAGGTGTTGGGCCAAATTTAACACATGGGCCTGTTAGCCATATTAATGACTGTCCTCAAATGGGCTCAGCCAAATGTCATTTCTATTCAGGACTCTTCCAACTCATTATGTGTAGCCAGGATGGTTGGAATAATTGTGTGATATGCTTCTGATAGTTAGGTTTACATATTATGAATGCATGTGAGGTGTTTAGTTCACATCCACTTGTTTGAAATCTATTCATATATCTAGAATTTTAATTTTAGTCATTTATGTTACTATCACCTATTTATATCTAATTGTTCATTGATATACATGACTCTCTCTCTCTCTCTCTCTCTCTCTCTCTCTCTCTCTCTCTCTCTGTGTGTGTGTGTGTGTGTGTGTGTGTGTGTAATGTCTATCTACCATTGTCTGTCTGTCTGTCTGTCTGTCTGTCTTAGTGTTTCCATTGCTATGAAGATAAAACAGGATCAAAACAACTTCTATACAGGCAAACATTTAAATGGACTTGACTTACATTTTCAGAGGTTTAGTTCATTATCATAATCGCAGGAAGCATGGTAGTGTACAGGCAGACATAATATTAGAGAAGGAGCTGAGTATTCTTCATCTTGATCTGAAGGCTTTGATCAGTATGCTTGAATCACACTGGTCAAACCTATGCACATATATAAGACTTCAAAGCACACCTTCACAGTGACACACTTCTGCTAACAAGGCTACACCTTTCCCCAAAATGCCACAACTCCTAATTAGTGTCACAAGCCATTAGCCACTCAAACTAGCACACTATAAATGTATCTATAAATCATTATATATCATTTACCAACCTATCATCTGTAAGTCATTTACCTGTCTATCATCTTTTTATCAATTTTAGGTCAGTGCATAGCTGACAAAGACATACGGTTTGTTTTCTATGTGTCCTGTCTTAGTTTAGTCAGTTTTGGACCACCATACAGAACAACTTGTTGCGGAATTTTCCTCTAATTAATTGATTGGCTAATAAAGACAACAAGAAGCTAATTGCATGGTGAGTAGGAGGTGGGCCTTTTGGAGAACAAAGAGAGGAAGAGGGAACATTGGAGCAGGGCACTCTAGTTTGGAAGGTGAGGGAGGAGAGAAAAGAAACACCGTGTAGACCAAGATTTGTTAGATCTGGTGGCAGAATCCACAAGAATCTACCACTGGAATATTTCTAACATAGAATAGTTGGTGAGTTTAGGATAATAGAATCCAGAAGTGTTATCTGTTGATTCTAAACTAATGTTGTCGAGTGTTTTCCATTTATGGCAACTTAAGTGAGAAAAAGGAAAAGAGCATAGCTGAGGTGGAGTTAGGCCAGGCTTTGGAACAGAAAGAATTGGCAATAACTGAGCTCCATGGGAAAGGTCACTGCAGCAGAGAGCAGGCTGCTGAGAGCAGAGTGCAGAGACCAAGAGAGCTATTTCAGAGCTCTGGAGAGACAGAGCCAGTACTGGTGGAAGAGGGTTTGGCTATGAGAAACATGCAGTCTTGGGATATGTACAAGGCTGGGAACAAACCAAGAAAGTTGCTCTTACCAAGCCTGCAATAGAATGGATTGGTTTTTAATAATTACACACTGCAACAACTTACTCAAGTACACTGATTTAAAGGCACCATGTAACATATAAAAACTCAAAAGAGTGTTGAATATCTGTTTCATCTTGATAGAATATCTCTCACTGAAAGAGCAGAAAGCTACCTGAGAAAACATTGCATAAAGGATGTTGAAAAGTTTGAGGGAGCTCAGAGAGTTAGAGGAGTAGCAACAAGAGGCCCTGTTATACTTAGGGGTTGTTTAGTGGACCCACATTCAGGTTGTGCTGGGAAATTCATAGATGCAATAGCAAGCAATAAATTATCATCTGGACTTTCTGGTGAATCTGTGCATTTGTACCTGTGCTTTTTTAAGTAACTCTGGTAAGCCCACTGGTTCATTAACCCAGACTCTGTTAGAATAGGCTGTACTCTATCTATGATGACTAATCATACATTTATTCATATCTTTCCAGAAAAAGTCAGACAACAGAGTAAAGACATTCCTAATCTGTCAGTGAAGTGGTCTGATGAACTCAAAAAGTTGTGTGATATTTTAAAGATGAGAATGAATAGCCATAGCTAAGGTAATTTCTGATTCAATGCTTTAATGTTAATAATCCACCAATACAAACATCCACCAGAATATGTATAGAGATGCTCTTGGAACATGCTCTTAGGTTGAGTACCTTTCAGAAAATCTACTATATCAATTTGAGTATAAACAGTATGTTTCTCAAACATGTTAATGTTTGAAAGTTGTGGTGATATTTTAGGCTATTGCTTCATACTGGGCTCTGATCCTGGTCCTCCAGCTAGCATGGGAGAACTAAAATTTCCTTCCCATTTGAAATAATACATGATGATGTACCCCACTACACTTTTCATTTCCAATCTTTCCTCCCATCCCCACTTAATACACAAAATGAAAAAACACATGCTTCATCTGTGGTTAAGAGGATCTGGGTAATTGACAAGTTGTTACAATTTTTCATAATTATAATATACTATGTGAACAAAGACAAATGATAAATTATAGGAACATCACTTGTCATTTGTTTAGGAATGTCCTCTGCATTGTGAATGCTGTATGCACTAATGAATCTGAATCCTCTGTGAAAAAATAGACAATCAAAACAAACCTATAATAATTGTACTGAGTATTTTTCTGTCTAACAGATGTATTTATTCTTTCTTCTGTGTTACTCATATTAATCAGCCTTGACTTGTACCAAAGGCAGTGGTAAGAAAGACAATGAGCCAAATCATGTTCTGAAGCAATATGACTACAGCCATGGTGGGAGTATGGGGTGTCTTTGCTAACACTAGGGAAGGACAAAAGAATTGAAGATGATAGTGAGGTAGCAGTAAGACTTCACTAGGCATGGTATATTGTTTCTTGTTATTTTAGAGGGAAGAAAGCTGTGGGAGGAGGTCATCATGCTTGTTGAGCAGTATACAGAATTTTAGCTGAGTTAAAACATTTGTAATAGTCTGTATATGTTTGGTACAGGAGTTGCAGTATTACTAGTTATGGCCTTGTGAAAGTAGGTTTGTAATGGTGGTTGTGGGCTTTAGTATCTTTGTTCCAGATTCCTGGAAGCCAGTTTTTTCCTACAGGCTATCAGATGAAGTTGTAGAATTATTTGCTCCTCTTGCACCATGCCTACTTGATTGCTCCCATTCTCCCATCTTTATGGTACTGGACTGAACTTCTGAACCTGTAAGACATCCCCAAGTAAATGTTGTCCAACAGTCACCTTGGTCATGGCATCTTTTCACAGCTTTAATACCCTAATGTGGGATGAGGTGGTCACAGAGGGTAACTGGGAAGTGAGATATCATGGGATGGGGGGTTGGTAGAGGGGTTAACCAGAAAGTGGGATATCATTTCAGATGTAAACAAATGGAAAGATTAATAAAAAATAAAAAATAAAGTGTATTCTAATTAGACTTTCCACTCCTTCAATTCCTCCCATATCCTTTTCACTCACCCACATATACACTCTTTATTGTTCTTCCATTAGAAAAAAAAGACAGGGACTAAAGTAATAATGACTAATGATGATGATGTCGATGATGACGGCAACAATTTACAAACATGCCCCAAACATTCCCCCACTTGCCTGGCACACAGTAAGTCCAGGAGTCAAGATGTCTGCCACATATTTACTGAGCTCCAGGTTCTGGTCCACACCTTTACATGAAATCCTGGATCTGCACTCAACTCCCTAGCCCACAGCTAGGCCTGCCTGCAAGGAAGCCTTGTGCAACCTGGTAGAAATAATATCTGAAGCTTACTGCTTTCAAAGTACCCTGAAAGAGTACCCTGAAAGTCAATAAAACAGATAACCACATGGTTAAAGGCAAGCACAAGAACACAATGAACAAAAGTAAGTTCAATATGGCAACATCAAAACTTAGCACTACTACAACAACAAATTTGGTGTACCATATCACATGTAAAGAGAAAAATATGACTTTAAATCTCATTTTATTTAAATGATACAGTCTTATAATGAGGAAATAAATAAATCCCTTAAAGAAATACAGAAAAATCCAATGAAACAAATGAATATTTTAAAGAAATTCAAAATGCAATCAAACAGGTAAAGGGAACTATTAAAAAAAGTTCAAAACATCAAAATGGATATAGTAGCAATAAAGTAAATACAAACAGAGACAACACTGCATATGGAAGTCCCAGGAAAGAGAAAGGAATCTACAGATGCAAGCATCACCAACAGAATATAAAAGACAGAAGAGAGAATTTTAGACTAGAAGATACATTAGAAGAATTCATACATCAATCAGTATAATTGCCAAATTGTAAAAGTTTTTAACACAAAACAATAAGAAAACTTCATTGCAAAACAGAAATTGAAATTCAACCCTACAAAGTATACTAAAAGTAAAACTCCAGAACAAGGAATGTAACTACACACAAGAAAACCCAAGAAATTAATTATCTCACAGAAAAGACAAAAGAAGAAAATCACACACACACACACACACACACACACACACACACTATAAAATGACCAACATCAAAAATAAGAGGAACTAACAATCATTGGTCACTAATATTTCTCAACATCAATGGACTCAATTCACCAATAAAAAGACACAGGCTAACTTAATGGATGCAGAAGCAGAATCCTTCATTCTGCTGCATGCAAAAAAACACACTTCAGTAACAAAGATAGACACTAACTCAGAGTAAACAGTTGAAAAATGGTATTCCAAGCTAACAGACTCAAGAAACAAGCTGGAGTAGGATTTTTTTTCTCTAATAAAATGAATTTTTATAGAAAAATTAATCAAAGTAGTTGGGAAAGGATACTTCATACTCAGCACAGGAAAAAATATACAAAGAGGACTTTTTAATATGCCCCAAAAGCAAGGGTATTTGCATCTTTAAAAGAAACATACCTATAGCTTAAATCACACATTGAACTTCAAACCATATTAATGGGGGACTTCAACACTCTTTTTACACAAATGAACAGGTTATTGAAATGGAAACTAAACAAAAATAATGAAACTAATTGATGTTATGAATCAAATGAAACTAACAGATATCTACAGAACATGCCAACCAAACACAAAAGAATAAACCTTCTCTTCAGCACATCATAGAATTTTCTCTAATACTAACAATATACTTGGGCTCAAACAAAGTATCAATAGATATAAAAAGATTGAAACAACCCATTGCATGTTGTCAGACCATCTCAAATTAAAGATGGAATTCAACAGCAACAGAAACAACAGAAAGCTTATCTACTTATAGAATTTGAATATTTTACCCAATGATCACTTGGTCTGGGAATAAACAAAATAATTTCTAGAATTCAATGAATGTAAATATGTCTACTTATGGGACACAATGAAAGCAGTGCTAAGCAGAAAAGTTCCTAAATTAGAGTGTTCTCCTACTAGCAATTTGACAGCACACTTGAAAGTTCTAGAACAAAAAGAAGCAAACATACCCAATAGGAGTAGATGGCAAGAAATTGTATAGAAATATAGTACTTGAAGTTCTAGGTAGAGCAATAAGACAACAAAAGAAGACCAAAGGGATATAAATTAGAGTGAATGAATGAAGTCAATATATTACTATTTGTAGATGAAATGCTACTGAACATAAGCTATCCACAATATTCTACCATAGAACTTTTACAAGTACCAAAATGCCTTGAGCAAAGGTTTGGATACAAAATTAACTCAAAGAAATAGTAATCCTCCTTTTTTTACACTAATAATAACTGGGCTCAGAATAAAATCAGGGAAACAATACCCTTCACAAAAGTCACAAGGAATGTCTTGTTGTAACTCTAATAAAACAAGTACAACAGGAAATTCAAGTCCCTGATGAAAGAAAGTGAAGAACATAACAGAACTTGGAAAAATCTCCCATGCTCATGGATCACTAAGAGTAACATAGTCAAAATTACCATCTGACCAAAATAAATTTACAGATTCAATGTAATTCCTGTCAAAATTCCAAAAAAAATTTAAAAAACATTGAAGTAACAATTCTCAACTTCATACAGAAAAACAAGAAAACATATGATAGCTAAAAAAATCTTGAGAATTATAATAACATCTGAAAGAGTTACTATCTCTGACTTCAATCTGTACTACAGAGCAATAGTAATAAAAACAGCAAGGTATCAGTATAGAAAAAGAAAGGCTGATCAATCTAATGGAATAAAAGACCCAGGAATAAACTCACACATGAATGGATATTTGATATTTGACAAAGCAGTAAAAAACCATATAAAAAAATAGAAGAAAGCATCTTCAACCAATGGTGCTGCTCTAACTGGATGTTTGCATGTAGAAAAATTCAACAAAGATCTATATTTATCACTTTCAAATCAAAGTAGATCAAAGACCAGATAAACTAAACTCAAAGAAGGAAAACTAGAAAATCACTTTGAACGCATCAATACTGGAGACATTTTCCTGAACAGAAGACCAATGGCTGAGGCTTTCAAATTACCAATATATGAGACCTCATGAAACTGAAAATTTTCTGTAAGGCAAAGTACACTGTCAATATTGTCAAAACAGCAGTCTAATTGTTCTGACATCTTCAGTAACCCTACATCCAACAGAGAGCGAATATCAAAAATATATAAAGAATTCAAGAATTTAGAGATGAACAAACCAAATAACCTCATTAAAAAATGAGATAGAAATCTAAACAAAGAATTCCCAAAAAAGGAATCTTGAATGAATGAGAAACAATGAAAGAAATGTTGAGCATCATTAGTCAGTAGAGAAATGCAAATCATAACAATACTGAGATACCACCATATGCAAATCAGAATGTCAAAGATCAAAAACTCAATGACACCACATGCTGATGAGGATGCAGAGAATTAACAGCACTTTTCCATTGCTATTGGGAGTGAAAATTCATATAACCATTCTGGAAATTAATTTTGTGCTTTCTCAGAAAATTGAAAGTAATCTACAGAAAGACCTGCTATACAACTCCTGGCCATATGCCCAAAAGATGATCCAGCATTTCACAAGGATACACGTACTCTCTTAGTATAGATGCTTTGTTTGCAATAACCAGAAACTGTAAACAACCCAGATACCCCTCAACACATGACTGAATATAAAAAATCTGTTTCATTTGCATAAGTGAATACTATTCAGCTATTAAAAGGAGGATACCATGAATTTTACAGGCAAATGGATAAACTAGAAAATGTCAATCTGTGTGTGGTAACCCAGACCCAAAAAGACAGGTAAAGTATGTACTCACTTATAAGTGGATATTAGCCATAAAGTATAGGATACCCATAATATGTTCCCACAGACCCAAAGTGCTAAACAGGAAGGAAGGCCCAGGAAAGAGAGCTTGAATCTCACTTAGAATCGGGAATATAATAATCATAGGAGACACAGGGAGCAAGCGAACATGAAGGGAAAGGGACTGGAGAGAATTGGAGGGTCATGATTAGGTGTAAGTAGAGAGACAGGACTAGAGGGTCAGCAGAATGCATGGAAATTGCAAGTTGGCACGGTTGTGTCTAGGGCATGCCAGAGACCTGGGATGGGGGAGGCTTTGAAGACTCAATGAGAGTTACCATAAATGAGACACATATCTCTGGAAATATGGAACCTCCTGACACAAGGTCCCGAAGTGGAGGGTTAAGGGCAACCATGCACCCACAAAACATTTGACCCAAAACTTGTCCTGTCCACAGGAAATGCAGGGACTAAGAATGAAACAGAGACTGAGGGAACGGGCAACCAAACCCTGCCCAACTTAAGACCCATCCCATGTAATAGCACAAATCCTAGACACTTAATGTTTTTCTGTTATGCATGAAGATAGGAGTCTAGCATAACTATTTTCTGAGAGGCTCCACCCAGCAGTGCAATAAAACAAATGCAGAGACCCACAGCCTAACTTTGGACAGAGATAAGGGAATCCTATGGAAGAGTTGGATTAAGGACCCCAAAGTGGATAGGAACTCCGCAAGAAGTCCACTACAGTCAACTAACCTGTAACTATGGGGGTTCTCAGAAACTAAGCCACCAAAGAAAGAGTATTCATGGGCTTAACCAACACCCCCAGCACATATGTAACAGATGTATAATTCAGTCTTCCTGTGTGTTACCCAAAAACTGGAGTGGGAGCTGTGCCTAAGGCTGTTGCCTGTCTGTAGAATTTGTTCCCTACCTAAATTGGACTGCCTTGTCTGACCACAGTAGGAGAGGTTGCACCCATCCTGAAGAGACTTGATATGTCAGGGCAAGAGGATACTTAGGGGGTTCCCACTCTTTCAGAGAAGAGGAGGGTTAGGAGGAGGGAATGTGTAGAGGAAGATGAGGAGGAGGACTGCAATTCAGCTATAAACCAAATGTATAAATTAATTAATGAAAAAATAATAATGAAAAAACATGCAGAGAAGAAACAAATAAATGAATTAAAAAACGGTGCCAAAAATGCATAAGAAACATATAGACTTAGACACACACATGTTGGCACACATAGAAAGCCAATGAAGACACAAAATCAGAAATTATAATTTATAAGCAAAAAGCCTGTGGGTAAAAACAAACAAACAAAGATAGACAAAGCATTATGAGGCACTTCCCCTTAAATCAAAACCCTCAAAATTTACTACTAAGTTACTTTTGTTTTTGTTATCTACTGCTGAGCATGGGGCCTACAAATAAATGTGGTGTGTTTACCCTATGACACTCCACTGGAGAAAACTTTTTTTTTTTATTTGTGGTCAGTTACCAACTAGAGTTGGTTAGGGATGAATTTTGGGTCCATGTCTCCTCTCAATGTAAGGACACCATCTGATTTAGACATGTGTAGAAACTGCATACTGCCATAGTCTTTTTCAGTTCACATGGCCATCAGCTCTCTTATGCCTAGAAACCCTTGTTTCCTTGGTATCTTTCATCCACAGCAGGTCTTTCAATATTTCTGTCGCCTCTTCTGTAAAGTCCCCTGATCCCTGAGGGACAGATTTGATGGAAATTTTTTTTTTTTGGACTGGGTGTTGCAAGGTCTCTAATGACCTTTTCCAGTCATGTGCCCCTGTATATGTTTCTGTCTACTACAGGCTCCTAATAACATTCTGCTATACTTGTAGATCAGTTTCTTACTTAGCCATCATCAGGAAAACAAACTTTTAATAAATAGCACAAAACTCTAAGTGTATTTCCTAGATTGTACTTGCTGATCTACATAAATCATGTGTTCTGGCATAGCGTTCAAGAAGATGGTTTTTGGTGTGTATATTTACATGTGTGGAAATTTCTACCATATCTTTGAAATGCTTAAATTCTTAATCACTTTGTCCTTTGCTATATTACAAAATTTAGCTACATATAATCATATATCACATATTCATGGTTATTATATCTGCTTGCTGTTGAGTTTTCATCAGTCAGTAACATTTCTCTTCCTTATACTTTTTTGTTGTAGTTCTTCTTGCGTGTGCTAAGGGTTGAATCTTGCATCTCAAACATTAGGGAAATGATCTATCATTGAGCAATTGTCTCATTCCCATCAAAATTTTATTTAAAAACTACTTTCTCATGATTAGTATTAGATTGCAGTATTTTAATTCATATTTTTCCATTTATTAGTTTCTAAGTTTGCTACTATTTCATCTTACTTTTGCACCAAACTATTAATTCTAATATGTTAAGATGTAAAAGTATGTTTACCTTTTATCGTATTAATTAATTTAATATTATGTCAAACATAAGTGCATATGCTTCTGCCAGTTCATATGTTCTAGATAATCACACTTTTCTTTTTACTTCATTTCCTTTCTTCTTATTATTTTTAAATGATTAGATTTTCATTTTCTTTTACATAACATTATTTTAATTTGTTCTTGCAAATTTCTTATACACGTTGTACAACGTTCATTTCCTTCCTATACTACTTCCTGCACCACTCATCTTCTCCCTTTTTCTTTACATTCTCTTCACAAGTTCATTTCCTCTTCCATTGTGTTTTTTAAATTTGTAGTTTTAATTGTGACATTTCACTGAATCCAATTAGTACTGCCCAGATGTATAAGATATAGGACCCAAAGCAAAGTGTCACCCCATCCCAGTAGTAATCTGACAGTTGTGAGGCATTGGTAGCCGCCCATTGTCTATGCTATAGTTTTAATAGGCATGATTTGCTGTTTGTGTGTATGCTTAGACACAGCTGCTGATAGTTCCTATGTAGAACAAACATTCACTATTCAGAAGACAACAGTTTGCAACCCTTCACTGTGTTCCTTTTCACGTTATTGTTTTTATATGTTTTCTGTCCCTCTTTTGTAATGTTCTCTGAGTCTCGAGTTAGGGAGGAAATAATTAAATCCCACTTTTTCAGAAGTTGTTTGATAGATTGTTTCTTTAACTGGCTAGATAGTTACCAAATCTACATTAATAAATTTTTATTTTTAATTTATTTTTTAAATTTATTTTATAAAATACATTTCAGATTTTATCCCCTCACCCTACTCCCCACCCCACCCAGGAACCCCATATCCCATTCATTCTCCTGCCTCCATAAGGGTGTGCCCCACTTATACCACACTCCTCCCTCCCCACCCTCGAATTCCTCCCCACTTGGTGTTCAGCCTTTATGGAACCAGAGATCTCCTCTCCCACCCATGCACATCAAGACCATCCTCCCATAAGCATACAGCTGAAGTCATGGGTGCCTCCCTTTGTTCTCCCAGGCTGGTGGTTTAGACCCTGGAGAGCTCTGGTTGACTGGCATTGTTGCTCTCCTCTTGGGGCCCCCAAATCTTTCAGCTCCATCAGTCCTCAGACTTTTTCATTGGGAACACTTGATCAGATCAATGAGTAGCTGCAAGCATCTGCCTCTGGATACATCAGACTCTGGCAGACCTTCTAGGAGACAGCTGCATCAGACTTTTTTCAGCATGCACTTCCTGACAACCATATTGGCATCTATCTTTGGTGACTGCACATGAAACAGATATCAAGGTAGAGTGGTCTCACGATGGCCCCTCCTTGACATTCTGTCCCACACACTGTCACCTTATTTGCTCTCTTGAGCATTCTGTCAATCTTTCCAAGAAGGACTAAGGCATTCACACTTGGTCTTCCTTCTTCATGAGCGTCATGTGGTCAGTTAATCGAATCTTGGCTATTTCAAGCTTTTGGGCTAACATCCGCTTATCAGTGAGTAAATACCATGTGTGTTCTTTTGTAATTGGGTTACCTCACTCAGGATGATATTTTCTAGTTCTATCCATTTACCTAAGAATTTCTCAAATTTATTATTTTTAACAGCTGAGTAGTACTCCATTGTGTAAATTTACCTCCTTTTTTCTATCCATTCCTCTGTTGAGGGACATTTGGGCTATTTCTAGCTTTTGACTATTATAAATAAGGCTGCTATGAACATAGTGGAGCATATGTCCTTGTTATATGTTGGAGCATCTTCTGGGTATATGCCCCTGAGTGGTATAGCTGGGTCCTCAGGTAGTGTTATGTCGAATTTTTTGAGGAACCACCCGACTGATTTCCAGAGTGGTTGTACCAGCTTGCATTCCCACCAGCAATGGAGGAGTGTTCCTCTTTCTCCAAATCCTCGCCAGCATCTGCCATCACTTGAAATTTTTATCTTAGCCATTCTGACTGGTATGAAGTGGTATCTCAGGGTTGTTTTGATTTGCATTTCCCTAATGACTAAAGATGTTGAGCATTTCTTAATGTGCTTCTCTGCCCTTCGAATTTCCTAAGTTGAGAATTCTTTGTTTAGCTCTGTACCCCATTTTTAATAGGGTTATTTGATTGTCTGGAGTCTAATTTCTTGAGTTCTTTGTATATATTGGATATTAGTCCTCTATCGGATGTAGGATTGGTAATGATCTTTTCTCAATCTGTTGGTTGCAGTTTTGTCTTATTTACAGTGTCTTTTGCCTTATAGAAGCTTTGTAATTTTATGAAGTCTCATTTGTCAATTCTTGATCTTAGAGCATAAGCCATTGGTGTTCTGTTCAAGAACTTTTCCCCTGTGCCTAAGTATTTGAGGGTCTTTCGCATCTTCTCTTCTATTAGTTTCAGTGTATCTGGTTTTATGTGAAGGTCCTTTATCCACTTGTACTTGAGCTTTGTACATGGGGATAAGAATGGATTAATTTGCATTCTTCTACATGCTGACCTCCAGTTGATCCAGCACCATTCGTTGAGCTGTCCTTTTTCCACTGGATGGTTTTAGCTCCTTTGTCAAAGATAAAGTGACCACAGGTGTGTGGGTTCATTTCTGGATCTTTAATTTTATTCCATTGATCTTTCTGCCCATCTCTGTACCAATACCATGAAATTTTTATCACTACTGCTCTGTAGTACAGTTTGAGGTCAGGGATGGTGATTCCCCAAGAAGTTCTTTTATTGTTCAGAATTGTTCTCCCTATCCTGAATTTTTTGTTATTCCAAATAAATTTGTAAATTGCTCTTTCTATCTCTATGAAGACTGATTGGAATTTTGATGGGGATTGCACTGAACCTGTAGATTGCTTTTGGCAAGATGAACATTTTTACTAAGTTAATCCTGCCAATCCAGGAGCATGGAAGATCTTTCCATCTTCTGAGATCTTCTACGATTTCTTTCTTCAGAGACTTGAAGTTCTTGTCAAATAGATCTTTCACTTGCTTGGTTACTCCAAGATATTTTATATTGTTTGTAACTATTGTGAAGGGTGTCATTTCCCTAATTTCTTTCTCAGTCTGTTTATCTTTTGAGTATAGGAAGGCTACTGATTTGTTTGAGTTGATTTTATATCCAGCCACTTTACTGAAGTTGTTTATCAGGTTTAGGAGTTCTCTGATGGAAATTTTTGGGTCACTTAAGTATACTATCATATCATCTGCAAATAGTGAAATTTTGACTTCTTCTTTTCATATTTGTATCCCTTTGACTTTTGCTGTCTAATTGTTCTGGCTAGGACTTCCAGTACTATATTGAATAGATAGGGTGAGAGTGGGCAGCCTTATCTAGTCCCTGATCTTAGTGGTTTTGCTTCAAGGTTCTTTTCATTTAGTTTGATGTTGGCTAATGGCTTGCTGTATATTGCTTTTACTATGTTTAGGTATGTGCCTTCAATTCCTAATCTTTCCAACACTTTTAGCACTATGGAATATTGAATTTTGTCAAATACTTTCTCAGCATCTAGTGAGTTGATCATGTGGTTTTTTTCTTTGAGTTTATTTATGTAGTGGATTACATTGATAGAATTTTGAATATTGAACTATTCTTGCATTCCCGGGATAAAGCCTACTTGATCATGAAGGATGATTGTTTTGATGTGTTCTTGGATTTCATTTGTGAGAATTTTATTGAGTATTTTTGCATCAATATTCATAAGAGAGATTGGTCTGTAGTTTTCTTTCTTTGTTGGGTCTTTGTGAGGTTTAGGTATGAGCGTAAGTAAGGGTAGTGTTCCTTCTGTTTCTATTCTGTGGAATAGTGTGAAATGAGTTGGTATTAGGTCTTCCTTAAAGGTCTGATAGAATTCTGCACTAAAACTGTTTGTTACAGGACTTTTTTTGGTGGGGAGATTTTTAATGACTGCTTCTATTTCTTTAAGGTTATGGGACTGTTTAGATGGTTTATTTGCTCCTTTTTTAACTTTGGGACCTGGTATCTGTCTAGAACATTGTCCATTTCATCCAAATTTTCTAATTTGCTTGAGTATAGGCATTTGTAGTAGGATCTGATGATTTTTTGAATTTCCTCAGTTTCTGTTGTTATATCTCTCTTTTCAGTTCTGATTTTATTAATTTGGATACTGTCTCTGTGTATTTTGATTAATCTGGCTAAGAGTTTATCTATCTTGTTGATTTTCTCCAGGAACCAGCTCTTGTTTTTTTTTTTTTTTTTTTTTTTTTTTTTTTTTTTTTTTTTTTTTTTTGATATTTTGTATAGTTCTGTTTCTACTTGGTTGATTTTAGCTCTGAGTTTGATAATTTCCTGCTGTCTATTTCTCTTGGGAATATTAGCTTTCTTTTGTTCTAATGCTTTTATGTGTGCTGTCAAGTTGTTAGTATATGCTCTTCCAGTTTTTTTTTTTTTTTTTTTTTTTTTTTTTTTTTTTTTTTTTTTTTT
>JANHMN010000009.1:15774578-15800802 GCA_030674055.1 Rhabdomys pumilio
TTTCTTTTTTTTTTTTTTTTTTTTTTTTTTTTTTTTTTTTTTTTTTCACT
The DNA here is from genome assembly GCA_030674055.1 of Rhabdomys pumilio. NCBI lineage: Eukaryota > Metazoa > Chordata > Mammalia > Rodentia > Muridae > Rhabdomys > Rhabdomys pumilio. The sequence continues at coordinate 15,774,629 of JANHMN010000009.1, forward strand.
TAGAGCTATGACTTTTCCTCTTAGTACTTCTTTCATGGAGTCCCACATGGTTTGGTATGATGTGTCCACCTTTTTACTAAATTACAAAAAGTCTTTAATTTCTGTCTTTACTTCTTCCTTGACCAAGTCATCATTGAGGAGAACGTTGTTCAGTTTCCACATGTATGTTGGCTTTCCGTTGTTTTTGTTGTTACTAAAGACCAGCCTTAGTCCATGGTGGTCTGATAGTGTACACTGGAATATTTCCATCTTTTTGTATTTGTTGAGGCCTGTTTTGTGATCAGTTATATGGTTTATTTTGGAGAAGGTACCTTGAGAAAGAAGGTGCTGAGAAAATGTATATATTCTTTTGTTTTAGGATGAAATATTCTATAGATATCAGTTAAATCCATTTGGTTCATAGCTTCTGTTAGTTTCATTAAGTCTCGGTTTAGTTTTTGTTTCCATGATCTGTCACTTGCTGAGAGTGTGGTGTTGAAATCCCCCACCATTATTGTGTGATATGCAATGTATGCTTTGAGCTTTAGTAAAGTTTCTTTTATGGATGTGGGTGCCCTTGCATTTGGGGCATAGATGTTCAGAATTGAGAATTCTTCTTGGTGCATTTTTCCTTTGATGATTATGTAGTATACTTCCTTATCTTTTTTGATAACATCTGGCTGAAAATCAATTTTATTTGATTTTAGAATGGCTACTCCAGCTTGTTTCTAGGGACCATTTGCTTGGAAGATTGTTTTCCATCATTTTACTCTGAGGTAGTGTCTCTCTTTGTCATAGAGGTGCATTTACTGTATGCAGCAAAATTCTGGGTCCTGTTTATGTATCCAGTCTGATAGTCTACGTCTTTTTATTGGAGAATTGAGTCCCTTGATATTAATAGATATTAAGGAAAAATGATGTTTGCTTTCTCTTATTTTTTGTTATTAGAGTTGGAATTATGTTTGTGTAACTATCTTCTTTTGAGGATGTTGGAAGACTAATTTCTTGCTTTTTCTTGGTTGTAGTTTCCCTCCTTGTGTTGGAGTTATCCATCCATTATACTTTGAATAGCTGGATTTGTGGATTTCCTTTTGAAGCAAAGAATTTATAGGTAATAGTTCACCAGAAATAGATGCCAGGACGGGATCTCAAGTCAGAAATCTGGAGAAAGAAACTGAACCAAAGTTAATGAGGAAACGCTACTCACTGGTTTGATTGCCCTGAGTTTTTCAGCTGTCTTTCTTTTACAGTGTATGCCTACTTTCCTAGACATTGTATTGCCCAGAGTGGGATTCCCTAATCAATTATGACATAAAAAAAAAATACCCCACAGACAGCCTATTGACTCTTCTTAAAGAAGCAGATCCTTGATTTTTCCTTCTTCCTAGAAATGTCAAGTTGTCAAACAAGACTGGCCACCATTCCATATCTTTTACATATTCAGTCAATTCGGGTGACTTGAGCAGGTACTTTTGCATCTACTGTTATGGGAACTTGAGAAAAGTTCCTTTTTACTCTCAAAAGCATATACTAAATTACAGTTCAATTGTCACAAGACATTTTCATCAAACTTTTCTATTCAGAATATTATCATTTATCTAAATACAAATATGGTTGGGAATACAGTTGTCAGTTTTATCTCTGCCTTTCCAGTTAGCACATGGGATCAGGATTCATTGTTTGGCGTTATCACTCATCTAAAGTTTAGTTAAATACAAATATGGCTCTGTGTGTGTGTGTGTGTGTGTGTGTGTGTGTGTGTATGTGTGTGTGTGTGTGTGTGTGAGAGAGAGAGAGAGAGAGAGAGAGAGAGAACACATACACACACACACACAGAGTTATTTTGATCACTTTTTTCTTATTGTTTTTTGTTTTCCCATGAAATATTTAATATATTTCAGTGACTCTTCTCTAAACTTTATCTAGCAAAGCCTTTGAATCATAAACTTATTGGGGTCTATCTTATAACTTTTGAAGAGACTTGTCACTTCTCCTGATAGATATATAAAAATTCTTTAAATTGAAAGTTCATATTTTTCACTATTTTAAATTGATTTATTTAATTTTCATTGTTAAGAATATTTGCCTGCATGTATATTTATGAGTCGTATAAGTGTCTGGTACCTGTGCAAGTCAGAAGACATCAGAACCTCTGGAACTGGAGTCAACAATGGTTGTGACATTACCACTGTGAATTTTGGGAATTAAATTTGTTGCAAGAACAAGCTGCAAAGAAAATTCTTAGACATGCCCAGCTGCCTGACAAAGAAACTGTATAATAACCTGGAAGAAACAGAGACTAGTCAAACTGTCTAGTAGGTTCAGAGTCAACCATATCTGCCTGACAACAAGAGGCTTAGACTGATGGAGCCATCAGAAAAGAACACTCTTTGAGCCACTGTGTTACCAGCTAGGTGTGCAATGCCTTTTAGACCTCTACCTTTTGTGAGTTGTCACCCATACTTGGGGATGATTTGGTGTCTTTGACTCTTTCCTGCTCCTTAATGCTCTCACCAGTATTCCTGAAAATATCCCCAACAATACTTTTTGGTTCACTGCAATGGACTCTGTTCTGTTAGTACCATATTTGGAGCAAGTAGATATTTGTAAACATCTCCTTAGGAGTAAAGTGAAGTTGTAAATTATTTCCAGCTTAATCTTTATTTTGAGAATTCAAGAACCTTGGTTTTATGTTAAAGATGCAAAGTAATTTAACTATCTATTAACGGGCTTTGACTATAGTATTTATATAACCTGATTTTAATCTTCATATACAAACTTATGTTCAGATATTATAGTAGAATAAGAGCTATAACCTTCAAATTTCATCATTTACAACAATTTGGAAATGTTTCTATCCAAAAAGTACTCCAAATAATCTGAGCATTGTAGGTTCCATAGTTACATAAATGTTTTCAGCTTCATTTTGAGCATTGGGTGTTGCATGACTACACAGATCAATCATTGTGGCCACAGACAGAAAACTGTTTGTTATTTCTCAAGAGATATGTGTGAATTACACAAGTTCCAACAGAAATCACAAGAACTGGGAATTTGGAAATACTATGCTAGAATGTGTCCACCCAGTACTCAGCTGTTTTTTTGAAAATGTTATTTTTTATGTTTAAAATTTTTGAACTGTTTTTCACACGAACAATTTGTTCTCTATGTTTATAAATGCCTAATTTATATTTCTCACTTTTATTTATTTACTAGTGTGTGTGTGTGTGTGTGTGTGTGTGTTTGTGTGTGTGTGTGTGTGTGTGCAAGTTCTCACACCAGTATGCATGTTCATGCATATAGAACTACATATGTCATGCATGAATGGAAAGGTCAGAAGATACCTTTTAGAAGTCGGTTCTCTTCTTACACTGTGGGTTCAGAGGTTTAGAGAATAGCCTTTGTACAAGTTCCTTTACATGCTGAGGAATCTCACAATACCTCATTTGCATTTCTTTTATGTTTCTTTCTGCATTGCTATGGATATTATTGGTATTAGGTCTTCTTTAGGTCTTTGCACAGATCCCACTGTTATAGCCATATGAGCTACAGCCAATACCAAAGCACCAAAATAAATGCTTTTTACTGTTTTGAGGATAGGTTTTTACTGTGTAGCTCTGACTGCCTAGGACTAGGCTGGCCTCAAACTCACACAAATATGTCTACTTCTGCCTAGTTAGTTCTACTATTAAAAATGTGCACCAACAGGCCCAGCCAATAGTACTTGCTTTATTTTTTCCCCAGGCTGCTAAACTGTACTCAGGAGGACAAAGTTCTTGACAAAGTTTTCATTGAGGTAGGACATTTTTTCAGCTTCCATGTGTATGTGGGCTTTCTGATGATTTTGTTGCTATTGAAGATCAGCCTTAGTCAATGGTGATCTGATGGGGTGCATGGGATTATTTCAGTCTTCTTGTATCTGTTGAGGACTGTTTTGTGACCAGTTATAGGGTCCGTTTTGGAGAAGGTACCATGTGGTGCTGAGAAAAATGTATGTTTTTTGTTTGTTTGTTTTAGTATAAAATGTTCTATATATGTCTGTTAAATCCATTTGATCCATAACTTCTGTTAGTTTCACTGTGTTTTTCTTTAGTTTGTGATTCCATAATCTATCCATTCATGAGAGTGGAGTGTTGAACTCTCCCATTATTATTGTGTGAAGTGAAAAGTGTTATTTAAGCTTTAGTAAAGTTTCTTTTATGAATATGAGTGCCCTTGCATTTGGAGCAACAATGTTCAGAATTGTGAGGTAGACTGTTTTATTTGATGAGTATGAAGTCTACTTCCTTATACTTTTTGACAACTTTCATTTGAAAGTTGATTTTATTTAATAATAGAATAGCTACTCCACTTTGTTTGTAGGAATGATTTGCTTGGAAATCGTTTTTCCAGACTTTTACTCTGAGGTAGTGTCTGTCTTTATAAAGTATGTTCCCTGTATACAGCACAATGCTAGGTCCTGTTTATGTATCCAATCTTTTAGTCTATGTATTTTTATTGGGGAATTGAGTTCATTGATGTTAAGAGATATTAAGGAACAGTGATTGTTGCTTCCTGTTAATTTGGTGTTATTTTATTTTTGTGTCTATCTTTCTTTGGATTTGATGAAAGAAGATTACTTTCTTGCTTTTTCTAGGGTATATTTTCCCTTCTTTCGTTGGAGTTCTCCATCTTGGATGCTGTGTAAGGCTGGATTTGTGGAGAGATACTGTATAAATTTGGTTTTGTCATGGAATATCTCAGTTTTTCCATCTATGTTAATTGTGAGTTTTTCTGGGTATAGTAGCCTGGGCTGGCATTTGTATTTTCTTAGGGTTTGTTTTACAGGATCTTCTAGCGTTCATAGTCTCTGGTGAGAAGCTTGGTGTAATTCTGATAGGTCTGCTTTATATGTTCCTTGACATTTTTCCCTTGCTGCTTTTAATATTTTTTGCGCAATGGGTGTTTTGACTATTATGTGACAGGAAAATTTTCTTTTCCTGTATAATCTATGTAAAGTTCTGTATGCCTCTTCTATGTTTATGGGCATCTTTTTCTTTAGGTGAGAGATGTTTTCTTCTATAATTTTATTGAATATATTTACTGGCCCTTTAGTTTGGGAATTGTTACTTTTTTTTATGCTTACTATCATTAGATTTGGTCTACACATTGTGTCCTGGATGTCTTAGATGTTTTGGGTTAGGAACTTTTTGCATTTTGCAATTTCTTTGACTGTTGTGTCAATGTTTTCTATGGAATCTTCTGCACTTGTGTTATGTTGGTGATACTTGCATCTCCAATTTCTGATCTGTTTCCTAGGTTTTCTATCTCCAGGGTTCTTTCCCTTTGTGATTTCTTTATTGTTTCTATTTTAATTTTTCGATCCTGGATGGCTTTATTCAATTTTTTCACCTATTTGGTTGTGGGTTTTTTTTTTTTTTTTTTAAGTTTTAAAGGAATTTTTTGTGTTTTTTCTTTAAATGCTCCTAGCTTTTTACTTGTGTTCTCCTGTCTTTCTTTATGGGACTTATTTATGTCCTTCTTAAAGTTCTCTACCATCATCAGGAGATGTGTTTTTAAATCAGAGTCTTGTTTTTCTGGTTTGTTGGGGTATCCAGGGCTCATTGTGGTAGGAGAACTAGATTCTGGTCATGCCAAATAGCCTTGGTTTCTGTTGTTTATATTCTTGCCCTGGCATCTTGCCATCTGATTATCTCTGGTGTTAGCTGGTCTTGTTGTCTTTTACTGTGGCTTGTCCCTCCTCCAACCCTATGTGTCAATACTCCTGGAAAATCAGTTCCCTCAGGGAGAAATTTGGGTATTGAGAAATGTGTCACAGGGTCAGCTCTGGGGTGCAGATGGAAACCTGAAGGATCCTATCCTCAGCTGTTTCTTGGTTCCTGTGTCCAGATGACTCTGTGCTTGTCCCTTTTGGGACAGGAATTTGAACAGAACTGGTAATCTTACCTGTGCTCACAGGTGTGACCAAGTGTCTCACAAAGATATTTGATAGGGAGCACTGTGGTACAGGATCACCTTTAGCTTTTATGGCACAGAATCAGCTCCTGGTACAGAAGGAAATCAGAAGAATCCTTTGTACTATCTTATGATAGCTAGTAACATTGAAACTTGGAAGAATCTCTCTGTGTCAAACTTCATTAATATAGAAGCTAAGCCTCTTGTGAAAGATTTATAAATTATCAGTCATTTTATTGAAAAATTGAAACACCTTTGAAAACTTATAACACCATTAAGTCTTAAGAAATTCATTGTAGAATATGTATAATTTAAGCAATTTCAATATCCAGAAATTTCTAGATGTTTTTCACATGTATTTACAAAAGCATTTAAATTATAAAGAAAATGAAAAATAAAGAAAATGGTTTAAATAATATAATGAAAAATAATAATTTCTAAGTTCCACTATTTAAACAAAACCACTATTGTAATTCTATTAATAAATATAAAAAAAAAAGAACTGTAAATGAAGTATTTACAAACAAAGACAACATGGTGCTCTGATACATTGTTGGAAGATTTTAGACATAAAAAATAACATTTTCAAAAGAATATCTGAGTACCAATTGGCCTCATCTTAACATAATATATATGAATTCCCAGTGGCACATCATTACTCTTAGGGCATATATAGTTCTTAAGAGCCTGTGGCCTTGAGAATTAAAGACAATTGATCATTAATCATTCATGAATCCATTGTATTTGTTTATTTCTTTATTTATCTATATACTCAACCATATCTCTACTTACTATCCATCTATTATCTATCTATCTATCTATCTATCTATCTATCTATCTATCTATTTACATCTGTGGTCTATTTAATTGTCATACCTAATAACTTAGTTACTTTTTAGTGTTGAGATTAAAACACTATTACTAAAACAAATTATGGTAAAGTTTATCTCAATTATGTTTTCAGACATAATGATGGACAAGGCATGACTGCAATTACCTGCAGCATAAAGTTGGGAAATCACACCTCTTAATACTCACAAATCACAAAAAGGCAAACTAGAGGAGAAATGAGGCCCCCAGTCCTGTTTTTCCACCAAGTCTCTACCTCTAAAAGCTTTCATAACCTCCCAAACATCATCACCAACTGGGGACCAAGGATTCAAATATGTGAGCCAACAGGGAACATTTGTCATTCATACCAACACACTTCATCTGTTCCAAACCATTTCACATAATGAAAAAGAGGTAGAAGAAATGAGAATCCAGGATTGATTTACAATTCAAATGAACAGGTGAATATATAAATGCAAGAGGGAGTTTGCTGCATGTAAAATCTTTTATATTTCTAGACAGGGCTAACCAGTAATCCCACTCTTCTTGTTAATTCAGTTATGTGGAGATTTTTGATTTGTTTGTTTGTTGTCCCTATCTTGGGACATCATGCTTTCAGAGCATGAACCTCTACTTGCTAATCCATCTCGCAGGTTCCTCATTTGTGTTGTTTTTCTCTTAGGTGTTTTGTTCTGAATAGCAATTGTTCATCTTTGTTCCTCCTACTATCTTCTTAAAGTTATACAAATCTACATTTGCTTTTCTTCTTCCCTCTGCATTTATATTTCTAAACAAATGATAAATATTTAATAGATACTTTCTGTTATGTTGGCTAAATAGGCTAGTTTATCTTTAGCTTTTTCTGTTTAGGCAAACTGGTTGAAACTTCTCTTAATTAAACCATGTCTTTTTCTAAATGGCCATTAAGACAGTTTGAAATTTTATTTCAAACTCTAAATGCTGGCAAATTAATTTGTTCCAATTTCAGTAAATCATTTCAGACTCTTCCAGTTACATTATTAGTAACTACTACAGCAATTATCATTTACTGTTGCCATAGTACCAGTAGTGACCAGTGTAGCTGGGAAACAGAGGCAAGAATTAATACATTCTTAGTCCAACCTAAGTCAGAAAAGTAGGACTGGAAACTAGAACCATCTAATTAACATGTGAAAGTTGCTAGTGACTTAGGCCTGGAGATTTCCCCCTTTCTGATAGAATTTGCATGAGAAAATCTCAATACTCCAAATGAGAGAAGGTTGATGCTATGTAAATGATCCCTAGATGCTTACTGCACTCCTGCCTGAATAGTTTTACAGCTTCTAGTGTTTCTCAGCTCTCTGGCCATTTCTCCACTTCAGAGTGCTTTTCTCTTCTTAACACACTGCCTGTATTTTTTTTTATCAATTTCCCTGTGTCTCTGATCTAATTATTTGTTAGATTGATGGATGAGGATTCTCTGCTTGAAATGTAAATGTCATAAGATTTTATTTTTAAATTGCTTGTTTGAGATCTACCATGAGAAAAATGATAATATACAATATCATTATAACAATGAAGAAACTGAGTCTAGAAACGATTTCAGAGCACATCAATGGTCACTAATCTGGGTAGACAAAAATTACAAGTAGCAAGTGTTTAGTTCATGGATTGTTTTATAGTTGTTTCCTATTGAGTTTTTCTGAAACTCAAGTGGAACTTAAACTAAGACTGCATTTTTCTTTTAAATCTAAGATGTTATAAAATGAATTATGCTATATTCTGAAAATTTGTGTTTAATTTTCAATTATGTATACATACATATGTCTAAATGCGGATATATGCATATGTGTGCAGGTGACCATGAAAAAAAAAAAAAAAAAAAAAAAAAAAGAAGGCAGAAAACACACAGAAACACAGACATACACACAGTCACAAAAATGTATATATAGATACATATGCAACACATAACAACCATATATACATATATATAGTATATGTTCTACACACACACACACACACACACACACACACACACACATATAAAACCAAGGTCATTTGTTCATTTGTTTATGGATCTAAGAGTCCTGTCTTTTTTTGAACAGGTATGTATTGGGTAAGCAGGAGAAATGTCATGGTAGTTGGGGACTGGCTGGGCTGGAGAGGGGTATGCCAGGTGGAGATTGAATGTGCAGCAGGAAGAGGGAGTTGACTATTCAAACATACAACTCTTCATAGGATGCATTTTTCAGTGGAAGCCAAGTTCTTTTCAGGACATATATGGCCCAAGTGCCCATTATGGAAGGACATGGCTTCTTCTAGGTCCATCTTTAAAGTCAGGATCTAGCCCACATACATCACTAGCAGAATGTGTAGATTATTTTTCTGAAATAATTAAAACAAAGTAAAACAAAAACCAAAACAAAACACACAAACAAAACAAACAAAAAAACCTTAAGAATGCTGTTGGGCTCTAGATGCTTCCATAGTATCTGTAAAGCCAGAGTTCCCTCTCCAGTACTGCCTAAACCAGGCTTGGTGGGACATGACCTGTGGTTCTATTTCTAGGGACACAGAGGCAAAAGTATCAGGAATATAAAATCATTCTCTGCTACTAAGAGTGTTCAAGGTCTGTATGTGCTCTACATAATCAAGTCTAAAATCAAGCAAAAAAGAAAATGTTTAAATAAAAACATATATTTAAGAAATATTTATCTGGACATGTCTAGCTTTGGCCAATTTCAAGTTAACAATTCTGATTCAATATGATTGTAGTATTTATTTGTTAACTAGTCTGATCAATTCAATTCCTATACTTTATAAGTAACCTCCTGCTTTTGTAATCAAAAGAATCAGTACCTAGGTGATTTAGATTGATTCAGCATCAATTTTGTGCCAGTGTCAAAGTTGTACCTTAATTATTTCTATCTATTTTTTTTCTTACAATAGACTGTGAGGATCTGAAAATCCTGTGTGTTTGGGGGCTTGCCAAACACTAGTTTTGCCTGGCTTAGTTTCATTTCTCTAGATACAAATAAATCTGTGATCCTTCAGAATAAAATAAAAATGGGCTTGTTTTCTACTGACAATGCTTATATTTGTAGTTTAAGTGTGAATGGTCCCCTCAAGGCTCATATTTTTGAGTCTTTGGCTCTTAGGTGGTGGTCCTGGTTTGAAGGTTGTGGAATCTTTTGGAGGTAGTGTTTTGCTGGAGGGAATGTTTTTTTAAGGAAGGATAGCCTGACCTTATTTCATGTTCACTTTCTGCTTTCTGGGTGTTGATATAATGAGAGCATCTTGCTACATGCTCATGATGCAATGCCTTCTCCATTCCAGTGAGAGGTATCCCCTGACATTGTGAACCAAGATAATCCTTTTGTCTTTGCATTTGGAGGGATTCATAAGGATATGTGTTTAGTACAGAGTATAACACACAGGAACAACTGGTTAAACAGTAGCCATTCTTCTTCTTCTGCATCATGTTTATAATTCTTTTTAAAGATCATTTTATTAATATTTAATATTTGTCTGCAGTATGGGTCTGTGCATACATGATTGCAATGTTCATGAATTCCAGAAATAAATATTGCAGCTGCAGTTCTAGGTGGATACATGCTGACAGAGGTAGTTGCTGATAATGCAACTCAGGTCAGAACAGAGCATGCGTTGTTGATCACTGTGTGATCTTTCCTGCTACATCCATGATTCTTCAATATAATATTCATTTATTTTCTCTAATCCTTGAAAGAAATACAGATTTGTTGGAAAGAGTTCTAGGCATATGTTTTTAGACTTCCTTGCTTGGTGTCAATTTTTGTCTTTCCTTCCTGAAACTGCCATCACCCTCTCTTCTTCCTTTCCCTGCCCTATTAAATTGCAGAATTCTGCTATGATGGCAGATATACTGATATAAGAGTCAATAACAATTCTTCAGGATATTTTCTTTACAATATTCAAACGATAACTCTGATATACACTGTTTAGAAACATATGTTTTATAGATGAGTAAAGACAGTATTTTCAGTATCTGAAAGTGAGTGGAGTTTATTTTTCTACTTATTGGCTTCCAGACAACTAATCTGATGGGAACACTAGTTATTAGATGGTTTGTATTCTGCAACATGACCAGAGGTAATGACTCAAACTCAATAGAAGTCACAAGTTATTAGAAGTTATAGTTCCTTGACAGCTGCTCACTCAATAATATGCTGCTTTAGTAAACCTTTCCTTTCTCTTATGGCCAGATGCCACAAAGCTTGGAGAAAATATTAAAACATAATGAAACAAAAACATCACCCTTTTTCACACCAGCCACCTTGCTAGCTATCCACCTTAATTGGGAGTCACAAACAAAAGGATTTAAATGAGCTGGTTTTCCTCCCTGTATCAGATGTAGGCTGCCTTGGCACACCTATTGAGCTTGCTTTCCTGAATGACTGGACCATAAATTGTCTAAGAGGAAATCTATTCTTTATTCATGATTTGAGTGCTACCCTTACAAAATGATAATCTATGTCATATACTGTTGCATTAGTGACTCAATTATTTTTTTGTTATGCAAAACCCTGAACTGTGATGAGGGTTCTTCAAAGATAGCAGTCTTGAATGTGGTTCAGGAACTCTTTGCTTTTGATTCTAGATTTGCATGTCTACTAAGAATATTAATTGGTGATCGCTGTGTAAACATTAAGCAGTCTTTCCTTATTGGGTATTATGACCATCTTTAACCTACCTTCCTTAGTTGATAGTACTGCATTTATTTTTAAGTAAATGTAGAATTATAGAAAAGAACATAGCTTCCTTCCCAGAATCCACCACACTCATTCCCATTTTCTATTACCATAGGACACTGATAATAATTATGCATAAACCAGTGACAATGATTTTGTTAACTATTAAACATATTGACAGGTCCACAGAGAAGAAGCTGATAAAAATCATTTTTCAGAAGTGTTATTTAGGACAGTTATAGGCTCACAGTTACAGACAACCAGTGCGTATCCCCAATGTGGAAGACATTAGACTGAGGCAGGCTTAGAACTACAAGCAGACATGATGCGACTTTGACAAATTAACACATTGAAGTACAAACAGTATAGTGGAGTTTTGAAGGAAAGTGGAACACTTGATTTAGTAGGAAAATAGTAGCTATGATTTACTTAGATTTTCAGGGGTAGGGTAAGATCCTTCATATGCCAGAAGTTAAAAGTCCTTCGTAAGATTAAAACTGAAATTCAAGGTTGTCTTTAACTTGCTTACAGCTGCAAGGCAGAAGAATAGTGCAAGGCTCTAGTCTGCTTTATCAATTCTTTCTCCAGGGAGGTAGATGGCATGTGTGTTTTGGTGAGGGCATGTCTAAAAGACAGATAACAGCAGCTAGAGGCTCTGTGACTTAACACTTTTCAATATCATTTGTGTTTAACTGATTTTGCTAATATAAAGGAAATTGTTGAGGGTAATGGTTAACTTGAGAACAAAAATAAATACGTGACTGAGCAGAGTAATGGCAGTGACTTTGACCGAATGGTGACAAGTCCCCACCGATGATGATATAGTGAACTATTTCATCTTATGGTTGGAATTTATTACATGATGTGTTACTGCATCAAGATGCAGACAACAGGCTATCTCAAGTCTCCAGCTTTACAATACTTCTGCATTAACTGTGATACAGAAAACTAGAGTTCATCTAAAAAGGTCTCTTGCTCACTCACAACTTCCATTTTCCTTCTGTCTTCCATAATATTTTCTTTCTAAGAAGATACTTTTCCTTGCCTTTTCTGAAAAGAATTTAGTTCATCCTCATTCAAAGATTGAAGGCACAAAGATAGGGTGACTGTTTTTTATGTTCTCCAAAATTTATTTTTCTGGTACAGAATACCTCCCTAAGTATGCCTAGGAGAAAAAAACAACAGCAAAAATTGAGCAAGAAGTTTATGTGTCTTTGAGAAGTACTAGAATACAAACTGTTTAGAATAGATGTTATTCTAAACTTCCAGTGACTATGAGTAATTCTTTTCTCCTGTGTGTGTGTGTGTGTGTGTGTGTGTGTGTGTGTGTGTGTGTGTTTTCATGCATGTATGCATGTGCACATGGAGACCACAGATGGACTTTATGTACCTTTCCTCTAACACTGTGCACCTTACTTTGAGTCAAGGTCTCTTGTGGAATGTTGTTGATACTATCAATTTGACTACACTGGTTTGCAAGATATTCCAGGTATCCTGTCTTTATCTATGCTGTACTCAAAATACATTATTATGCCAAGATTTTACATGAGTGCAGGCTTTCAAACTGAGATCTCCACTCTTAGCTTAAAAACTGAGCCATCTTCACATGCTTCACTAGTAATCTTCTTGTATTATCAGGACTGATTCTCTTGAGTGACAATGAAATTAACAAATTCTTTGGGCCCCATAAGTGGAGGCAAGTTTCAGTTATGTCACTCTTCACCAGAACTGTTTAACTATCATACCTCATGCCTCTGGCTTTTATTCCTTTTTTACTTCATCATAAAATCCATATCTGTGCCTCCTAAATGAGCTTGGGTCACTGGCTTAATTTATTTGTTCCTCTTTTTAATACACATCAATCAAGTCTTTTTTTCTTCTGTGTTTCACCAGTGCAAGTTTCTTTAGCTGGCAAAATGAAACAGTATCCTAGAATATATATTCCATTTAAGCTAGGACTTAAAACCCTAACATCACAGTTTCATTTTGAATTAAGAATTAGCCAGAAATTAAAGTCCATTGCATTATTCACATGTAATATATAAAAATTGGTAAATTGTTGTGTGCTGCTTAAGCTTACAAAGGTGGATTTGGGGGCCCAGAAGGGCACTACTCTGCTAGATTCTAGGGTGACTGTTTTTTATGTTCTCCAAAATTTATTTTTCTGGTACAGAATACCTCCCTAAGTATGCCTAGGAGAAAAAAACAACAGCAAAAATTGAGCAAGAAGTTTATGTGTCTTTGAGAAGTACTAGAATACAAACTGTTTAGAATAGATGTTATTATTATTTAGTCTGTTATATTAAAACATGCCTGCCAGAGAATAGGAATTCAAGAGCTCATCCATAGAGGGAAACCTTAATTAGGAACTCTAGCTGACTACCCCAAATTTTTAGTAAATTTCTGGCGAATGTTTGCAAGACCCAGATTTGAAGATAACAAAGGAAGCTTGGAATTGGCCTATTTCACTTGTCTCTGTTGTATATTGTAAACTCCTATTTGATGGTGGATTATTATCTGCTGCTTCAATATATCTTCTACCTTATCTTTTACTTTTGATATCCTTAGTAAACTCACTCACTAGAAACTGAGATTATGCAAACTATAGCAGTTCTCTGGATCATATGTACAGAAAATCACCAGAGAAGAGAGACAAAGGCATACCTCTAGATGAAGAAGACTCGAGGACCCAGCCATTCTACCCATTGTCTTCTGTGTCCCATGTTTGTTTTCAGAGGAGCTCCATATATCCTGACACCTTTGTGTATAAGGACTTAAAAATTTCAGATAACTTCAAATAAACCTGATTCCTTCTATTAACTTTTGTATGCCATGCTTTCAAGTAGAGTGGTAAGGCAAATATATGTAGCTTGGTTTTGGCAAAAACAGTTACTCATACTTTTGTTGGTAAAGAAACATAGTAGACAGGACCTGGTGGTTGTATTAATGGTGGTAATTTTAGTAGTGGTGGTAGTGGTGGTTGTGATAAGTATGTGTAATGATTAATGTTAATTCTTGATTTCATAGAATCTACAATGTTTCATAAAATCTAAAGGCCTATGGGGATTATCTTGATATTATTAGTTGATGTGGAGATGCCTGTGTTAATTGTAAGTGGGACCATCCTCTGGGCAATGGGTTCTGGCTAGTTAAAAAGAAAACAAAACCAGTTGCATGTTAGCATACATTCATTTATCTCTCTAGATACTGAATGTGGATATGAAGTGAGCATCTCTGTCAAAGTTCTAGTGCTGTAATTCTCTGTCCTGATGTACTACATCCATAAACTATGTGCTGAAATAAATTATTTCTCTCTTAAGCTGTTTTATCCAGATTATTTTATCATAGCGATGGAAAGAGACTCTAAGTCAGTGTTATTTCTGGAATTTTCATCTCCTGAAAGGTCTCTCTCAATTATTTCTTTTAATAGAGCTAAGGCCTTTTCCAAAAGAAGGCTAAGAAAAAATAAGAGACCATAATTTTATAGGGAACTGACCTTTCTTCATCTTGATGTTATACCGTATTTTGTGAGGTGATTTCCCAAACAAACCCATGAGTAATTATTTATATTTTGTGATTGAGGAAACAGACAGTCAGAGATAGCATTGACTAGTTCAAGATCCACCTGTTTTTAATATGCCTTCCTAAAACTTTAGGAAACTTTTAATTCTTCATACTGTTGTTCCTTCACAAAAAGTGCCCACCCTGTGATTATTATAGAGATGGAGACTTTTATGAGACTTGAAGTTTTTCAAATGTATACCCTTTGAGGAAAAAAAGTTATACAATGATTAGAAATCAAAATTAATTTCAATATTACATTGTTCTTGGTGTTGTAGAGCTCAGACTGAACTATAGCTTTCAATAAATGACTGGAATCAGTTGTTTTTTCAAAGATTAACAACAAAGACCATGGCAAAGTTTAAAAGTTATTTAATCAGTATGCTTCTATTAGGAAAGGACTGAAGAAGCAATGTTTTTAGTCTTGTCTTCCAGGTATTCCCAGTAGTTATATTATTTAGAAAAAGGGTGAAAGCCAGTGCCTGGGCTTTCTTAACAGATCCTGGTGAGAATGCGGTTCTGTTGATCATTACCTCGTGATGCTTTTTGCAAAGCCTTGTTGACGGGCTTTCTTAACAGATCCTGGTGAGAATGCGGTTCTATTGATCATTACCTCGTGATGCTTTTTGCAAAGACAAAGCTAGACAGATAGCTCAACAAGCAAGAGGATGCACTGTACTATCTTTTGCACTGGGATTTTGATTCCAGAGTTCATAGAACAATCCAAGAGTCCAGCTCATACCTGTAAGCCTTGTTTTTAGGAAAATAGAGATAAGAGAATTGTTAAAGCTTTCTGATTTCCATCCTCATTGGAGAAACTTGAGTCCCAGGTTTATGGAAGTGCTCTGCCTCAAAAAGAATATTTGGAGGGGAAGATTCCTGTCACCATCTCTGTGCACTGAATCCCTGAATAGTTATGGGCACAAGCACACATGTGTGTATACATTCACATATACACTCATACATACAAATAAACATAAGTATTTTAATTTTTTAATGGAAAGCCAGGCTGTGGCAGCACTTGCCTTTAATGACAGCACTTGGGAGGCAGAGGAAGGGGATCTCTGAGTTCAAGTTTAGCCTGGCCAGCAGTGTGAGTTCCAGGACTGCCAGAACTACACAGAGAAACCTTGTCTTGAAATAGAAAAACAAAACATTAATAACAACAACAACAACAACAACAACTAGAAAAAAACCAAGAATATTGTGGAAAAAAATTTGTACTTTCTACTCTTAATTTAAGTTCTTATTCCTGTTTGTTTACTACTCAGACCTATTGCTCATGGAATCCAATGTGACTTTCAGATAAAATGTCTCAGGGAAAGAAAGAGTAATAATGAGGTAATTAGGACAACATTTGGGCCTTACTTCAGGTTGAAGGAAATGACTGGAGGCTTTTATTTTCCACAGTCTTACTTACCTTATATTAGTGCATTTGGCCAAAAACACGTGGCTTATCAGTTTAAGAAACAAACAAACAAACAGACAAAATTCTTCTATAGTGGTTTGAAATAGACATGCTCTATCAGTTAAATACTTTTTCACTAATGATGTTCTTGGTACAAGGTTTAGGTGGTACAGTCCTGCTAGAGGAAGTACATCACTGGAAGTGAGTGTGAGATTTAAAATACTCATCTACTTCCAATTTGCTTTCTGTTTCAGCTTACATTTGAAGGAATGAGCTCTCAGCTTCTTGCTCCTGACCCCATACCTGCTACTCATTGCTCTGCTTTCCCTTCGTAATGCACCCCCATCCCTCTGGAACTCTAAGCACAAATCATTTATGCCTTCTGAGTTGCTTTGGTTACAGTGTTTTGTCACAACAAGAAAAGAATAACTAATAAAACTTCTTCAGTGTTTAACATGTCTATACATGCAAGTAAACAGGACTCTCTCCCAAATTATAGGATGGCAAAAGAGACAGGAACAAAATGATGACAAATATAACAAGTTTTTGTTTTATATTAGCTACCCAATAAAAATCTGCAAGTCCAAGAGAAGAGCATTTAGTAAATTTTGTCACTCAGTTTTTACTACAAAAATGACTATATTTAAATGATCTTGACTCCTTCAATTACATGCAAGGAATAAAAATGTGTCTTACATGTGGATTCACATGACGCCTTCAGTCAAACTAAGTAAATAAGCATGGAAATGTGGCTCAGTTGATTGTTTACATCATTTTTACAAAGACCTGGATTGCACCCCAGACCATATAAATCCACTGTAGGAGTCTTTACCTATAGTCCCAGCCCTTAAGTGGAGTAAGGGAGATAAAAATCTAAAAGTTGTGCAAGGTGAGGACAAGGCTATCCTTGGATTCATGAAAATCTGTTTGAAAAATAAAAACCACTAAATAAATAACTATAATTTTCTTTCCCCTTCAGCTACTCTCATGACCCTTTTCTCTCAAATTCATGACTTCTTTTACAATTATTGTTGTCACACACAAACAAGTGGGGCAGTAAGACCATGCCAGGAAACTTGGTAAGGTAGAGCTGGTCTGAGGCTACCTAACCTTGGTGTACACCTGAGACTGCAGGCGTCTTTCTGCACCTTGCCAGATTCTTGGCCTGGAACACTTGTCGCAATTTCCATGTCAGTCACATATCCCAAAACAAGTTTCTCCATGCTAATGAGGTAACTAGAAGACCTGACGTTTCGGTGAATAAGCTTATCTTCCTGGACATTCCTCCCTGCAAAAGATATTTAATTGTCCACCCTGAGAAGTTGGTATGCATCCATAAATGATATAGATAAATATGGAATGTGTTTTTTTCAACAAGAATCAGTTGGGGGGGGGGGGAGTGAGGCAGTGGTGGCATATGTCTTTAATCCCAGGACTTGGGAGGCAGAGACAGGTGGATTTGTGAGGTCAAGGCCAGCTGGGTCTACACAGAGTGAGTTCCAGGACAGCCAGGGCTACACAGAGAAACTCTTTTTCGAAAAACAAACAAAAAATAACAACAACAACAAAAAAAACAACCAACAAAACAAACCAAAATAAGCACCGTGGGGAACACAGAGCATGCCTTTTCTTACAGATCCACAGTGTAAGTCTCCCATAGAAGACCTCATAGAAGAAGTTGCTTTTAGACAACTGTCACCAAGCTAAGGACAATCATTGATGAGCTAAAATAGTTTCCTCTGGCCCGGGGGTAGAAGCTGTCTTCAGCCCCAGCGTCTTCAACTGTCCTGTCTTCATTGCAGCCGTGGAAACCCCCAGTTCTCTGTGTGATTATTAAGTGGTGACTGAGGGCCCAGAAATCAGGGAACCTCAGCTTCACACCCCTGTCCCCATCTTAAACTGCATACTCCCACCCTCTTCCCTGAAGCTCAGCACCCAGCAGATAAACACAGTCAAGCTCCCAGTCTTTTGCCTCTCCAGTGGGCATGCCCAGCACCCCTGTGGCAGGGTGGAACACTGGCCACACACACACACACATACATAGACACACAGAAAGAGAGAGAGAAAGAAAGAGAGAGACATATGGACAAATTAAACTTACTGAAATCTCTTTTTGTGTTGTTTGTGTGATTATGTGTTTAGTGTTAAGCATTTAGAATTAGCTCATGTATCTGGGGGCTTATCCCAGGAGAAGAAAGATTCTCCCTCTCTTGCTACCCATTAATTGAATACAGCTGTTTATCGAGGGCTTTATGAGATTTATCTCATCCATGTTTGTACATCAGCATGTATAATTACTGTACAGATCTTTTTTACTTGACCTTATTGTTAATGTTTCATGGGTTCACTACTCTTCCACATATCAAAGAGTTTTGCTCATAACAGATGTCCTTGTTTTCTGGATCTTATAATTTTTCCATTCCGTCTTCGTTGATGTTTTCTGAGCCTTAGACATAGAGTTTGTACTGCAGGTGTATCAGTTGTGGCTGGGTGCTCCATTATCAGCTGTTCTCTTAATTTTTACATGTTGTAGATTTCTGTGTTGTTGTTTATCTATTACAATTATAACCTTCTTTGCTCTAGCTTTATATCTACAATTTTCTGTGATTTCAAGGATTTATATATAGAATATAGTTGGAAATTTTATTGATTTAGAAAAATGGCAGTAGTGGGTTCTCATCCATGACATCAGCAGTCACAAGTCATTGGCTAAATATATAGTATCAGCCATTAATCCATGGACTCTGTTAAACTCCAATTAGATGGTTGTCCCTAGGATTTAAGTACCACTGTTGGCCTTTGAGAATATCTTGCTGTTCTGGCCATTGGTTTGATTCATGGACTTTACTGCTGAGTAAGATTACTTCTTGTTTTTGTCCATTTGTAGTTTGCAATATATTAGATGCCGGAAGAGCTAATACTCAGGGAGTCGTTTTTAGGTCAATTTCAGCACAATTCTTCAAGTCTTATGTTCCAAATACATGGTGTCTTCAACAATAAATTGTATTCATTAGTTTCTGGAAAGCAACTAAAAGTAGGGATAATAGCCCATACTACATTAAGAGTTTCTTGGACTCCCTGACCAACAACTGAAATGTATTCCATGACGAGTATTCAGTTTTTAGATTTAGTCTATGGCACTGGTTGGAGCATTATTATCATAAGTGACATAACTTCATTTAAACTATTTACAAGTGTGTGTGTGTGTGTGTGTGTGTGTGTGTGTGTGTGTGTGTGAGTGTGTGTGTGTGTGTGTGTGTGTGTGTGTGTGTGTGTGTGCTCATGATTGGTCTAGTGATGCTTTGGTTGCTATTTATTGAAATGCTACATTCTGATTGCCCCAAGACAAGTGAATTCTTATGTACACCAACTTTGTCATGTAAACAAAGATCCCCAATTTAAAGGTAATTGTTTAATAAAACGTAGATTCTATGACTGAGCAATAAGAAAGAGAGAGAAGGGTAAGGAAAGGAGAAGCACACCATGAGAGCAGATGGACCAGGAGCATGTGACCAAGAAAAACAGCAAGTAAAAAGGGACATACGCTGAGATGCAAGTCAAAATAGTTTGAAAATCTGCCCAATCTAGGCTCACAAGTTATAAAAAAAAATACCACAGTTATGTGTCTTTTGTACAGGCTAAGTAGAATAAATCATTTTTTCATGTCTTTGTGAGTGTTTTTTCTACATTATATATGTCCTTCTAAGTAAATACAACCATTTTTCTATATATTTTTCACTCACCTTTACTATTCTTTATTTCTCTTTCCCACTCCTCAGTTAAAGCACCCCTTTATACATATGGTGAGAATAGAACACTGGTGTTATCTAGGGAAAATGGGATATGAGTCTCATTTTGTCTGTAGTCTGTTAGAGAGTTACATTGTTAATGGTACTTTAAATATTTTCTGGATCCCCCTTTTCCTTCATGTATTGCACAATAGTAGCACAAGAAAGGCTTTAGAAGTAATCTGGGTTATTGGAAATAAGTTGACTCATAGCCTAAAAAACTGTGTTCAACAATTATTTATGCTATGAGAGAGCAGTAGCCCTAGCTGAACAGATGGTTCAGTGGGCAGAATCCAAATATTGTGCCCCAGTTTTTGATACTGACATCTATGAAGACCCAGACAGTGCATGCCTGCAATCTTAACATTGTGGATGCAAGGGGAGCAGAGACAGGCATTCGCCTAAAATTTTCTGGACTTCCAGCCTAGGTAAATTTTGGAACTCTACAAACTGCTTCAAAAATAAAACAGACAGACAGACAGACAGACAGACAAATGACAGGCAGGCAATGAAAATAACAAACACTGTGTTGAACTATGGTCTGTGAACATACATATGGACATAAACTGCATACTCAAAGGCATACACAAGTACACCACATATATTCATATATTATGTATACTCACAAAAGAAATTCAGAGTCACACAAAAACATACATAAATGTACTAATCAGAATTGTCATTTATGGGTATTGCATATTTGACTAAAGCATTGGTGAAAGTAAGATTATCTCAAGAGTTGTTTGGGTATGATAGATGTGAACTAAATGTTCAATTAAAAAAGTGAAATAAAATGTGTCTTTTTTATGCTTTGGCCATTTAAACGAGCAAACAAATTGAATTTTGAAACACATCTTTTCTCCAATCAAAAGAAATTTGCTTAATTTTAAGTACTTGAAACATTTGTCAAAACAATGGAATGATTGGTTTAGGACATTAAAGAAGAATGATAAGAGGAGAAGGCAACAGCACCAACCTGGGAAAGGAAACCCAAACGAAGATTTAAGTGCCCTGGGAATGTGTGAGTCAGTACAACAAAAAAGACAAAGGAAAGATTGAAGGACAGCAAATGGTGGGTAAATTATCGCGTCTTTAACCTTCCACATTATCTAGTTCAAATGAACAATTGCTAAAGCATAATTTAAAATATGAAAATGTTTCAATTTGTATTTTAATTGAGTAATAGTTTATAAGATATTTATCAACTTCTGAATGTTCTGCTAGATAGAGACAATACTAAGACTCAATTCCTGTTCTGGTATCTCAAAGTTAATCATAGTTAGGAGACAGTTAAGAAAAAAGCTACTAAAATACAAAGTGCAAAATCCTTAAGAAGATGCACATGAAATCTGACAGAAAAATTATTTTGGCTGTCAATTTCACTAAAATTACCAAATAATTATGATAACCTTGGAGGTTCATTTCTTGATGAATTCACAGACTTGTATGAGTCAGCATTCTTCAAAGAACTGCATATTGAGATAGTAGAACACCAAGGACTGTGGAAATTTTCTCCAGTGAAATGTAGTCTCTTGTTCTCAGGAAGATTCCCAAGGAAGTGAAAATTCATTGTGAATTTGGATCTGAATTCAGTTCCTCATGCTTGTACAGCAAGGGTTATGAACTACTCAGCCATCTCCACAATGTATAAAATTAATTTTTAATGTTGGGTAATAAAAATCTTCATATATGAAATATCCAGGTTTGGTTAAGTCAGAACAAATACCTTCCTGACTTCTCTCTGTGTTTCACTAATAGGTCTGCTTGCTCTCAGATTGTTTCTATTAGAGTATCAAAATTGCTGCAGAGCATCCTGATTTCCCATACAAATCCACCAATACACAGTTGGGCATGAAAAGGCATTTCTTTCAAAGCCTTGTTCAAAGAATGCAGAAACACTTTTCTGGAAGTCGCTCAGTGGTCTTTGCTTGCTTGTCATTTGTCTTGAGTTTCCTGCATGTCTGTGCCTAAATCAAAGGAAAAAAAACCAGCTTTTTCTAAAGCATAAACATTCATCAACAGTTATGTGAACAAACTGTAGTCCTTGTTGGTAAGGAATGTGGTCTAAATTAGATACTTGAAAAGAATAGTAGTATGCACAGAGTTTGACAAATATATTTTTATTGGATATTTTTTTATTTACATTTCAAATATTATCCCCTTTCCTGGTCTCCAACTCCAGAAATCCCCTATCCTATCCCTCACCCTCCTGCTTGCATGAAGGTGTTTCACCACCCAACTTCCCATCCCCATCTCCCATTCCTCGAATTTGCCTACACTGGGGCATCAAGCCTTCTCAGCACCAAGATTCTCTTGTTCCATTGATGCCCAACAAGCCCATCCTTGGCTATATATGTGGATGGAGCCCTGGGTCATTCCATGTGTACTTTTTGCTTGATGATTTAGTCCCTGTGAGATCTGGTGTGTCTTACTGTTTGATGTTGTTTTTCTTCTTATGGTGTTGCAACCCACTTAAGTTCCTTTAGACCTTTCACAATCTACATCCTCCATTGGGAACCCAGTGCTCAGTCAAATGGTTGGCCTCTTCTTGTATTTGTCATATTCTGGCAAAGCCTATTTTAAAGCACTTCATTCTCTTCACCTCACTTTCATGCACTTGAGGTAAGTTATTACTGTCCACAGAAAGGTTGACTTCTCTTGAGTATGTTCTTCACTAGACAGAAACAATTGTGTGATTGTGACACTCCCAAAATTCAGGAGACTTTGACCTACATATATTTAATACAGCACTTGAGAAGTGACACAACACAAAACAGTCCTGAATTAAAGACCAACTGCAGGCTCAGCTTGCAGTTCGAAATGCTACTCTAGTGTGGATGTAAAAGGTTCATGAGCCATGCTCATCCTCCCACTCTATAGAAATAGTATCTCCACAGAAGACATTCTTAACTTTGTTTATTTGTTTGTTCTATAAAAAGAACATACTGTATACTATTCTTTTATTACTGATGGGAGATAGGCTCCAAAACTTCATAGTTGACTTCTGTAAATAGGAGTGTTGATATATATATATCAATATATATATGAAATATATATATATTTTTTTTTTCAGTTCATGTCTTAAATAATGAATGAACATGTGATGACTTGAGATTTTATCCCAATATTACTTACAGAATTTTGCTCTACTTAACTTTAACTATCAACTTTTCACAGTCTAGAGTCACTGTAAAAGAGAATTTGATTTTAGGGATTTACCAGACTGGCCTGTGGGAAATAGTCTTGATTGTTAACTGCTATAGGAAACCCCAGCCACTGTGGTTGGTATCATTCCCTGTGTTGCAGGAAATATTAAAATAAGGCACCAAGTTTCCCTACTTTACCCAGCTACTCTCTACCCCTGTGGTCAGGCCAGCCCGTTCTTATTTCCTGGAGAAGCTGACTCAGAGCTCCAAAGTCTCTCTACCTAGCTCACTAAATTCCAACTAGTGGGTTGCTACCCAGCCTGCCCCATGCTGTTAAAACCCCATGGCCTTTGTGTTGAACATCTGGAAAACTCACACTTTGCCACCTAAACTTTTTATCTGGAACTCAGTCGAACGGGCACTTGAAGCAAAACACCACACAAACTTAGTTCAGAAACAATAGTGACTCAATCTCTTGGCACCACAACTAGAATCCCAATCTTGTAAACAATGTTAAGTCTAAATCCTCTGGCGGTGAATCCCTGATTTGTCATCTAATCTGGAAGACACTAGTAGCTACATCTAGTCCTGTCGATATCCTAGTCCCAAAAAAGTGGCTTTCTTTCTCTTGCTTCCTCTTTTCTCTCTCCAACTGGGAAGTCCCGCCTACTTGCCCAGTGATTGTCTCTTTTATTCATTAAGAAGTGGTTCACAAGAAGACACCTGAGTAGTGACTCATCCTTATTCCAGATAGCCCCTCTCAGAAAAGGAGAATTAATATTAAAATATAGACACAGGGCTATCCATAACATCATAAATATGTAAGACTGAAATGGATACAAAAGTAAGCTAAGTGTGAATTTCAGAGAACCAGCAAGTATCATTGCTCTATGGATTCTGCTTGAGTTCCTGTTTGAGTTTCTGCCCTGACTTTGACATAGAACAGTCAAACCTATAAATCCATTCTTCCTCCAAGTAGCTTTTGGTCTGAATGTTCTATTGACTGACTGATTGATTGTTTGATTGATCGATTTTTTTTCTTCACAGAAACAAAAAGCAAACAAGAACAGTATTTATCCCATAAACCTATGTATTGTTTATTTCTGACAGTTTTTACTCAAAAGTTTTTGGCTGTGGTAGATCATACATATATGGAATTGAAAAGCGAATCGGTGGATATGTGTACCCTAATATTGCTTTGTCAAGTATACATATCTAGCAGCTATGAGCCAGGATAGATGTTTCACACCAAGAATGGGTTGGTAAGGCTTTATACTTAGAGGAGAATCATGGCTTAGGTCTTGACAAATTCACTTGTGGCTGTATATACCTACCTATGCTTCCTTTGCTTGTGAATTGACAAAAACAGTCAAACAGAGATCAAATTTAAGTAGCCCATGGGACTCAGTGGAGTTTCATACCATCATTAACTTATTTAGTGTATAGAATTCTTTGTTATATTTGTTATATTCATTGCAATGCTGGATGCTGTGTAATGTATTTGACCCTTACTTGATAACAGCTGCAATCACTTTTGTAACAATTTGGATTTTTTGAGGAATTACAAAAGGCCTCTTAGCATCACATGTACATGAGAACCAGAAAATATGTCAATTTAGAACATGGATACATTCTTCACTCTTTTAGTAAAGCATGGCACAATGAAGTCGTTTTATTTTTCAGTGAAATATGAACAAAGGTTTTGTAGTGTTTTCTTTAAGAAACACTTAAAGTTAATGTATTAGAAATTTGTTCTGTGAATAAATTGAAAAGTAACATAAAGAAAGGTCTATTTCGGGTCAGGGATCCAAAGAAAAGAGCTCATTATTGTAGGAGTGGCATAGCTGCAGATATATGCAACATTTTCTCACTGTGCTGACATCTGCAGTAATGAAAAAGATAGAAATGAGTGCTGGTACTTAGTCACTTTGCCTTTAGTAATTAGTCCAGGATATTATCTCATGACATAATGTCATCCACAGGTAATGTGCTTCTTTCTATCTCAGTTAGCTTAATCTAACTAATTCTACACAGGTCTGCTTGTATTTCTTGGTAATTCTCAATCCTATAAACTAAGATTATAGCTGACAGTCCACAAACAATTCTTCAAACTCTCTGTACAATCTCGAGATGATGTATATATTTTCGGTTACAGTAGATGTGAATTTTAAGGAATAATTTGACTGACTGGAGGACAGCTACCTGAAGACTTTGTAAACACTGACACATGTTACATACACATTGCTATTATTATTATTATTATTATTATTATTATTATTATTGAATGTCATTGGAATTTAGGGAAAATTTATTAGTTTATCAAAAGCCAGTCACACCAGAAAGTGACAACCATATACAGATGTTACCACTGTATTCTTTGCAGTGGGTCTTCCATGATGATCATTCAGAGATGAATAGACAATTAGGGATAGGGAGATGGCTCTGTGTGAAAATTATTACCTGGACAAGCATGAGAATCTGAATTTGACTCTCAAAACCTAATGGAAAGCCAGACATAGGAGTATAATAGTACAATTGCAATGCTTCCAGAGAAGCAAGAAAATTCACAAAGACTTGAAGGCTCTGTTTAAGTAAAGTTCTGTATCACACAGCATCTGTGACCACACCCACAACTGTGAACACTCACACAAACACACATACACCCTGCAATGCAAATTTGATCACCATATCCCTTAGCTTATTCCACCAATATCAGTAACATTATATATATATATATATATATATATATATATATATATATATATATATATGTATATATATACATATATATATATAT
>JANHMN010000009.1:15800902-15917271 GCA_030674055.1 Rhabdomys pumilio
AACATTATATATATATATATATATATATATATATATATATATATATATATGTATATATATACATATATATATATATATATATATGTACATACCTTAGGAATTTTCACAGATGCTCCTGATACTGTGTCCAGATTCATGTTACATTTTAAAATTCAAACTCAGATCTTCATACTAACATGACAAATGCTTCAGTAGCTGAGGGCTCTTCCCTGAACAATACAGGCATTTAATAGAACACTCACCTGGGATAATTGACTAGAACAATAAAATTCACTTATTTATAATAAATGAGTGATGACTTGGTTTTAACATCTACTCTATTACACATAGAAAAAAGAAAATAGCAACTCATGGATAGTGGATCCTTAGTTATTATTTCATATAACTAGGCAGCACATGTCAGAAATAAATCACCAAGTCTTTTATCTTTGTTCATTTATTTTACTTAAAAACAACATATCAGAGAAATTCCCTAAAATTAAAAAAATCATTTTAATTTTAGTTGAAATTCAGAATGGCACTAATGGAGTGAGAAGAGGAATGTCTCCATTAACCTGAAATATAATGATGTCTAGCTGAGAACAAAGAGATTTATATAGTCCAGCAATCTGAATTTAAGAAATAGGAGGTAGCCCAAGATTCCTTAAACATATTCTTGGATGATATGATCATGCATGTGCTGGCAAATTTTTGTGGGAAGAAAAAGAAAAAACTTCATGGTTGACAAAAAAGAAAGGCAAAAATATGATAGAGTTGAATTCATGAATACTGATCTGATGAAACAATCAGACTATAATTATTGATTGTAAACTTGACATAATCACTGAAGAGTCAAGTCTCTAGGCATATCTGTATGTATATTAAAATTTCTTAGAGGAACAGAACAAGTAGGATGAACATAAACACTAAACAATATACACAATACATGGTCAGTTTAACTTAAAACCTGAAAGGTTTCTAAAGGGCCACTGCTCCTGTGTAAATAATGGAAGCTTAGAAAGTCTGGATTGACACCAGTGAAGGAAAAGTCAGCAAGAGTGACATAGTAAATCACTTATGCAGCAAGAAAAAGACGAAGTTAGCAACAGGAAATATATCCTTCTGCCATATTTTTTTTTAGACTGCATCCATTGGTCCTGCCCATGGCCAAGGAAATCTGGATTGATTCTAATTTATGTTGACATTAAAACTAACCACAATAGTGAGAAAGTTTAGACATCAGGAAATTTTAGGAGCATAATTTTATGACATGGTTTTCTGTATTAGATAAAAGGAGAAATTGAACTGAATACTATCATTCATATCTCTCTACTACCTATCTCTGGTTGCTATGAGACTAGCAACATCCTGCCACCATGCCTTTCCCATCATGTGTATTGCATCCTTAAAAACTTGCATTGCAAATTACCTTGTTCAAGTATTTTGTCACAGTAATAAGAAAGACAATTTTTAAATGCTGAAATATATGTGCCACTTCCATTTACCAAGGCAAACTATTGTGTTTGATAAAATTACTTGATATTACTTCAGTATTAGCACAGTTTACCCCAAAGTTGATTTATATTTAATAAATATTTATTAAATGTTAATATAAATATGGTGGTGGTATGAATGGAAATGGTCCCTATAGGTTCATAGAAAGTGACATTAGAAAAAGGCCTTGATGCAGTAAGTGTGGTCTTATTGCATCAAGGATATTATTGCAGGTGGACTTTGAAGTATCATAAGCTCAAGTCTGGCCTAGTGACTTATTCTATCTGACTGATGCCTATAGACCAAGATGTCAAAACCTTGCTCTTTCTCTGGCAGCATGTCTACCTATATGGCATCATCTGTTCTCCCATGATGACAATAGACTAAACCTCTATCTAAATGGTTAACAAGCCCCATCTAAAAGTTTGTTTTATTAGAATTGTTATGGCCATGGTGTCTCATCACAGCAATAGAACCCTAATTAAGTTAGATACTATCAGTATTGCAATTTTTCAGAAGCTGTCTAGGAAAAGAAAAGGCATGCATGTGAGTTTTCAGGAGATGGCACAATGTATTTGCATGGCCTTGGAAGGGTAAGCTTTGAGGTGCTGTGTCCTTAGAGACTTCATCTCAGGATCTCTTCTTGCTGCTTATATGCCTATTCCTAACACAATTAAGTAGCTTTAATGACTCCTGGATATTACAGAAATGTATTGGTGCTGATTCTCATAAGAATAATACCTTGGACTCAAATAGTATCCAGCATGCTGGATTCTAACATTTACAAAAATAGAGATGCCCAAGTAAGTTCACAGGCCCAATTTAAAACATATTTCAGGGAGGAGTAGGTCACCTTTCTTGGTTGGCTCTATATCTAGTGACATTCAAGAGCCATTACTGTGAGGGTGGGAGATATGGAAACTGTTGTTGGAGAAGACATGAAGCTATTGCTGATAACATTTTCATTGTGTTATGCCAGGTTGCAGGGAAGCTTCTGATTGTGGGGCAGTTTTTGATTGGCTGCCAAGATTTGCAGATTTTCTAGTAACTGACTTATCTAAACTTGTTCAGTTCTTGGAAACAGATGTAGGCCTACTCTTCTGAACTGCCACTTTGAAGTTGGTCATGGAATGAGCCTCTGTAAGTCCTCTTACAACCCTAGTGGTCAGATTTTTTGCAGATCAACATGAAGGTATACTTTTATGTAGAAATGCTGGATATATAAATTGATGATTTTATAATTTTTCATAATGATTTCATAGAATTCTTAAATTAATACCAGTAATTTAAAACCCTGTATAATATAGAAGATGCAAATAGAGCTCTATAACCTTTATGTATCATGGTCTTTTTGCACTAGTAAAAGAAAGTAGACTTGGAGTAAATTGATGATCAAGGAAAACATTCTTTTTAGGTTAGGTATGAGACTATTATCTGGTAACTAAAAGTCATATACTGGGATTAGACAATTTATTGTAGATGCATGGACAAAAAATCTAAAATATTGACTAGTTTATCTATACAAATTTTCAAAACTAATTAAACAAAAGGCAGATGATTTGTATCTTTACAGAACTGTGATAAATTATGACATAAAAATTTCTGTTTTAAACTTGGAAGGACTTTATTGATAATGAATATATAGATATATACTACTTTTAAAGAAAAGACATGGAAAAAACTGCTGTTATTACTTAAGTCTTATCTGCCAAGTTCTGCATGGCCACTGCAGAAGAGACAGTGAGACACAGTCCCTTCTCTCCCACATGGCCTCTCCCCCAGGAGCAGAGCCAGCAGGCCATGGGCCTCCATGAGTGTTGATGGTTGGTAGACATAAGGCTTGCATGTATAAGGTAAACAATTTATTTTATATTCCTCCTTTGGGAAATATTCTTTCTGTCAAGGTTATTAGAGATTGTTCTCCCTACCAAGGCTAATGACTTCATGGTAATTAAAAAAGGCAAGAGTCATGAAAGCTAGGGTTTGAATAATGTCCTTAGCAAAATCATAAATGCTGAAACGTTCAGGCTCTTAAAGCTGTGGGAAATAACTCTAGAAACTTGAGTTCAAAAATGTATATACAGGGTTTCACAGCTAACCAAAAATATGATGATACAATATGAATTATATGAAGGGCTTCATGAATCTAAAAGAACAAAGGCAGCTGCATTAATCAGCCAGCTTATCAGAAAGATACAAAGATAGGCAAATTCCTGAAATCAATGTAAGCCTGGGACAGAGTAAGTTATAGGTCCAGGCATGGTTGAAATGGTAATTTCTGGACAGGATTCCACCCATCTAGCTTACTGTCTATGCTTTCAAAGTCAGGCAAATCTCTGAATTGCTTTGTTAAAATAAGGGTACTTTTTACTTTTTCTAAGAATCAAGGGGCTAAGGCCATAAAATGCTAATTCCCTTGATAGTAAAAAAAAATATAAACTGGAAATGGTCAATTTAGTTGATATGTAGACAAAAGACTAAGCATTGATCTGCAAGAGCTGAGCACTCTTGATGATCTGTTTGCAGAAGCAGCAGAAGCAGAACACAAAATGTCAGCTAGTACCCCACAATTAATTTCACCTCCTTATTTTAGTGCTCGCAAACACACTAAGGCTGGTCCATGGCGCTTATTGATTTATGATAAAAAAAAACTATTTCTTTTATTGTTCTATGCACTTAATAGAATATAAAAGTATTTAGAAAATTATTTAAGCAATTATCTTTTTGTTATTGTTCTCCTGATAGTTATATGAGATTTTTTTTTTTTAGGAAAATTATAAATACTGAAAGCACAAATAAAGGTTTATTGGAGCTTTTTGACTCTTCTTCATCAACAGTGGACATTTTCATTATATTTTTGGATAGTTGTGAAATCTTGTTGAAGTGTTGAATGATGTTGAAGAGTGTATGGGTTTTTTTTCCCTGTGAATATGTGAATGTGACTCTATCTATCTATCTATCTATCTATCTATCTATCTATCTATCTACCTACCTACCTACCTACCTATCTCCTCTCTTCTTTCCTTTCCTATTCTGTTTGGTGCACAAAGAGTTAATGAGCTTACAGTTTTTCACCTGGCCAGTGAGGGACCCCTGAGTCTCATTTTCACCCTTAATGCCCTGCTTTTAGCAGAAACTAATTACCAGAAACCAGCAGATTTTAGCCACAGAATAGCAAAAGAAAGTTACATTGTCAGTGGCTGTCAGTATTTTGCCTCCATAATTATAAGGAATGATACAAGGCCAGAAAGATCATCAGCCTCTGTTCTTTTTCCAGTGCTATGTCTCACCTCAGTATCTCAAGGTGGACACTTATTCCCCAGCAATAATTTCTTACCAAAACTTAAGTCCAAAAAATATTTTGAGACAAATATCTTCTGCTGTTTGTATTCTCATGTAATAAATTGGAATAGAATACTTGGAGTGAGGCATGGAGTAAACAGAATAGCTTTCTGAAAGCTAATGAGTCCAGCCAAATTACTTTATTACTATGTCCTTATGCTCTGTGGAAGAGAAGACCCTGTGGTTGTCTTCTCTTGAGGAAAGAGCACCCTTGTAGATTTTACTCAATGTAATTTTAGAATGATTACTTTCATATAAAAATTATATAAGCTCTGATATGGGGAATAGCTAACTGGAGGTAAAACATGGTAGATTTCCTGTATAAGTACTTGGTTCTTAAGTGGTACCCTTATTTGATTGTTCTTTATCTGTGTGTCTGTATCTGTGTCTGTGTCTGTGTCTGTGTCTGTGTCTGTGTCTGTGTCTGTGTCTGTGTCTGTGTCTGTGTCTGTGTCTGTGTCTGTGTCTGTGTCTGTGTCTGTGTCTGTGTCTTTCTCTCTCTCTCTCTCTCTCTCTCTCTCTCTCTCTCTCTCTCTTTTAAGGTAGAGACTCACATTTATTCTAGAACATTTTACTTTTGTTAGGTTGACTAGTTGCCAGGCCACTGTGATCCTCTCTTTTCCCCAGTACTTAGATTAGAGACCCACAATACACCTGCTTTTTACATGGGTTCTTAGAGATTTAATTTAGCTTTCTAACATTAGATAGCAATTTTATGGACTCAGCCATCTGCTACTAACAAACATAATATGAACTAAATGTCTTACAATAATATTAATGGCTATATTCTGATGAACCCCTCGAGGTGTTGGTGAATCTAGGACCTCATTTCTAAAGATGATAACACTGAGGTCAAATGAGATAAAGTAAATGATTATGTAAGGTATTTGGTGTTCTTTGTGGTGCATATAGAATTCTATTACTAGTATCTCACACTCTTTACTGCAGTGGTCATAGCGATTATGCTGAGTTAAAGATGAATGATCAGAACATATTCTATTCAGTAAAACATCTGTTACTGGGAAAGTCTACAAAGTATATGCTGAAGGAATGCTCAAATATTCACTTATCCTCAGTCCAAGACAAATGAAACTTCTTAAATATTTTCCTATCCTAACTGGATTTTAATTGAAAGAGTATTATGTGACCAGGAATATAAGTTTATCAAAGGAGGTACACAAGTCAAGCAATCTTTGTATAGTAAAGAATAACAAAATTTATTTTAAAACTATTGTTTACTATATGTGTGTGAACACATACATATACACTATACATAATGAGCCTATTAAATACAAATAAAACATGTACTAATGAGATCACATGCCTTTTCCTTTTCACATAAGGAAGTAAATCTTGTCTGAATAAGTTATAGTGCAACGTAAGATATCTCCAAGTGTCTTCAAAGTAGATTGATATTTTAATTTTAATGATGAAAGGAACATGGCTTTCCACATGCATGTTTAAAAATATTGAAGGTATATTTAGGAATTTTGGAAATTATTTCAAAATATCATGTCAAAATTAATTCTATGATTTTATAAAATTTAAGGTAGAAACCGAGACAGAAAACTTTAATAATAAATGTTAATACAAACCACAGATAGAATGATTTGACATTCCATGCTGAGCAGGGAAAATACTAACACTCTGTGTTATTCATTATTAAATTATTAAATTATGTGTCCATAAGATCAGAAAACTTGGTATACCAATAGAAAAGACTACAGTTTGGGTCTGGTGAGATGGATCAGTGTTTTAAAGTACATACTGCTTCTCAGCAGACTTGAGTTTAGTTCGTATCCAAATTTCAGTGGCTCACAACCACTTAAGCTGTATTGTCAGGGGAACTAAAACCATTTCTATCCTTCCCAGGCTCCTACACTTATTTACATTTACCCTCAAACAGACAGAGATACGAAAACAGACACACTCAAACACAATTAAAAAATAAATACTATGATTCACAGAATATAATAGTCTCAGATCTAAGACAACATAGTATAGACACAGCTGATCACATGTCCTGGTGCGGCAATAGTGCAAGACAAAGCTTGCTTGCTGTGTGTTTAGTTTCAAGGCTGCAAAAATGTCACAAAATGAAACATGAATGAGCACCAAGGGAAATACAATGGATTCATTAAGCATTTATTTATGAATTAATATTTGTTGGTTTTCTGTTAAGAAAACCATTTACTGTAAGCAGTATCATGTCCAGCATTTGCTTATGTTCTGGGCACCCACTCATGTTCTCCCACTTGTCTGGCAATCACTCATCTACTGAGACATTTCTCTAGCCCAATTGCCTTCACATTAAACCTGTGTAAGAAGTTTTGTTGACCTGCTTTGCAGAAGTATTTCTGTTATATATTACCTCCTAATTTTTTCTCAAAAGGTATTATGCATGATCTTAGCAGACTTCTCTATACATGTGTCCTTAGAGAGTGAGATAAAACATGCTGCCATTCTCTGAATGTGTGTTCCTAAGTGAGTATAAAAGATAAGTTCTTAATGTTTAGCATTTCTAGGAAAATTTTAACACTAAAGCATTGAGATCTTTAAGGAATTATTGCCTCTGAGTGGAAACATTAATCATACTTTTCTCATGTACACCAAGTACGCCAAGTGTAATGCAGAGCTCTCTATCTATTTGGTGATGTCATACCCAAAGACTTTTTTTTCAAACAAAACAACAACAACAACAAAAGTTAAAACAAATTACAAAAGGTAGAAACAGTTTATTTTAATTATGATTTTTTTTTCTTTCTTCCTTTTGTATTTTGTGTGTATGTTTGCACATGAACTCATGCACATTTGTGTGTGTGTGTGTGTGTGTGTATGTGTGTGTGTGTGTGTGTGTACATGTATGCTTATTCTGCAAGTACATATGCTAGAAGACAACCTTCAGTATTAATCCATTCACACTGTTTCTGATAGGGTCTCTGTTGTTTTTCCATTGCATTCTAGACAATTAGCTTCCAAGTATCTACCTTTCAACTTCACATCTCTAAACATGATACAGATGTTATGTGTCTTATTTAGGTTGTCACAATTTTATGATACTTTAACCTAATGCATCATCACACTAGCTCCAGCAATTTGTTTGTTTTTGTTTTTAAGACAGCAGATCATCCATTTCAGGCTTTCCTCAAAATTGCTATGTATCAGTGGATGTCATTATTCTGCTGATAACTATGCCCCTATCCCTTGAATTAAAGATATGTAGCACCACTCCAAGTTTAGGTGGTTCTAGGAGTCCAAGCTAGGGCTTCATACAATATAGGTAAACATCATTCCAATTGATCCATGTAGCCAACCTTGATTATTGATTATCTTTTTTTCCCCTGGATTTTGTCACAATCTTCACATAACGCATCATTTAATGAGCATGATAATGCCACATGGATCTTAGAATCACCTTTTATATCACAGGAAAAAAAAAAAGACCAAACTGAGGAAGATGTTAGTTTTTATAATTTTAATTAATATTAGAATTTTAGATTTCATTTCACTTAAGGATGTTGTAGTTGATGTGATAGCTGAGCAAATAAAAGCACTTTCCATATAAATTGAATAACTTGCATTCAATCACAGGAGCTGTGTAAAAGTCTGTGTGGAAGCTGGAATCTGTTATACCAGAGGATGGGAGACAAAGGCAGGAGAATCCACAGAAATGTCATTTATGCAGCCCAGCTGCAGAAGAAATTAGAGATTCTGACTTTCAGATGAGGATAAAAGAGAACTGTTAAAAGTTGCTCACTAACCTCTACACATATGACATAGCATTCATGTATCTACATTTCACCAGCAAAATCAATAAATCATTTAAAAATAAATCATTAAAAATATTAAAAATTCTTTTGGTATTGATCCCAATCTTAGTTTACTTTGATTTTATTGGTGTGAGTGTTGATGGAAGAAAACTTAGACAATGGAATAGAGAATTGGTAAAATATGACATACGCAAAGCAGACTTTTTCAGCCACAAACAAAAAAAAGTGTCAGTGTCAGTTTGCATTTTTATTTGTCAGGTCTTTATTAAGAAACCATACTGATATTTCTTGCATACAATTTCCCTGTCATATGCAGAAGACACTGTCACAGCTGTTTCCACTCGTTCTTCATGATATTTCCTGAGCCTTTGGTGTCAGGGTTGTGTTGTAAATGTATCAGCTGGAGCTAGGTACCCACAGTCAGTTGTTCTATGCAGTTTGACTAGTTGTGGCTTCTTGAAATAGCCTCCTTCTGCTGCAAAAGGTAGCTTCTTTGATAAAGGATGACAGATACACTTGTGTGTATAAAGATATTAGGACAGTTAAAGGTAATACTATTTGAAATGTCACAAAACACCATAACTCAATGAGGAGTTACAGATAATTAATGACTGGAGACAGAGAGAGAGAGAGAGAGAGAGAGAGAGAGAGAGAGAGAGAGAGGAGAAAGAGAGAAAGAAAGAGAGAGAGAGAGAGAGAGAGAGAGAGAGAGAGAGAATGTGTGTGTTCCCGTGATGAGAGCACTAGTAGATGGTCAGCCGTAAGCAATAAATGAGCTCAACAGGTTGTATTTATAAATGTATATGTACATATGTAATAATAATAAAGAATCAATGGTCAAAAAGAATGAAATTAAAAATAATAATGATAAAAGAATCAAAGGCCATGAATTTGAGAAGGACTGGAGGATGGGACATGGGAGAATTTGGAAAGAAAAGGAAGTGGTAAATGATAGAAATGTAGTACTTATCTATGAAATATTCAAAAATTAAAGAAAATATTTTTAAATGAGCGTTATTTTGTATACAACTGAAAATAATCATATTAAGGAAATTAAATCAATTGATGCACTCATGCATATGTACACCACACACACACACACACACACACACACACACACACACCTGCAGAACTTTAAAACTCTCTATGTCAGAGTGGAAATCAACAGAAAGGAGAACATGGGAGAAAAGGAATGATGTTTTATAAGAGTGAAAAATATGTTCAACATATAAAAACACTGTATGTAAAAGATTGAAACAATTTACTTTTTACATACTATAGGATGGTACAAGAATTGAGATGATGAGAACATTTCCTTAAAAGTTTGGTAAACACATCTATTTGATTTTATATTACTTAAAAATAGTACTTCCACACTAAAGTACACCTTCTCTAACATCCAGTTCAGTCTCCCACAAAACTCCTTCATAGAGTTCTTGTCTGTAGCAGCCAGATGCTGCCTAAATCACTACTGGAGATTGGCAGGCATCACTGAAGAGACAGCTCAGGGCATATTTCCCTAGTGTGATGGCTGATTTGTGTGTGTGTGTGTGTGTGTGTATGTGTGTATGTGTGTGTGTGTATGTGTGTGTGTATGTATGTATGTATGTAAATATATATATATATATATATATATATATATATATATATATATATATATGTATTAGCATAATTTCTATTTTGTGTCTGGTTGCTTGTGTACACATGCATGTGTGAGTCAGGAAGCCAGTGGTTAATGTCAGATGTCTCACTTATGAATCACCTTAAGTTTTGAGATAGGGTATCTCACTGAACCTGGACTTTCCTAATTTAAGTAGACTTGCTGGCCAGTGAGACGCAAAGAACCTCCTGTAATTCCTTTCCCAAAATTGAGATTGTAAGTGATTGCTTACTATGTCTGGAATTTATTGGGATACAGGGAACTTGGACTCTAGTCTTGATAATTGATTTGTAAGTACTTTACACATTTTCCATTTTCACAACCCACTGATGGTTGGTTGTTAGATCTGAATAGATATAGCAGTTTCCTTCTCTGCACAGGAGGAAAAAAACCCAAGTGTCAGTGCTGACTCATTGAAATACTCTACTAGTTCAGAATTGCATGATGTAACAAAATGTATAGCATCTCCCGTTCCACTGCCTGGTGTTTTATTTTTTTGTTTGTTTGTTTGTTTGTTTTTATGGGGGGGCTGGGGAAGGGGTACTGGGAACAGGCAAACAATAGAGAAAAGATTCATCTCTTAAATCTTGCTTAAATCTCTAAGTTTTGCTACTTTCATTGATGTCATGACATCTTCTCATTTTCTTTATCCTCCTTTCATGGTTTTGCTGAATTTATATTTTCATTTCCAATGGGAAGAGACATTTGCACAGAGTGGAACCAAGTGCTTAAGGCAGCAGAGAGTTTCACTGGAGAATCATGGGACAGTCTACCTGGATAATGCCTAAGGAACAGAAACTCATGAGCTTTCTGTTAAATCGAAGAAAGAAAAGAATTTGAAAATTTCTTTCATGGGTCAAATTCCCAAGCTGCCTCTAGAAAGCAACTTTTGAGAAATTCTTCCCAATGCAGAAGAAATTAAAACTCTAACCAAGAATACAGACAAGAACAGCCACAACTCT
Source organism: Rhabdomys pumilio (assembly GCA_030674055.1). Classification (NCBI taxonomy): domain Eukaryota; kingdom Metazoa; phylum Chordata; class Mammalia; order Rodentia; family Muridae; genus Rhabdomys; species Rhabdomys pumilio. Next base: position 15,812,110 of record JANHMN010000009.1, read on the forward strand.
CAGAGGAAAGTGAGGTAAAAGCCATAATTCCAAGAGCAATATCAGGAAATCCTATAATAATGAGAAAGAAATGAAGCAAGACAGTGGAAAGGGGCCAAGGGACTCTGTATTTTTCTGTTGCTTAAACACACAAGCTATGGAGTATATGCTTCAAAACATCCCAAGAGATCAAACAAGAAATTACAGCCTGCAGAGCAATTGCTTGGGAAGAAACAAAGAGGGTTGTGATAAACAGAAGGGTCTCTGAGGATTTGACCTTCTGTTTGAACCCTGCTTATCCTGCATCTCAGAGCATCCTCCTGCAGTGGACTCAACAACAAAATTTTTCCACAGTATGTGTAGGGCACTGCCCTGACCGGCAAGTGCTATTCTTGTTAGAGTTGAACAAAGACACTGCAAAGAGAAAAGTGATGACCTAGTGAAGCAAGAAGACAGCCCTGCATGCAGGGAAGGGTCTCCATGACATTTTTCCAATACTCATGATAGACTTTGCTCTCACTCTTCCTTTTGGTGTCTGTTTTGTCATCTTTCTTTCAACTAAAACCTATGTACTGCACATTTGACATTCTATATGATTGAATCTCTCTCTCTCTCTCTCTCTCTCTCTCTCTCTCTCTCTCTCTCTCTGGTTTTTCGAGACAGGGTTTCTCTGTGTAGTCCTGGCTGTCCTGGAACTCGGAACTCACTCTGTAGACCAGGTTGGCCTCGAACTCAGAAATCCGCCTGCATCTGCCTCCCAAGTGCTGGGATTAAAGACGTGCGCCGCAGCAGCCACCACCACCACCACCACCACCACCACCACCACCACCACCACCACCACCACCACTACCACCGCCCGGCATAATTAAATCTCATACCTCTGTGTTCAGACAATCTTAGATTGAATCAAACTTTTCAAAAAAAATTATATGTTCTATGTAGTAGCTACAATGGTTGCTTTTGGACTAAAAAATATAAAAACATGTCTTATATTATTATTTCCTAAGCAATTCAGAGGAGCAATTATTTATGTACATTTTCATTGTGTTAGGACCACAAGAGATGACTAAACATACATGGGAAGATGGGTATTGATTCTATGCAGGTAGTACATGATTCTATATAAGGTACATGAGAGTCTATGGGTTTGTTTTATTTGTTTGTTTGTTGGATTTGGTTTGTTTTGGAATTGTATCATTTTAGGAGACAATTTTTTTCAGATACTAAAGTAAAAGAATATGTAGACCAGGTATATATGTAGCCAATAAAACCTTTCTTTTTTTATTTTACACCTTTATTTTATTCTTTTTTGTTTCTTTTTTATTATCAAATCATAATTTTTACTTTTTAACTCAGGGGTTATAAACACAAAAGTGCAGAATGTGGGGAAGGGGATGATACAGGAGCATAGGTGTTCAGAGGGGAGTACAGATATCTTTCAGAATATGGTATCAGCTAGGTTGCTTTTACATAGACATAATAGGGATGATTAAAGACAGCATGCAAAAGGTCAGAGAAGGTCTTGAGAAAAGACAGAGAGAGAAAGAGAGAGATGAGAGTTGGTACAAGAATTAATTTTCAAGCCCTTCATGGTTGTCAACCCTACTTCCATCTATTTTGGGACCATTAATTAGGTTATTTTTGCTTATTTCTTTTGGTCCCTGGGTCTTAAATAGAGTGACTAACTTTGTGAAGCAACAGATAGATAAACTGATAGCAAAATCTATTCAGATACATTATCATAAGTTAGCTATGGGGAACCTTGAGACTCAAGATGAGATTGTTTCTCTATCCAAGGTGTTCCCAAATCCCATCTCCAACCATCCTAAAAGAGGGGACTTCCTCCCCTAGACCAAGCAGAGAGGTGCCACCCAGAATCCCTTCTGACTGGCGATCTGAATTCTTGCTTAAGCTGCTAGGCTAAGCACTGCAAGGGAATATAAATAAAAAAAAGTATGTTTCTGGGTTCACTGAGGGACATGCCTGACTGCATAGGGGTTGATGTCAAAAAGTATTCTGTCTCCAGGAAAAAGACAATAAAACCATTCTTAAAGCTAATTTTAAAAATATTTTTGAGAATTTCTAGTCTGAGAACTATACTTACATCAGTTTCATGCTTCTCTCCACCCTCAATTATTCTGAACCCCCTCACACTTCCTCTAAATTTCATAACCTTATTTAAAATTATATATATCTATCTATATCTATATATATGTGTGTGTGTATGTGTGTGTGCATGTGTGCGTGCATGTGTGTGTGTGTATAAATACATATATATCTGTGTATATATATATATATATATATAAAATATTGATCTATTTTTCTGAAAATATATATATGTGTATATGTATATGCATATGCATATGCATATGCATATGCATATGTATATGTGTATACAGATCAATAGACCAAAAAACTTGTTTAATTTTTCTGTTGGGGTTTGGGTAACCTAGGATGAGGCTTGTCCCTGAAGAAAACTAATTCTACTTCTCCCAGGAGCTATTGTTAACTACCTGTAACTTTCCAACAATGGCAGTGGTTCTACCTTGAAAAATTCTACCTTTAAAAATATTTACATTATGATAAATAACAGTAGCAAACTTACAGTTATGAAGAAAATTATATAACTTTATGGTTTGCGGTCAAACCAACATTAGTGACTTTAATAAAAGGTTCAGCATCAGAAAGTTGAGAAAGAGTGATCTATGGATAGGACCTTGTGAAATCCCCTACAGACACACCAGCATATTAACTGATATTGATATTCAGGTCTTGTTTACGTGACCACTTTCAGATGTCATATTCTCCAATAGATATTATACTGATTTAAGGAAGTGGCAGTATTCGGTTCTCCTCTTGGGTATATGGCCTAAAAACAATGAATAACTAGGTCTGTAGCATGCAACATGAATCCAATTCTATTGAGGAGTCCTTGAGTTCAATAAAACAACTGTCAATTGCTTTCAAAACATAAGTAATACTTCTGCAGTGTGTAGGATATATGGGCTGTGCTGGTGATTTTTGTGGTTTACATCTGGTAAGTACTGTTGATAACTTTTCTTTTTATTCTGGCTTTTCTTTGCTTTCTAGTTTTTATTGGATATTGAATTTACATTTCAGATTTTATCCCCTTACCCCATTACCCCCGACCACACAGGAACCCCCTATCCAATTCCCCCTTCTACTGCTATTATGAGGATGTACCCCACCTACCCCTTGCTCCCATCTCCCCACCCTCGAATCCCCACCCCACTCAATGTTCAGCCTTCATGGGACCAAGGATCTCCATTCCCACCTATGCCCAACAAGACTATCTTCCCCTAAATATACAGAAGGTGTCATGGATCCCTCCCTATGTGCTCCCAGGCTGTTGGTTTAGACCCTGGGGAGATCTGGGTGGTTAGTATTGGTGCTCTCCTCGTGGGACCACAAACTCTTTCAGCTCCTTCAGTCTTTAACTCTTCCATTGGGAACCCCTTGATCCGATCAGTGGTGAAGTGTGAATATCTGCATCTGAATATTTCAGAATCTGGTAGACCTCTAAGGAGACAGCTATACAAGACTCCTATCAGCAAGCTCTTCTTGACATCCATATCAGCATGTACCTTTGGTGACTGCACATGGCATGGACACCCAGGTGGAATGGTTTCCAGATGGCCTCTCCTTCAGTTTCTGTCCCATACTTTGTCTCCATTTTTGCTCCCTTGTATTTTGTTACTCCTTCTAGGTAGGACTGAGGCATCCACACTTGGTCTTCCTTCTTCTTAAGCTTCATGTAGTCTGTGAGTTGAATCTTTGTTATTTCAAGCTTTTGGGATAATATCTGTTTATCAGTGAATAAATACCATGTGTTTTCTTTTGTGATTGGGATAACTCACTGTGGATGATATTTTCTAGTTCCATCCATTTACCTAAGAATTTCTCGAATTTATTGTTTTTAACAGCTGAGTTAACTTTGTAATTGTGAAAATGTATAATAATTTTTGTATCCATTCCTCTGTTGAAGGACATCTGGGTTCTTTCCAGCTTTTGGTTATTATAAATAAGGCTACTATGAACATAGTGGAGCATATGTCCTTGTTATATGTTGGAGCATCTTCTGAGTATATGCCCAGGAGTGGTATAGCTAGGCCCTCAGGTAACGCTATGTGCAATTTTCTAAGGAACCTCCAGAATGATTTCCAGAGTGGTTGTACCAGCTTGCAATCTCACCAACAATGGAAAAGTTTTCCTTTTTCTCCACATCCTTTCCAGCATCTACTATCGCCTGAGTTTTTGATCTTAGCCATTCTGACTGGTGTGAGGTGGTATCTCAGGATTGTTTTGATTTGCATATCCCTGATGACTAAAGATGTTGAGCATTTCTTAAGGTGCTTCTTGGCCATTCAAGATTCCTCAGTTAAGAATTCTTTGTTTAGCTCTGTAACCCATATTTAAGAGGGTTTTTTGGTTGTTTAGAGTCTAATTTCTAGATTTTTTTTTGTATATATTAGATATTAGCCCTCTATTGGATGTAAGATTGGTAATGATCTTTCCTAATCTGTTGGTTGCCTTTCTGTCCTATTGACAGTGTCTTTTGCCTTACAGAAGCTTTGCAATTTTATGAGGTCCCATTTATCAATTCTTAATCTTAGAGCATAAGCCATTGGTGTTCTGTTCAGGAACTTTTCCCCTGTGCCCAAGTATTCGAGTGTCTTCCTCACCTTCTCTTCTATTAGTTTCAGTGTATCTGATTTTATGTGAATGTCCTTTGTCCACTTGAACTTGAGCTTTGTACAAGGGGATAAGAATGGATTGATTTGCATTCTTCTCCATGCTGAACTTCAGTTAAGCCAGCACCATTTGCTGAAAATGCTGTCCTTTTTCCGCTGGATGGATTTAGCTCCTTTGTCAAAGAACAAGTGACCGTAGTTGTGTGGGTTCATTTCTGCATTTTCAATTCTATTCCATTGATCTTCCTGCCCATCTCTGTACCAATACCATGGAGTTATTTATCATTAATGCTCTGTAATACAATTTGAGGTCAGGGTTGGTGATCCCCTCAGAAGCTCATTTATTACTGAAAATAGTTTTAGCTATCCTGGGTTTTTTGTTATTCCAAATGAATTTGCAAATTGTTTTTTCTTTCTTTTTTTCAACAATCAACCAACATTGTTTATTGAAAACTGTCAACATCAATGGTCTCAATCTGCCAATAATACGACTAGCAAAATGGATGCAAAAGGAGATTCCATTTTTCTGCTGGATTCAGAAAACACATCTTATCATCAAGAATAGGCATCATCTCAGGACAGAAAAATATATTCCATGGACCTAAGAAGTAAGCCTCTATAGCTATCTTTTTTTTTAATTTATTTTTTATTGGAGATTTTATTTACATTTCAAATGTCATCCCCTTTCCCCATTTGCAAATTGTTTTTTCTATCTCTATGAAGAATTGATTTGGAATTTTGATGTGGATTGCATTGAATCTGTAGATTGCTTTTGGCAATATGGCCATTTTTCCTAAATTAACTCTGCCAATCCATGAGCATGGGAGATCTTTCCATCTTCTGAGATCTTCTTCAATTTCTTTCTTCAGAGACTTGAAGTTCTTGTCATACAGATCTTTCTCTTGCTTGGTTAGATTCACTCCAAGATATTTTATATTATTTGTGACTATTGTGAAGGGTGTCATTTCCCTAATTTCTTTCTCAGCCTGTTTATTCTTTGAGTATGGGAAGGCTACTGATTTGTTTGAGTTGATTTTACATCCAGCCACTTTTCTGAAGTTGTTTATCAGATTTAGGAGTTCTCTGGTGGAAGTTTTGAGGCCACTTAAGTATACAATAATACCATCTGCAAGTAGTGAAATTTTGACTTCTTTCTTTTCTATTTTAATCTCTTTGACTTCCTTTTGTTGTCTAATTGCTGTAGATAGGACTTCTAGTACTATATTGGACAGGTAGGGTGAGAGTGGCTAGCCTTGTCTAGTCCCTGATCTTAGTGGGATTGCTTCAAGTTTCTTTCTATTTAGTTTGATGTTGGCTATTGTATATTTCTTTTACTATGTTTAGATATGGGCGTTGAATTCCTCATCTTTCCAAGACTTTTAACATAAAGGGATGTTGAATTTTGTCAAATGTTTTCTCAGCATCTAGTGAGACGACCATGTGGTTTTTTTCTTTGAGATTTTTATATTGTGGATTACTTTCTCTGATTTCTGAATATTGAACCATCCCTGCATTCCTGGGATAAAGCCTACTTGACAATTATGAATAATTGTTTTGATGTGTTCTTGGATTCGGTTTGCAAGAATTTTATTATTTTTGCATCAATATTCATAAGAGAGATTGGTCTATAGTTCTCTTTCCTTGTTGGGTCTTTCTGTGGTTTGGGTATGATCGTAATTGTAGCTTCATAAAACTTATTGGGTAGTGTTCCTTCTGTTTCGATTCTGTGGCATAGTTTGAAGAGAATTGATAGTAGGTCTTTTTTGAAGGTCTGATAAATTCTGCACTAAAATCATCTAGTCCTGAACTTTTTTTAATGGGGAGACTTTTAAATGATGGCATCTATTTCTTTGGGGTTATGGACTGTTTAGATGGTTTATCTGGTCCTGATTTAATTTTGGTACCTGGTATCTATATAAAAAGTTGTCCATTTTATCCAGATTATCCTATTTTGTTGAGTATAGGCCTTTGTAGTAGGATCTGATGATTTTTTTAATTTCCTCAGTTTCTGTTGTTATGTCTCCCTTTTCAGTTCTGATTTTATTAATTTGGATACTGTCTCTGTGCCCTTTGGCTGGCTTAGGATTTATCTATCTTGTTGATTTTCTCCAAGTATCAGCTCCTGGTTTTGTTGATATTTTGTATACATTCTTTCTGATTCTGCTTGGTTGATTTCAGCCCAGAGTTTTATTATTTCTTGCTGTCAACTCCTCTTGGATATATTTGCTTCTTTTTGTTCTAAAGCTTTCAGAATTCTTGTCAACTTGTTAGTGTTTGCTCTCTCCAGTTTCTTTTTGTAGGCACTTAGAGCTATGAGTTTTCCTCTTAGTACTGCCTTCATGCAGTCCCACACGTTTTGATATGATGTGTCCTCATTTTCATTAAATTCTAAAAAGTTTTTAATTTCTCTCTTTATTCCTTGCTTGACTAATTCATCATTGAGTGGAGTGTTGTTCAATTTCCATTTGTATGTGTACTTTTCATTGTTTTTGTCATTATTATAGACCAGCCTTAGGCCATGGTGCTCTGATAGGGTGCAAGGGACTATTTCAATAATTTTGTAGCTGTTGAGGACTGTTTTGTGACCAATTATGTGCTCTATTTTGGAGAAGGTACCATTAGGTGCTGAAAAAAAGGTACATTCTTTTGTTTTAGGATGAAATGTTCTAGAGATATCAGTTAACTCCATTTGGTTTATAACTTCTGTTAGTTTCTTTGGGTCTCTGTTTAGTTTCTGTGTCTATGATCTGTCCTTTGCTGAGAGTGGGGTGTTGAAATCCCCCACTATTATTGTGTAAGGTGCAATGTATGCTTTGAGTTTTAGTAAGGTTTCTTTTATGTATGTGGGTGCCCTTGCCTTTGGGGCATAGATGTTCAGAATTGAGAGTTCATCTTGATACTGATGTTGACTTTTCTACCTTGGTGCTTGCTTGGCAGCTTCAGATAAAGATCATCCCAGGAAGGATGATTCTAGTTCAGTCTTGGCTCAGTTCTTTCAATTTCTGTGTTCAAAGTTTGTAATACCTTCAGTGAGGTCTGGGACTCAATCAAGTACAACAAAAATATTATATACTGTTAAATATTATACATATATCAATTTGTTTATTTACTTTTTATATATAGTATATTTACTCTTTATATTTATACATAGTATCTTGTATTTATATATAGTATCTTTTGTGATATATATATATATATATATATATATATATATACTACTTTTATATATACACTATTATATATTGTATTTTTATATATACACTATATATATACTACTTTTATATATACAATATTTTTGTTACCCTGGCACTCACTCTTTAAACCAAGCTAGAGTGTAATTTACAAACCTCTCTCTGTCTCTGATTAAGAACCACTTATATTACTTTGGAGTCTCTCTGAGTTTCCTGACCAGTACTTTAAAGGAGGCTCCCATGAGCTGTTTCTGTTGTTGTTTAGAGATAGTTTAGATGTATTTCCCTAAGATTCACACCAATTAGTACTTGGAATTTTCTACTCCTTATCTTATGATTTCAATGTAATTGTTAAGCTTTTGCCATGTCAAATTTGCAACTTCCTCATGGCTTTTTCACACACTCCTTGGGCTGTCTTTTACTGTATTACATGTCTTGATTTTCTCAGTGGCAATACAAAGCCTAATAATTTCTAAAATTCTCAGCACCTAATGCAATAAGACTTGGCAGTTGTTCAATTTAACTGATACCAATTTCAAAGAAAGTAGAAAAGGGTTACACTATATCTTCGATAAAATCATCAAAGCTACATTATGATGCATTCCTTCCTTGCACTTTAGACCATTGAAAAAACTATTCTTTTTTTACCTCATGGAAGGAAAGGGGTGAAAGATATTTGCCATTTGAACGAAAAAAGACATACCAGACAGCCTTGAATTAAGTACTTGTTTCTGTGATAAAACATACTAACAAAATCATCTCAAGGAATGAAGGGTTTATTTACATGGACAATTCAAAGATACAGTCTATATTTGTGGAAAAGGCATGCAAGCCCAGATATGAGGCAGCTGGTTATATGTTTATCTATAGTCATGAAACACAGGGATGAGACAAAAACATTAAGTTTTTGTCTCCTTTTGTGTGCAGACCAGGATACCAAATCAGAAGATTATGTTACCAACAATAGGTATTCTTATAATCCACACGATCTTCCCACCAGCAGGAACTCACGTGGACACACAGGATTCTTCCACATCACGTGTTTATTTCCCATGCATGAAGGAGAGAGAGAGTTGAACATGGTGCCCGCATTATATACCCCTTGGGGTGGACAATTCTGATTGGCTGCTTGCTCAATTCCCATGTTCCCCTGCCACTGCACATGCACAATCCAATGGTGGATATGATGCCCGGGGATGGGCGGAAACTAGGTGCTTTTTTGCCACTGCACATGCGTGGTTTTGCAAGCGCTATGTTCCAACAGCAGATGCTGTCACGGGTTACGTGGCTTCCTACACCTCTCCCCTTTTGTTTATAAAATGAGACGTATGGCCGTCTGGCACATCTCTGAATTATCTCTCTTGTAGAGGAAGGTAGACGTCTAGTCCCTTGTGCAGAATGTTGGGATATTGTAGAGAATTTCCACCCTGGTCGTTGAGTTCATGAGTGTACTTTTATCTACCCATCCCGTTGCCTTTGACAGGGAGAGGATTTTGGCAACTCGACCTCTATCCAACCAGACATGCCTTCGAGGAATCTATCCCTGAGGAACATCCCCTGTATATCACAGTATACACTCTACCCAGAGATGTGCAGAGAGCGGGCTTTTGTCTCACTGACCCAGTGCAATGGGATAGAAACCGAGGGGTGCATCAGCTGAGGACTCAAGTGCTAGCTACTTTGTAGCACAGACAGCCAGACTTTAGGGGAGGGACCTTGTTCTAAAGCAGCAGGTGCTTGAGCAATTACCACCTAATCACACTTCTGTTGGGTTTTTGAGTTTGCAGACCAACCAATAATATGTCTATAGCATAGGGTTATACCAAGCAGGCCTGTTCCTCTCCACACCCCTCCTTTTTGCTTTATTAAAAGGCTCCCTTTTATCTTTATTAATAGCAGGCTTATTCCCATCCATTCTTAAAAGAAGGAGAAGGCCGAAGATCTCTCAGTGTTTCCTCAAACTCTAGGGTCCAGTTCTGCAGTAAAACCTAGAAAGGGGTGATCTCCATCTCAGCTCCACATGTCCCACCGTCAGCAGTGTCAACCAGAACATCGCTGCCAGCAGAAGGGTCCCCATCTCTCTGGGCAGGATCAAGCTGAGACTCCAAGATTCTTCGTGTTAGGCGTTCCAGCAGCCAGAATGGATTATCATCCTCTTGTGGAAAAACACAAACAGCTCCCCAGGATCTTATTAAAATAGGATCCGGGCTTTTTCATTGTATAGTTAATTGTCAAGGGGAATTAGGACTTGTATCTCTTTGAAAATATCAAACAGAGGTTTAAATCCTCCTATGGTAAGCTTAAGATGAGGTTTTAGCCAATTAATATCTCTTAACAACTTTTAAAAAACATTTTCTTGTTGCATGTACATTTAAAAGCCAGCAGAGGGTGCTAGATACCACCACAAATGGTTGTGAGCCACCACTTGGTTGCTGGAAATTCAATCTTTATATTTTTATAAGTCTAGCCTTTAATGGCTGAGCCATCTCTCTAGCCCCAATCATGTATTTTTATTAGAATTTTCTATGTCACAATCTGTTTACGATATAACTGAGGTATCAATATTAAAAGATACTGCCTTTGGATCCTTTTTGGAGTAGCAAATACTCTAAAGTCTTTTAAAGCTCGTTATATTGGAGCAAAGGTTTGTAGAAAAAACTCCTTTGGAGGAATCCACTAATAAAGTATCACCCAACGAATAATATATACTAAAAGATTTAAACTCTTAATTTTTAGTATCAAAGTAACAACAATATATATATATATATATATATATATATATTAAAGCAATTAATCAATCTTTAAGGCAAATATTTCTAATGATATTACTTCATGGGATCTTAAAAATTACGAATAAATTCACCAAATGTAAACCTCTCACCTTTACCAGAAAAGTAAAGGAATGGTATAAAAACATCTTTAATATCTATAATAATTCTATATTATTTACTAGAATGGCAGCTGAAGTAAGCAAGTTAGGCTGTAATGCCCCATTAATTTCATAAATCTTAAGTTTGAACTCTCTTTTGGATTAATTTAATAACCAATCTTTTTTAGTTAAGTGAGAGTATCAGATAAAAGCCAATCTTTTCCTCTAAATATTGTTATATATATTGGAGGAACCAAAAGCATCTCATTTTTAACAACTTTGGAAGAAGCGGATGTAAAAGGAATTGAAACAAACTGAACAATTTTTTGTCAGCAGGTACATTTATAACTCATGGAGGGAAGTAGGCATAATTTTAATGTCTCCAGCATAATCATGACTCAAATGTAAATGTTCTTAATCTCTGGCCTGTTTTCCAAGGCCTGGCCTTGTAGGCCTGAACTGCACTGTAAATTTTTTCTTTTTTTAACTTAGATTTAAACCTTAAAAGATATGTGTATCTTTTTTCTATAAACATGGGCAAATCAAAATTTTTCAAACTCACGATTGAACTACCAACTGTAGCCAATGGAATATTGGCAGTTTAACTATGTTTTTATGCTTCTTTTTCAACATTAGAGTATAACCATAATTTTAAGAAACAAAACCAATTTTTAAACTATTTATTTTCTCTAAAATTAACACCAAGAAGATTACCTTTATGTTATAAAGTCTCGTTGTCAATTCTTATATATGAATGCACGATAGTGCAGCTTATAATATCTCACTAAAGAGACATTGTTTTTAAATTTTATCTTTATACATCTGGTTTCTGAATGTCTCCAACCCTGAGTTACCAATCTTAAGCCAACCTTTGTTGCCAAGGTTGTAAAAATTTTTTAATCATACTCAATAACCTATAGGCTAAAAATCTATAACCAAGACATGAAGAATATATTTATACCTTAAAACTAATTAGAAACAAAAATGAAGGGACAACACATCTTATATATTTGGACCAAACAAAATCTCTTGCTTTTCTAGCTGTAATTTTAAGAGAGAAGCACCTTGTCACAGATATTTTTCTAAGACAAACTGTAGAGTGAAAAATTATAAAGACCATTTTATAAAATATATACAGGCTCACTAGTTCCAGGAAGGCGGAACTGAATGTAGGCTTTCGGGCCTTTACTGCCCCATACATTCCTCAAGCCTCAGGGAAGAAAACCCACCTATGGGTGGGGTAGGCCCAAAACAGGAAAACACATTCCTGGCCACAAAGAAAAATTAAAAAAGCATGCCCACACAAGTCTTAACTATCCATCCTGCCGCCTCTGCAAGTTGTTGATATTTGAAATAACCAATCGTGTGTAACCGTGCCAAACCTTTTCGCCTTTCCCTACCCCTACCCATAAATGGGCCTCCCCACCTCTGGGGTTCGGGGTTGAAATCCCTCATCTCCTGCGTGGGACGGGTTTTAACCCAAGGGCCCTTGCTATTAAATTACCTTATGCAAATGCATCAAGGAGGTCTCTCGTGTGTCCGTGGGTGAGCGCCAGTCTAGACTGGAGGTAGGGTCCGGGGGTCCTTCAAAACCACTCTTAGCTTCCTTACTGTATCTAAGAAACCTGTTGCTCCCTTTAAAAGCAGCTTATACCTACAATTAACTGTTAGAAAAGCTTTTTAAACTCAGCTCGACTCTAGCTACAGGTGTTAAGCAAACTTATCAGCCACTGCTCTGCATTTTAAAACTGCCTTTGAAAACCAAGTTAAACTCGAGCAAGGGTTGAATCAAGCAATTTAAACGATCTTTTGAACATTAAACATAGAACATCACAAGACATAGACCACCAATCATTCATACAATGAGACACATGGACAAAGACACACAATGAGACACGTGGACATTGGTGTGCCAAGGGACAAACAAGGAAGGCGGAATTATGGAGGATCTTTTCCAAAATGAGTAACAGCTGGTTTTAGCCCATGAAGGGCAAGCTGAGCGACTGCATCTGGATACCATTCAATAATCTTTGCAGGGGATGCATCAAAAATATTGTCTGTCACTTTAAAAATTCTGCCTGCCGTTTTAAGGATCCTGCCTGCAGTTTTAAACATCTTGCCTGTCTCTGTCTCCCCAGTGTTGGGATTAAAGGCATGTGCTACCACCGCCCAGCAGCCTTCCTCTGAAAAGAAAGAATCTGAGCAGTGCTTGTCCGCATAAGGCGGAAGAGTTCTGGGGACAGCAAGCTGGGAGTGCGCAACTGGCTGAGAAGCCACGCGATTCCCGTCTCCTGCCTTTTCCCGCCCTCCATCTTGTTGCGCCGGCTGCCTATCCGCATGGTATCTTTTCTTCTCATAGACATCCAGTTCCCCTATTTTCGAGCCATCAAGCCCCAAATCCTCCATTTTCTTTTTCGGAGCTCTCCCTCCCTCGTCTGTACTCTCGCGCGCATTTTTCCTAGCTAGCCCTTTACTCAGCTCTGTTTCTGACAGTCTGCCTTGTGGCTCCTCTAACACTCCCTGACCTGCCACGATATTTGAGTGGTTTTTCCCATCCCGTAAAACCAAAAAGAAGAGTGCAAACACTGCTAATGCGGTAGCTAAGGCTACCGGAGCTCCTATCACTTGGGGGGGAAAATGAAATAATTCAAGACCAAACATGTCTCTCAGAGCTTATCTCTTATATGCTGCGGTTCTGAATCCTCTCCACGAACGAAGGCTCTCTTGGTACCTGCGATGTTGGGTTTCCGGGTTTCGGCACCAGTTGTAATCCGCTCGATCTTCCCGCCAGCAGGAACTCACGCGGACACACAGGATTCTTCCGCAACACGTGTTTATTTGCCATGCATGAAGGAGAGAGAGAGAGTTGAACATGGTGCCCGCCTTATATACCCCTTGGGGTGGACAATTCTGATTGGCTGCTTGCTCAATTCCCATGTTCCCCTGCCACTGCACACGCGCAGTCCAATGGCGGTTATGACGCCCCGGGTTGGGCGGAAACTAGGCCGTCCTTTGCCACTGCACATGAGTGGTTTTGCAAGCGCTATGTTCCAATAGCGGATGCTGTCACGGGTTATGTGGCTTCCTACATATTCTCATATCAATCAACACAATCTACTAGGGGGCAAAGCTCTGGATCTTATGATCTAGAAAATTCCTCTTTCTTTAAATTAATTTATGATATCTTTTAAAATCTCTTGTAACTGATAAAACTTTCCACACTGCAGTTTCTCTCTCTCATTTTTCCCCTTATTTTTCAGCTATAATACTAAAGTTCTGTGAGACTACAGAATGCAATTGTAGTGTCGGAGGTCTCATGCAGGTTATGCTTGCCTATTGCCTCCTTGGTCACTTTAGAATAAATACCTATTTCTCCTTGTTAAGAATCATAACTTATAAAAATATTTTACAACAGATATGGAGCATAACCAGGCTTAGTACATTTTAGTGATTTTAGACATTAAGTCAGGAGTAAAAAGGCAGAATGAGGGGCAAATGAGTTCACATACAAAGGAAGAAAATAAGCAAAAAAACAAACAAGACCTTGAGGGAGAATGGAGACGATATACAACAAAGAAGCATAATTATATCTCAAGATTAGAGGCAAAGAGGTGCAGAGGATACTACAGGGAGGGAAGCTGAGGAAGGCCAAACAGATGAGAATAACCACTTTACAGAAAAGCCACTAAAGAATGCACAGTCTTACCTCTACCATCCAAAGAGTTTCTTTAAGAACAATTTGGGGACACTGAAGTTTGTCGGTGTTCCGGTTCTACTGAAAATGTTTCAGTGTTTGTATGTGATCCATACGTATTATCTATGCTTTAAATTTTCTCTAAATTACTTATAGTATCTATTACAATAGATGTAGAAATTTTATTTCTTGGTTAAGGAACAATGGTAATAAATAATATGTATTTACAATAAACATAATCTTTTACAATTATTTTGATCCATGTTTTGAGGACTGACTGGATTTTACAGCATATAATGTAAAAAACAAAACAAAACAAAAACAAAAACAAAAAACCAGCAAGATCTAAAACCTACCTAAGGGTGTGGGTGTAGGAGGGGCATGTGACCTGGTTTGATTGTGGAAGACAACTGAGACAACTTTGTAGGGCTAGTTCCCTTATTCCACTTATATGTGGATTTCAGGGCAAGCATTCAAGGTTTCTAAGCAAGAACTTTCACCTTCTGATCTCTATCACTGGAAATCTATTAGTTTTACATCTTAATTACATAATTTATTGTGAAATACAGACAAGAAAACATAATATATAATCTAAAAGTAATCACTGACTCTAGAGTATATATATATATATATATATATAATATATATATATATATATATATATATATATAGAGAGAGAGAGAGAGAGAGAGAGAGAGAGAGAGAGAGAGATTTTTATGAGAATGAGCCTGGCTTCATATATTCATATATGTAAGGAACACACTGTAGTTGGTCCGTAAATACTCCACCTCTCTACCTCACCGTTGTTCCTTGAAGAACATAGCTATGTACAAGAAGAGAAGCAAAGCAACAATATAATTTTGAATAACATGTTGCAGCAAATTGTTTACAAATATATGTATATATTTTCATTCCCCAGTATGGGTGATAATGACTAATCTGAGTGTGAGAACTGAAGTAGGCAGACTGGGAGCAAGGACTTCATATGGAGGGGAAAGACAGACCATATCACTCTGATTTAAAGTGGTCCCATCCAGAGAGAAGAGACTTTATCTGGCTCCATCTCCTATAAGGTCATTTTAAATGAAGATCTTCTAAGAATAGTCATTAATTGCATTGCATTAATCTTTATGAGATTTTAACTTTGGCCGGCATCCATTTTTATGCATATTTTCCTACATTTAAGGGTGGCAACTTACCCACTTACCAGCGTTATGAGAATTTTCTCCCTGAAGTGTCTATTTAGAATGTTTTTAATGGATATGGCTGATATGTTAAAGGGAATTCTCTACAGCAGTGAGAACTAAAAGCTAAAGAAAATATGAGAAAAGTTGGTGTTGGAACACCCTGTATTCCAAGGCCTATATTCCAAGGAAGACTACATGGAAGACAAATTATTCAGATCAAATTTTTAATAGGAGTCTCACATAGGTAAGAATTAGCAAGACTGGAATAACCAAAGGCTTAAAATAAATACAAGGAGCAAAAGTTTGGAGAGTTATGTGGCTCATATATTCTCTCTCTCTCTCTCTCTCTCTCTCTCTCTCTCTCTCTCTCTCTCCCCATCCCTCCCTCTCTTTTCCACTCTCTTCCTCTTTCTCTCTTTCTCCTTCTCCATCTCTCTCCCTTCCTCCATACTCTATGTGTAGCATGGTATATATGTACATGTGTGGGCATAACCAAAGATATATTTGTGCCTCTAACAGCTTGTGCATATGAGTGTGGAGGCCAGCGATTCATAGATGATGTCATCCTTAATCATTCTCCAACTTACTGATTTAGGTAGGATCACCCATTGAACATTTTATCATTTAAGGCATGCTTTCATTTATTATTTGATACATGATCTCTTGCTGAATCTTCCATTACTTAAAGCAGAGTCCCTCATTGAATCTGCTTTTATCACTCAAGGTATCTTGCCAAACCTGAAAGGATGATATCTTGGCCAGAGTGTCTGACCAGTGAGCACTAAGTACTCCTAATGTCTCCCCTCTCCAAGTTCTGAAGTTACACAGTTGTAACATTCTCTTTTTTTCTGAACTTATCTGTCAAGCATTTATATACTGAGCCTTTTCTTTTACCTGAGATTTGCATATTCTAAGGTCTTCTTACATAGTCTTTAATTAGGATTTGATCCTTTCTACCTTCATGAAAATACTAAAGCTTATTCAATAATTTGATTTTTAAATAAATAATTTTATGCAAGGGTCTTAGAATATAAGTAACATGTAGGAGCTTAGAGTCAAAGGAAACAATTTGAAAATAATTTTCTGAATGACAGAATATGATTGAGATGATAGTTGGAAAAAATTAAGCACCCTTTGGATTCCTGTAAGATCCAGGAAAAGAGACTTAAGATGTTTCAGAGAACCCCGAAAGGAAACCGATGGAAGGATATCATATGTTTTGCAATAATTCTAACTCATTTTTCACTGCATAGATCTGTAGTTTAAGAATGACAAAAGACTATTTTGCTCCAAGAAAATAGTTGTCAGCCATATAGGTTCTTCTAGAACACATGCTTAGAGTGAATGCATGTATGGGTTCTCATAGTTACCAGATTTATTTTTACCATAAGGAATCCAATATAATATTGTTGTAATTTTTTAACATTTTCTAACTCAAATATTCAATAAAAATAAGACATATATTCTTTTGCATTGGAGTATATTTCAGTAAGAAAAAGAGTAGATATATGGCCCCCTTTGAAGACTGAGTACCTGCCAATCTCTAATCCATCTAAAATGTTTCAATAAGGCAAATTATAACCCAAGTTTTTTTTTTTTCTTTTAAGAAATTCATCAAGTTCTAAAGATGAAATCACAGACAAAAGAAACAGAATATAGCAAACAATTAAAATTCTGGTTTTCTAGTACAAAAATGTGGAAATAAACTGCACCTGTGGTTGTTAATAATATTAATATAGCAGTGTCTAGAATGAACATGAAAACAAATCCAATGACACTCCAACCATGCCTATAATAAGGCTTCTGGATTGAGTTAAGGAAGACAGAAAGACCCACCATAAATACAGGTGAAACTATTTCATAAAGTGAGATCTTAAAATGAAAAAACAAAATGAGAAAATGAGCCAACTACAAATATTTATGTCTCTCTGCTTTCTATAGTTGCAATTTTATCAGACACTTTATGCTTCTGCAACTGTGAGGTCTCTATCATGATGGACTGGGATGTTGAACAATAAAAAAAATAAATATTTGCTTCCTTAAGTTGCTATTATTAGAGCATTTTATCACAGTAAATATGAAACTTTGAACAATTAAGACATGATCTTTGTTCTCAGTGATATTGCTGCATTTGAAGCTACTTCAGTTCTAGAAACCTCCAAAGAATCTCCCATCCTTTTTATAAAGTTATTTTTATTAATTCAATATTTTATTTATTTACATTTCAGATGCCATCCCCTTTCCCCATTTTCCCTCCCTAGGACCCTCTATCCTGTCACTCCTCCTCCTTTTTGCTTTTATACCATTTTAGTTGCATCCATGTATTAAGGTCAGTTCCAGGTTGAGGTTCTAGCAATACAATAGATGCAAATAGTCAAGGAACAAGCAAGACAATAAACACAAATAGTCAAAGAAAAAGCAAGTCATTAAATACAATTCTGTGAACACTGTTTCTAAGGTCTTATCAGGATGACCAAAATATGTGAGCCTACTTCCCAGTCCTAGCCCAAGGTCATTTTCATGTCTGAAGCCTACTTCCTTGTTCTAGCCAAAAATTTAGATTCCTGCCTGAAATTACTTCTTAGTTGTAAACTAAGATTTAGATTCCTACCAGAAATTACTTCACTGTTCTAGCCTAATGTCAGATTATTGCCTGAAGCCTAATTCCTTGTTCTTGGTCAATGTCATATTCCTGCCAAGCACCCCATTTCCTTGTCCTTGGCCCATGTCAGATTGTTGCCAAGCAGCCCCAAAGGTTCTCTGCCTCTCCCCCTTTATCGTCCTTATCTTTTCTTCTTTCCACTCATCCAATCACATGCTTCTGATCAAGAAATACTGCTGTTAGAATAACTGAAATGACATTCTGTGCTTTTTAATTTCCGAAAGATTTAAAATATAAAGATATAAAAAGAGCTCCAACTAAAGAAAAATAGAGGCATATCTTTAAAGCTAATACTTTAAAGCCATGTACAGCTATTCTCTAAACAAAACCCACCTTTTATCTTGCTACTTGGAATTTAGCTGACTCCAGGAATTTCATTAAAAAATGAAAACTGTGAGCCGGGCAGTGGTGGCACATGCCTTTAATCCCAGCACTTGGGAAGCAGAAACAGGTGGATTTCTGATTTCAAGGCCATGCTGGTTTACAGAATGAGTTCCAGGACAGCGAGAGCTGTACACACACTCCTAGACATACAGATACAGTTATGTAAAATGTAGATTCAGTACTGGTGTAGACCTGTTTTCATGTTTACTCTTGAATTTATGTTATTTGTTTAATCTTTCCCAAGTGAGTCGACCCTATTGTTTATTGATTTTCAAGGATATTATTTGGAAATTTAATCTCTATTCACAATACTGGTCTGAAATTATATATTACAACTATAAGGACGATATATTGAAAATTCAGCCCCAATAATTATTATTCTTTAGTGGAATCTTGAGAAAACCTTATCTGTAACCACAACCACTTAATGCTTTTAGAAATGTGAATGGTTCAAAGTGTCTATTTTCATCACTATAGGAGCACACAGGAAAGGCTCATTAGGGAGGAAAAGAAAATATTATCTTACTAAAAGATAGCCACTCATATTTGTTATTAAAGCAATATATTTAGTAAATATTTCAGTACATTTTAATTTCTAGTATATATGTTCAAGAATTATGTATTTTGTATGTGTAAGTTTCTGATATAAATATGTATGTTTGACAGGTGTGAACTGATGCTCATGCACAAGAGAGGAAGTCATCATGTTTATGACTCGATACCCCTCAACCTTTTCTCTTGAGACTGGGTTTTTCTCTGAATTTGAAGCCTTCAGGCTTCACTAGACTGACTAGGCAACAGGCTTTCAGGATGTGCCTATTCAAGTCTGCCATTAATGAGGTTACACGCATGGGTTACCATATTCCAAGTACTCTGTGGGTGCTGGAAATGTGGTTTCTTGTTTCTAAACTTATTTGTCAAGTACTCTTATCTACTGAACCATCTCCTCAGTTTCATTTTCTGAGATGTTTTGAAGCATTTAATTTCTCTTTTGCTGTTTTGGGTTCATCCAATTGTCTTACTATAAATGATTTCATGGCCAATTTACTGTGGAGGAAATCAAAATAATATACATGAACATAGTATAGGTTTCATCGACTCTTTAATACTTTGTATATTATTATATTTAACTATAAATTTATATAAATCATTTATCTCCTAACTAGGAATATTCCATTTATTTTGATTTCTCACATCATTTTTTAATTTAATGTCACTTCTGATTTTTCTGTATTAAGTTTGTACAGTTTTCAGTTTTGTAGAATTTCATTAATATCTTAGATGAGCAGTTTTACATCTTGAAATTTCTGAGATACTAGCCCATTTCTTACATTTTGAGCTTCAATTCTTATTTCATCTCAGCCTCTTATAACCATGAAGGCAGTGATACTCTGAGTGAAGATAGAACAAGGATTGCTGCTGCAAGTGTATCTAGCATTTGCTGGGGACTGTTAATGTCTGCTCCCTGTTGTTATGAAAGAACACCAGAAACTTCTTCAAACATAGGATAGAAACACAAAGGTCAAGCATTACAGATCCAGCATCTATATAGAAGCTATACAAGCATAGTGATTCACTTCCAATCATTTCTGGAAGTGGATATCAGATTTTAGGAGCAAGTTCTACATTCAGTGAAAAATCCAACCTAAGTGAATAGGTAGAAAAATACCAAATAAGAGATTAGATATTATTAGCCTCCCTTGCCTTCTTGCACAGGTGCCACTCCTCTGTACACACAAGTGTATTTACACATAAGCAAACATACATGTGCATATGGGTTCACTCCACACTCACAGATACATTCAGGAAAGAAATAATAGATGTTCCTTTTGGGTTATATATGTTGTTGGCATTTGTTCAGACTGTAGTTGAAACTTTCATGCTTCTTCAAGTCCTAAAACTTGAAAAACTGAGGGAAAATGGGAACCTACAGAAGAAAGACAAGAGAAATCAAAAGAATTTAATAGTCTTTTGATGATATACCTTATGTCACAAAAAGGTATTTATCTCTAATTATAAAAATGGTATTAATTGCTCTTTAAAAATGTGTCAGGTTACCTTTCACACTGCTGTGACTTAACACCTCATATGACACAGTTAAGTAGGGGAAGAATTTATCCTGGCTCACAATTCCAGGATATTCAATTCATCATGTTGGGAAACACATGGCATCTCACAGATGTAACCAGAAATTTGTTTCCATGGTGACTCAAAATCCTATCAAATTTACAGTCAAGGGGATATTATCATCATAGTTGATAAATTTTGATCATAGACATTATTGGGACTCTCTTGTCTCGATCCAAGTTATTCTACATATCATGTATGATGGTGCATGTATTCTAATAAGTGATGGATATCATCTAACTATAACCTGGATGCTGCTTCATTCCCTCAATCCATCATAAGGCTCTAGTTAGTAATAAGAAAAAATATTTTCAGTTATTCTATTTGTGTTTATATGTAGGTAAGCCCTTTGTATAAGTTTGAAAACCTGATGCCCCAAGCACTTAAACCTGAACACAGTATCATACATCTGTGATGTGAGTGCTCCCTGCAGGGAGATGATACCTAAACAGGAATATACCTGGAAGCTGGTCAACCAGTGATTCTGGCATACACAGTGATAAACAATGATACACACAAACATGTACATGCTCAAACACAAAGAAAAGATAACAAATTATATATTATCCTTGTTAATTTTACCCCTGTCCTTGAATGATCCTCTACTAAAATGAGATTCTGTGATGATTGAAATCTGTAATGTTTGTCTGAGTTAGAATTTGGTATATAAAGGCGAAGTAAGGTTAAGATAGACAGATACATTCACAAAATACATTTGTTATTTCATGAGAAATGCAGGTTTTTAGAAGATGGAGATGCTATAAAAAACACATAGCAATACACCATATTTATGGAGACTTGAAAAGTAACAGGAAATTCTATATTAAAATATGAAATGCTAAAGTAATATATAGAGAAAAGAATAATCATAACGGTATAAAATTTCAGTTTATGGCTCGAGGAGATAGAGTAACCATATGTGTTTACTTTCCTTTTATCCAGAAATTCTGTAGTGATGACAGAATGGATACAATAATAGCAATACATTGTTGACCCATGTGGCCATAATGTAGCAGCCAGGAAATAAGCCTCTCACATAGTAAACCAGTGCACACTTGGGAAATTTTAGAACTTGACATGTGAAGACAACAGAGCTCTAGAGCATTTTCTACGTGACCCTGCCTACTGCTACAAGACTGATTGCATAGAAAAAGACTGTCCTAAACCTCCATGTGACACCCCAGCTATCAGTTCTTCTGCTTGTAATTTAAATGCATCCAAGACATGCTCCAAATTCTTGATCCATTATTCTTTTCTCCATAAAAATTCTCTGATATATTTATGTTGTTAGTTTTCATTTTTGTGTTTGTAAAGAGCATTCTTCTGAGGGTCTGGCTGGAACCAGCATAGGCTAGATGACCTAGCAAAAGGCAAGAGGGACAGAACCTAACTATTAGATAAAGAGTGAAACCAGATGTGTGGTGTGTGATGAGTGCCATAGAAAGATAGGGAAGCCCCAGTGTGTTCCCTGGTTGAAAGTGAGCTAAAAAACCCCAGAGAAACTCCACTCGCGTGTCCATCATGACCAGCCCCCCCGACTCCACGCTAGTCTGGACTCTGATGAGACCCAAACAATCATCCAATACCCCATCGCACTGGGTACTGCCTGCGGAGCAAGACTCACTGAGGCTGCAGCCAAGGCCAAAAGAGGTGACAGAGAAGTCTGAGCCCGAACCTGAGCCAAGAACAGGTTGTATTTATGAGTGACTGAGTGATGTGGATAGTAGCAGCCATAGCTTTAGTATGTGCCTCCCTAGTTTGGTTTTGCATGTGTGCTGTGACTCTATTATATGACACTGTGACTTTCTTATATGAACCTGATATTGAAAGTAAAGCATTTGAAAGACAAGATCTCGACTCTTACCTGTCTGTCATAATTCCCGAGGCACCTCCTGTCAGAATCAACTGACAGTCTGGGATATAAATGCTCGTGACAGTGTTTCTCATCCTCCCACCCTCTCAATCTCTCTCTCTTTCTCTCTCTCTCTTGTGTGTGTGTGTGTGTGTGTGTGTGTGTGTGTGTGTGTGTGTTTGAGCGCTTGCACACGCAAAGCCATGCAGGCACACACATGCATGTGAAGACTAGAAGACAAATTTTGATGTCATGCCTAAGGATCCATCCTTCCTTCTTGTTTTTGTTTCTTTTTTTTACTTATTTAGTTAGTTAGGGTTTTTTGCTTTTTGGTTTTTGAGGTTTCTTGTTTGTTTATTTTTTATTTATTTATTTATTTATTTATTTATTTATTTATTTATTTTTTAGAATGGTATCTCACTTTTAAACAAAAGTAGCCAATTAAGACATACTTCTGGCAGCAAGCCTATGGAGACCGTTTATCATTCCAACCATATCATAACTATTCAGATCTCCCTGATTTGTGAGGGACAAAGAAAGTTGCTTCTGATATTTAGGATTTCTTTATTATTTAACTTTCTTCTATGAATTCAGCTTTCTTTTGGTCACTTTTGCTGATTTTAAATTTGACCATATTTTTTCAGTAATATAAGGCAACTTGATGTTGTATATTTTCCTATATATCTCATGATGCATAACCTCATACCAGGAATACAAAAGATCTTCAATAAATTTTAAATCCTCTACTGTTTTCTATTGCCTGTGGGTTCTGGTAATGCCTTTTTCTTTGCCTCTGGGTTGTGGTTATGACTTTTTATTTGGTCAGAGTACTCTTCTGCTTATGACTTTCTTAAGTTCCATCTTTCTTTATTGAGGAGTCAGATATCTTTCAAATCAAGTTTGTTTTACTTCCTTCATATGAAAGATTTAATTTAATTCTTATATATTTGTTGGTATGTGTATGTGAATACAGGCTCACACAAAGGCCAGAGAGAGCACTGGATCATTGGGAGACTTGAGTTGGAGATGATTGTAAATCATCTGACTCGGGTTTTCTGCAAGAGCAGTATGCACTCTTAAATACTGAACAATTTCTTTAATGCCATCTGCCAGTCTATGATCAATTTCTCTCAACCATAATTCACACTAAGATTTTAGACATCTCACTGTTTTGACTAGAATATGGGTGATAAGCAGAAGGATTAAAAGGTTATCAAGCCTTCATCACTAGCTAAAAGACAAAATCTCCTATTAAGAGTAGGTGAATTCTGGAAATAGAATAGACCACAAACTCTAAGCTAGAAACAAACTAACTGTTCATTATCTAAGAGCAACCAGGGAAAGGAAAACAGCTCAACTCAGAAAATTATTTCTGTACAAACATGAGAACCAAAATTCATTCCCAAATACCCTTTAAACGTAGCTGCAGCTGGTTAAGTTAATCAACTGTATTCCAAGGATTGGGTGAGTGAAAATAGGCAGATCCCTAAGGCTCACTAGACAGAGCCTGACTAGCTTACTTTATGAGCCACTGGTCAATGGGAGATGGTCTCTAAAAGACAAGATGTAAAGCATCTGAACAATAATACCTGAGATTAATCTCTGGCTTTCATTTAGATGGTAAGACACATGCTTGTACAGCTTCCCCATTTGTACCTGCACGTAGACACTCACACAGAGACATATGCATCACAAGGTGAAAAAGAGAGATTACTTGATGGAACCTGATTTTACCAGCTTATCCCTTAAGGGGACTTTGGCCTTCCATGTTTTGAAAATTTTAAAGTGGAATGACTGAGTGTGTTTTAACTGCTGCCAAACAGTAAGTTGCAAGGCAGATTCTGGAAGCTGAGGAAAGTTTCCACCTTGTAGTGGGTTTAAGGACATAAATCATTTAAGAGACTAAGTCATAAACCTCATAAATATGAATATTGCCCTTCACAGGGAACCTGGAATAGATGCCTCACCTTTTCAACAAATAAAGAACACAGCCAGAAGCTACCATCTGATATTAGCTTGATAATGAATCCTTTGGTCCTCTGATTTTGAACTCATAGCCTGGAGAATTAAGAGGAACTACATTGCTTTTAAGGATCTACAGGATATTTTCTTACACAGAAGCTAGAATGGACTAAAATAAATTTTAGGTACTAGCACATTTCCAGCTATTAGATCTCTCTCTCTCTCTCTCTCTCTCTCTCTCTCTCTCTCTCTGTGTGTGTGTGTGTGTGTGTGTGTGTGTGTGTGTATGTGTGTGCTCAGTTGTACACCAGCATGCATGAAAATGTATATGTGTGGAAGAGGACAACATTTGCTGTCATTCCTCAAGCATTGTCCACCTTATATTCTGAGATGGAATTCTTCAGCACCATGGAATTTTCCAAATACAATAAATAATTGACAAGCAAACGCTAAGGATTTAACTTTTTGAGTGCATTTCTAAATACACTAACGTAGCTGGCTAACATTCCTAATATCCAGTCACTTTATATGTATTTTTTAAATAAAATAATAAAATAAAGTCAAAGTGGCATAGGTAATCTATCACTTTCATTGCTTTTCCACAGTCAAACCTACTCCCTTTACTATTCTCCCATGGATTTGAGTGGTTTGCTTGTAAGTGTTTGTAAGTGCTCCCAGGCATAATATCAAAATACAGAGTAAAATTTCGTTTCTTTCCATACTTTATATGAAAAGAATTCAGATTGTGTCTCATCAATATCTCATTTATGTAATTACCCAGAAAAGTCACCAATATAATTTCTACTTGGTTTAATTTTATTATACAAACAACTTTATCTGTGAAGTTCATGCTATTGTAAATATGCACAAAATGGAAAATACAGACATTTGAATGTAATGTTAATTATATTATTAAAAGATTTATTGAGAAAATCAGATTACAAAGTCTATTTTTTTTCTTCCTTTGTGTTGGAGTCAATGAAATTTAGGAAGTATTTTAGGAAGATTATCACTGTGAACAAATTTAGATAATATATGTGTGAAGGCCAATCCTGACTGTCAACTTGACTGGATATGGAATAAAGTAAAATCAAAGCTGCTGGGGACTCCCTTGAAAAAATTTCTTGATAGATTATTTAAAGTGGGAATCCCCATCCTCATGTAAATGACATCTGATGCCAGCTCAGATTGAAGGTTGGTAAAAAGAAAATTTGCTTTTTGGCCACTTGCCTTACTCTTGCTGTGAGGTTATACCTGACTCTGCCTGATCTCTTCTCTGACATTAAAAGAATACCTTTGTTCTTTAAATTTACACTGATACAGTAACAGTCTAGGGACCCTCCAAGATTTCAGTATCAGATTGAGATAGCAGAGACATCTACTCTTAATGACTAAGCAACTTTCTGATTCTCAGTCTCTCTGGTTTGAAAGAATCATTGTTGGGACTAGTCAGACCAGACTATTTTCCAATTTTATTTTCATTGGAATTTTCACATCTTCTCATCTAGAAATAACCTAGCACAGGCCTCTATTTTATTACGTCATGGTCCTGATTAGGGTTGTGTTGTTTTGTTTTGCTTGTTTGTTTGTTTGTTTTGTGTTTTTCTAAACTTAACAAAGACTAAAGTCAACTAGAGGAGAAATATCAATTCCTAAAAATGTCTTGATGATTCTGACTTCTGGACATGTCTGTGGAGCATTTTCTTTCTTAATTACTCATGCACCAGAACCTAGATTTGTGTAAATAGTGCCACCTCTACATATAAGTTCCCTAATGTATAAGAACTAAGTCTAAACAAGCCATGGAGAGAAAGCTTGTAAGCAGCATTCTTTCATGGTCTCTGCTTTCATTCCTGCCTTCTTGTTCTCGCTCTGCTTGCATTCCAATTTTGGCTTCCTTTAATGATTGATAATTAAAATCTGTAAGATACATCCTTCCAAAGTTGCTTAGCTCATAGTATTTTTCATATTAACAGAACACAAATTAAGACATCCACTCATGTAATGTAACATACATTGTGAATCTTTATCTGTCAAATCATATCACCTTGGATTGTCTTGTAGGGTAAAGTATGCCTCAGCAAAATATTATTCTTTTACATTTTGGTAGTATCAGGCCTGTATCCTTCACTCATAATCTTTACATAGGACTTCAATCCCTTGTATGCCTTCTCCTGTTTGTTCTTAAGCAATAAGCCACAATAACAGGTGAACACATTTAATTATAGGCTATGTTTTTTTTTAATTAAAATAATCAGAATACATTAACATTTTGCAACATGTCTCCAGGTGGTCTTGATTTAGGGAAGACAACACTGTTTCATTTAAAAGTCAAACCAACTTAGCATTTATGCAGCTATTAAACAATGCTGCTGCTTAAACCTTTGCTCTCTCACTTTGGGAACTTAGCATTGAAAAGTAACTTCTGTGGAATCAGTTTCAAGTAAATCCTTAGACTAGTCCTCATTAGTATCTATAGTATGATGTCTGTGTCAATGGTTGATGAACATATGGAAAATAATAATGTTATATTCTGATCATTTACAATCATCTAAATTGCATTTGATTGATTACTTCAAAAGTTGTATCATAATATGTTAAGAAAAAAAGAAAAGGAAAAATAATTCTGGGCTTGGGATGTAGCTCATTTAATAGAATATGTGCTAGGAATTTACAAAATGCTAAGTTTGGTCTTCAGCAGCATATCAGTCAGGCTTACAGTGTATGACTGTAACCTTAGAAATTGAAAGATAGATGTAGGAACTCAAAGCTATCTTTGGCCACATAGCAAATTTTAGAAAAGTCTAGGTTGTAAAAGAAAATATATTATCAAAATTTCAATACTTTAATTAAATCTAATTACTGGTAGAATATAAATCAGATGTATAATAAATAGAGGATAAAGAAACAAGAAAACAAGAGGGTAATTGTAATTTAAAAAGAGGACTGATCAACATACACGAAATGGAATTTTTATTCCTGCACTTCACATTTTGGTAAAAGTGTTCAAAGTCATGCATCTGAGACTTTCACTCTACATTGTTCAAAAATCACACACCTGAATGTGATGAGAACTCACTGTTGTATTCTGTAAAACACCAAGGGATAATTTCTAGGCACTGAAGTCTAGAGAAAACTGAAACTCTAATATAATTACACTAATCTAATCTAATGACTAATCTAATCTAATCTCTAATTACTAATTATTAATCTAATTTCTAACTCCTAATTACTAATTGCTAATCTGATAATCTAATCTAATATCTAATTATGAATTACTAATATAATTACTAATATAATCTCTAATCTAATTACTGGAACTAATTTGGAAGAACATAACAGTGACATAGAAGTTATAAGGGAGGAATCTTGAAGAGTAGAACTTTAATGATTCAGAAGATCCACCACAGATAGGAGAATGGTAGAAGAGAAATTGGATGAGAATTTGAAGTGTGACTTATTCACTAAATGCTGCTTCTACTATGCAACCTATGTCAGGCAAAGAACTGTACTGTGCTGGACTTACTTTTAAACGTGAGGAATTGTGAAGGGATTTTTTTTGTTTTTTTTTTGTTTGTTTGTTTGTTTGTTTTGTTTTTTTTTATCTGTAACATTTGTCAAAATATATGCACAACTGGGAATATATTTGTGGGGTTTTAAATGTCTAGTATAATGTCAGAGGAAAAGATGTTTTTCTGTGTTGTTACAGAAGAAAGAATATAAAAAAGGTTAACAGAAGTCTCTGTGACTACTATAGTCACCATAATAATAGACCTGCTGAAGGTAAGAAGGTATTTCAGTTCAATGTGACTCAGTAGTAGTTTTGGGTTCAATTTCTAGAGTTTGATGCTGAATAGTTAATTTTATACATATTTAAGCATAGCACAATTTGGAACATTGGTAATAATTAACTCAATCCTACTTACAAAACAAAGCTTAAGACATTATTACACCAAACTTCTTTGTAAAGTATAACTGATATATTAGATAAAAATAATTTTGACATATTAACTGAGAAAAGAGCTTATGACAAGGGTCTAGGTGAGTATCTGGTGTGGTCTTAGCCATACAGAGAGTATAAAGTTCAGCAGGCTGTTAAGTCAATCATTTCTCAGACTTCTTGGCATAAAACAGTCTATATATCTCTCCCTTTGAAGAGACAGTCCTTTGTGTTTACTATTTCTAATTCCCTTACTACTTATTTTTAAACACAAGGACTTTCATGCTTCCTAAAAGATAGATCATTGAGTTTATTCTTTATCTTTTGCTATATCCAGTGTCACAAACACAAACAGGAGGATCCATGACTTATTCCTAGAACAAATCCCATGTAAAAACCTGGGCATGGTAGTTGATACTTGTAAACTTAATGGTGGAAAGAGAGAGATGAATTCTTGGGTCTCTCTGGTGAACACTATAGCTAAGCTGCCAAGCTGCATTAGAAAATGAGAAATCTCCTCACCAAATAAGGTGAATAGAGCTCACGAGAAACAACTCCGAAAGTTGACCTCTGGCCTCTAGACGAAATAATGTGTATGTAAGCCTCTCACACATGTACATCTATACCTATTGAACAGAGATACATTTAAACACCATCCACATTAGGAAATAATAAGTGGAGAATATCTGGAAAGTTATACTGAGACAAATTCTTTGATTAACATATAAATAGGCCACCTCTCACAACTGTAATTATTTAAAGACAGAGAAACCTGATATTATATACTATGGAGGAAGGAGGAAAGAAGCTAATTGATATTTAAAAGTACAATCTTGTTTTGCTTTTCAGGAGGTGGAGCATATCTTTCTGCCATTGAAGTATGAGTGGTTTTTCCTCAGTTTCTTTAGATGGTGTTAAATTGTCAGGAATTTTTATTCTAATAATGCAAACTTTTGAGAGATTAACATGGGAACTGATATAAGTTCAAGACTAGTCTGTTTTAGAGTGAGTTATAGTGTTGTATATCGCTGTAGAGAGTTGTATATTTCAGTACTGTGTATATAATTTTGTTATAGTGAGTTCAATACCAGCAAAGGCTACATTAGAAGACCATGCCTCACAAACTGTTGAAAAAATATAAAATAATCATTATATGCATAGCCATGGTGGGAGTACTGCTTTGCAGTAGAAAAAGTAAAAAAATGTAGCTTCCACTGTATAAGTAAAGTTAACATCAATGGTCATAAATTAAATGGACATATGATTATTCCATTTGATATAATAGGAATAGATCTTAACCTCTGGCTTTTCTCTAAAAAAAAATGTAAACTAACCCAGAGTGATTACGTGACTAAGACAATATGCAAACTCTAACACAAAGACATTTTATCAAACATATGTCCACCACTCCAAAAAGCTCTCTAAGTCATCATCCCCGAACTTTGGGGAACTTATCACTCAGAAAAGAATGATAAGGAGTCAAAGAATATATATGAAATGTGTTGTCCTGGATGGGTTTGAAAAAGAACGGGGATGGTAAATTAAAACTATGGAAATTTGAATCAAGTATGGAGTTTACCTCAGCTGTTGTTATTTATGGGCCTCTATGGCAAAACCTGGTTTTGTCAAGTTCTTGTGATTGCACAGTTTACTTAGATGATTCTCCTTAACTCTGGGTATAAATTGTCTGTGACTTTAAATAATGCTGGTTATTGCATGAGACTTTATTCTGCCTCATTTTTAAACCTTGCATTTTCAGGTTTTTGCCAGTAAACAGCTAACAAGTGGTGCCCTGAAAGGGATGTAGAATTGGTTCCAGGAAATGGGAGTGATGGCCCTAATAAAAGGAGATAAGCGGGCATAGTGGGACAGAAATTAGGGAAGGCTTTGCCTTATGTCCCACTTGTGTACCATTTTCTTAAGGAAAGTAGAAGCACAAGTATAAGGGACAAGTTATTCTACTAATTCATAATGCTCATGAATAAACATGAGAACTGTAAAGGAAAAATTCACTCATCTATAGAAGAGATAACATTTAATCTTTCCTGGGGTTTGAATCATTTCCCATGTGCATAGGACAACATAAAACTTGTATTCCTATTAAAGGCAAATATGGGCTTATGTTCTACAATACACTAGAAGTAATCTCATAGGTCTCTTTTCAAACCCTTTTCTAGATTTTTCTAATCAGAATAATATTATATCTCATAGTAACAGACATAGCTTGGATATCAGTTGGAGGTGGCAAAGTGTCCCAAACCACTCTGCTGCTCCTGTCTGTGGGTCAGGGTCTAGCAAGAGAGAGAGTGAGAATAAAGGGGAAGAGATATGAAGAATGGAGACAAGACAGAGGTTCTGAAGAAGTCTCAAGTCTCATTTATTGTCTACCTCATTGAAGGGAAGTCTGGGGTATTTATACAATTTTGCCATGTGCCTTGTTGGTGTGGATACCATGTGCCTTGCAGGTGAGGATATCACGTGCGCCTTGCAGCTGGAGGTGCTAAACAGCTTAAAAAGATATGTGGGATAAACAAGATATTTATCAGTGTGTGCTCAGCTGTTGTAGGCTGTTGAAAAACAAGTCTCTTGTCAGGGTATATGACTTGAGATGACTGCAAAGCTGATAGCCACTTTCTGTTACGAGTCGGCTTCCAACAGCAGAGGACTACAGAGATTATTGCTTTCACTGTTCTATTATTATACTTTGCTTGGTTATAGGAGACTCATGTATCAAATGGCAATTAGCTTTATCTACACCATCAAAAGTCAATACTACTCAATTTTCTGCTTGAAATAAATAAATAAATAAAGTGCATAGTCCAAGAATGGAGTTGTGCAAGAAGGAGAATTCTGAATATTTGTGAGAAAACACCAAAAAAAGGTAGATGAGTGTCATGTTATATCAGATTCTTTAAACCATAGAATTATTTTGGAATATAATATTGTGCCTGCAGGTGTTGGGGACAAGAATGAGTTTACTTCTACTTATTTATATCCCATTAACCTAAAACATGTTTTTACCATGTATAGGTTGTCCTTGTGATTAAACATTTTACTCAGGTTACTCTTCCTAAACCTCAGAGTATAAATTATCTGATTATATGAATAAACTTGGCTATTGCATGAGACTTTAGCCTGCTTAGATTTTTAGGCCACCAACTGAACTTGTAAACAAACACTCCTTCCAATTCTAATATATCTCCTTTCCTAGTTCATATTCTTATCCAAATTTATACTTCAAAGAATATATTCACTACTGTTCATGTAATCATGGAGGTGGAACTATCCACTGAATTTTGAACAAACAAAGCAATGGCTATATTGTTACATAAAAATTACATATTTTTCCCCAGCAACCAACAGCTACCAATATTTCTTCAGCTAGGCTTCTGAATTCACTAGCTCCTCTGCCATATGTAACAGGAAATTTTAGCGTATTCTATATCATATACATGTCTTGTGAAGGTAAACACTGCTGCAATGAGTATATGTGTAAAACAATTTTACCATGTCTAAGATAGCAAAACATTCATCTACATCATTTGGTTTTTATATTCCTTTCATACCCTCTTCCACAACTTTCAAACTTTTGACATTGCAGCATAACTCTGTCATGTCTAAATGTGTTAGGCTATATTCATATCTATCCAGGCATGCATGCTATCTACATGATGTTTAGACACCACTATTCCTCAGCATCTTTCTTTTCTATAAATTTATGACTTTAAAAACTCTCATAATAGAAGACAAATTAATAACTATAATAAAACATTTATGAAAAACAATTAAGACTGGTTAAGATGAAAGGGAATAATGAAGGTGCTGGTGAAAGTGTAAACTTCTTTGGAGATATTTTGGAATATGAAGGACAACCCAGAAGAAGTAGTGTCAGAAAAATATGCTGCCACACAGAATACTGCATGTTTGGTAGAAGAGTAAAACATGAATTATTTGGAACAAAAAAGTAAAAGATGGAATGAAGCATAGAAGATTTGAGGAATGTGAGGTAAAGACAGACAAAAAATTTAATTCTATTGAAAGAATTGTACACAAATAGAGAAAACTTACTCAAAAAAGAATAATGAAAGCTAGGGTTTAGAATATAGGACTCAGAAGAGATGAATGCTGAAGGAGAAAAAAGAAGTTTTGATTGTAATGGTTAAAAAAAAAATCCACAGTATCACAAGCTATACTGTAGTAATGCAGTCTCTCCTCTCCCATTGTAGATTCACCTGCCTCTGAACCTACAAAGTATTATTGCCCCCTGCAGCTAGCTGTCACAAATCCCCATAACCCATTAAAATAAAAATTCTAGATGTTTGTAATTTATCTGTCAGATTTGTAACAGTAAATTCTCAACAAACAAAATGCCCTCACAATGAACTCAGAGCCAACTGGTATTAATACAAGCTGCCTACATAGATTGGACAACTTGTAATATATTATGCTAGATATTTTATGATATTCATAGCTGCCTGTGGCTATTTTAAGTCAAGTCTTCTTCCTTTATCTTCTCTGTCTCTCTGTCTGTCTGTCCCCTGTCCTGTCTCTCTGAAACCCCTAGCCCACTTTTCTTTTTCATTGCCCAATCAAAGACTCTAGTCTTAAATTTCACCTGCTCTCACCTGCATATAGATAATGTAAGGCCTCCATGAAGGGAGGACCTCACCCAAACCTCAGGAGTTCGCTGCCACCCAATAACTCACAAGACACTGAACTTGACACAAGCAGCAAGAGGCATATTTCAATCAGCATGCTGAGGTCAAAACCCATGTCCCATGCAGGGGCAGTGAGGTCTGATCCCCGGGGCTTTGGAGGCAGAGGGAACTTAAAGACAAAAACCACAACTCAGAGGGGAACCACAATTCAGAAGGAGTGACGAAGGGTTATTGTAGAGTACCTGTGGAAAGTCCCAGCCCATTATTCAGTTTGTGAAAGGGTCCAAGGAACAGTCATGGGGAACATTTTGTATAGGCTATTCTCAAAGAGCCTATTCCTAATCAACCATCTATCTTGTGGTCAGCCAAGTTACTGAAACACAGAGCTCATGACCAAGCTGATCTGCACTCTTGGTTCTGCTCAGCCTGCTAGGAGTTTCTGAAAAATTTTAACTCTTTTAATAACAATTCACAAAGAAGAAAATGAAATCAGAAGTCAAGAAGTTTCCAGTCTAAACCCTGAAATAAGACAATGTTTTTTTTCTTCTAGATACTTCTGGTTTTGCCCAAGAAAAAATATGCATAACAAACCTAATAAAGAAAGTCATAGAAAGAAGGGTTTATGTTGATATATGGTTTAAGGGCAGAAATCTTTTATATTGGGCAAACATAGCCATAGGATCATTTAGGCAGCTGTTCATACTACATCCACAGTCAGGCATCAGAGAAAGATGAGGGCTACATTTACATTGTCTACTCCAGAACCCCAGCCCATGGAGTGTCACTGTCCAAACATAGGGAGGTTCTTCTCACTTAAATTGACCCAATTTAATATTTTATTCATGGATACTCTCGGAGTTTTGCCTACTAGATGATTCTAGATCCGTCAAGTTGACAATTCATATCCACCATCATACTCCTTTAAAACTGGAGATGGCAAAACACAACTTTTGAAGAGAAAATTATTTACAGAGTACATGGTGAAAGTCATAGTGAATAAAGACAGTGACTATACAACACTGAATGTTGTTCACCTTCTTTAAATTATAAAGGAAATAAAAGGAAATATCTAACACAAAATGGAGCTTAAATTATTTTCAATTAAAATATCCCAGATTAATGTCGGAAAAGGGAACCTCATGTAAATGCTTAACTGAAACATATTGTACTCTGTGTACTTTTGTAAAGTATTGACTTGGTTAGTAATGACACAGGAGGGCTCAGTTCACTTTGAGCAGCAACATCCCTAGTTATGTGGTCCAATGCTATATAATAAAGCTAAGAAATGAAAATCCTGTGAGCAAACCATTAAGTGGCATTCCTCCATGGCTTCTGCTTCAATTCCTCTTTTTTTTTTTTAACATTTATTTATTTATTTATTTATTTATTTATTTATTTATTTATTTTTATTTACATTTCAGATGACGTCCTTTTTCCTCATATTCCCTCCCTAGAAACCCCTATTCCATCTCCCCTCTTCTGTTTTGCATTTATACCATTTTAATTACCTACAAGTATTAATGTCAGTTCTCGGTTGAGGGTCTAGCAATACAATAGATGCAAATAGTCAAGGAACAGGCAAGACAATAAACACAAATAGTCAAAGAACAAGCAAGGCACTAAACAAATTTTGATGATCACTCTTGTGATCACTGTTTCTAAGGTCTTATCAAGATGACCAAAATATCTGAGCCTATTTCTCTGTCCTAGCCCAAAGTCATTTCATGTTTGAAGCTTACTTCACTGTTCTAGCCTAAGATTCAGATTCATGCCTGAAGTTACTTCTTTGTTCTAGTCTAATGTCAGATTTTTGCCTGAAGCCAATTTCCCTTGGCTAGTGTCATATTCCGGCCAAGCAGACCATTTTCTTGTTCTTGGTCCATGTCAGATTCTTACCAAGCATCCCCAAAAGCTTTCGGCTTTCCTCCCTTTTTGATTTCATAAACAAGACTGAGCCTGTCTTAGGTCATTCTAGTAAAAATGCCTTCCTTACCCATCATGGAATATGCATTATCAAAAGCAATGCACTAATGTCTTAGGTTGGTAAGGCTCTGTGCAGAATCTTATCAGTTCTTGACTTGCCAAACTGTTAATTTAATAACTCTGTCTGGGGGTCCATTTTCAGGTTCAAGCCATATACTCTGGCTAACAATCTGAATCAATTCCTATTTGTTTATTTTTTTCTTCTGTTGACTCCACTCAATGCTGAAATGTGACCTGGAAATATGAATCAGATATATGATTTCTTATTCAAAGTTACTTTACATAATGATGTTCTTCACAGCAACAGAAAGCAAACCACAACAGTAAATAGAAGAGCATCACTTGAAAGTGTATTAGTAGAGAATATAAGACTTTGTGCTAATATTCTCTTAAGGACCTTCTGTTACTACATTTTTCTATTGAGGAAATGTATGTGGCAATAACAGAGTAGTTGCAGGTGGGTGTTGAATTGAGCAACTGTGAAACAAGCAAGTCTAATTATGAACATTGTTAACACCAAGAAATGAGACTAATTCATTAAACTGAGTTATAGGAGAAGCTTAGGATTAGTCTTTATGTATTTGGATGCCTAACTGACTTGAATAACAACTTTCTTCTCTTACTGACAATCATATGTTCATAACCCCAGGATTTTGAAATGAGGCCTTATTTCAAACAGTCTCTCTGCAAATCTAATTTAGAATATGTGTATATAAAATTGTGTGTGTGTGTGTGCGTGTGTGTATGTGTGTGTGTGTGTGTGTGTGTGTGTGTGTGTGTGTGTGCACGCTCACGTTTCTGATGCAGAAGACGCATTTTTGATTTAAAGTCAGAGGACTACCTTAGAGTTTGTTCTTCAAGTGCTGTTTACTGTGGTTTTGGAGACAGTTTCTTACAACAAGAAAGGCCATTATTTCCTAATCCACAAAGAAAAGATTCTTTGAACTGTGCCACTTCTAGTTAGTTTCAAATTCACACTTAGTCTTATTCCACTTGGGAGATATCTCTTCTGCCAATTGTACCATAGGTAATAAGGAATGGCATTTTTTACCCATGTAGTGATTTAGGTAATATTTTACATCATTTGTTCTTGACAAACACTTTTTTAGACATAGCAATTGTAGAGATACCACAACAGTTAAGAATACATACTGTTCTTACAGAGGACTAAGTTTTGATTTCTAGAACTCTTGTCTGGTAGTTTATGATCTCTTGTAACTTTATCTCCAGGAGAACTGACTACTCTGATCTCAGTAAGTATCTCCACTTACATTAGGTATACATACTCTTTCACGGAACTTCACACATTGTCATAATTAAAAATAAAAAATAGATATAGCAACCAAAGAAAATATCTTATAAGTATACATTTTAGAAGATGTAAAAAAAATT
This sequence comes from Rhabdomys pumilio, assembly GCA_030674055.1. Classification (NCBI taxonomy): domain Eukaryota; kingdom Metazoa; phylum Chordata; class Mammalia; order Rodentia; family Muridae; genus Rhabdomys; species Rhabdomys pumilio. The sequence goes on from JANHMN010000009.1 coordinate 15,848,702, forward strand.
ACCACATAAACTCATGAATTCAATCTCAAGAGACAAAGTGGGACAAAGGAAAAGATTGAAATATTTTTAAATGTAGATTGTGATGGTTAATATTGGCCAGCAGCTTGATAGTTTCTAAGAAACACCTCTGAGTATGTCTATAGAGAAGTAGCTTGCTTGATTACATTAATTTAAAAAGGATGAAACATTCTGATTATTAGTAACACTATACCACGGGTTGAATTCTTGAACTTAATAAAAGAAGAAAGCAAACAGAATACAACATTACTTTTCACTGCTTGCCGGTTGCATTCACAAGCAACATGGACAGAAGTCTCATGCTCCTACTGCCATGATTTTCCAGAATGACAGACTGGGCCTTCAAACGGTGAGCTGAAATAAAGTCTTCTTTTACTAGTGTTTGTCAGGTATTTTATCTCATTAATATAGAAAGTAACTACGACAGGGATAAACTAAATGGAGGTGAAAGTAAATCACATTTGAGTGTTACTATGTATATGCTGAATAATTCCAAATTGATGTAGTTCAAAGTTCTTTAATAGATTTAACTTGATGAACCTGACATGACACAAAAGGACAAGATGGATGCTGTTGACAGACTCAGAGGCAGAAAGAAGCCAGAGAGACTCAGGTTTATTCTAAGTGCTGGTGTTATATTGGTTTTTAACACAAGGCTCCTAAATACTTTCAAAGCTGGCATTGAAAATGTGAACTTGAATGGTCCTTAAATCCCTGCCACTTTAGAATCTTGGACTGTGGGTATCTGCAGCTATGCCTGATCTCTAATGGCCATTATTTTAAAGGAAAAGCAGACAGAAGATACACTGACATTTATCACAGTCTTTAGAGTAAAGAAGAGAAGATAGGGCAGCAAAAGTGAATACTGAAGACAATTTAAGGATCTTTATTTCAGAAGTTAAGATGAGACACAAAATCAGCTGGGGTAAGAGCATGACAGAAGTACTGAAAACTGAATTGGTCCAAAGTTTACTTCCCTATGATCAGAAAAAGCTAGGGCATTTAAGCCTCAAATAGGAAAGAAACACTTAGATTTAAATACAGCATGGTGCAGTATTGATGTTATTTATTGAGATGAAAAAGATAGAAGAGGCCATATATGTTATGTTGATATTTAATAAATCCCTGTGGGAAGTCACTATCTAAAACTCAATGGTTTATGTTTTCAAATGAATGCGCACACACACTTCCTTTATATTTTAATATGCCTTGACTAGCATAAAAGTTGTGTGACTGCCTAGCCTCTATTCTGCTAGAATCTACCTCTTGCTGATAAATCTGAGTTACTACTTATTAAATTTTATGTTTCATCTAGGCTTCTCTGGACCCATATGGGTTTCTTTTCTTGGCCAAGAACTCAGGTTCATTGCTTCTCTACCCCATTTTTGCATCTGTCTCCTCTGTCCACACTCTCTGAAATTTTCTCTTCCTCCTCCCATTTCCAAGGCCAGGAATCCTGAAGTCCCACCTCTGTCTGTCTTCCAGAGCTATGGGCTGATAGCATTTTATTTACTAATCAGATCAAACTGGGCATAGATTTCCTGCAGTTACGTGTAGATCCTCTGGTGCAAACAATTGGGGGGGGGGTGAATGCAATTAGCATTCATAATACAGGCAGCTACATGCATAACTCATGTTAGGGTAACTTGCAAGACTATGGAGTTAAACAGGCTAATGTTTGGGGTAACCAGTAAAACTATGATTGTAGTAAAATTTATGGTGTTTAAATCATCTCCAGACAGTATTGTGGAAAGAGGAATTCAAATCAACAAAGGAAGAAATAAAATTATGTGGCTGCATAGTAAATTATGCCATTATATAATAAGGATCTAGGGAATCATTTGAAATGCATTGGGCATTGGTTCAGTGGGTAAAATCATTTTACGGGGAGCATGAGTAACTGAAGTCAGATCTCCATTAGTCATGTTAAGGTCAGGTGTGGTTGAATGTCTTTATGGTCACTATTTTTTGACATTCACTTACACACTACAGCATATATACATCAATGTATATAAACAAATAAAAGTGAAAATAAAAGTCCTCTTTTATGCTTCAGGTCTCCATCTGACCCGGAAACTAAAGCTGTCCTACGTCCCTCCATACCCAAACCTCTACCTGAAAGATCTGTTCTCCCAGGAATGCTCTCACTTTTTAGCTCACAGGTGAGATCACCGCTGTTTTTACAATAACTGTACAAAAAAGGGACCTGTAAGTAGCACACAGAACACAGGAACTACAGAAAAGGCAGGGACAGGATCCTTCCATTCTTCATCTGTGTCCTGGGGCTAAGACAGTCTCATAGCCCTCTTTAACCAAATTCTGCCTGGACAGAACTTGTCTCCCCAAGAGTAATGACACAACAAAGATCACAGTCTCACACACCCAGTGGAGGGACAACTTCCACTCAGAGACAGCAAGACCAACTAACACCAGAGATAACCAGATAGAAAGAGACAAGCACAATAACCTAAGCAACAGAAACCAAGGTTAGTTTGCATCATCAGAAACAAGTTCTCCCACCACAGCAAGTCCTAGATATTCCAACACACTAGAAAATAAAAAATAGAATTAAAATCACATCTCATGATGATGATAAAGGACTTTAAGAAGGACATAAATAACCTCCTTGAAGAAATACAGGAGAATACAGGTTAAAAAAACATAGAAGCCCTGAAAGAGGAAACACCAAAAAAAAAAAAAAAAAAAAAAAAAAAAAAAAAAAAAAAAAAAAAAAACCAATCTCTTAAGTAATTACAGGAAAACACAAACAAATGGGTGATGGAATTTAGCAAGATCATCCAAGGATCTAAAAATGGAAATAGAAACAGTAAAGAAATCACAAAGTGAAACAGCTGTGGAGATAGAAAATCTAAGAAAGAGATCAAAAGTCATAGATGCAAGCAATACAAACAGAATACAAGAAATAGACGACAGAATCTCAGGGGCAGAATATACCATAGAAAACAGTAACACAACAGTCAAAGAAAATGCAAAATGCAAAGAGCTCCTAACCCAAAACATCCAGGAAATCCTGGACACAATGAGAAGACAAACCCTAAGGTATAAAAAAATAAAATAAAATAAAATTCCAACTAAAAGGGCAAGTAAAAATTTTCAACCAAATTATAGAAGAAAACATCCCTAAATTAAAAAAAGAAATGCCCATAAATATATGAGATGCCTACAAAGTCCCAAATAAATAGGACCAGTAAAGAAATTCCTCCAGTCATATAAAAGTCAAAACACCAGATGCACAAAACAAAGAATATTAAAAGCAGTAAGGGAAAAAGGTCAAGGAACATATAAAGTGAGACCTATCAGAATTACATCAAACTTCCTACCAGAGACTATGAAAGCTGGGAATATGTCATGCAGAACCTAAGAGAAGTCAAATGTCAGTCCAGGTTAGTATATTCAGTAAAACTCTCAATTACTATAGGTGGGGAAACTAAGAAATTTTGTGACAAAACAAAATGTACACAATATCTTTCCACAAATACAACTCTAGAAAGGATAATAAATGAAAAACACTGAAACAAGAAGGGAAACTACATCCTTGAAAAGGCAAGAAAGTACTTATCTTTCAACACACACAAAAGAAGATAGCCACACAAACATAATTCCACATATAACAACAAAAATAACAGGAAGCAACAATCACTATTCTGTATTGTCTCTTAACATCAACGGGCTAATTCCCCAGTAAAATGACATAGACTAACAGATTGAATATGTAGACAGGATGCAATATTTTGCTGTATACAGGAAACACAACTAAGTGACAAAGAAAATTACTACCTCAGAGTAAAAGGCTGGGGAAAAATTGCCTAATCAAATGGTCCCCCCCCAAAAAAGATGGAGTAACTAATCTAATATCAAATAAAATTGACTTTCAACCAAAAATTATCAAAAAAGTTAAAGGAGGACACTTCATACTCATCAAAGTAAAAAATCTACCAAGATGAATTCTGAATTCTGAACATCTATGTTCCAAATGCAAGGGCTCCCACATTCATAAAAGAAATTTTACTAAAGCTCAATCCACACATTGCACTTCAAACAATAGTAGTTGGAGACTTTGACACCACACTTTCATAAATGAACAGATTATTTAAACAGAAAATTAAACAAAGACAAAGTGAAACTAACAGAGATTATAAATAATGTTGATTTAACATATATTCATTGAACATTTCATTCTAAAACAAAAGAATATATTTTCTTTGCAGCACCTCATGGTACCTTCTCCAATATTGACCATATAATTGGTCACAAAAGAAGCCTCAATAGATATAAGAAGATTGAAGAAATCCCATGCATCTTACTGGATCACCATGAACTCAGGCTGGTCTTCAATAACAACAAAACAACAGAAACTCAATAACTTGGTAAAGGAGCAAATAAAAAATTTAAAGACATTTTAGAATTTAATGAAAATGAAAGCACAATATACCCAAACATATGCGACACAATAATACTAGTGCTAAGAAAAAAACTCATAGCTTTGAGTGTCTCCAAAAAGAAACTTGAGAGAACATACACTTGCAGCTTCACATTACATCTGAAAGCTATAGAACAAAAAGAATCAAATATACCCAAGAGAAGTAGATGGCAGGAAATAATCAAACTTAGAGCTGAAATCAACCAAGTAGAAACACACACACACACATACACAGAGAGAGAGAGAGAGAGGAGAGAGAGAGAAACTATACAAAGAATCAGCAAAACCAAGAGCTTTGAGAAAATTAACAAGATAGAAAAATCCTTAGCTAATAAAACCAAAGGGAACAGAGACAGTATCCAAATTAACAAAACCAGAAATGAAAAGGGAAACATAACAGAAAGAGGAAATCTAAAAAATCATCAGATCCCATTACAAAAGACTATATTCAACAAAAATGAAAAATCTGGATGAAATAGACAATTTTCTAGACAGATACCAGGTAACAAAGTTGAATCAGGTTCAGATAAACCATCTAAACATTCCCATAACCCCTAAAGAATTAGAAGTAGTCATCAAAAGTCTCCCAACCAAAAACAAGTTGAAGACCATATGGGTTTAGTGCAGAATTCTATCTGATCATCAAAGACAACCTAAAATCAGTACCCTTCAAACTATTCCAAAAAGTAGAAACAGAAGGAACACTACCCATTTAGTTTTATGAAGCCACGATTACATAATATATATAAAATGTATATAATTACACAACTATACCTAAATCATGCAAAGACCCTACAAAGAAAGAGAACTTTTAGACCAATTTCCATTATGAATATTGATACAAAAGTATTCAATAAAATTCTCACAAACTGTATCCAGGAACACATCCAAACAATCATTCATCATAATAAAGTTGGCTTTATTCCAGGGATTCAGGGATGGTTCAATATAAATAAGTCTATGAATGTAATCCACTATGTAAACAAACTCAAAGGAGGGAAAAAAGAACACATGACCATCTCATTCGATGATGAGAAAGCATTTGACAAAATTCAACACCCTTCATGGTAAAAGTCTTGGGAAGATCAGCAATTAAGTCCCATACTAGTAAAAAACAATATACAGCAAGCAAGTAGTCAACATGTAAATAAAGAAAAACTTGAATTAATCCCACTAAAATCAGGGACTATGAAAGAGTGTCCACTGTCTCCTTGCCTATACAATACAGTACTCTAAAACCTAGCCAAAGCATTTAGACAATAAATGGAGGTCAACAGAATAAAAATCGGAAAGGAAGAAGTCAAAATATCACTGTTTGCAGATGGTATGATAATATATGTAGGTGACTTCAAATTCAGCGAAGTAGCTGGATATAAAATTAACTCAAACAAATTAGTAGCCTTCCTCTACTCAAAGGATAAACAGTCTAAGAAAGTAATTACGAAAACAACACCCTACACAATAGGCAGAAATAATGAAAAATACATTGGTGTGACACTTTCAAACCAGTCAAAATATCCATATGAGAAGAACTTCAAGTTTCTTAAGAAAGAAGTTAAAGAAGATCACAGAAAATGGAAAAAAAAAATCTCCCATAATCAAGGATTGGTAGGATTAATATAGTAAAAATTGCTATCTTGCCAAAAGCAATTTACAGATTGAATACAATACCCAACAAAATTCCAACTCAATTTTTCATGGAGTTTGAAAGAGTAATTTGCAAATTCATTTGTAATAACATAAAACCCAGAATAATAAAAAATCATTCTCAACAGTAAAAGAACTTCTGAGAGAATTACCATCCCTGAACTCAAGCTGTACTGCAGAGAAATAGTGATAAAAAAGAGCATGGTATTAGAATAGGAACAGGCAAGTAATGAATAGAATAGAATGGAAGATGCAGAAATGAATCCACACACTTATGGTGACTTTATCTTTGACAAAGTAGCAAAAACCATCCAGTGGAGAAAAAGACAGCATTTTCAACTCATGGTGCTGGTTCAGTGGGTGGTCAGGATGTAGCAGAATGCACATTGATCCATTCTTATCTCCTTATACAATGCTCAATTACAAGTGAATCAAGGACCTCCACTTAAAACCATATACACTGAAACTAATTAAAGAGAAAGTTCCAAAGAGTCTCGAACACATGGGCACAGAGAAAAGTTTCCTGAACAGAACACCAATAACTCATGTGCTAAGATCAACAATAAACAAATGGGAGTTCATAAAAAAATTGCAAGACTTCTGTAAAGACAAAAACACTGTCAACAGAACAAAATGGCAACCAACAGATTACAGACTGAGAAAAGATCTTTACCAATCCTACATTTGATAGAGGACTAACATACAATATATATGAAGAACTTAAGAACTTAGACTCCAGAGAACCAAATAACCCTACTAAGTGCATACAGAGCTAAATAAAGAATTCTCAACTGAGGAATATCAAATGGCCAAGAAGCACCTAAATAAATGTTCAACATCCTTATTCATCAGAAAAATGCAAATCAAAATAACCCTGAGATTCCACCTCACACCAGTCAGAATGGCTAAGATCAAAAACTCAGATGATAGTTGATGTTGGCAAAGATGTGGAGAAAAAAGAATACTCCTCAATTGCTGGTGCGTGATTCCAGGCTGGTACAACTAACCTGGATATCAGTCTGGAAGTTCCTAAGAAAATTGGACATAGTACTACTTGAAGAACCAGCTATACCACTCCTGGGCATATATCCAAAAGATGCTCCAACATATAACAGAGACACATTTTTCAATATGTTCATAGCAGGCTTATTTTTAAGAGCCAAAGGCTGGAAAGAACCCAGATGTACTTCCATAGAGAAATGAATACAGAAAATGTGGTACATTTACACAATGGATTACTACATAGCCATTAAAAACAATGACTTTATGAAATTCTTAGGCAAATGGATGGAACTAGAAAATATTATTCTGAGTGAGTCACAGAAAAAATATATGTTGTATGCACTTCAGTTACCCAATTTAGGTAATTTGTGACAGACATATCCAGGACCTCTGCTGCTAGACATTATCAAGCTGCCAATCAATACTAGCCAGCACAGAGGTACATAACATACTCATATGTAAACATTTATACAAATTGACAATGTTATTTTTCTGTGCTTAATGGTGTGACATAGTACTATGGAACAACTTGGGGTAAAGAGTAGGTCATTGAAATGGAAGAACAGACAAATATGGAGTAGTTCTGCTGAAAGCTGTATCTTGAAATTTAAAGATGATGGTACCTCTGGAAAGTTGAATTTCCCACAGGTGGTTAATCCAGAAATCAGAAAAGGTAAGGGACACTTCAGAATTTGTTTATAATTTTCTATAAATTCAGGTGTAAAGGAAAGTACAAGGAATTACAAGACTGGAGAGTTAGGGCTGTTAATTTTAAAAGTAACCTTGACACAACTTAGAATCATCCTGAAGGGAGTCTCTTTTGTGGTATCATGTAGATCAGATTGGCTTCTGGGCATGTTGATGGGGAAGGGAGTTGATTTTGTCTTCTGTTAAAGTAGGAAGACTTACTGTCTTAGCTTTACTACTGCTATAATGAAACACCACAACCAAAGCAAAATGGAGACGAAAGGTTTTATTTGACTTACACTTCCAAATCATAGTCTAAATCGGAAAGATGTCAGGACAGGCTCAAAAAGTTCAGGTATACAGTTGAGAAGCTGAGTGACTGCCTTGACTTCTGCTCAATAATAGACCGAAGCCCACAACTGTGTGCTCAAATAAACACTTCTTCCCCTAAGTTGCATTTGCTCAGAATATTTTGTCACAGCCACAGAAATGAAAGTATGTCTTAGCTAGAACATAATGCCCTCAGAAAATTTGGAAAGTTTGACTCAGCAACAGTTGAAAAATGTTTTATTTTCTGAAATATCTTCTAATAACATTATCATTATTAAGAGCTCCTATAAATCCACTTGCAGGCTGGAGTTCTGCTTCACCACATCTGGATCCCAAATGGATATCATTACTCATTTTAGAGATTAGCTTATCTTATTTATGACTTGCTCCAACAAACATAATATTGTTACATGACATTTAATGTGATCTTTTGACAGTGATTACTATTCAACATGTGGCCTTTCTCTCCTCTGTACCCATAGTCTTTAATAAGTACTTAGTCAACCAGAGTTTATGAAGCATTTGTGACATGTCTGGACCTGTTCCAGGTGTCTTACAACAGTTGTTTCTCAACTCTTTATATTCACATATGCTCTGGCTCAACTTTAAATATCACATTTTCTTTAATATCAACCCAAAATGAAAAATTAGCATAACATAAAACAAGGGGTGTTTGTATATGATATTAGTCTTGATATAGAGAGACTCACATGTCTTTCATTGCTTGGTGTGAAAATAATCACACACATTTATATGTGCATATATGAAATTTTATAATGAATCATGTTATTGTGAGTAATCAATATGCTCTAGTTAAAAAAAAATTAATTCTTCAAAGAAATTCTGTGAGTATGAAATGAGCCCAGGATTATAAGACTCTTAAGGGTGAAAATAAAACATGGTGATTTCCCCAAGCCTGACATGTAACTTTTTCAGATATATCCCCAGTGTTATTAGTAAAAGATACATTACTCAATTATCCCACAGAAACTTTTAATTTTAATGTCAGAAATATATCTCTCACAGAATACTGATGGGGAATTGATCCTTGACTTCAGTTTTCACAAGCTTTGATTTTGAGGCCCTCATCATTCTGAGAAGAAATGTGATGTTTAGTGGCAATTCACATTGTCCATAGATGTAGTCTGGCTATAAGACTGAAATCTAACACAATGAGCAAATATACTGATATTTAAACCTGTACATGTATTTTTGTATGTCTTTCCTGTATTTAAAACTTCATAGTATACAAGAACAACTCTACTACATCTCCCTTTCTCTTTTCTGTATTTTTTCATCCTTCTGAACCCAATTAAAGATAACAGTATGCACATATTCCAGACCATGAACAATGTATTAGTGATCACAGCCCAGAAGAGAAATGAGTCTGTCCAATAATCCAATTGTCAGTATATCAGGTTAAACCTGTTAATATGTATAAACAGAAAAATCAAACTAAATTGTCTAATATATTTTGGAACAACTGTTGTTTTATCACCAAAAGTTACCTTATTTCTCATTGACTACTTGTGACCATACAGTAGACTAACATCTTAATTTCTCTTCAAATCTTTACTAAGGAATTCAGTTATTTCTGCTTTTCATGTACTTCCTTTAAAATCATTATTCAACAATGTCATAACAAATATAACATACAGATGAAGATGTCATGACCAACTTGAAAATGTGGTGGTTAGTGTTGTCAACATGACAGAATCTAGAATATTCTTGAATCCCCTTGGGTATTTCTGAAGAATGCTGATTAAGAGGACATGGTCTCTCTTGAAATTTGGTAGCAGAAATCCCTGGGCTTTTGCAGGGGGCAGTCCTTGCCGACGTAACCGCTGTGGGCACAGGGTTTAGGGCACGCCTGATTCCTGGCGTCACACCATTGAACTGTGCATGTATATCGCAAAGGAACCTGGGAGTTTGAGCGAGCAGCCAATCATGATTGACTACGCCCACGGGCTATAAAAAACGGGACGCTACATACGGCCGCTCTCTTTCGGGTAACCGCTTCTGTGCTTCTGTTCTTCCTCTATCTTACTCTATCTGTCTCCCCCACTCAGGTTAAAGAATAAAATCACCACGAAAGGATCCCCATGTGTTCGTGTGAGTTCCTGCGGGCAGGGATACCACGCGCGTTACATCTGGTGCACGAAACCCGGGAATATAACATCACCGCACCGAGGGAGCGACCTCTGCGTTCCGAGTGGATCCAGAATCGTGGTGGCGTGATAAGGTAAACTCTTGAGAGACATGTTCGGTCTGGAATTGAGCCAGCTTCTCCCCCAAGAGATAGGAGTCTCAGTAGCCTTGGCCACCGTGGTAGCAGTGGCCACACTCGTCCTTTTGGCTTTATGGGAGGGAAAAAACCACTTAAAGATCGTGGAAATGGGTCAACGGTCAGAAACAGAGTTGAGGAAAAGGCTAGCCACTCATGAAGAGAATAGGAAAAATGCGCGAAAAGGTTCAGGCCCTTCCAAAGACCCTCAGTCGGCGGAAGTGAGAAATTGGGGAAAGAAAGCCCCGGGAGAGTTTTGTGAGAAAAAAAGAATTCATGCAGATAACCAGCGGGCGCTACAAGATGGAGAGCGGGAAAAGTTGGGAGACGGGAATTGCGTGGCGTCTCAGCCAGCCGCGTCCTCCCAACTTGCGATCCCCAGCGCTCTTCCGCCTTACACAGACAAGCGCCGTTCAGATTCCTTCCTTTCAGAGGAAGACAAAAAAAAAGATGTTACAAGCTTTTCCCGTGTTTGAGGCCGCAGAAGGAGGCCGCATACACGTGTCAATAGAATACTGCGTAATAAAAGAACTAGCTGAATTGGTTAGCAAATATGGAATTGATGCTAATTTCACGGTCATGCAACTCGAGAGACTTGCCGTTGTGGCAATGACTCCGAATGATTGGCAGAATACAGTAAAGGCTGCTCTCCCTAATATGGGACAATACTTAGAATGGAAAGCCTTATGGCACGATGCTTCCCAAATGCAGGCAAAGGCCAACGCTAATGCGGAAGGCGACCAAAAGCAGTGGACATTTGAGTTGTTAACGGGGCAGGGACAGTTTGCTAATAACCAAACAGATTATGATTGGGCGGCTTATAGCCAAATCTCCGCTGCTGCCATTAAGGCATGGAAGGCTCTTTCAAAGAAAGGTGAAACTGGGGGACATTTGACCAAAATCTTGCAGGGTCCCCAAGAGCCATTCTCGGACTTTGTTGCTAGGATGACAGAAGCAGCAGGCAAGATTTTTGGAGATCCAGAACGGGTTAAACCATTGATAGAACAATTAGTGTATGAAAATGCCTCACCAGAATGTAAGGCAGTTATTACCCCTAGAAGAGACAAAGGATTGACTGACTGGATTAAAATCTGCCGAGGACTAGGAGGCCCGCTAACTAATGCTGGTCTTGCTGCAGCCATTTTGCAAGGTCAGAATAATGCAAACCTTAGGGCACGTGAGGTCTGCTATAATTGTGGTAAACCAGGTCACTTGAAACGGGAATGTCGTACTCCCATAAAGAAAAAACCCCCTGGGTTATGCACGAAATGCAGAAAGGGCTATCACTGGGTTAATGAGTGTCGTTCAGTCAAGGACATTCAGGGAAGGATTATTCAGCATGACCCCTCCCCAGCAGGGACTGTAGACAATCCAAAAAACGGGTATCAGGGCCCCAGGTCTCAGGGCCCCAAGAAATATGGGACACGAGCTCAGGGCCGGGGGATGTTTGCAGCCGCAGAGCTACAAGAGGCTCAGCAGGATTGGACCTCCGCTCCACCTCCCAATTCTTACTAATGCCACATGAGCGCGTACAGCCTGTCCCAGTTGATTTTAAAGGTCCCCTGCCAAAAGAGATGGTCAAGTGGAAGGATGCTCTAACTGGACAATGGAAAGGCCCGGATCCTATTTTAATAAGGTCCCGGGGAGTTGTGTGTTTCCACAGGAGGAAGACAACCCATTTTGGTTGCCAGAACGCTTAACGCGAAGAATATTGGAGTCTCAGCCTGACCCTGCACAGAGAAAGGAAGACCATCCTGCTGACGGCGATATTTCGGCTGTCACTCCTGATGGTGGGACAGGCGGAGCTGAGACGGAGATTCCCCTTTTCTAGGTTTTACTGCACAACTGGATCCCAGAGTTCGAGGAAAAGCTGAGAGATCTTCAGCCCTCTCCTTTTAAAATTGGGTGGGAATAGGCCTGCTATTAATAAAGATAAAAGGGAGTCTTATAATAAAACATGAGGGGAGGTGTGGAGAGGAACAGGCCTGTTTAGTATAACCCTAGGCTGTAGACACATTATTGGTTGGTCTGCAAACTCAAAAAACCCAACAGAAGTGTAATTAGGCGATAATTGCCCAAGTACCTGCTGCCTTAAAACAAAGTTTCTCCCCCAAGGTCTGGCTGTCTGTGTTACAAAGTAACTAGCGCTTGAGGTCTCAGCTGTTGCACTCCACGGGTTCTACCCATTGCACTGGATCAGTGAGACAAAAGCCTGCACTCTGTACATCTCTGGGTAGAGGTACACTGTGATGTACAAAGGATGTTCCTCAGAGATAGATTCCTTGAAGGCATGTCTAGTTGCACAGAGGTCGAATTGCCAAAATCCACTCCCTGTCAAAGGCAATGGGATGGGTAGATAAAAGTACACTCGTGGACTCAACGACCAGGGTGGAAATTCTTTACAATATCCCAATATTCTGCACAAGGGACTAGACCTCTACCTTCCTCTACAAGAGAGATAATTCAGAGTCGCACCAGACGCCATCCAGTCATTTAATAAACAAAAAGGGGTGGATGCAGGGGGCGGTCCTTGCCGACATAACCGTTGTGGGCACAGGGTTTAGGGCACGCCTGATTCCTGGCGTCACACCATTGAACTGTGCATGTATATCGCAAAGGAACCTGGGAGTTTGAGCGAGCAGCCAATCATGATTGACTATGCCCACGGGCTATAAAAAACGGGACGCTACATACGGCCGCTCTCTTTCGGGTAACCGCTTCTGTGCTTCTGTTCTTCCTCTATCTTACTCTATCTGTCTCCCCCACTCAGGTTAAAAGAATAAAATCACCACGAAAGGATCCCCACGTGTTCGTGTGAGTTCCTGCGGGCAGGGATACCACGCGCGTTACAGGCTTTGGCAGTTAGATTGACTCAAAATAAGAAAGTAAGTTGGACATTAGTACTCATCACTCTATGCTTCCTTATTGTAGCTGTCAAATGACCAGCTCACTAACTTCCTGCCCCTTTTACTTTACAAGAATATTGGACTATTTTATTGAATTGTGAATCAGAATAAATTCTTTCTTCTTAGGTAGTATTTGTCATAAAATTTTAATATAGAAACATGCAAAAGAAACTAAGATTACACTAGGCCATAGATATCACTAATTCTTCTTTATGTATTGAGCATGTTCAATGATCTATATGTTCATGGAGTATGCATGAAAGCAGAAGCCAGAAGTTAAGTATGTTTCCAATCATGTCTTCAGATGATTTTTGAGACAAGATCTTTCACTGAAACTAAAGATCACTGATTCATTTAAACTACTTGGCAAATAAGCCTAGGATCTTGATTCCTCCCCCCATCCCCCGATCTGGAAGTGCAGTCATAGATGCTGCACCTAGCTCATTATGTGGGCACTGAAAATTTACCTTTGTTTACAATACACAACAAGCATTATTGTAACTCAACTATTGCCCATATGTTTTCTTGCTATAATTTCTCAGATTCTACCTTCAAGTCTAATTTTCAACATATTTGTGAATGTTTCTGTTTTTGTTCGTCATAGTTGTCTAATTTTATTGTACTCAGCTGAGACAATGGCTTCATCATTTCAACTCTTGAATTTATTAATAATTTGTGATATGATAGCTGATCTTTGAAAAGCTTTCTTTATGTAGAAAAAAAGGAGATATTCTTCTGGTGCTTGTTAAATACTCCTGTTTATGTCTATTATGTCTCTATGACATATAGTTGTTCAAGAAGAATCAAGGTCAATCACATTTTAAAATTCTTCCAAATTTTAAACAAACAAGAAATACCACTCCCAAATTCAATTTATTTTGTAAGCCAAGATTACTCTAATGTCCAAGCCAGAAAAAGACACTACAAGCAGAGGAAACTTAAAGACCAAAGACCTTTGTAAACAGATTTAAGCATCCCTAATAAAATACTAGCAAATCAAATTCTACAACACATTAGATGACTAAAAGCAATATTTACTAAAATTTTTACAATGTATACAAAATAGTTAATGCATTGTACCATTTTACTAGATGTTTGGGTAAAATTTTTCTCCATAAAACTCAGAAAAAGCATATGAAAAATATTTATTACCTTTTCATTATTATAAAATTAAAAACATTATAATGCCTCAGTCAGAAAATACTTGCCTTATTAACATAATGATACAAGTTTCATGCTCATAACCCACATTAAAAATGTTTTGCATTCTTGTAATTTTTAAGGTTCAATGAAAGCAACCAAGAAAGAAACAAAACAAAACAGACAAACAAGAAAACCAGAAGTCCTACCAAGTTGTAAAGCTTATGAGCCAGAACAATAACCAGCAAGGAAAGGAATTCCTAGTGGTACAGTAGTGGAATTTTTATCTTTGGAGAAACCAAAGTAGTTTAGTTGAAGATTCTCTGAAAAGGAGGGAATTTATGGCTGGTAATATATATAATCAAACTCTTTTCTCCTGACAAACCTGATCAGGCGTGGGTCCCTATTTCAGAGTGCATCCCACGAAGATTTCCAGCCTGGCCAAGTGCAGGGTTCTGGGCCAAGAGGATAGAGTGTGAGCAGGGAGGGGGAATTGCCTCTGCTGCCTCCTCTGCTGCCTCTGCCAGTGTCTCTGCAGTTGTTACCCAGTTACTCCCAGGTGCTGCACTCGTCTCCTTACACTTACCCATTCCTGCCTTATCACATTAGCATTTCCCCTATTTTGGGGCACACAGTCTGTATAGGACCAATGGTCTCTCTTCCCATTGATTCCCAACAAGGCCATCCTTTGCTATATATGTGTCTAGAGCCATGGGTTCCCCATATGTACTTCTTGGTTGGTGACTTAGGCCCTGGGTGCTCTGGGGGTTTTAGTTGGTTGATATTGTTTTCTTCCTATTGGGTTGCAAACCACTTCACCTCCTTCAGTCCTTCCCCTAACTCTTCCACTGGAGTCTCAGTACAGTACCTATCCAGTGGTTGGCTTTGAGGATCCGTATCGGTCAGGATCTAGCAGCACCTCTCAGGAAACAGCCATACCAGGCTTCTTTAAGCAAGCACTTCTTGGAATCAGCAATTGTGCCTGGATTTGTTGTCTCTAGATGGGATGGATCTCTAGGTCGGCAGTCTCTGAATGGGTTTTGCTACAGTCTGTGCTCCATTCTTTGTCCCTGCATTTTTATTAAACAGGAACAATTCTTTGTTAATATTTTTTAGATGGATGGCTGGCACTGTCCCTCTCCCAGGAGCTGTGCCTAATCTCTGAATATGGTCTCTACAGGTTCTTTCTCTCCTTTCTTGTGTATTTCAGGTAATATCATCCCTGTCGGGTCCTGGGAACCTCTTGCTTTTTTGGCACCTGGGACTTTTTAGTGGCTGCTTCCAGTTTCCAATTCCCACTGCTACACACCTCAATTCAATTTCCTGATCCTCTGCACTTCTACCTCTTCTACAAAAACTGACTCTAACCATGTTTTACCTTTCCCTTCTTCTCCCTCCAAGATCTATTCCTTCATCTACCTCCTGTAATTATTTCGTTGCCTCTTCTAAGTAGGATGGAAGCATTCACACTTTGCTATTCAATCTTCTTGAGCTTCTCATGGCTTTTTGCTTAATATCCACTTATTACATAGTACATACAATGTGTGTTCTTTTGTAACTGGGTTACCTTACTCAGGATGATATTTTGTAG
Organism: Rhabdomys pumilio; assembly: GCA_030674055.1. Taxonomy (NCBI): domain Eukaryota; kingdom Metazoa; phylum Chordata; class Mammalia; order Rodentia; family Muridae; genus Rhabdomys; species Rhabdomys pumilio. The sequence continues at coordinate 15,864,748 of JANHMN010000009.1, forward strand.
TTCCATTCATTTGTGTGGGAATTTCATGAAGTCATTGTTTTTAAAAGCTTAGTAGTACTCCATTGAGTAAATATACCACATATTTTTTAATCCATTACTCTACAGAAGGACATCTGGGTTATTTCCAGCTTCTGGCTATTATAAATAAGCCTGTTATGAACATAGTGGAACATGTATCCATAATATATGTTGGAGCATCTTTTGGGTATATGCCCAGGAGTGATATAGTTGGGTCATCAGAAATTACTGAGTCCAGTTTTCTGAGGAACTGTTGGACTGATTTCCAGAGTGGCTGTATCAGCTTGCAATCCCAACAACAATCGAGGAGTGTTCCTCTTTTTCCATATCTTCACCAGGATCTGCTGTCACCTAAGTTTTTGACTTTAGCCAAACTTACTGTTGTGGAGTGTTATCTTGGGATTCTTTGATTTTGAGAACTAAGGATGTTGAACATTTGTTTAGGTGCTTCTCAGTCATTCTAGATTCCTCAGTTGTGAATTCTATGCTTAGCTCTCTACTTCATTTTTAGTAGGGCTACTTGGCACTTTGAAATCTAACTTCTTGAGTTTTTTGTTTGTTTGTTTGTTTTTTGTTTTTTTGTTTGTTTGTTTGTTTGTTTGTTTTGTGTGTGTGTGTATATTGGATATTACCCTCTTTCAGATGTAGGAGTGGTAAAGATCTTTTCCCATTCTGAAGGTTGCTGTTTTATCCTGTTGACAGTGTCCTTTGTCTTGCAGAAGCTTTTCCATTTTATGGACTCTTGTTCAGCTACAGTTGATCTTAGAGCCTGGACAATTGGTGTTGTGTTCAAGAAGTTTTCCCCTGTGCTGATATGTTCAATGCTCTTTCCCACTTTCATTTTTATTAGATTCAGTGTATCTGGTTTTATGTGCTGGTCCTTTTTGGTGTGGTGGGCTGTGAGAGGCAGCTGGGTACTTGGTAAAGAGCAGGCCTCATACCCCAGAGACCCTAAAGTAACGGTAGTTGTTCAGCCTTGCTCCTGGGCCCTGGTTCCTTTCACTTAGCTTAAGCAATCCACAGCCCCTTGCAAAGAAAGGTTTGTGGAATTCAGTCATGTACCACATTTAGAGGGCATGACTACAGGCTGCAGAACCTCAAGAGATCTCCTTATTCATGAGATACCTAAAGGTCAGAGGGTGTAGCCAATTAAGCATTCTTTCCCAGACCCTCCTCCTACTTGCTAAAGGTATTTAAACTCAAGTCTGAATGAGAACATGGGGTACAGCTTCATCCACTTTTTGACATGATAATAAACCTTTTAAAACCATGAACTTCCTTTCATCTTTGGAGCCTGCCATGAAGAACTGTGGAGAAGGTCTTCAACTACCAAGCCACTGCCTAATCTCCCATGGAGGACTTCTCTGCATTACAGCCATGGAGGCTTCCCCAACCCACGAGTAGCTAGCTGAACCAGCTGTGACCCAACCAAATGAGTTACCATAACCAAGAGTCTCATTTCCCTGTGGGGTGCCACCTGAGGTCATCTCCCTTTTGCCCCTTTCAGCTGCAGGATGGTCCAGCCAGTATGTTCCCCATCTCAACCATTCCACAGCCTCTCAGTTATATCTGGGAGTCAAGGTTCTGACACCACTCAATTTCTGCCTGATGTCTTGTCCTAGGGTCTTCAGCCCAAGAGCTCTGTCCCAGAGGGACCACAGACTAGGATCTTCCTACTCCCAAAATGGAGCTCTGTGGCTTCCCATAGCTTGGCTTCTGCCCTGTGCAGTGTGGAGTGAACTCAGTTGAATTCCTTCTTTTAATTTTTCTGTCCCTTGACCCACAATTTCAGCCACCTGGGCAGCAGACACATGGGACCAACAACTTTGCCCAATAGAACCCACACCCATGTGTGGGTACCACAGCTCCACAGTCCCTAATCACTTTGGACTTCTGCATTATATAAGAAGAATGTATCAATTTGCATTCTTCTACATGCACAATACCACTTGACCCAGCACCATCTGTTGAAAATGCTGCCTTTTTTCCACTGGATGGTTTTGGCTTCACTGAAAGATTAGGTGACCATACGTGTGTTGGTTTAATTCTGGGACTTCAATCCTATTCCACTGATATACTCTGTACCAATAGCATGATCTTTTCATTACTATTGCTCTATAATACAGCTTGAAGTCAAAGATGATGACTCCCTGAAAAATTCTCTGATTGTTGAGAATAAGTTTTACTATCCTGTGTCTTTTGTTATTCCACATGAACTTGAGAATTGTTCTTTCTATCTCTGTCAAAAATTGAGTTGAAATTTTGATGAGGATTGTACTGAATCTCTAGATTGCTTTTGGTAAGATGGCTATTTATACTATGTTAATTCCACAGATCCATGAGCATGGGAGATCTTTCCATCTTCTGAGCTTTTCTTCAATTTCTTCCTCCTGAGACTTGAAGTTCTTGTCACACAGATCTTTTGCTTTCTTGGTTAGAGTCACACCAAGACATTTTATATTATTAGTGACCCTTGTGAATGGTTCCCTTTCCCTAATTTCTTTCTCAGCTTATTTATACTTTGAGTATAGGAAGGCTACGAATTTGTATGAGCTAATTTTATATCTAGTCACATTGCTAAAGTTGTTTATCAGGATTAGAAGTTCAAGTAGTAACTATATTGAAAAGATAGTGAGACAATGGTCAGTCTTTTTTGGTCTCTGATTTTTGTGAGATTGACTCAAGTTTCTCTCAATTTAGTTTGATGTTGACTATTGGTTTGCTGTATATTGCTGTTATTATGTTGTTTACACAGTAGATTACATTGATGAATTTCTGTATATTGAACCACCTGCATCACTAAAATAAAGCCTACTTCATCATGGTGAATAATCATTTTGATGTGTACTTGAATTCAGTTTATGAAAATTTTATTGAGTACTTTTGCATCAATTTTCATAAGGGGAATTGGTCTGAAGTTCTCTTTCTTTGTTGGGTCTTTGTGTGATTTAGATATCAGTGTGACCATGGTTTCATAGAACAAATTAAGTGTTCCTTCTGTTTCTATTTTGTCTAATAGTTTGAAGAGTATTGGTATTAGGTCTTTGAAGATCTGATAGAATTCTGCACTAAAACCATCTGCTGCCTGGTAGCCAATTATCAAAGACTACAGAGGTCCTAGGCCCTAGAGAAGAATCTAATACTTTCATTTTTCTAAACTAATCTAATTTCTAACTATATTCTAAATTATTATTCTTTAAATGTAATTCTCATTCCTCAGGTCCTCATCAAAGAAGCTTCTTTTACAGCATATTTTGCCAAAATACAGAAAAATGTGACTTTATGTTCTCAGCCACAATGAATGTATCTAGAGTACAATCTTTGTATCCAAGACTGAGGGAAAATCACAGGAAAGATGGAAGAAAGATTTTAAGAGCCATAATACTTCCTTTGAGGTATTGTTCTATAGATATATCCAGGAAGCTGAAAATGTTAAATGTCAAGCTAAGAAATACCCATGTAGATAAATGAATTTAGAAATAAATAACTTAAATGTAAATAATAAAGTCCAATTTTATGCATAATTAATACACATTCATTAAACAACTTTTAAAAATTCTTGGTGATTAAACCCCGTATACATTCTAATACCAATCAACAAAAACATTTCTCTTTAATTTCAGTTACATTTAGAAAAATGAAGCTTTTTTAAAATAATTGTACTATGAAATTTACCAATACTGTAATTTATTATTATTTATTATTCATATAATTTAATATATTTATTTATATATTTATTTACATATTTATTTATATAATTATTTATATAATTTACATAATTATATAATTTTATGTTTATGTAATTTTATTACTATAATTACTATCATAATTTAATCAGATTTACAGAAATCCCCATAAGACATATATACATAATGTCTTTCAAGAGCAGGTTCTTTCTGGCATAATATAGCTCCAGCCATACTTCTTCCCTTCATTAGTATCAAAAGAATATTTATATCTGCTCTTTGAACATTGTTTTCACATAATGTACTTTCCCATAAATATATTTAAGTTATTTCCAAATAAATTTACATTAAAATACAGTCTTGTTTATCTGGAGAACATCTTTTCCATCAAAGATACCTAGAAAAAATTGCATTAGGGAGTTCTGCTGTTCATGTTCCTAACTCTTAAAGCTCCTCTAGAAAACTGGAAATATCCTAGAATGGGGGAATAACATTGTCAGAGCTCTTCCTGAACTATTTCTGAAGAAACATCAAAAACAGCTGATATCTTTATATTACTGCTTATATTTCAGTATAAACTTAATATATTATATAATACCTCGAATCAAAACTAAATGTTAGTGATGTATATTCATTTTCCCAGACTACATACAAAGGTATGAAATAATATCTTTACAGAACAACAGCAGAAAAGTGAGAGATTAAGTGACAAGATGAGTTGTTGCAGTTTCCAGTTAAAAGTACTCAAATAGACCTGGAGGAAATTAAGGTGGAGGCAGCTCCTCAGTACCCGAAGCAATGTTTCTGAAGGAAAGACACACATATGCAGCCATATATTTTAATATGTCTTAAACAGCTTAATGTCTGGGCCACTTCCAAACTTAAATGTGGCCAACATTTTCTCCTCTGATATTCTTGATGTTTTACTTGCTAAAACTTTTATTCCATTTTGGCTGCCCCAGACCCAGACCGGCATCATTCTCAGGCTGAGATCACAAGCTCCTACATGACTGCTATGTTCTCTTTCCTCTCAGGCATGGCCTCTTCTTTTTTCCCAGCATGGTGGCTATCCCATCTTGCTTCTTTCTCAGTTTCATTTCCAGGGAGTCCTAAAGTCTCACTTCTGTGTCCCTGTCTAGACATTGGCTGTCAGCAACTTTACTCACCAATCAAAACCAAGTGGGGAGAGAGTTCTGCAGTGTCTTATGGTACGATCTATGAATTGTCCTGCAAATTTGGGAAGCAGTTTAATATAATACAAGAAGCATTAGAGATAATCCACAACAATGAGTGCTGTAGGTAAACCTGTAAAAAGGGAATGATGGGATGAATTTGTGCCAGTGAAAGGCTATAAAACATTTCACACTAGTTAACTTTTCAAAATGAAGAAGGAAACTACATTATTATGAATTACTGGACTGCAATGATGAGTAGATTGCTCACAATCCAATATTACTACATTTATATATTATTTGTACATAGTTTAAAGAATCTGATGAATCATGATGTAGGATGAAAACTGACACCCATATCATTTCTGCTACCACATATTGCCTTCTTATAAGATGCTGAAAAGTGGATAATTAAAGAGCACTCACCTTGCATTTATAAGAGTCTAAGCTCCATTTTCAGTATTGCAAAAGAGAGGATTGATGAATGAAAGGTGATAAAGGCTGGAGAAATGCAGAGACGAGGATGAAAATAGACAGAGTAAGCGAGATTGAGACACAATAGATAAAGGAAAAGAAGAGAGGAAGACAGAGAAAAGTAGGAAGAAAGATAGTAAAAAGGAAAGGCATGGAGAGATGAGGGATGTTGACCAGCATCTGCTCCACCTTAAGAGTATGGCTGCTTAGGGAGGCAGAACAATGAGAATTTGACTATGTTCATTCCATGCTGCTGCCAGGGTAAGTGCCAGGCTGTAGGGAAAAATTGAGAAACTGCTCCAGGGGTGGGAAAGCACAGTCTGTGATGTGGGAAAGCCAGAGATTATTTTGAAGTTTCCAGGTCTCCAGGGCCATGGGGTTGTAAGGCTCTTAAACATCCAGGCACTACTGGTAGTCACTGAAAAACAGAGAACAGTGTTTGGAGCCCACAGGCTGGGGACAGTGTCTAGGCTGGAGCCAGGTAGAGGGTTGAGAAAAGTGAAACTACAGTTTGTCCAATTGGGTAACTGTCCTTAGCTTGGTAGTTGTAGAGTTGGTGGCCATTGTCACCGGGAGTACAGAAAGGCTTTCTGTAGGAAAATAAAGCTATGGCTTTGTAGACAAAAGTCATCCATAGCTCCCTCATAGGGAATATTGGTGAAAGTGACAGTCTGTGGTTCCAACAGTTTGTTGATTGTTCTTGGTGGAAAATGAATGTATATTGCTATTAACCAGCATCTCAAAGTTGGCCTAAGATTAAATACTTTTTCATGAAGGTATATCTGGAAAGGAAAGCTTAAGCCATCTGGGCCTGTAGGTACCACATTAACATGAAGAACTATGTTCATCCTACATGACCATAGGACACATTTTTTTTATGTGAGAAGCATGGCACCTGTTCCAAGTCAGAAGTTTGACAGGGATTTGGGAGTAGCCTAAGCTTCAGATGTGTGCCCACTGAGTCTCCCAGTCTTGACCTGCTTTACCTTTCCAAATGTCCTAGCATGGTTTTACATCACACAGAGAAGAACAAGAAAAAAGTGAATTGTGCCTCTTTCAGCCTGTTTTCTATTTATAGGAATAACATTTGATGTATGTTTAAAGATCTATTTTGATTTATTCTTAATTTTTTAAAAATGGTGTACTTATTTTACTGATGTTCAAAAATATGTAGTCTGCTCTATTAATTACAGCATACATATATACAATGTATCAAGGTTAATGCATGCAAATCTAATTCATCCATCTACTATTTTAAATCATGACTATTTTTTCTTCAAAAGCAAAATTCTGAAAAGACATTTCTCACTTCCTATCAAATATTTGAGAATTATTCTGATATAACTGCTTAATAATGGAAGTCAAGTATCACAAGACTTGCATATCATATGCTTTAGCAATAATGTTTCTAATGCTCTCAAAATTGGTTGTGTCTTCTTTGTGTCACATAGGACATATACTTGAGTGCATGACTAGTAGAAAATGGTCAGATTTTTTCATGATTTTACTTTTCTACTTTATGATCCTATTTAGTCAATTAAAAAATATGAACTGTGCCTTTCATTGTCAGTTATACTGCTGAGAATCTAGTCTTCCTTATTCAAGTCCATCAATTCTCTTTAGTCATGTGATCCATGAAAGATCTATAAACAAAATCTCTCCAGTCAACTCAATAAGGTACCAAGTTAGAACTAAAACATATATTTACATTTTCCCTATAAGAAAAAGATATTCCTTGTCTTGAAATATGGACCACTAGGTAAAGTACTTGTCATGCAATCATGAGAATCTGAGTTCAAATCTCCAGCACGGATGTCAAAATATGGGTGTAGTGATGTGTATCAGTAATTTTAGTGCTGAGAAGTCAGAAGGGGATCCCTGGACCTTACTCTTCAGTGGGTGAAGCAACATCAGTGATCCCCATGTTTTAAAAATGGTGTCTCAAAAAGGAAAGTAGAGAGAAATTGAGAAAATTACAATATTAATTTTTGGTGTCCTAGTTTTATTTTGTTGTGATAGAATAACATGTTAAAAAGCATTGAGGTTCATTGTAGCTCACAATTTCCCAAATCTGTATACTGGGTCCTCCCTAAACAGCACAGATTTTCTTTCTTTAATAAGTACATATTGATGGCATGTGTACAATTGTGATTCCTGAGTCCACTCTGACACAGGTCATCTCTTTGGTGATGCAGACTGTGGGGAGTCTGACTGAACTTAAAAGCCTTCTTCATGATTCCCCACCACAGGTTCCAATGAAAAGAGACAGTCTGTAGTTCTAGATCATTTACTGCCATAATGGAAAGTGGATGCATAAAACCATACTCAGGGTAGACCTGAGATTAAATATCTTTTGCAGGGAGGAATCTCTGGAAAGGAAGACTTATTGGCTACATCCTCCAGACTTCATTAGCATACAGATCCATGTCTTCAGCCTACATGGCCACAGGTCACATCACTTTTCCTATTGTCTTGGTATGAGATGCAAGGGATGCTTCATCTATATGTGGATGCTTGGGGCATTATCCTTATGTGATGACTGATGGCCACAAATCTATGGGGGACTGTGGTGTTAAAGTCAATATTTAGAACAGTGTTTTCTTGAGCAGACTATTGGAATTGCGTTGGGTCTGCTTATTTCAGGCCGCCATGCTCCATGGCCTGAAGCCAAGCGCTGGGAATGGTCAGCCGTTTCTCTCTCTCTCTCTCTCTCTCTCTCTCTCTCTCTCTCTCTCTCTCTCTCTCTCATCTTCCTTCCTCCTGGCTTCTCCTTTTTCTCGCCTCTTTCTCTTCTTACTCCTCCCATGTTAGCTCTTTCCAAAGTACTCATTTTAATGTAGCAGGAAATATACCACTACACTGTGTCTATGTGACAATAGCCTGGTGCAAAGGAGCAGGTGAAGCTCCTACCATCTGGGTCTTTGGGGCTTCAAAGCTTTGCTCAACTGAGGACCAGACTACCTCACGATCCACTGCCCAACAGGCATGCTTCTCACTAGAGGCAGATATGACAATATCATCAATTTTGAAGAATATACCGATTCTCTTTGGCAAATTCTTATTGACTTGAGGCCTGTAATGAAAGAAATACCCCGGTTGATCCCCAGGTTATTTTCTCAAGGCCCATCAGTACCTGTTCTGGCCATCAGTAAGTGATTATTATAAAACAGTCACAAACATTTTAATTATTTTTTCTTTCTGTTCAATATGGTCTGATATATCAAAATGCTCTGTGAAGCTGTCTTACAGGTTAAAGTAAATTATAGCAGAAATCTCTTTGTTGGATAATAGCACCAACAGAGAACAGTGCTTGGGGACAAACTAGCTTCCCATTAGCTAGATCTCTGGTTTGGGTTAATTTTGTTTGTTTTGTTTTATTTTGTTGCAGTAAAACTATCATTCACCTTAGATTATTATCTCCCAGTATTTGAATACTGCACCTGTTAGCTTTTCTAATGCTTTCTGCATAACATTAAAAGTTTGAATTGAACTTTGATATTTCCTATTGAGTTTTTTGAGCATAGGCCAAAAGTTTCTCTTGCCTTAAGCAGTCATGTACCTTGGGCTATATTATTGTCAAAATTCCAGAGTCTGAGAGGATAGAATTAAAGGCACCATTTATTCATGGTCAGGCTATGACTGCTGTTAGTTTGCTTAACATTGTTTCTGATAGCCTCAGTTTCCACATGGCAGTGACTACTAATGACTGCAGAATCCCACAATTATCTAAGGAAATAGGACTGAAATACAATCTGCAATGGAGTTTATCTGAATTGGGCCTGGAGATAATGCTCAGTGGTTATAAGCACTTGTTGCAATTTCAGAGGGATTAATCACAAAACTCTAGGTGGCAGACAAATCACAACAACCTGTAATTTGAACAGTTCAGATGCCCTTTTCTGCCCTGTATGTATGTACACTCATGTATACTTGTATACAGATAAGAAAGAATAAACATAAAATTTAAAATATATTTTCTGAAATAAAATTGAAAGGCTACAAGGTAAATCAGAAACTTCAAATGGTTATTCAACCATTTTCCATAGGGTATCTCTTTTATAAAAGAGATTGGAAAAGAGATGTGAGAATGTGAAATTTGATTAGCATGATAACTGAAGACACTTAAGGCACAGATATTATGTCTCCTTTAGCTCAGCCTTAATTATACAAAGAACTTAAAACTTAAAGTAAATGCATCATTGAAACAAATGACCTGGAAAATCCTTGTAGATTTCTTCATTTGTCCCCAGGCCTGTGATTAAATCTTGTAAGAATTAGCATTAGAATATAAAAGAAGAAGATGAAATGCAGGGAAGATGAAGCTACCAGCTTCCTTTGGAATGAAAAATTGCTCACTTTAGAGAACAGAGTAGGCTTTCAAAAAGTGCATATAATATGAAAATTTAAGCATTTCCTTTTTAGCTACAAAAGTAGCATCAATGTGCTAATTGTTCTAAATTGAGCCCAGAATTTGCTGCAAGACTACACTTTATAAAATACTTGAACTCCACTACATCATGCAGTAATGCTGTGAATTTGTTTCTACTAATTAACCTATAATTGAAGTGGAGGTTGGTGTAAAGCCTCTGGAATATTTACATTGTGAATACTTTGTTTACAGTGTTGTTTTAGTTAAAGATTTACAACAACAAAGATGGGTAAATATATTGGAATCATTACTTTGATAAATGGTTTAAATACCTAATTAAGTTAATTCCAAAAAGTCTCTTATAGTGTAAGCACATTATTAAATATCGGCCATAAAACATCTTATTTACTTTTTATATAATTTCACCACAGACAAAAAAAGAGTATTGCAAACACAGCAATTTTTGACTTTGTATTTCTTTGTTTGTTTTGTTTTGTTTTGTTTTTTCTCTCTGATGAAGTATAGGTCTAATTTCCATTTAAGAATTGAGCCCCAATATTTGGGTGAGGATTGGGGTACCAAATTTTTGTTAATAATTTTAAGACACTTGGAAAATAATCCTGTCTTGAAAATCTTATTAAAACACTTGAGTCAAGGGCTAGAGAGGTAGCTTAATTGAAAACCGGTTGCCATATAATTGGTGGAGACTATGACTTAGATTTCCAGAATCCTGATAAATATTAGGTTCATAGTCATAAATCCAGTAATAAAAGGAAGCGAGATGGAAGCTAAAGACTCCTGTGGGCTCAGAGGAATGCTAGTTTATTCTTTTTAGAAAAACTCCAGGCCCATGAATAAGCCTGTCTCAAAGGTAGAACATCCTTGAGGAATGACATTCAAAATTGTCATTTGGCCTCCACATGCAAACTTACACACATCATTGTGCACCTCCAAACACTAACTTGAAACCTCTAACACACACAAAAGTCTGGGTCATCCCCCTGCCTCTGCCTCTGCCTCTCTGATGAGTATAACATAGCTCTGGTGATTGGATGACAATTTTTTTTAACTAAGCCTTTGTGAGATATGAAGAAAGTTCTCACAGCTATTGTCTAATGGTCAGATAATACACAGTAATTTTGTTTAATAAGTTCTCCCTAAATTTCTGTTTTGAAAATTCAACCAACTTCAATACAAAACTACACCCATCTTCACGAACAAATTGCAAATTTAAACAGTGGTCTCTGTAGATATAGTATGGGTTTCCTTTTTTTTTTTTTTTTTCAATCTCAAACTCCCTCTTTTGACCTCTGCTTTTTCTTTTTCTTTTTTTTTTTTTTAAGAGCACAACAGGAAGGACCTCATGAGGTGTCAGATATAAATGACATGATCCTTGAATCTTTAATCATTAGAACTGTGAGAAAACTCATGTTTGCTCTCTATGAATTAATCAGGTTGTGGCATTTTATAAACACCATATAAACATCCTCACTTTTGCCTTCCTTCTTGCTTAACTTATTTGCGTCTGTGGGGTGAATAATGGGTATTCTGAACTTTTTGGCTAATATCCACTCATCAGTGAGTAGATACCATGCACAATCTTTGGGGCCTGGATTACCTCACTTAGGACGATATTTTCTAGTTCTATTCAATTACTTGTGAAGTAATGCTGTCCTTGTTTTTAATTGCTGAATAGTATTCCATTGTATAAATGTGTAACATTTTCTGAATCCATTCTTCAATTGAGATACATCTGGATATTCCTCCAAATTCTACACATTCTGGTTATTACAAATAAAATAGCTATGAACATCTTGGAGCACGTGTCCTTTTGGTATGGTGAAATATCTTTGAGGTATTCTTAGTAGCTATATATCTGGGATTTCAGGTAGGACTGGTTCTTGTTTTCTGAGAAACTGTCCGGTTGATTTCTAGAATGGATTTACAAGTTTGCAAACCCACCAGCAATGAATGAATGTTCCTTTTTCTATACATCCTCACTAGTACATTCTGTCAACCTGAGGTTTTTTTTTTGTTTTTTTTTTTTGTTTGTTTGTTTTTTTTTTTTTTTTTTTTTTTTTTTTTTTTTTTTTTTTTTTTTTTTCTTAGCTATTCTGATTCGTGTAAGATGGATATCAGGGTTGTTTTAATGTGTATTTGCCTCACCATTAGGAATGTTGAACATTTATTTTAAGTGTTTCTGGGCCATTAGAGATTCCACTGTTGAGAATTCTCTGTGTAGTTCTATACCCCATTTTTAAAAATTGGGTTATTTATTTGAGTTTTGTTTTGTTTTTGCAGTTTAACTTCTTGAGTTCTTTATATATTTTACATATTAATCCTCTCTCAGATGAAGAGCTAGTGATGATCTTGATGGAATTTCTAGGCTTCCATTTTGTCCTATTAAGACTGCCCTTTGCCTTACAGATGCTATTTAGTTTCATGATGACACATTTATTAATTTTTGACTTTAGTACCGAGACATTGGTGTTCTGTTCAGGAAATTTTTTCTTGTGACAATATGTTCCAGATTGTTTATCATGTTCTCTTCTATTAGATTCAGTGTGTCTCATTTTACTTTGCAATTTATTCTTTGGAATTTAGTTTTGTATGGTACAATAAATATGATTTTTTCCACCTGAAGACATCCAGTTCAATCATCACCATTTTTTGAAGATTCATTTCCTCTTCCAATGTATGGTTTTGGCTTCTTTGTCAAATATCAAGTGTTTGTAGGTATATAGGTTCATTTCTGGGTCTTCAAATTGATTCATTTTATCCACCTGTCTGTTTCTATACCAATACTATGAAATTTTAAATACTAGTTTTTTTAGTGTAGCTTTTGGCCAGGGATGATGATACCTCCCTGTTCTTCTACTGTTCAGGATTGTTTTGGCTATCCTGTGTTTTGTTTTTCCTTGTGAAATTGCAGCACAAGGGGAAAGAGGAAGAATAAAGGGAATGGGGGGCAGTATTAGACATAGAGAAAAATGGGAGTGAGGTCCAGAGAGCCAGGAGAATGAATGGAAATATACATCTGCCAGGGGCAGGGGGTGGGGGAGAATTTTTAGGAAGTCCCAAGAAACTCAAGATGAGGGAGGCTCCCAGAAGTCAATTCAGGTGACCTTAGCTAAAATGCCCAACGCTAAGGATATTGACCCTGAAGAGACCATCTGTAGCTAAACAGGATCATCCCCAGTGCAAGAATGGGAACACCAACCCACCTATCAAACTTTTGACCCAAATTAGGCTCTAATAAAAATGTAGGGACAAAAATGGAGCAGATATTGAAGAAATGGCTGAACAGTGACTGGCCCATATTGAGACCAATCTCATGGGCACGGACCAATCTTTCACATGATTAATTGTCCTGTCTAGCAAGAAATTAAACCGGGATCTGGGGAGATCATCTGAAAGAGAAGATAGGGGAAACAGGTGAACACAAAGAATGGCGATCTGTTTATAGTCTGATCAAACCACTTTTTTTTCCCCCACAGGGATTATATGCACATAAAGGGAGGATGTGGAAAAGGGGATGAGGCAGAAGCATAGGTGTTCAGGGGGAGTACAGATATCTTCCAGAACAGAGTATTAGCTGGGTAAAAGTTCAGGGGACAGGCCACTATGACTCCACCTATGCTTCACTTGTCTTTATCTAAGTTGGTAATATCCACCAAGGCTACCTATCTACAAGGTCTATGATGATTCAGGATGGCAATCTTCCACAAAAGCTGCTTGTTTACAATAGCTTATAAACATCTGTTTCAGTGCTTTTCCACAGACACCCAAGACTTTGTGTTAGCAGGAATGTATATCAGGCCTATTGCTGTTTTTAGGCCTATGGCTGATTCTAGGCCTCACTGTATAAGCAGGGCTGCCCCTGACAATTAATAATGCTATGTTGTGATTACAGGCAAGAGCCTTGCATAGAGGCCTATGAGAGGCTCCACCAAGCAGCTGACTGAGACAGATGCAAATACACATAGACAAATGTTGAAAAGAGATCTGGGACCCCTATGGAACTCTTATGGAAAAAATTGTAGACTGTAAAAAAGATGGAAACCCCACAGGAAAACCAACTGTGTCAACTAACATAGACACCTGTGAGATCCCAGAGACTCAGAGACCATCCAAAGAGCATACATGGGCTGGACCAGAGCCCTTGGCACATCAGGTACAGAGTGCTATCATATTCTGGCCTTAGTAGGAGAGGATGTGCCGAATCGTGAGAGACATGATATATCAGGGTAGGGAAACTATCTGAGGTTTCTTTTCAGGATTGAAGAGGAGGCCAGATTGGGGGCAAATCTCTGTGAGGAGAACTGGGAGGGAAGCAGCATTTGGAATGTAAATAAATAAATAAAAACATACAAAATAGAGTAATGAATTCTGAGTTATTTAAACACAATTTCATTGATGTGTATTTAGATTCATTATTATTTGTTATTTTGGCTAAGACAAGCTATCTGAAATAAAATTTATGTAGAAGTATTTTAATCCTTCTACATAAATTCTCTGAGAAATACTGATGTGGTTAAAGTTAGGGTATAAATTGCCTTCCAGACATATATTCTGACCAACAAGTATATGAAGTTGTCTGTACTCTCTTATTCTTATAAGGTTTAGGGTATTTGTGCATATGTCAGAACATAAAGTAATATCTATGTTTGACTATCAAGGGCAGGAAGATATACTTCTTGTCTGTACTTTGAATATCCATTGAACAGTAATGGAGCTTTGCATAATGATATGATGCAGATTTAGGTCTTTCATCATTCTCATGTTAAAGGGATGAGATTATTTAAGTGGAATATGATGACTTTGACTTACATAGATTCAGATTAACCTGAATCTCATGTTTCAATGTAGAAATTTATGCATGATTTAGGATATAAATAAACAAATAATAAAAACACACAAAACTGAGTAATTCATTCTGAATTATGTGAATACAATTTCATTGATATGTATTCAGATTTATAAGTATCAGATATTTTGGCTAAGATAAGCTATTTGAAATGATCATTTATGTGGAAACATTGTAATGTTTTACAGGGATACAAAAAACAGTCATAAGTCAAAACATTTTTAATATCTTGATGGAAACATCAGTTAAATTAGTTATAGCAGACTAGGAAAAATTCTAGGTTTTAGATATTGTCTAATAATATTCTTTTTTCTTTCTTTTTCTTTTTAATTTTATTTAATCTTTTATTTTTTTCACACTCCAGATTTAATAACCTTCCTGGTCCACCCTTTAACTGTTCCCCATCCCATACTTTCTTCTCACCTTAGTCTCCACAAGGATGTTCCCACTTCCCAGTCCAACTCCCACCACCAGCACCTCTACCCCACCAGACCTCTGAACTCCCTATGGGTGAAGTCTCTTAAGGGTTAGGTACACCTACTCAGACTGAACCTAGACCTGGAAGTCCTGTTCAGTATATACGTTGGGGGCCTCATATTTGTTGGTGTATGTTGCCTGGTTGGTGTTCCAGTATTTGAGAGTTCTCAAGGGTCCAGGTTAATTGAGACTGCTGGTCTTCCATAGGGTCACCTTCCTAATCAGATCCATCCAACTTTTCCCTCATTCAATCAGAGGAGGCAGGAGGTTCTTTCTATTGGTTGGATTCAAATACTACATCTGACTATTTAAGTGGCTTGTTAGGTCTTTCAGAGGGTAGTCATGGTAGGTCCCTTTTTGTGAACACTCCATAGCCTCAACAATAGTGTCAAATCTTGGGACATCCCGTTGAGCTGGATCCTACTTTGGGCCTGTTGCTGATTCTTATTTTCCTTAAGCTTCTCTCTATTTCCATCCCTGCAGGAATAATTATGGATCACAGTTTTGACTGTGGGATGGAAACCTTATCCCTCAGTTGATGTCCTGTCTTTCTATTGAAGGTGAGCTCTACAAGTTCCCTATCCCCAATGTAGGACATTTCATTTAAGGTACTTCGCTTTGAGTTCTGAGAATCTCTCAGCTCCCAAGTCTCTGGTATGTTCTGGAAGTTCCTTCTACCTCCTACCTCCCAAGAATGCCTGTTTACTCTTTCTGCTGACCATTAGGGCTTCAGTTCTTTTCCCCCCACCCAATATTAGATCATGTTCCTTCTTCTTTGTCACTGTCCTCTTTTCTACCTAGGTCCCTCCCTTCCTTCCCACTTGTGATTTTTTTCTTCTCCTTCTCAGGTGGAATTCAGGAATCCTCACTTGGGCTGTTCAGTTTGTTACCTTTTTGAGTTCTGTGGATTGTATCTTGGGTATTCTGTACTGTTTTTTCCTTTGGCTATTATCTACTTATTTGTAAGTACATACCATGCATTTCCTTTTGGGTCTGAGTTACCTCACTCAGAAACGTATTTTCTAGTTTCATCCATTTGTCTGCAAAACTCAGGATGTCCTCGTTTTTAATATCCCACTAGTATTTCATTGTGTAAATGAACCCATATTTTCTGTATTCATTCTTCTGTCGTGGGATAACTGGGTTGTTTTTAGCTTATGGTTATCACAAACAAGGCTGCTATGAACATAGGGGGAAAAGTCCCCCTGTGGCCCTGTTTAGGCATCTTATGGGTATATTTTCAAGAGTGGTATTGTTGCATCTTTATGTAGAACTATTTTCAATTTTCTGAGGAACTCTAGATTGATTTTCAGAGTGGTTTTACTAGTTTACAATTCCACAAGCAATGTAGAAGGCTTCCTCTTTCTCCACATTCTTGCCAACATATGCTGTCACCTGAGGTTTTGATCTTAGCCATTCCCAGTGGTGTCAGGTGGAATCTCAGGGTTGTTTTAGTTTTCATTTCTCTAATCACTAAGGACTTTGAACATTTCTTTAGCTGCTTCTTAGCCATTTGAGATTACTGTGTTGTGAATTCTCTGTTTAGTTCTATATTCCAATTTTTCATTGGTTGGTTTGGTTTTTTTTGTGTTTCGGTTTTTGAATTCTTTATATATTTTGGATATTAGCCCTATATAGATGTGGGGTTAGGGAAAATAGTAAAAATGGCCATCTTACCAAAGGCAATCTACAAATTCAATGCAATCCTCATCAAAATCTCAACACAATTCTTCAAAGACATGGAAAGAGCAATTCTCAAATTCATCTGGAAAGGCCAAAAACCCAGAATAGCTAAAACAATTTTTAACAATAAAAGAACTGCTTGGGGAATCACCATCCTTGACTTCAAGCTATACTAGGACAATAGTGATAAAAACTGTGTGTCATTGGTACAGAGACAGACACATTGATCAATGAAATAGAATTGAAGACCCAGAAATAAAACCACACACTTACAGACATTTTATCTTTAAGAAAGAAGCCAAAAATATATAACAGAAAAAAGAGAACTTCTTCAACAGACAGTTCTAACTGTCTGTCTGTATTTAGAAAATTAAAATAGACCCATATTTGTCACCTTTCACAAAGCTCAATTGCAAGTGGATCAAGGTCCTCAACATAAAGTCAGATACACTGAATCTAATAGAAGAGAAAGTAGGAAAGAGCCTTGAACTCATTGACAGGGGAAAATGTCCCAAACAGACTCCAATGGCTCATGCTGTAATATTAGGAATTGATAAATGTAACCTTTTGAAACTGGAAAACTTCTGTAAAGCAAAGGAAATGGACAAATTGGTAACCTACAGATTGGGAAAAAGTCTAGTAATATTCTTATTATTAGAATAATAATAACTTCAGTGTTGGTGGAATCTAATGGTATCTTAATTACTTCCAATTTTAGCTTCATACTTGAAAATATTTGATAGTTTAAGTGAGAATTATTTCTTGGGTATTTGAAAATATTGTCTGCATTTGTTGTTGTTGTTTCAAACAGTGGTATAATCTTCATAAAAGAAGTCATTAGGTTTGTGTTTTGAGAGCTCATAGCTTCTGCTCACTTCCAGTTTTGTATTGGTTTATAACTAATTAAAGATGTGATCTCTCAGTCTCCTAGTTTCTCAACTGAACTTGCCTCTTGCTACCATTCTTTCCACCTGCCATGAAGAATTCATATTTTAAAACTAAAAGTGAAAGTAAGCTATTTCTTTTATGAGTCTAATTTTTGTCATTATATTGTACTATAGAGCAGAAATGTATCTAAGAGTTTGATTACATGGATTGTTGCTTTTCTCTGAATATTCTGTTCATGTTGATTTTGGAAGAATGTGGAAGAATTTGGAACTTTGAGCTAACAGATGGTTGAATCCTGTAAGCAGAGGATATTAGAATGTTCTAACAGGAGCATGGGAGACTAGGAGAAATGTGGATAGTAGAGGTCTGGCTCAATAAGTTTCAGAGAGCAACATATTAGAAACTGGATCATGACTGTGATACTTTGGCAAATAATCTCGCTGCCTTTATTTTTTTTCCCCTTCTACTAAGAACTTCCCTGTGGCTAAACACAAAATTACTTAAACAAAAATGTTGTGGTAGAGAAATTTTCAAGACTATGTAATATTAAGTCTGTTCAATACTTCTTACTGATTTTTCTTATATGAGTCTATAATGAAAAAAGCAAGTCAGGCAGAAAGAAATACAATGCATATAGTTTAGAGTATAAAAGAACGCTTAGTGTTAAGGCTGAGATGTGTGGTGAAAGAGGCTGTAATTGTTAAGGAGATTAGTATCATTAAGCACTTGAACAATGTGGAGGGTGCTTTCAAGGGAAGACCCCACCCACCTAGTCTTCCAACCTGTGAAAGTAAAAGGGCTAAAAATTTTTCTGCTACAAAAAAACCTCAATTTACAGATATAATCCAAGTGGTTCAAGGCCCATCCCACATTGGCAGTCAAACATGGCTGTCATAATTCAGGATGCTTAACCATCGCCAAAAACCATGGATTTAAGTTGCCAGGAATAATACATCAATAGAGAGATGTTTGCATGAACTTTGACAGTCATTGTGCAAATGTAAGCTGTAAATCAAGACTCATTTTAAATGCACTGTTTGCTTTGTCCAAGAAGGAAGGTTAAAAAATAAAATGTTGCAAATCTCTGATACAGGATGTGTATTTTCTCTGATGATGTTCTTAATTTGAGGGCTGGTGGAAGATAAAGTTCTGCTATGTAGCTAAATATTCAAGAGGGTTAACATGATCATTGCAAACTGCTTTGTCATACAAAAGCATGGGCACTGAATGACTACTAAGAGGACTAATGATAACCCAAAATAATTTGGCTCTGGGTCTGTGATATTCTGACTGTTCATAACCATGAAACTCTAATCAGCCAGTGAGCCTTCTAGAGTCATTATTATAAGGTGTGATTTTCTTTCATTTCTGATAACTCACATTCACACAGAAATATTCAAAATACCTTAAAATAAGTTTGAAATGCCATAAAGTATGTAGAGAAAGAAACATAGAAACATAATAGCAATTACAAGCCCACGATATTTTTACTTTACAGTCTTTAACATAAAATGTGTTTAGTTTCTCAATTCTCTTAAAGAACCAAGACTGGTAATTTGAATATGAATGCCCCCCTTAAGCTCATATATTTGAATTCTTAGTCACCAAGAAGAGGCACTACATAAAAGGATTAAAGAAATAGAAAGTATGGTTTTGTTGGAGAAAATATGTCACTAGGGGTGCGCTTTGAAGGTTCAAAAGCCTATGCCAAGCTCAGAATCTTTTTTTCTTCCC
Source organism: Rhabdomys pumilio (assembly GCA_030674055.1). Lineage (NCBI taxonomy): Eukaryota > Metazoa > Chordata > Mammalia > Rodentia > Muridae > Rhabdomys > Rhabdomys pumilio. The sequence continues at coordinate 15,884,116 of JANHMN010000009.1, forward strand.
TCTGCCTTTGAATGAGGGTATAGCTCTCAGCTACTTTTCTGTGGATTTTTGACTCACTCTTCTCTATTCCCAAGCCTGCCTGCCTGCTGCTGTGCTCCCCAACATGATGATAATAGTATCACCTCTGAAAATGTAAGCAAGTCCACAAATAATTTTGTTTTTGAGAGTTGCCTTGGCCATGATGTTTCTTTACAGAAATAAAACTGATTAAGACATTGACCATTCCAGATCATGGTGACAAGGTATTTGTTATTTTAGAGCTCTGGAAACAGTGTATCAATGTGTGGTGCTTGAACATGCTAAGCAATTTGAAGTGAATAAATTTGTCTGTGAAACAAGGTTTCTAACCTTCTACATACCCCCACCCTGCCTCTTTTCTTTCTTCCCAAAGCTTAGAAATCGTGACTCTGAGTGTTCTTTGCTGTCTCTAGGAAGATTAACTCTCAGTAAAGACTGAAATGCCTATGTCAGAGATTGTAGATGACATTTATCTATAACAATTTTCTATGCCTTGGAGTCACTTATCCCTTTTAAAATCTATAGTTATCTAAGTGACTGCACAGGTCTTTCACTAGTCTGTTTTTTGCTGAACTGTTCCTTTTACAAGTTTACTTCAAATTCCAGAGCCATAGATCTGACAGACAAATATTTTACAACATACTGAAATAAGTTTTACCTAAGCATGGTGTGTTTCCTGGCCTCAATGTCACCCTGTAACTAGTTCTAAGGTGATGCTCTATTGTGCAAATCATGTCAGATTCTAGCTGTCCTGGCAGGAATGGTTTTATTTGAAAGAGACAGTTTTACCACTCTTTAGAGCTATTAAACTATTAAAAAAATGTACCTCAAAAAAGTTATTTATGTACTCTTATGCTGGAAGAAGGAAAGTCTGAGGCTCTCAGATGGTATTCATATGGAGGAACATGTCTAACATAGAATTACAGCTTGTCAGATAATGTTACTGGAAAGACTTCAGCTGAGATTAGTGATGGAATGGACCAGACATTTCTGGGGGACATCTTACTTATGTATAACACTTGCTTTCTCTATAAACCTCAAGCCCAATTTATGCATTTGAATATGAACTGGAAGGCTAAATGGATATATTTGTTCTTTTTCACAATATGACCTCTCTCCCTCAACATCAGTCTTGTTTTTATTTACTCACAAAAAGAAAGATGTCATACTAGACACAGCAATAATTCAAACAGTCAGAGCTTAATTGGAATAGAGAAGGAAGCATGGCCACCCATATAGACAAAGAGAGTTCCTAGCAAGCACCAACAGCCTCCACCATGACATGCTCAGTATTTATATTCTTCTCTTAAACATTTTCTCATCATTTGTTCCCTCAACGTGCTCCTTTCTAGAAAAGAGCCTTGATTTATTTGGAAACATATTTTTCCCATTACTCTTTCTGTTATAAACAGCTGTGTAAAATGCAAGAATATGTATAGGTGTAAGTGTCTATGAAGTTGAAAAATTTCATAGGGGAAAGGGTAGCAGTATTGTGTGCATACTCTACTAAACAAAAACCTAAGGCTGCTTTTGGCAGACATTTAGAGATCATTAGCATCTATTCTTCCCTAAACCCTATTTTGTAGACCTACAGTACTTTGTGGTCCAGCTAGGGAGCCTACCACATATTCTTGTTCACATCCTACTTTGGTGATCTACTGGTCAGTTCCCTCTGTAACTAAGCTGTCTGAAACATTGAATATATTTCTTTATTTCTGAGTTTCACTTTGACTTTGCAATTAGTCTATTGAAGGTCAGCTGTCTAGTCTGGCTTGATAGCACTGCTAGAGTTGAAATCCTGATATTCATAATACGAATAACAGAAATTTGTTTTTTTTTTCAAACTGCAAGCCAGTCATTAGATGTGTCCTCCCTGTGTATTGCATCAGAACAAACTCTTTTAGTTCCATCATTGATTTCTTACATTTATTTTTTTGGGTGAAGTGTGTCTGACTCTAATCTGTTAATGTCCCCAATAAAGTCACTGGCATAAAACTCAAGCAATAAAATTATTTTTCTCTGTGTCACTCACTGATGACATACCCAACTTCCCTGACTCATATGAAAGGTGCCCCAGCCCACGGGGATTCGATGAATCTCCCTAGGGAAGGGGGAGAAAGAATGAAGGGACAATCACTCCTGCGATCACCATTTCTAAGGGCTTATCAGTATCTGTACCAAAATGAAGACCTATTCTTTTGGCTATCTGACTCAGGACAGCCTGTAACTTTTTGTAGTAGGCAACCTGTTTAACCTGCTTTGTAAGCAGCTTTGTTGGTTCCGAGTTTCTAAGCTAGAGTCATGTCACATGACTTGTCTCAACACTACTTACACACTTTTTTCTTTTCAAAAATCTCAGCGCTATTCACTCACTATTTTTTTAAATAAAAAATATATAATTATAACTCTCAGGTGAATAATCTTGCTGGGGCTGTTTGTCCAGCTGCCATGGTTCAGGGAAGATGTCTTTCTCCTCTGCCAGCTTTTTAATCACCTGGGCTCTACCTATCTTCATTGTTGGCTGGTGGGAAACCACCAAGTTGTCATGGGTGGGCCACCTAAACCAAAATGCCCCTCATCAAAGGACTCACCCACCTTTCTGCTCTGTAGCAGCACTCATCATCTGCTCTATCTCTTTCTCTGCCGGTGATCATGTTATCTCTTTTTAACTCAGGACATTTAACACAGTAGTTTCAGTCCAAATTACGTTAAAGTCCAGGAACATATAGAACAACAAAAACACAGTTTGCCAAGAACACAGAGAAAAACAACACAGACAGCTCACTCCTGTCATGGGCGGCACAAAAACCAGGTGATACAGACAGTTCTCGCCCCTGCCATGGGTTCAGAGACCAAGTTACACAATAAGAATATAGAAAGACTGTCAGAAATCTGCCTGCCTCTGCTTCCCAAGTAAGACTCTAATAACCAGACAATGTGGCCAGTCTTCACAGATTCAGATTTAACAGATTCAGACGACTTGGCCAGCCTATGGTGGACCAAGTCCAACAGATTTCTAACACACCAGCAATGAGCAACACAAAAATAGACACACTGCCATGAGAGCACTGCAAATGAGAGCACAACAACCGCTGTCCTAGGCAGTGGTGGCCATTCCTGACCTTTTGTTAACACACAAAGAGACTAACAAAAACCCATCTTAATCTCCAGTGTCAGCCTAGAGGGATTCCACATCCTCTCTGGCACCCAGATGGAACCTCCAGATGTCTCTGGGGGGGGGGTTCCCTGTCCTCCTGAGATGTTTCTCAGAGTGCAGCAGCTGGTGATCCCACAGCTGGTCACCTGTTTGTCTCCTCCTGAGACAGAAATGGTTTACTGCCTCTCACGAGATAGAAACAACTACCAGTCCAAACAGAAAGTGCACTTTTCAGAAACCAAATAATTCAGACAGACGGGCACAAGAGAAACCAAACAACTTAGACAAACCTAGACAAACCAGCACATGAGAAACCAGACAATTTAGACAAAGTGTCACACAGCTACCCGACAGAATTCCGTGGGTGAAATCCTACCTCCAAGTGGGTTCTTGGAGATTAAGGTGGTCACAACTTCCCGGCCTATGCACCAAAATATAAGACCCCCCCAGGAAGGGAGGAAATACCTCAAGCCTCAGGAATTCAAGGCCACCCCAATAACTCACAAGACACTATTCTTGATGCAACAGCAAGAGGTATATTTCTGGGTCAATCGACTGAGTCCAAGACTTGTGGCCCACGCAGGGGCAGAAGATTGGCGACCTCCTGGACTAGAAGTGGAGGACTTATATAGAACAGAACCACAACCCAAGGGGGTGAGAGGGTTTCCAAGGAAACATAACATAAAAATAGTGGAAAATTCTAGAGGAACCCAACCTAAGTGAGTCAGGGTCAAGTGGAAAACACTCTGTATACTCATTTTTCTCAAAATTGTGGTCTTGCCATGTCACTGAGGCATTGCCCTGTCATTGAGGCCTTGTCCTGTCACTTGCTCAACTATTTCTCAGTTGCTCTGGACACGGCCCTGCCCTGTCATTGTGGTCACTAGTTTGTCAGCATCACCTAGATGACTTGCATTCCTCTCTTCACTTTGTGGTTAGCTGGTTCCTGAAACCGGCCAGTCTACATTTTTGGCCTGCTTCAGAGAAAATTTTTTATGCCCTTTGAAGTGAAGCCTAAAGAATAGCCTATATACATTATATAAAATGATTTTTATAATTTTTCACTCTACATTTGTTTGAGGTATATGTGAACACATGAGCATGCATATTATAAGCCTTAATTAATTCCAGGAATTTGTAAAATCTATGATAAACTTTTCCACAACTCCAATAGGATTGGTCTATAGTAGACATGAAAAGATAGATTTCAGATTATTCCATACTTCTATTATGAAAATATAATACATGTGGGAATTAGTATAGGCTCATGTTCAAGTTGGAAAGATAGCTCATCAGTAAAGATATTTGCTATCATGCATGATGACCTGAGTTCCATTCTCAGAACCAACATGCTAGAAAAATACAACCAACTCCTACAAATTGATTCTCTAATCTCCATATACAGCACACACACACACACACACACACACACACACACACACACAAAGACATATGCACACACAATGTTAAAAAAGATATTTTTGCAAAAAATTTTACAGTCAGTGTACAGAACAGTTAATTTTTTTCCAATGCTTGTGGTTTTAAAAGTAAAGCCACAGATGATGGGATGAAAAGGTTGTTGGAAGCAAAGCAATAAAGAAAAACTAAAAGAGAACAAACCATCAAAGCTGTTAAGGCTTAAATGCTGACTTCAATTCCAACAATTTCTGGCATGCTTGAAAGCAGCTGACATATTGTTCCTCTATTATATTTGTGTTTTCACGCTTCCTGTGATCTTTCAGATGAGGGAAACAGAGATAGAAATAAAAAAAGAAAAAATTGCCTTTTCACAATATATTGAAAATATAAAAAAAGGAACAGGAAGAGAAAAGTGCTGATAATGTCCAGAAGAGTGTGTCCTTCGTCAGTCTCACAAACATCACTGGGCCTCACTTTTTTTTTTTTTTTTTCACAGAAAACGAATGCTGTCATTTTGCCTTACTACTTCTTACTTCCAGTCAAGGATACTGATCCTTGGATTTTAGAACTATTTCTCAGAATACACATCTTCTTCCTATGAAAATTGTAGTAATTCTGTGTGTTGTTGATCTAACAAAATGCCTTTAAAAAGTAACTTAAGAGTCATTAGCTCACAGCTCAAAGGAGCTACTCTATCATGGTGAAGGAGACAAAATGCCATGGGATTGAGAAAACTGTTTGAATTGTATCCACAGTCAGGAACCAGAGGGTTAGAGGGATGAGAGGTGAATTCTGTGCTTGGTTCATTGTCCTTTTTATTTGGTGTGGACCAAAGTTCATAGAATGGTGCTGCCCAGAGTTAAAGTAGGTCTTCCCAATTCAAATATATATATATATATATATATATGATCTGTCACAAGTATCCCAGTATCTAACCTAATTTAGATATTCTACAATGCCCAAGGTCAGAGGCTTAGCTCTTGTAATGTTCTACCTGCTGTAAACTGTCAATAAAAACCATCACAGTGATCTAATATACTGCTTTGTAATGGGAGTTTTGCTCTCTCTTATGAAGGGACAAATGATCTTAGGAAACAGATGTAGGAGTAGCTGGCCTCCCCAGATGTTGTTTGCAAATGTAATGATTTGAGATGTTGACTGGGGATCAGAAGAGAGGCCAGAATTGTGGAGTTGGGAGCTTATTGATTAGACTTCAGTATCCTGCATTTATGTGGTTATTTTTGGTTTCATGGAATTAATGACAATCCAGGTGAGAGGATAAATGTCAGGTAAAAAAGGAGATGCTGAAGACTGAAATTATAGCAGAGATATTGTAGAAATTTCAGTAGGGGTTGCTTTGAAACTGTCCTTTTCTCTACCCATTGTCTTGATTTAATCCAGTTTCCTCCCTTAGATTGTGAACATTTAATACTTAACAACTCATCAAATTCTAGAGGTGGGATGCCCTGAAGGTTTATTTTTATAGTAGAGATGGAAGTTACTCCAGGTAGGAAGAAGCAGCTCAAAATAGAAAAGGGAAATTCTTTTGAGCTAAAGGAATGGCCTGGTGGTTAAGAGAACACACTGCTGTTGCAGAAAATGGAAGTTTGATTTTCAGCACCCAAACTTGGTAGCTCAAAACACCCTGTGACCATAGCTCCAGGGAATCTGACACTCTCTTCTGGCCACTTCCAGCATTGTACTGACAACATACATACTCACACATAGAAAGAGAGAAAAAGAGAGAAAGAGGGAGAGAGGGAGAGGGAGAGAGAGACAGAGAGAGAGAGAGAGAGAGAGAGAGAGAGAGAGAGAGAGAGAAAATAAATCTTTAGAAAAATAATTACTACTTAGGGTAACAAGGATTTCTGTGGTTCTGACCATCAGCAGAGGCTTTTTGGGAAACAAACATGGTATTTATCTAATCAATCCAGATAGAATTTGGCCAAGAGAGCCTGACATTTGTTATTTCTTACCTAATGTTTTTCCTTCCTCCTTTGTAATACTTAAGTTACTGTCATTATTGTGAAGATAGGCTACAGGATACTAGCTTCTCTGCTCCTTCCCAACATAGCCACACAAACTCAATTCCTTCTAGCTATTCTCATTTTACATCTTATCCAATGACTCTCAAGGAACCACATGTGTGAACCTGGTCTGTGGACCCCATACAGAGGCACTTTTCCTTGAACTCTGGAAACAAAAAGTAGATGTAAGCGCAGCATATATGAACCAATCTAGTAGAAACAGAAGACTCAGTTTTTATGATAATTCATCATTTACTTTCTTGAGTTTTCTGGAACATTTGTTTGTAAAATTTTGAAAGACAATTATATATGATAGTTTTTACATTCAAAGCAAATGTAAATAATTGCTTAGTTACATGGCACTTCACACTTTTATCTAAATAGATACTCCTCTTTTATCAATGTACTTAGTAAGCTTAAACCTGGCCTGTACATACATTATACACATACTCCTTTCCTAACAGTGTGCCTAGCAACTGAAGATTTTACCTGCATCAGGATACTCCATTTAAAATACTGAAGAAAACTGTTTCTTCTTGACAGGCCTACGTTGATGCTCTATTTTAATTTAAAACTTCCAGGAATGTAACTTGGAGATACAAGCAATTAATCTATCTCTCCTTGTTTGATTTGTTGTGAAAATATTTTCTATGTAAACTTTCACAAAAAAGCCTCTATTTACTATCCTATGACTATGAAGCATATGATTAAAACAAGATGAAACAAAATCATAAATAATCCAAGCCTATCAATCAAACTAAAAACTCACCAATATATGTTCCATACTAAACAAATCTTTCTCTTCAACCCAGTAAAAGTGCCCCCAGACAATACCCAAAACTCTTGAGTGCCCTATATCATGTGGTTTGCAGTTGCTCTTGATAGAGTTTTTCTGATCTATACTGTCAGATTGCTTTTGAATGAAGTTTCCTTGCTATTTCCCTGTTTGTACTTCAGTTCCTTGAATAAGCCACCAGGAACCTGCAATACATAGTCTAATAGATTTATAAACCCTTTTGAACTTCCAGCCACTTTGAGATCAATAACAGTTGCAGCCTCAGACAATGCTGGTGGTTTCAATGCTCAAATGTTCCTCACAATGTTATAATGATCCCTTCTCAAACCTACCAATCTCACTGTTCTAAATTGTGAGGCACTTAAAGGCAGGGAAAATGGCTCATTCATTTAAATGACACTGAGAAAGTAAGAGAGCTATTACCACAGAAAGGAACTCAGTACTGGCCAAGGGATCATGACTTCAAGAATATGAGGAAGAAGGTTTTTAATAGACAATGCTAATGACCTTACCTACAAAATAAAGGTGTTATCACTTGTGTAGGATCTGAATAATTAAAAAATTGAAAGACTGGTGGAAAGAATGTAAGAAGCTATTTGATGTCTGGGAAAGATTTTAAAAACGCCAAAGGGACAGATAAATGAAGCTTTTTATGTATTTGAAGAAAGAATAAGGATAAGTCTAAAGTCTAAAGAAACTACACAAATGGAGGAAAAAAGGCAACAGTGAAAAGTAAACAGGATTAAGGATATAAGTGATGTTTTATTTGATCCATTTGATTGCACTAAGAGACACTTAGTAGGGTTGCAAAACAAAGTTGGTGTGTTTCTGAGACTACAAAGATGATTGACTGAAGATGTAAGATAACCACTATTGTATGTGTCAGTGTGCCCTTCCCCCAGGCCTGAGCAGGCCTGCAAGTCATTGACCATAACAAGACCAAACAACAATAGGACCTAGAGGGAGGCATTGCCTTGCTAGTCTTGGCACCCTGAGGTCTGCTACAGAGCTATGAAGAATGGACTGCCTGCTGAGCTAGCCTTGACACCTTCCAGACTACTATCTCCTCACCTAGCTTCTAGGCGGTACCGAGAAGAGACTCTGGGAGGTGGGGCTTCCCCTTTATATGTGAAAGCAAATTATTAAACTTCAGGCCTTGATCAGAATACTTTGTCTTGGCCCCACGTTTCTCTCGCCCTCCTTCCCGTTAATTCCTAGGCTTCGTCTCAGGAGAACCTGGTGATCGTGGCTGCAGGCAGCTACAGAATGGCACCCACCTGTGGAACCTGAGAAAAGAAGACCGGTAGAGGAAAACTGTCTTGGGTGGAGCTCCACGGAAAATGGAAGAAGAAAAAATAAAGTGTCCGGAAGCACTTGGTAAACCAGGAATGCCACTGATGCTAGCTAAGTTACGGCTGTGTTTACAGGAAATACGCATGGATACGGGGTCTAGAATTGAGCGAGTATTGAGCCAATGCTAAGCTCTTCTAGGGAGAATGGCAGTGAGTTGAGGATAGGAGAAAATTTGGCAAGCCGGAGCCTGGCGGCCTTAAACGAGAGGAACTGAGTTTAAAAGAATTTGAAAAACAAAAAAGGGCAGAGCACTGAGTGGTATCCATAATTCTGCCTTCCTTGTTTGTCCCTTGGCACGCCAATATCCACGTGTCTCATTGTGTGTCTCATTGTATGAATGATTGGTGGTCTATGTCTTGTGACGTTCTGTGTTTAATGTTCAAAAGATCGTTTAAATTGCTTGATTCAACCCTTGCTCAAGTTTAACTTGGTTTTCAAAGGCAGTTTTAATATGCAGAACAGCGGCTGGTAAGTTTGCTTAACACCTGTAGCTAAGAGTCGAGCTGAGCTGGAGAAGCCCTTCTAACAGTTGATTGTCAGTATAAGCTGCTTTTAAAGGGAGCAGCAGTTTTCTTAGATTCAGTAAGGAAGCTAAGAGTGGTTTGTCTTAGAAAAATCTCTGTGACTAGGTGCTTCTCTCTTGAAATTACAGCTAGAAAAAGCGAGAAATTTTGTTTGGTCTAAATATATAAGATGTGTTGTCACTTCATTTTTGTTTCTAATTGGTTTTTAAGGTATAAATATGTTCTACATGTTTTGGTTATAGATTTTCGGCCTATAAGTTATTGGGTATGATTATAAAATTTTACAACCTTGGTAACAAAGGTTGACTTAAGATTGGTAACTCAGGGCTGGAGTCATTCAGAAACCAGATGTGTAAAGATAAGATTTAAGAACAGTGTCTCTTTAGTGAGATATTAAAGACTGCACTATCGTGCATTCATATATAAGAATTGGCAGCAAAACCTTGTAACATAAAGGTAATCTACTTGGTGTTGATTTTAGAGAAAATAGATTGCTTACATCTTTAAAAATTGGTTTTGTTTCTCAAAATTATGATTATACTGTAATGTTGCAAAAGAAGAGTAAAAACATAGTCAAACTGCCAATATTCCATTCGCTACAGTTGGTAGTTCAATTGAGAGTTTGAGATGTTTTGATTTGCCCATGTTTACAGAAAAAGATATATGTATCTTTTAAATTTAAGGTTAAAAAAATAAATTGCAGAGCAGTTCAGGCCTACAAAAAAGTCCAGGCCTCAGAAAACAGGCCAGAGATTAAGAAAATTTACATTTGAATTAAGACAATGCAGACTGAGCTCTGCAGAAGCTCAGGTTTCTTTTGTCCTGGGTCTTCAGGACCAGATCCTAGAAATGGGTGCGGAATTTGTCTTTTGCCTTGCTTGTTTCTTGCTGGAGGAGGGGCAGATCTAAGTTCCAAAGACTTTTAAAAGTCTGTGGGCTGAGAGTTATGATTATGCTGGAGACATTAAAATTGTGCCTACTTCCCTCCATGAGTTATAACTGTACCTGCTGACAAAAAACTATTGTTCAATTTGTTTCAATTCCTTTTGCTTCTGCTTCTTCCAAAGTTGTTAAAAATGAGATACTTTTGGTTCCTCTAATATATATAACAATATTTAGAAGACAAGGTTGGCTTTTATCTGATACTCTCAGTCAACAAAAAAAGATTGGTTATTAAATTAGTCTAAAAGAAAGTTCAAACTTAAGATTTATGAAATTAATGAGGCATTGCAGCCTAACTTGCCTACTCCAGCTGCCATTCCAGTAAATATATATAGAATTATTAAAGATATAAAAGATGTTTTTATACCATTCCTTTACTTTTCTGGTAAAGGTGAGAGGTTTACATTCAGTAAATTTATTTGTAATTTTTAAGAGCCCATGAAGTGATATTGTTAGAAATGTTTGCCTCAAAGAATGGTAAATTGCTTTATAATATACATATAGTTATTTTGCTAAAAATTAAGAGTTAAAATCTTTTAGTGTATATTATTCATTGTGTGATACTTTATTAGCGGATTTCTCTCAAGGAGTTTTTCTACAAGTCTTTGCTCCAATGTAACGAGCTTTAAAAATTTTGGAGTACTTGTTACTCCAGAAAAGATTCAAAGGCAGTATCTTTTCAATATTTGAGACCTCAGTTATATCCTAAACAGATTGTGACACAGAAAATTCTAATAAAAATATATGATTGGGGCTAGAGAGCTGGTTCAGCTGTTAAAGGCTAGACTTATAATTAAAAATATAAGAATTGAATTCCCAGCAACCACATAGTGGCTCACAACTATTTGTGGTGGGATCTAGAGCCCTCTTCTGACTTGCAAGTGTACATAAATCAAGAAGATGGTTTGCTTTTGAATTGATTTGAGTTTAATGGTTTTTAAAAGTTGTTAAGAGATATTAATTGGCTAAAATCTTATCTTAAGCTTACCGTAGGAGGATTTAAACCTCTGTTTAATATTTTCAAAGGGATACAAGTCCTAATTCCCCTTGACAATTAACTATAAATGAGAGATAGCTTTGCTGAAAGTACAGTAAACTGTTGGTTATCAACAGATAAATTATATAGACTATATAAATTGTTGACTGTTTGTGTTATTACTACTCATATGCCTACAGCAGCCCTTTGACAAAAGAAACCATTAATGTGGATTCACCTTTCTTCATTTACAATTAAAGTTTAAACATCCTATTATAAAATTATAATTGTGTTAATACAAGATTATATGATAGAATCCTAAAAGCATTTTGGATAAAAGGTTTATTCCTTATTCCAAATAACGATTAAATTAGTTATTGAAAAATAATCGTATTTGGACTATTACATGACAAACTTTTTAGACAAATTTGATAATCATTTGTTACAGTTTTTCTCTATGCATGCTTTTATATTTCCTAAAATTTATTATGAATGCAGCCCATAGAAAAAATGTTTGCTATATTTACTATATTTACAGATGCCTCATCTATTGAGAAGACAATATATGTAATTAAATCACATGTTTATTTTCTTGAGTTTCCCCTGCTTCAACAAAATTAAATTATGTGTTGTAGCCACTGTTTGATATGCTGAGAAATCAAACTTTCAATTTATATACTCATAGCCAGTATATGGCTCATGATTTATTATTGCTTAAAATTGTTTCTTTCTTAGATATAGCTAATTCTCAAATTTTATTTATAAAATACAGGTTAATTTATGAAACATATACTGTTTCTTAACTTCATAAGACATTTAAAAGCTCATTGGATTGCCTGAACTCCAGGACAATGCCAGAGCAGATTTATATACTAGACATATTCTAGGCCTTTCAAAAATAATTGGCCGTACAATCTTATTCTTTACAATATCAAATAATAATAGCTTGAGGCAATAATTTGTCATTTCTAGAAAGTGTGCAAGTTAAATTACAAGAGCTTGCTCTCAGTATCTTCAATTTTTTCATAATGGTATTAAACCTTGAGGACTTATATATAATCAATTTTGACAAATAGATGTTACTCATTTTTGATTTAAAAAATTAAAATATATACATGTGACTTGATACCTTTTAACCCTTTTAGTTGCAAATAGTTTAACAAGAGAAGCAACTAAATACAATTAGTTATTGCCTATATTATTTTCCTATACCTGGTGTTCCATATCAGACTAAAATTGATAATGGAACTCTCTATCACAGTTATTTACTACAGTCAAACATTTGAGATGTTTTGTTGACAATTTAATATTACTGATAATTCCTTATTATCCTCAAGGACAAAAAATTGTGAAAGAGAGATTATGAAACTTTAAAATAATATCTTCATAACTCTCTAAATGTAGGAAAAGCCGCTAATGGTGTTTCTTCACTGGTTTTACAAGTAATTCTAAAAAATTGGCTTTTTTAAACTAGAAAAGGGGAATTGTACCCCATAAGGTCATCAAAAGCACACCTTGCTTTTTTCTTGTTTTAAATTTTCTGCAAACTGATGCTAAAGGTCAGTCTGCAGTGGATCGCCACTGGCATCCCGTTACTTCCAACTCATTTGTCTTGTGTAGAGACCCCTTAACTAATACTTGGTGTAGTACTGATCCTGTTCTAATTTGGGGTCATGGGTCAATCTACATTTTTCAAAAAGAGAATGGAGCCTGATGGCTGCCTGAAAGACTGGTCCTCAAGTGGCCACAGATTTTTGAGCCTAATAATTATTATTCTAATTATAAAGATGGCTCAAAATCTTTACCAATCAGCTGATTTAACTTGACATATAATCTCCACTCTTACTGGAGAGTGTTGTTTTATCATTACTTAAAGCCACCCACTATATACCTGGTGGCCAGACTTTGTGTCTGATCCCTGCTAATTAGCAGTTGGATTAGATACTGAAATACTTCCACTTCAAACCTTATTTTCTGCATTGCTTGGATAATCATGTTGCTTTTAACCTTTGAACCTTATATTTTAAGCAGATTGATTGCCCTCGCACAGGATCGCCCTCAGCAATCTCAGCTATTCATCTGGCAGTTACACATCACTGTGAAGAATTGAATCTAGTGCATGCCCACAGGTCCTTTGGTCTGAATGTGGTCTGGGTCTAAAGAGTGTGCCAACGATGGCTGGTTAGTCAATGACGGGTAAGAGTGTTTTGAGCTCCTATAAACCTAAGACAGAGGCATATATCATGAAGCTATGTATGTTTTCCTCAATGACGGGTAACATAGGAATAATTTTCAGCTCGCATAAACCTAAGACAGAGGCATACATCAATATGCTATGTATGTTTTCCTCGATGACGGGTAATATAGGAGTAATATAAATGCCAACCTAAGACAGGCACGGTTGCCCGTCCACTCTAGACCCTAGACGGGATGAAATATTGTGCCCCGTCCAGATATTGGCACTGCCATCTTAAAAAATTAAGGGGGGAATGTGCCCTTCCCCCAGTCCTGAGCAGGCCTGCAAGTCATTGATCACAACAAGACCAAACAACAATAGGACCTAGAGGGAGGCATTGCCTTGCCAGTCTTGGCACCCTGAGGTCTGCTACAGAGCTAAGAAGAATGGACTGCCTGCTGAGCTAGCCTTGACACCTTCCAGACTACTATCTCCTCACCTAGCTTCTGGGTGGTACCGAGAAGAGACTCTGGGAGGTGGGGCTTCCCCTTTATATGTGAAAGCAAATTATTAAACTTCGGGCCTTGATCAGAATCCTTTGTCTTGGCCCCATGTTTCTCTCACCCTCCTTCCCGTTAATTCCTAGGCTTCGTCTCAGGAGAACCTGGTGATCGTGGCTGCAGGCAGCTACATGTCAGCATCACAGTATCTGGGTGCACACACTAAATAAAAAAGAAAAACGAGGTAGCTGTCTTATTACCAGTGTCCTCTCTCTCTCTGCTTCCTGACTACAGAGACTATAGATTCAGAATAATCAGTTGCCTTACCCTCATGCTCTACTTACCATGATGAACACCAAACCATGAATCCAAACAAACTTTCACTCCTTTAGTTTCTTCTTTTGGATTACATAGATATAAGAAGGTAAACATAAGAAACATTAGGGTATGTTATTCAAGTTGGATACAGAAAACAATATCTATCCTGGGGCCCAGTTTTTATGTTGTGTTGAACTTGTGGCATGGAAAACATCTTCTGCTTGAAATAATATAAGAACTAAGACATGACATCAAAATTTTCTCAGCAGCAAAAGAAGACATTATTGCACGCTTTGTTCCTTAGTGAATGGTCCTATAAGACACTCATTTATTTGTCTATTTATAACATTGTTGAGTGTTTGTTTATAAGGGTTTGAAAAATTGAAACCTTACCTATAAATGTACATACTTTGATGGTTGGAAAAGTGATGATTAATAACTTCCACTTTAACTTATATTTACTGGTTTGTTGATTTTTATTTAGTGTTTTATGTTGTTGGAGGGATTTCTCCATGAAAGTCAGAGGACATCTTGCTGCAGTTGATTTTTCTTTCTGTTATGAATGGGTACTATGGATCAATATCAAGTTGTATGATATGGATATGCAGGAAGCACACATACCCTCTGAGTCATCTCATTGACTCATTTTATTTCTAAATAAAAGGGACAGAAAGTACTAAGAAGCATATAATTGGAAATTTCTCAATATCTAGACTTTACATTTTATTTAAAATTATATGTATGTGTATGTATGAGCTGATGTCTATGTAGTCCAGAAGAAGAAACTGGATCTTCCAGAGCTGCAGTTACTGGTGGT
This sequence comes from Rhabdomys pumilio, assembly GCA_030674055.1. Lineage (NCBI taxonomy): Eukaryota > Metazoa > Chordata > Mammalia > Rodentia > Muridae > Rhabdomys > Rhabdomys pumilio. The sequence goes on from JANHMN010000009.1 coordinate 15,899,139, forward strand.
TGGGAACTTTTCAACAAACATGCTGGAAATGAAGACTCAATAGATCTGGAATCTTCCTGGACCAGAGTTATTCAAATTTTTTACCTTCAGAAGATATGAGTGTAGGCAATTCAAATATCAAGATATCCTATATTTGACCCAATACTGCACTTGACTGCTATATTAAATTCAGTATGACCTCAATTAAAACTTCTGTTTATCACTCATATTTTCATAAATATCTCTACAGGCATTCAGAAACCTTAAATGAATATACAATAAGAAGTTCCAAAAAGGATGAGATGGCTCACTCAGTAAAGTGCTTGCTATGCATTAGGATCTCTGTGCCATCCCAAGCAGTAATGTAATAACATTGGTCTTAATTATGTTCTTAGAATACTTGTTCGAGGGATTCAGAGATGGCAGGATCTTTAGTCAGTAAGGTTTAATTCAACTTAAATTTCTCTGTAGCAGTCTTTGAAGACATAATGTATACAAAACAAAACAGCTGAATCTCACTAGCCAACTAGCTAGACTATTCAGAAAGTTTCAGTCAACCAGTGATGTCCCAACTTATAATAAGCAAACAAACAACAACTACAGTAATAAAGCATTGGGAGATTCTGAGGAAAAGCACCATTGTTTACCTCAGCTCTCTACACTCAAGTACATGCATATACATACACATGAACACACACACACACACACACACACACATACACACACACACACACACACACACACACACACACCTAGAGGTAATCCTGCACATAAGCAAGTGTTTCTAACACGTTATAATTCTTTAAAGTCAGCAGTCTAAAACCATAACAAAGTCTCTGTGGTAGAAGTGAGTGGGAGTTCCTTTCCTTGAGAACATTAAATCATCTCTGTGCTCTTCCCCCAGGCCAGAGGAGTCATTTAAAACAGTAGACCAAAACAATAGGACATGGGAGGCATTGCATTTTGTTGGCCTTAGAGCCCTGCAGTTTGCTACAGGAACTAGAAGAATGGACCGCCTACTGAGCTTGCCTTGACACCTTCAGGCTACTATCTCCTCACCCAGCCCCTGGGCTGAATCAGAGAAAAGACTCTGGGGGGGGGGGCGCAGCTTCTCCTTTGAATGTGGAAACAAAATATTATACTTTGGGCCTTGATCAGAATATGTTGTCTTGGACCCATGCTTTTCTCACCCTCCATTCCCCTTTCATTCCCAGCCTTCCTCTCAGGTGAACCTGGTTACTTGTAGCTGCTGGCGGTTACACATCTCCAGTCATCTGAGTTTGATTTCCATTATAAAGTAAGAAAACACACAAGGAATCATCTACAAACATAGTTATAGGGTATAATAAATGGGCAAAGTGTATGTGTGTGTTTTGTAATAAATTACACACTTTTCAGGATAATTGACTTTGGAAAATTGTTTTGCAGAATGAGTTCTACTATTGAAGGGATTTCTCTCAAATGTATACAATTTTACAAGAAAATAATTAAACTGCTTCTCAATTGTAAAATAATGGCCAGTGAGAAGAAAAGAAAGATCCAGTCATTATGCTTGACTCTGAATTAGTTACCAGCCATGATAAAGGCTGGCATAAGAAGTCTAAGTATCAAAAGTGATGTATATTCCTCCTGTTATTACTGCTATAGTCCAGCTTTTCTTTTTTGTTTGGTAAATGTATGTGCATGAATGTATGTGCACATGACTGTAGATGCTACAGGTAAAAATAAAGTGGCATAAACTATGTTTCACTATAACTACCTTTATATATTTTGAGATATAATCACTCACTAAAATGAAAGGTCAATGATTGTCCTTGAACAAATAGCCAATGAGCCCCAGGGATCTTTCTATTTCAACTCTTTCTCATTATCATGAGTATATTTACCTGAGCATCCTAGGAATCTGAACTCAGGCTTTCATGCTTCTTTGACAAGCTTTTCACCCACTTAGTTATTTTTCCAGTTTTATTGATTTTACTGTTAAACTATGAATTTCTCTTAATAGTTAATCCAAGCCAGTTTATTGTATTGTTACTCCTCAGAAGTAGCATAATGTCCTCATGAGCTGATACCAACTGATTGAGAAGCCACCTGATTGATGTCTTCTGTAGGATAGGATGCAGACAAGGCTCACTCAATATTTGAGTTTGGGATTGTGACAGCCATGGGTACTGCCATGGGTGCTGCCATGGGTACTGTCAAACTTTTAGTTAGTAGGCTTTAGTGACACTTCAGCTTCTCTTTATTGAGTTTTGAAGACATAATGTGCACAAAACAAAACCACATGAACTGCTGAGAATTCCTTTCCATTCAGACATCTCACCATTATGGATACACCACTGAGCAGCCACATAAAGGGCATGGTCAAGTATTGAAAAGAACTCTGTTCTTTCTTAAGTATCCCATCTCAGAGACAAGGGGGATTTAAACCTAGGATTTGGCCTGAAGACTTGTGTTCCCTCACAATGACAGAAAGAAAATACTTTAGAAGATTTTACTGTCAAGGAGTACAGTCTTAGCTTTCCCAGCAAGCATTGTCTGAACCTGAATGACTTTGCAATTCATATTTAGCCAGCAAACACACATAAAGATTTTTAAAACACAAGTAGACAGCTCATGTGAAAATTTGCCTTGAGTCTGTTTTAATGTATTGGTGAAAAGGTTAATTTGAACTGTAAACTTGGAGAAACACAGTTTGTAAAAATTTATTCATTTATTTATTCATTCACTTGCTGTATGTAGAAACATCATCTGAACCTCTGGCATGTCAGAAATATCAAAGTTCAAAATTTTACATATGTTATGTGTATATTCTGTTGTGGCCTGCCTCGCTCTGCCCCATGCTCGGGGGCCAAAATGTTGTGGCCCAAGCTGCCACTTTGGTCTTCAGGTCAGGGTCTAGCAAGAGAGAGAGAGAGAGAGATGGGGGATAAAGGGGAAGAGATGCGAAGAATGGAGACAAGACAGAGGTTCTGAGCAAGTCTCAAGTCTCGTATATTGTCTCTCTTATTGTCTCCCCCATTGAAGGGAAGTCTGGGGAATTTATACACTTTGTCACGTGCCTTCTAGACTCGTGGACCATGTACCTTGCAGGTGTGGATATAATATAAGCTTTACAGGTGTGGATAACGTGGATAGCAAGTGCACTGTGTGTCTTACAGGCATGTATGGTGTGGATAACACATGGATAGCATGTGCACCACATGCCTTGAAGGCATGGATACCACATGTGCTTTGCAGCTGTGGGCACTAAAGAGCAAAACAAGATATGAGGGATAAACAAGATATTTATCAGAGCATGCTCCAGCTGTTGTAGGCTGTTGAAAACAAGTCTCATGTCAGAGTATATGGCTTGAGATGGCTGCAAAGTTGATCTAGCCACTGTCTGCTAAAAGTCGGCTCCCCAACAATATTCCACATAAATCATACATTTTAGTTTTATAACCTCTCTCTATATGATTAAGACACTGTTTTATATAACCTGTAAAAAAAATCTACTAATTAAGATTCAAGCATACCATTATCCAGATAGCCTTCAGGTCTCAGCACAAAATAGAAGACTCTACTTCTTAGCTGAGCTTTCCCTTCACTGACCTTAACTCCCACACACCTCTACCTGTAGCATGTTATATAATCTTAGTTAGGTTCCTTTGTTTCCCCCAAAAGTACTTATTCAGATAGCACCTGAGGTTCCTGGAAGGCCTCTACATGTTTATAAGGCACATCAGTACCTTAAGCCTTCAGTCAATCACCATTGCACATCCTGGATATTCCTACCCTTACCCCCATACCCAATACTATAAAAACCTTGAATCAATTCAAGTAAAGATAATCTGTCTCCCCACAACTGTTCCTAATGACATTATTACTGGATGTACTTTATCACGTCTGTTCCATTTGTTCTCCTGGATTGAAAATGGCCTAACATCCGTGGTGGAAATAGTGCAGGCTACGTTTGATATTCTGATCATGGATTTATAGCTGATCCTGATTTATAGTAATCCTGGATATCAAACCCATGGTATTGTCCACTCTAGAAAAGCACTAGACCAAATAAGGTATACTCTCAGACTGCAACTTTATAAATTTAATATTTCCTAAAGAATTATATGTATGTACAAACCTATTTGTGATATCTGTACATACATGTATATTGTTTTCATTAACAGGTTGCATAAAAGCAAAGAAATAATAGAAAAATGAAACAGTTAAAGAGATAACATACTGCAAACAAATTAATGAAGTGATACAAAATAAGATAAATTTTCAGAAAATTATGGAGAATAATAATGCTCATATCCAAAGCAGGAAAACATGAAAAGTACAGAAGAAAAAAAAGCCAAAAATTTGAAACCATAGCTGGTAGGCATCACAAAGCCACCAAAGTGGGACTATTCTGTTTGGAATGAAAGTGTCCTGAATAGATATTAATTCCTGTCCCAGGAGCTGATCAAGTCATAGAACTAGTGGATGCCAAGAAACTGGAATTTCCCTAAAATCTCAAGGTTGGAGTCTAGAGAGCCGTGGTGAGCAGTGACAGCATTTGCCATTACAACATGGCACAGGCATCCGCTGCTCCCATGGGTAGACAAAGCAAATTGTGCATGTGCAAGTGGTGAAAGCGCGCCAAATCACTGCCCAACCCGGGGCGTCATACGGAGTTATGGACAAGCAGCCAATCTAAAGTGAACACGCCGCTTTAGGGTGTTTATAAGCGGTGCCTCTCTGGGGCTCGGGGTCTTCCTCCCATCATCGTAATAAACGTCTTGCTGCAGAAAGATCCTGGTGTGCACACGTGCGTTCTTGCTGGCGAGACAATTGCGAGGGTCACAGCTGGTGCTGAAACCCGGGAAACTGCCATCACCGGCACCGAGGAGACCCTCCATTTGCGGGGAAGATTCAGAACTGCAGGACGAGAGATAAGCTCTGAGAGGTATGCTTTTTGATCTAAATCAGCTTCCTCCCCACTTGGCCAGAGCTCTAAAAGCTCTCATTATTATGCTATCGGCACTTGCTCTCTTATTTTTATTTTGGTTGCATTCTGCTTCCACAAACGTCTTTGTTAAAACCTTGTCGCTGTGGGGCACGGTCAGACAGACGTACATAAGCCGCAGTGCCCCTCCCTGTGTGTCAGCTTCTCTCGTAGATAAGAGAGAGACATGGGAGTTTCACATTCTGTGATCATGGCGCTTCAGTCGCTTTTTTCAACAGCATGAGTTGAAAGTTCCTACAAGTATGTTAGAAAGGTTTGTTAAGGAGATCGACCGTATAGCACCCTGGGATATATGCTCCGGGTCGCTGATGCTCGCCTCCTGGGACAAACTGGAAGGAGATTTAATTAGGGAACAGCGAGAGGGGAAATTAAAGCCTGGAACACGGCCACTATGGAAACTGGTAATATCATGTTTACAAGATGAGAAGTGCCTCTCCTCTATCGCAACAGGCCAGGGAGTGCTAGAAGAGCTACAACACAGCATGTCAGAAACAGAGCGCGGTAACAGATTGAGTACTCATAAAGACAAAGGAAAAGGTATACCCAAGAAAACAGACCCTTTCAAAGATGCCCAGACCGCGGAAGCGAAAGATGAGGGAAAGAACGCCCTGGGAGAGAGACACAAGAGGGGAGGGAGGGCCCCGAGAAGGAAACCTCTTTATCCGGTAAAGGAACTGGAGGCCTTAAGGCTTAGTAGCTCTGAGTCTCAGGAACTAAGTCCCTCTGAGGAGGGAGACTTAGATAAGGAGGCAGCCCGCTATGAGGAGGAAAGGTGCCATCCAGATGAGTGGCTGCCACTGCAAAGTTGAAAGCAAGGGAAGGTTGAGGATGAGAACTGCACAGCCTCTCAGCCTGTCGCGCATTCCCTCCCTATTGTTCCCTGCGCCCCTCTGCCTTATGCAGACAAGCACTGCTCAGACTCCTTCCTTTCAAAGGAAGACAAAAGAAGGATGTTACAAGCCTTTCCAGTGTTTGAGGCTGCAGGAGAAGGTCTCGTTCCCACACCGGTAGAATATGCCCCTATTAAGGAGCTTGCTGAATCAGTTAACAAATACAGAGTTGATGCTAATTTTACAGTCATGCAGCTTGAGAGACTCACCACTATGGCTATTACTCCAAAATACAGCAAAATACAGTAAAAACTGCTCTCCCTAATATGGGACAGTACATGGAATGGAAAGGCTTGTGGCATGATACTTCTCAAGTACAGGCAGGGGCCAATGCTAATGCGGAAGGCAATCAAAGACAGTGGATGTTTGAATTGTTAACAGGACAGGGACAGTTTGTTCACTACCAAATAAACTATGATTGGGGAGCATATGGCCAAATCTCCGCTGCCTCTATTAAAGCGTGGAAAGCCCTTTCAAAGAAAGGTGAGGCTGGGGGACATCTAACAAAAATATTACAAGACCCCCAAGAGCCATTCTCAGACTTTGTTGCTAAGATGTCAGAAGCAGCAGTCAGGATTTTTGGAGACCCAGAACGGGTTAAGCCATTGATAGAGCAATTAGTATATGAAAATGCCTCACCAGAATTCAAGACTGTTATAACCCCTAGAAGAAACAAAGGGCTGACAGACTGGATAAAAATCTGCCAAGGACTTGGAGGCCCACTAACTTATGCTGGCCTCTCTGCAGCCATTCTGCAAAGCCAAAATCATGCAAGTCCTGGTGTACGTAAGGTCTGCTCTAATTGTGGCAAGCCAGGTCATTGGAAATGAGAATGTCGTACTCCCATACAAAAAAGACCTCCTGGGTTATGCATTAAATGCAGGAAGGTCTATCATTGGGCCAATGAATGTTGCTCAGTTAGGGACATTCAAGGAAAGATTATTCAGCATGATCTCTCCCCTGCAGGAAGAGATGAAGGCACTCCAAAAAATGGGTATCAAAGCCCCAGGTCTCAGGGCCCCAAAAAGTATGGAACACAGACACAAAACTGGAGGACGTTTGCAGCTGCAGAGCCACAAGAGGCTCCTCAGGATTGGACCTCTGTTCCACCACCCAATTCTTACTAATGCCACATGTGGGAGTACAGCTTGTCCCAGTTGATTTTAAAAGTCCCCTGCCTGAAGGAAGTGTCAGCCTTATTTTAGGTCGCTCCTCTCTTGCCTTGAAGGGGCTTGTGGTTCATCCTGGTGTGGTGGACCAGGATTATACTGGGGAACTTCAGGTTCTCTGTTTTTGTCCACAAGGCACATTTTCTATCTCCCCTGGGGATAGGATTGCTCAATTAGTTATTCTTCCGAGTTTACATGATTGTTTCCCATCCACCGGGGTACCTAAAGGTGCCAACAGGCTTGGTTCTTCAGGGACTGACTTTGCTCACCTGGTAGTTAATCTTAAAACTAGACCCACTTTACAATTAATTATAGAGAGGAAGAATTTAATAAGAATTTTAGACACAGGAGCTGATAAAAGCATTATTTCTTCCAAATGGTGGCCTAAGGCATGGCCTGTTACACAGTCATCCCATTCTCTACAAGGACTGGGATATGAGGCGAGCCCTGCAGTCAGTTCACGCTCCTTGACTTGGCAAGCACCAGAGGGTCAAACAGGAAGTTTCATACCTTATGTGCTTCCTCTTCCTGTTAATCTCTGGGAAAGAGACATCTTACAAGACTTAGGATTAACATTAACTAATGAATATTCTCAACAAGCTATTGATATTATGAAAAAGATGGGATATAAGGAAGGAAAAGGCCTTGGCAGAAAAGAACAAGGAAGGTTAAACCCAATCTCACAAGAAAGTAATACAGGAAGGCAAGGTTTGGGTTTTCTCTAGTTGCCATTGAGGGTTCTATACCCATACCCTGGCTTACAGAGGAGGCCTTGTGGGTTCCTCAATGGCCCCTATCCTCTGAGAAATTGGAAGCTGCTACAAGGCTGATTGAAGAACAAGTACAGCTTGGTCATTTAGAGCCTTCCACCTCTCCTTGGAATACACCTATTTTTGTCATAAAAAAGAAATCAGGAAAATGGAGACTTCTCCATGATTTAAGGGCCATTAATGGGCAGATGCGGTTGTTTAGCTCAGTGCAACAAGGCTTACCTCTGCTCTCTGCTTTACCTAAGCAATGGAGGATAACAATTATAAACATTAAGGATTGCTCTTTTTCCATTCCCCTACACCCACAAGATAGGCAAAGATTTGCATTTACCTTGCCTACTGTTAATCACCTTGAACCAGACAAGAGATATCAGTGGAAAGTTTTGCCTCAGAGCATGGCCAATACTCCTACCATGTGTCAGCTGTATGTACAAATGGCCCTTGAACCAGTTAGGAAACAATTTCCCTCCTTGTTATTGGTCTTTTATATGGATGACATTCTTATGTGCCATAAGGAGTCAGTCATTTTGCAAACCTCATACCTTCTATTAATTAAAACATTGGGACAATGGGGCCTGCATATTGCCACAGAAAAGGTTCAAATTTCAGAAGTAGGCTCCTTTCTAAGAACAGTTATTTACCTGGAAAAAATAGTTCCTCAGAAATTAGAGATTCGCCGGAACCATTTACATACCTTAAATGATTTTCAAAAATTATTAGGTGATATAAATTGGTTAAGACCATTTTAAAAAATTACCTCTGCTGAATTAAAACCTTTGTTTGACATTCTGGAAGGGGACACTCACCTTTCCTCACCAAGGGCCTTAACGCCGGCTGCAAGCCGTGCCTTACAAGTGGTGGAAAATGCCTTACAAAATGCCCAATTAAAACGTATTGATATAACCAAACTTTTTGATTTATGTGTTTTTAAGACCAGACATTTACCAACTGCTGTGTTATGGCAAGATGAGCCCCTACTATGGATCCATCCTAAAGCATCCCCTGCAAAGATTACTGAATGGTATCCCGATGCAGTCGCTCAGCTTGCTTTTCGTGGGATAAAAGCAGCCATTACACATTTTGGAAGGGATCCTAAGGTTTTAATAGTGCCATTTACTGCACATCAGGTTCAAATATTAACTGCTACCTCTGATGTTTGGGTGGTGTTGGTCAACTCCCTTAATGGCCAAATAGATAATAACTATCCTAAACATTCCATATTACAATTTGCCTTAACTCAAGCTATTGTGTTTCTGCACATTATATCTCAGAAGCCGCTCCTAGATGGAGTGGTTGTTTACGCAGATGGGTCAAAAACAGGTGTGGGTGCCTATGTAGTTAATAATGAAGTTACAGCCAGACAATACCATGAGACCTCACCTCAAATTGTGGAATGCTTGATAAGTATTAGAGGTTCTTGAAACCTTCCCAGGTCTTTTAAATATTGTTTCAGATTCCTTTTATGTAGTTAATGCATTTAAAGTTCTAGAGGTTGCTGGATTAATGAAACCCTCTAGTAGACTTGGAGAAGTTTTTCAAAAGATTTAATTTACCCTAGTCAATAGGAGATCTCCTGTTTTTATTACACACATCAGGGCTCACTAAGGCCTACCGGGACCGATGTTCCTTGGAAATGACCTGGCAGACTGAGCCACAAAGTTACTAGCTGTCGCCCTATCTCCAAAGTTGACCTTGGCAAAAGATTTCCATAAAAGATTTCATGTAACCGCCGAGACTTTGTGTTGGAGATTTGACATAACCAGAAAAGAGGCTAGGGATATAGTGACTCAGTGTCAAAATTGTTGTCAATTCTTACCAGTGCCTCATGTAGGAATTAATCCACGAGGAATTCGGCCACTACAGATTTGGCAAATGGATGTTACTCACACTCCATCCTTTGGCAAATTGCAATATTTACATGTTTCCATTGATACTTGTTCTGCAATTATATTTGCTTTCCAATTGGCCAGAGAAAACGCGGCCCATGTTATTCAGCATTGCCTAGAGGCATGGAGTGCTTGGGGAAAGCCTAAAATTCTTAAAACTGACAATGGACCAGCTTACACTTCTCAGAAGTTTGGACAATTCTGTCTCCAAATGGAGGTGACCCATCTAACGGGTCTACCATACAATCCTCAAGGACAAGGCATTATAGAACGGGCTATTTAATAAAACAAAAGGGGTGATTCGAGGAAGCTCTACCCTCAGTGCCATGAGTCACTGTTTCTATAGCACTTTTACTCTTAATTTTTTAAATATGGACAGTCTAGGCCACACAGCAGCTCACCGTCATTGTTTAGAGCCTGACAGGCCAAAAGAAATGGTCAAATGGAAGAATGTTTTGACTGGACAATGGAAAGGCCCGGATCCTATTTTAATAAGATCCAGGGGAGCTGTTTGTGTTTTTCCACAGGAAGAAGACAATCCGTTCTGGCTTCCAGAAAGACTAAGAAAAAGAATCTTGGAGTTGGAAGATGATCCCCCGTCAGATTCCCCGGCTGATGGTTCCAGTCTTTACCCTCCTTCTTGGGATTTGGGTTCCTAGTATATGGGGGGAACAATGATGGGCTATGTTATCTGCCTACCCAAAGCCTATGCCAATAAGACACAATTCAGTTGTTTTCCCTAAGTTTTTCATAACTAATAAAACTGTGGGGTTGCCCTATCTCCCCTATGACACCCTCGAAGCACCATTGGGAGAGAATCGTTCTTTACCCGAGGCAGGCTCATTTTGCTTTCAAAGTGATGCATCTGATTCAGGAGATTGTATCAGGCTTTCGAAACAATTATTTGGAAAGTTTGCAGTTACTGGGGGGAGGCTGGGTTTCAGGTAATAATAATCAAAAAACGAGCCTTATAAATGCTACCATGTGGCGAGAGGTCACTTGGATAAATGGCACCTTTTTTACTTCCTATGATACAGAGGATACCTATCACAGGCAGCCCAGGGTAGCCCCCTATTGTAGAGGAGAGGATGAAGAAATTCTGCCCTGGTCTGACTGTCAGTCTTCCCTCGCTCAATGGGCAGACAATAATAAGAACTTCTCTGTTTCACCCGATATGATGGCAAAGAATAGACTTAGATATGGTATGAAAAAGAGGCTCTTTTTACAAGATTTAAGGACTAATCCCTTTCATAGGTGGCTGCTTTGCAGAGAGAAGGGCAGATGTTCAGATCTCAACCCTATGGCCTTCCTTCAAGGCAGATCAGTGGGAAAAATCCTCTGTTACAGTAAACCTTGCAGGAAATACAACTAATTATAGTACTCTTTCTTATGAAGTTATTGGGTGGAATAAAACCATAATAGAAAGAATAGATTACATGCCTACCCCTGTGTGTGTTTATTCTCCCTTTTTGTTTGTTCTTACTTACCAGTCATTTGGTAATTGCACCAATGAGACATGTTGGATGTCATTGTGTTGGAATTCTCAGCTATGGACCCGTGCCATGGTGGCTAGGGTCCCTCATTGGATCCCCGTTCCCATGGAAACTCCGTCCACCCTATCCCTATTTAGACAAAAAAGAGATTTTGGCATCACTGGCGCCATAGTAACGGCCATCTCGGTCAGCGCGATCGCCGCAACAGTGGCTGGAATCGCCATGTCAACCACCGTTCAAACAACTGTGGCTGTTAATCAGTTATCGACTACTGTGGCAGATGCCATCAATCAGCATAATTTAGCCTCAGCCCAGTTAAAAGGAGGACTGATGGTTGTTAATCAATGCCTCGATTTGGTGGAAGAGAGACTGGATATTCTTTTCAGTCTTGCTCAATTAGGATGTGAAAAGAAGGAAGGAGCACTTTGCATTACTAGTGTGCAGTATAACAATTTTACTCGGGCAGCAAATTTGTCCAAAGAATTGTCTCAGTATCTTACAGGTATTTGGTCTGAAGGCTTTCATGCAATCCTTGAGAGACTACGGCAAGCGGTGGTGACCATCAATTCTACATGAGTGGATCTGTCCCTGACGGAAGGATTCTCCTCTTGGATTTCTTCGATCATTTCTTCAGCCTTTTCCTTCTTTAAAGAGTGGGTGGGAGTAGGCCTGTTTGGTACAGCCCTATGTTGCGAATTAGTCTTCATGCTATGGTTGGTCTGCAAACTCAGAGCTCAACAAAAACGTGACAAGGTTGTTATTACCCAAGCACTTGTGGCCCTAGAACAAGGCTCATCTCCTGAGATTTGGTTATCCATGTTAAGGAAATAGCCAGGAGACAGGCCCCTCAGCCGTTGCACCCCAAGGGATTAGCCCATTGCACTGGGTTGGTGAGAGGTCCTAACCTGGCTGGTTCTTATCCTTTTAGCCTCCTCAAAAAGGCTAAAACAAGAAACACATTCCTAAGATATCCATGGCCTCTTCAGCCTGTTCAGTTAAGAAATGGCATAGACTCCACCAAGCCTTTGCTCTCTGGGCATCCCTGAGTAGAGTGTATACAGGTGATATACAGTGGATGTTCCGCAAGGATAGATTCTTCAAAGGCATGTCTAGTTGCATGGAGGTTAAGTTGCCAAAACCCTCCCCCCGACAAAAGGCAATGGAATGGTTAAAGCAAAGTACACTCATGGAACCAACGACCAGGCTGAAAATTCTTTACAATATCCCACTATCTTGCACAAGGGACTAGACCTCTAACTTCCTCTACAGGAGGGACAATGCCGTTGAGTATATGGCACAATTTGGAGCATTGCCAACCATACTGAACATCTGCTGGTCCGGTTATGGCCTCTTAGGAGTGGTTTGTTGCTCATTAATAAAACAAAAAGGGGGAGATGTAGAGAGCCGTGGTGACACCATTTGCCATTACAATATGGTGCAGGCATCCACTGCTTCCGTGGGTAGACAAAGCAAATTGTGCATGTGCAAGTGGTGAAAGTGCGCCAAATCACTGCCCAACCCAGGGAGTCATACAAAGTTATGGGCAAGCAGTCAATCTAAAGTGAACACGCAGCTTTAGGGTGTTTATAAGCGGTGCCTCTCTGGGGCTCGGGGTCTTCCTCCCATCATTGTAATAAACGTCTTGCTGCAGAAGGATCCTGGTGTGCCCACATGCATTCTTGCCGGTGAGATGATTGCGCGGGGCACATTGGAGAAGGAAAAGTTTAAGAGCTTGCTGTAAGACAGGGAGAGTTTAGGAGACAGGGTGAAACTGGAACTTGGGAAATGTGGATGGGTGGAAACACATCTTGACCACAACTGCATAGCTATTCATACTTCTGTGTCCTTAATTAAAACCAAATGTCCTATTAAGATTGAAAAGGTGACTTGGGGATAGAAAGAACATTGGTCTAGTTTTTATTTCTTTATAGTGTACTCATTGTGAATAAATTTTCTTTCTCTTGTATTCATAATTACTTATTTAATTTAATTTTTGGATATGTACAACTTGTTAAGAAATGTCACAGCCCAGGCTCAGTTCCTAAAATTTCTGGTAACAATAGATAGGCAGTCCAGTCAAGTAAAGATGTTATATTGCTTAAGGATATCTGGATGATAAAAATGAAAATTGCAGCTCTACCTCTGGGCTTCTAAACTATTACCTTCAATGTTACTGTCTCTTCAGGTTTCAGCAAATGAAACCAGTCACAAAGGGCATGCTAAATTGCCTGAGGATTGTCATTTTGAAAAAGATACTGAGTTCTAATGAAAGACACACTGCTCATGGTCAAAAGTCAATAGCTCTAAAGGAGACAGGAGCCCTGTCCCTGACCCCATTTGATTATAGTTTTATAAGGGCAATTTCCTCTGACTTCACATCTAGCACCAACTATTCTATATGAAGCATGCACTAAATAAACATAAGACTATAAGATGAAAGACATGGAAATATCGAGGACACAGAAGGGGAGGAGATCCCTGCATAGAGTCTGATTAAAGCCTCTCAACAGAAGTGAAGCAAGGTTGCCAGCACAGAAAACAATTGCTGGTGGGACAAAAGAGCAGCTTCTCAGATTTTGGTTCTTAACAGCTTTCTTGGGAATCATACAACAGTCTCTAACTCCATCTCCAGATGCATGTCGACTTCCTACATAGGTTTATAAGTAAAAATAAAATAAATCTTAATAAATACCTAATTATCAAGAACTTTCATTAACAGAAATTCAGTTGACAATGAAAGATATGTCTTATACCGCTTGCATATTGTTAATGCCTCAGATGTTTATATTTTCCAGTTGTGATCCTATCCAACATTTTAACAGCAAACCTGTAATCTTAGCTATTGAATAGGTAAAAAAGTAAAGAAGAGATAGCAATTCCAGAAACAGAGTGAGGTTCTCCACAGTTATCACTAGAACAGGAGAAAAGTGCTTTAATATTCAGAAATCCACACAACATTCTCAGGCATGCACTCTGTCCTACTGAGTGCCTTTCTCGGGATCTTTAATAATATCTCTAGTCCTGCTCTAATTCATCCTGTTAAGAAGTCCTGAAATCCCTTTCTCGATCATAAATGTAAATTCCAGTTTGCTGTGAGTTGAGGTCTCTAAAAACCCAAAGGGATGACCAGGCTATGGAGGCTGACTGTATGGATCTGTATCTTTGATTCTTTACCACATGCCCCCTGCAGGAATAGAGTCATTCATTAGACATGGAGACAGGACCTCTTTCTCCATAAATTACATCTTATTATACTTTCCTAGGTTGGAATCAGTGGCTCATGTCTTGTTAGGTCAGTATCTCAAGCTCACTAGGATGAATATTTGGTCTATTAAGACTCATCTTAAAAGGCACAGAATCTCTCTGAGGAATAATTATGTGAACTCAACTTTCCCCTCCATCAAAGGAGTTCACAGGGGAGGTAAGACAGAAAAATTGTCATAGTAGAGCTAGTGCAAAAAGGGACCCTTGTGACTGGTATCTGATCAGGAGACAGGATTGCAGCTGTACCTTCCTGTTAACTGTTTAGTAGCAGCAATGACCTGTGATACCCTGGAGGTGTCACAAGGATACTCAGGGTGTTTTTCAAGTAAAGTTGGAAACTGTGTGATGTTAACATCATACTCTACTAAAGACTTCTTGAAAGACTCATTATTCAGAGCAGGCATTATTAAGAACTAAAGGTCAAGGTCAGAGACTTTGAAAAAAGGCAGTCTGAAACACTCTGCTTACTTACAAGGTAATTTTATATATGCTGTCATTCTTACAAAATTAAAAAGAGGGTGCAACTTGCAGCATATTTAATTTAGTAGGACATATTTAGTAACATTTCTTTCTTTCTGTGCTACCAAAAAAAATATTGCCCAAGGCCTTTAAGACCAATAATTACATTTAAAACCTAGAAGAAACCTATAAATCAAGCTCAATCTGCATAGTTTTCTAAGGATAAAACGAACACTGGCAACATTTCTACACAACAAAACCAAGTATCTTTCAATGGCATTCGCTTCCTTTCTGCTATTCCAAGACAACAAAACACTAGAAAGTGCATATATAAAAACACAATGACATGTTTACCTACTGTGTTAGTTAATTTCTTGTTGCTGTGAAAAAATTCATGACAGGAAACATTTAAGGAAGGAATAGTTTGCTCTGCATTACTGTTGAGTGTACTATCCATCATGGTGGGAGGCATGATGACAGTCACATTGCATTCATACTCACAAAGCAGAGATTGATTTAAGACTGCCTGGGTGTGACTTGGTTTATTCCTCTTTAAATTCATTCCAAGAACCTTGTCCATTGTATTACAAAACCTGGGATAATAGTATTTGCCCTATGATACCAGGTTCTTCTATCCATCTCCACAAAGCCAACCAGAACAGCCAAATTAATAGAAAAAGGATGAAAATATTTTTTCTATGTGTAACATTGGAAAGGGTGACAAATATATCCAGTGACATCTTCTCATCCATGTTCTGGTATCTTACACGATACTAAAGTTTAAATAATTGGCCATGGATATACATAGTTAAGCAATCAAGGCAATGTCTTTTCTGTCCCTGATGCACTGCTGTCTTTGTCAGACTGAAATCCCTTTCCCTGAGAGCAGTTCCTACTCGGTCGGGTCCAGACATCTCTTCTCATACCATGCTATTTTATGGGTTTGGAGACATAAGAAATTCAAATTTCTTTCTTATCATTGTTTTTATAGTTGCACAACTAAAGTGTTACCTTAAATTATATTTCCTTAATGCTAGGCTGGTTACAAGTGGGTGGTACTGTCCACAGTTCAAGTGGATCCTAATACCTGAATTAACAAGATATACTATACTGCACTGGTCTGCTTAGATGCTTGTGTCCAGGGTAATTCTAGATCTGCCAAGCTGACAAACAATATTAGCCCTTACTGAATAGATTCATATACTTGGAAAATGAGGAAGCTCCAGTTTCTGGTTTGTTTGTCTAACTTTTAAGTAAAAGTGGTGATTATGTCATCAGTATATTAGTGTCCTGTCTTAGAGATTTTTTAAAAGATAAATTAACAATACCCTGAAAGAGCAGAGAGTGTAACTCAGTTAAACAAGCACATGGTTCTGAATTTTAGTGATTCTGAGTACTTGTGAACTGGTCTTTATGGTTTATATTAGTTATACAAGCACTTGAGAGGTAAGGACATACTACATTTGAGACAAATGATCTCTAAATTTATGTATCAGTTTTTTAAAAAAGAACTAGCAGTGTCAGTGATAAATTGCATATGTACATATGATCTACAGTTAGAAGTACTTCAACATTATAACATAAGTGCTTTTTACTTCTGCTCATGATGTCCAATTAGTATAAATTCCTGAGGATATAAAAGACTATATTCAAACAAAAATGTATTTAAAATGTGAAAGGAGCTTTTTCTTTTATTGCTTCCCTACCTTTATACTTTGAAGACTTTCTGTGGCCAGAAAATAGCAGAAATTTTTATAAGAACACACCTTTAGAAGGTATTTCTGGGAATATTTCCAATTAGGATATTAAATATACATTTAATTAAAGTAGAAGTAACATGTAATATGCAGAAAGATAACACTAAAGATATGGTTGAACCAAAGATAAAATGATATTGTTACAGGAATCGAGAAATAAGAGGCAGTCATTCAATATAGAAGCCCAAATAGCCACTGAGCATCTTAGCCAATAACCATTAAATTATCATCAAATATAAGGCAAATACAGAGTTTAGAATAAACAAATAATTCCCTTTCTCAGTGACAGTATGCAGAGTTACTACCAAGTTTATGTAGTACAAAATTCACTGTATAGAGATCAGAGTCATCACCTCACCAGGAATAACATCAACTGACTCATCAAACTGCATGGGTAAACTGTTCCCCATACACCAGCATTGAAAATGTCAATGGAAGAATGTGAAATGTTCATATGGGAAAAATTTAAAAACATTAAAACCATGACAGCTGAGTCTCTCAGAAAATGAGTGTCATTAATATTAATAAAGAATTTATATCATAGGTAATCAACATTAGAGTGTACCTCTCTTAAGTAACAAGATGAGCCATGCCTATAACTAAGAAATAGATGATTTCAATCATGTTAAATTCATTCAGATATTATATCAAAAAATAAGAAATATTCAAGACATTCTACATAGATTGTATGTCTCATAAGAGAAATAGACAGGAAAATACAAGAAACAATAAGACAATTTTATTCATAAACTTAGAGAAACTCACAAATGTTAATGAAACGCATCTTACTATTTTTGTAAATAACAATTCATAGTTAGTCTCTGGAAAGATAACTCAGCAATTAAGAATGTATGTTACACTTGCAGAGGTCCTGCCTTGCATTCCCAGTACCCAGATCAGGTTGTTCACAATCACAGTATAATTCCATGTCCATGAATTCTGCACAGTCAACTGCATGCTCGTGTGTATGTACACAGGTATAATTCACTTTTCTCTTTCTGTGAAAAAACATTCTAACAAAAGCCACTTACTGAGGAAAGACTGTATTTCCAATCATACTTCAAAGTAAATGTCAATTAAAGAGGAAAGTCAATGAAGAAACCTGGAGCAGAAAACATCGAGAAAGGCTCCTTATTGGCTTTGTCCTTGACATCTGCTCATCTAATTTTCTTATATGTACTAGGCCCACCTGCCTAAGGATGGTGTAACTCACAGCTGCCTGAGTTCTCCTATATCAATCATCAATCTAGTCAATTTCTGACAGGGATAGCAATAGGCTAATCTTATTTGGACTATCTCTTAGTTGGTTGTGCTTATATGTATTAAGGAATTTGGAATTGCACTCACCTAGAACATTGCTCATTCTTAAAGAAGACATTTGCCTTTACTCCATGACCATTAATCATCTATACCATTATTGTTATTATTATTATTATTATTATTATTATTATTATTATTATTATTATTATTATT
>JANHMN010000009.1:15917281-15933338 GCA_030674055.1 Rhabdomys pumilio
TTATTATTATTATTATTATTATTATTATTATTATTATTATTATTATTTTATGAAAGAGGCCTTGTGATACTTCCCTTGTCCACATTGGCATAACAACTGATGTTATCATTTTGTATGTCTTGTTTAAGTAGCAATATATTTAAAATATTGTAGGTGCAGCCTCCCTGTCATTCCTAGAAGATACCAAGTCCCTTGGTCTTCTTCCTTTTACAATCTGCCTGTCCCCTCTTCTAGATATTTCCTGAGTGTTTTAAATATAAGTGTCTTTCTGTAGATGTACCAGATGTGGTTTGGCACACCATGGTCAGTTGTTCTCTGCATTTTGATGAGTTGTGGATTTTAGTTATAGTCTTTACAGTGATTTAAATAAAAATGTTTCTTTTTAGCTCAGGCATTTGAAGACTTTGTCCACACTTAATGAAATGTTTTGGGGAGGCTATGGAAGTGTGGCCTGGCTGGATGAAGTAAGTTACTAAGGGAGATATTTGAGAATTTATAGACTTGCCATTTTGAGCTTTTCTTCTCTTCTTCCTGTGTGCAGTCTTTCAGCTTACTGCTCCAGTCCCCATCTTCACCTGCTTGACACATTTACCTGTCATAATGTGATGAAGTCTCATCCCTGTGGAACTACAAGCTCAAATAAATCCTTCTGTGTATAAGTCGCTATGTTCAAGATGTTTTATCATAATATAAAACTAATTTATACAATCTCCAAACATTGTCAAAAACAGTTCCTTTATTAAAAATGAGATCTACATGAATTTGTAGGTATGAGGTTAAGCATGTAGAATATAGTTGGAAATTATACTGGTCAAGGGAAATGGGTGTCGTGTGTTCTCCTCTAGGGCCCTTGATCTCATCATTTATAGTTTGGCTGAGTTTGGAGGACCCAGGACAAATAACCTTCTATCGAGGAGGACTTAAATAAAATTAGATTACTGTTGACTTGTGTCAAGATATAATAAGTACCACTATAACATCCTTGAGAATATCTAACCATGCTGATAATTGTTATTGTGTTATTTGTCTTTCCTTACTTCAATGTCTGTATTAATGTCTTTTCTCATTCAGCTTATTTCCCATTTTTTACATTACACCTCCACAGTATCTGTGTCCTTATATTCTCTTTATAGAACCCTTCTTCACTATCCCCATGGCCTTTTTTTTACTTTTCTGTTTTTTTCTTTTCATCTACTACATTAGTAGTTAGTAAATAAAAGCTGATAAACTGTCTTGTCTAACACCTACTTTTAAATTATTTTTGTAATTCTTTACTTTAGTACACTTGATTTTAAAGAAGTTACTTCAATATTACAAGTAACTATTGGATATCAACAATTGTTTTTTACATAATATTTTACCAGAATTGTTGATTGTACTTGTCAATATCTATGATCTCAGCTCTCAAGAGGATGAGGCAGGAGAAGATCAGTTTGGAGGCTATCCATGTATATATTTGAGTGGATGCAAAACTCAGATACAAATAGACATCCTGTCTCAAAAAAGATTGGTAAAACATTGCTGGTTTTAATGTATTTGAGATCAGATCTAAGAATGAGTCTTGATATACCTAGGCATTAAACAGCGAGATGTCAAAAACAGTTATGAAATAATTTGTTCGATTCAGGGATAGAGTTTCATTCAGACTTCTGTCCAACAAATGTTATTAGGTACCAGGGCACTAGATGTCATAACTGGGTGACATATTGTTAAGCACAGACACACATGAAGGTAGGTATACAGGCACACAGAGGTAGACACACAACTACACGCACAAACACACATACACATACACACACACATACACACACACACACACACTCACACACACACACACACACACACACACACAGAGGCAGCCTTCTGAAGTCAGATTAAGACAAAATACCTCTCACCTCATGAGGATATTTATAAGAGCCTGCAAAACAGTGACATTTTCCCAGGGATATATAAATGTAATTGTCAGATATTGGGTCAACTATTTATTCTTCCTCATAATTTTGATACCAGTATTAACCATATGGGTTCATGTCAGATATTTATATCAATGCCATATTGGAAAGTATTAATTGTCTCTTTTATAGTCTTCTGTTTTATACAACTTATAAATATCTTATAGCTCCTTTATACTTTCAGAATTGAGTTGTGACCAAGAAAAAATCCTACAGGTTTTTTTTTATTTATCTCTTTTCTGAAATCCTTTCAATAACTGATATGCTGTATTTATTCTAATGTTGATAGGTACTGTTATCTGACACTTCAAGCAACAAGTCTGTGAATGTTTATTAGCACTTAAGTCAAATTGTTACCATTTAAATGTTCTGTGGTGGAAGGATACTATATCCTACACTTACCGTCAATTAATTCAGATAACATAAAAGAGGGATGCTCGATTTTGCTATCATCTTGGAGACGGTCTTCTAGACATACCTCTGGAGGAGTATCTTGATTATAGTACTGTAGTAGTAAGCTCTAATCTATGTGTGGCAATAGTCCTCGGCTGAGATCTGGGAGTACATAAGTAGAGTAAGAGAGCTAAGCAATTTCATGTACTAATTGTTCTCTGCTTCTTACTTGTGAATGTGACCAGTTACATCAAACTCTTGCTGTCTTGAAATCTCTGCCTGATACATTGTGCCAGAATGTATAAGCCACAATAAACTTTTTCTGTCTTAAATGGCTTTAATCAGGGAATTTTATAACAGCAACAGGCAAGCAAACTAAGGCACTGACATAAGTTTTGTTATCAAGTCTTAAGAACTACCCCACTATGATTATTTCCAAAGCATGAACATTCTAAATTCTAATATAGTGCACCTAATATTTAACATAAGTAAACAATTTCCAATATTTAGTGGAAACCACAGTTTGGATCTTAAATATTATATAAAAACCCATGTGTCAAAAGCTCAATTCCCATTGCAGTATTAGGCAGTACTTAAAACTTTAAGAGGTAGCACTTGACCAGGATATTTTTTTTTGTCAATGTGTCTTCTGTTTTCAAAGGGAACTGTAGAACCCTGTTGTTTCTGCTTTCACTCTGTTTTCCAACCAGTATCTGAGATGGAGTAAACTTCATCCTATGAAACTCCCCAATGTTCCATCCTAGGTCTAAAGTAATATAGCCACTGTTTCATGAGCTGAAGTCTCATTACTGTGCACCTTGGCAAACTTTTCCTCATTTTTATGTTTCGGTATTTTAACAACCACAGAAACTTGACCACTCCACAGAGCATTTCAACAAATGTGCCAGGCTAAACATGTTGCATAGAGGCAGTTCCTTCACAAACTTTTAGCAGTATGTTCTGTGGCTTTTAACAACGCATAGAGCCATTTGTTTGGAGTCACAGCTAATTAATTTTTAAACAATGAATCATGAGTGTATCAACTTCAGTCTGTGCCTCATCAGAAACTTCTCTATCCCATGAAAACAGATTGATGTAAACAGGGCAGTTTAGGGTATAGTTTTTCTTTTCATCTTTTTGTAGCTGTAATTCTAACCAATAAATTTAGTACTCAGTGAAAAGTTTTGTGACATGTGTCTGCTTTCAGTGATCAATCACAGAAGTATGCCATTCTAAATCAATGAAGTGAAAAAACATTACAATCAGTAGCTGGTAGATTTTTAATACACATGAAAGCCTTATTTTCATCCTGTCTTATCTACAGACACATCTCTAAAATGTAAGCCCATGTACAGTCACCTAAGCTAGACACTCATGTGGATGGATGGAAGTTCATGCTGTCAAGAACATGATATAGTTGTCTCCTTAGAGGTCTGCCAGAGACTGACACATTCAGAGTACGATGCTCACAGTTAACCAGTGATATGATCAAGGGTTTTCCAATGGAGAAGTTAGAGAGAAGACTAAGGAGCAGAAAGAGTTTGTGAACCCATGAGGAGAGCAACAATACCAACCAACCAGAGCTCCCCAGGGTCTAAACCACCAGCCTGGGAGCACATAGGGTGGGACCCATGACTCCATCTGTATATGTAGGGAAAGATAGACTTTTCGGCCATAGGTGGGAGAGGAGATTCTTGGTCCCATGAAAAATGAATACAGAGTGGGGGGGAATATGAGGGTGGGGAGGGGGTAGTGGGGGAGGGGGGTAGGGAGGAGGGGGGACACAGCCTCATAGAAGCATGAGAATGGGGGATGGGATAGGAGATTTCTGGGTGGTGGGAGGAAGTGGGGTAAAGGGGATAAAATCTGAAATGTAAATATAATACCCAATAAAAAAATTTTTAAAAAAAGCCTGTTCATGGAAGAAAAAAATTTAAATGTGACTGTGTATGTTTGTGTGTGAATTCTTGTGCATTAAAGTAGGGAGTTCTTACATGTATGGCTCATGTGTAGGTGTCGGAGAGCAACCTTGCATATTGGTCTTCAACTTTCATTGTGTTTAATAAAAGATCTCACATTGATTAGTCATTATGATATATACCAGGTTAAATATCCTGTGAGGTTTTACAGAGTCTCCTGTCTCAAATACTTAGAATAATGGAGGGGATCTGAGATTACTGACACCTGATTCTAAGTATAGCTTTATGTGGGTTCTGTTTTTCATATTGTTTTTTGTTTGTTTGTTTATTTTGTTTTAAATCTGAATTCAAGTCCTATACTTTACTTACTGAGCCATAAAGATGAAGTTTTAAATAAAATGGTGTGCTGGTTAATTTTTGTCAATTTGACATAGACTAGAGTCAACTAGAAAGAGGTAGCCTCAATATAGGAATGGCCTGCATTAAATTGACCTATGCACTTTTGTTTATAGAATTTTCTTGATTAATGATGATTGATGTGGGAGGACTCATCCAACCTTATGAGCATACCACCCATTGGCAGGTGGTCCTGGATTATATAAGAAATAAAATGACGAAGCCAAGGGAAGCAAGCCAATAAGCAGTATTCCTCTGTGATCCAGACTCTACCGGTGCATGAGTATCTATCCAGTCTTGCTGTGATGGACTGTTAGACTATGATTCACAAGTGGAAGCAAATAAACCCTTTCCTCCAAAAATTGTTTTCGGTAGTGTTGTGGGACAGGAAGAAAACAGAATACACTATATTTCACAATTTGAGGATTTTTAATCCCTATGGGTTAAGAAGTTTTTCCTACTTATAAATTATATTGACATACGTAAAGTTATATAAAAAAGTCTTATTTGCAGAATGATTAGACCTTGAGTCTGATTTGAACTTTTAGTTTGGTCACAGTGAGTGCTCGTGATATAGCTGTCATTTCACCAATAACATGCAAATATATATGTGACCTCAGAGAATGACACTTCACTTCTCAATGCAACAGTAAGTACTTGTAACATGTTTGCTAGGGTGATAAATATCACTTAACAGTTTAAAGATGTTATAGGTATCAGTACCATCACCATCAACAGGCACTCTCTTCCCATAGATTTTTCACTCCCTTTGCCTTTCATTGTCCACATGGCAATGGTGCTGTTGGCTACCTGGTTGTTTTGTCTTTTTTATAGAACACTTCGATAGGAAATGCCTCTTCGATGAATAAGGCTTGGCTTTTTATTATAGAAAAGATGGAAGTTACATGGCTACTAAAGGCCAAGGAATGAACACAGTAGCCAGTTAAGTAGATTTATGAGAAAGTGTGCCTAAATGAGCATGATTGGGTCTCTGACCAGGGATGAATCAGACACATTTGACACCAAAAGAGACAGCAACGACCCACATTCACAATCTGTCAGAAATATCTTAGTTGTTAGTAATTATTTAAAATTCATTAATTAGGGATTTTAGAAAGTTAGATAAAGAAAATAAAAATAAATAAATTGGTATAAATGATTTTATGTCAACTTAAAAGTTACACAAACAAAACAAAACTGTTGCATGGTTTTGTTTGTGTTGTTTCCTGAGACAGGTGGTTTCATTCATCCCAGACTGGCCAATAGTTGATTATGCTGTTGAAGATGACCTTCAGTTTCTAACTGTCATGACTCTGCCTCCAAAGCTAAGAACATAATAGGACATCTCCATGCCTCGTTTATGTGATGCTGGAAATCAAGCTATGTGCATGGAAGGTAATCATTCTACCACTTGACCTACATCCAAGCCCATGTAGTTCTTCTTATAATTGTTTTTCTCTTTTTTTAATGTATTTTATGCAGAAAGTAAAATTTGAAAGAGTCATGAAGAATGACATGATTAAAGTTACATTCCTTGCTTCTCACTTCATAATTTCTTCACTTTAAACATTGTTTTTTGTTGTTTTGTTTGGTTTTTGTATATGTTGGGGATAAAACCCTGTGTTTTGTACATTATAGTTCTATCATTGAATCATACCAACTATCAAATTTATTTTGACTATCTGTTTTAAACACAAGAATACACAGTCCCAAAGTCACAGGAGGTAGCAAATACAACCCATTAATCTATGTGGTAAGTTTCCTTGACTCACAAATTATCATCCATTGTAATGATATGGAGAATATATTCTATATCTGCTTTAGATGAAATATGTAGTAAGGACTTTGTATTTGGCTTTAAGTGAATTGTTTCAACAAAACCCTTTGCTATCTTTACATAATCAGTAGAGGCTGAGCAATTGTTTTGAGGCTGGTTGAACCTTTAAGAAATATATCTTCTTCATCCCCTATGCCTGCATTTCTTGTAGTCAGAATAAATTTTCAGTTGAAAGCTTTGTGGTGAGTTGGTATCTTTACCACTTTGTTGCCCTCTTCATGGTCCATATACCAAATCTAGTCCATCACAGCTTACAGTCACCCCTATCGATTTTTGGGTGCCTCCCTTATCCCAAGTTTCTGTCTTATCCTGGAGATGTTGCTCACCTCCTCATTTCTGCTGAGAGAATGGCCAATCAATAATCAATTCTAATTGAGTCCCATTCCTTGGTTAAGCATCAATTCCTAACACTATTAATGATATTCTATTATGCTTTCAGACAGGAACATGTTGTCCTTAGAAAGGTTCCACCCAGCAGCTAACTGAGACAGATAAAGACACCCACAGCCAAATAGTAGATGGAGTTTGGGGTCTCTTATAGAAGAATAGGAGGACAAATTGTGGACTCTGAAGGCAATAAGAACTCTGCAGGAAGAATAAAGAGTCAATTAACTTAGATTTTGGGGGCTTTTGTAGTCTGAACCACAAATCAAAGAAAATAACATGGGATGGACTTAAGCCCATGACAAAGCACATACATAGCAGAAGTGCAGCTTATGCTTCAGGTTGGTCCCAAACAACTGAAACAGGGACTATCCCAAAAGTTGTTACCTACATGTGAAATGTGTTCTTATAGGTGGGTTGCCTTGCCTGGCTTCAGTGGGAGGGGAAACAGCTAGTTTTACAGAGACTTGAAGTGCTAGGGTAGTGGGATACCCGAGGGCTTGGCACCCATTCATAGAAGAAGGGAAGGGGAAATGGGGGAAGACTTGGGGGAGAGGTGACCAGAAGTGGGGCAGTGAGCTGGATGTAAAGTGAATAAGTAAAAATAATAATAATAATAATAAAAGTGATTTTTTTTTAAAAAGGAATATTGTCTCTTTAGAGGTCTTCACTTGGTACTACATGAGAGCTTGCTAATCTTGGCTCTAAAACATCCTGGAAAACCTGAAGTTCTTACTTTTGTTTATGTCTAGTAATGGTCAAAAGGGACTGAGATGTGTTTGGGTTCTCTTCTCTCATGAGCCATAAAGAACAACATAACTTTGGTAGTTGGAAACTTTCACAGCCCCAATTAACCTTTTATGATATTTGAGTAAAGTAACTGGAGTGAGCTAGCTGGGGCTTTGACTTTCCCACAAAGGCTAAAATCACTACATCTTCAGAAAATAAAGGTTTTTCATCTTGGCAAGCTTCTATCTCTACTGCCACATCTACATCCAACATCAATCAATAAAAAACCCTGGTTGTTTCTCTTTATGTTGTATTAGTGATTTTTTTATTGCTGTGATGATTCCATGAATAAAATCATCTTATGTAAGACAGAAAATATTTTGTCTTATAATTCTAGAAAGGTAGTGCCTATCAAATAAATGGTATTAAGCAGGAGTTCAAGGCTAACCTGGCAGAACTGTGTCAGAAATGTCATATTTCAGCCATACATACAGGAAGCAGAAAGATTCAGTATAGGTGGAGTCAAGATCTGAAATCTCAAAGTAAACCTTGGCTTACTTTCTCTGCCAATGCTCCCCCTCATAAAATTCCCTAACTTTTCCAAACAGTGCAATGAACTGAAAACCAAGTATTCAAATATGTGAGCCTATGGAAAGCATTTCTCATTCAAACCGTGCAGAGACCATATAAATAACTGTCATTTTTAAAAATAATTCCAATGTTGACTAATGACAATATAATAAAAATGAACCCTATTACCATAATATATGTAATATCACAACTCAATATCTACAAATCATTATAATTAAAGAAGAATGCTTATTTCAGAAGAAATACTTTGGTTTGACATTGTTTATTAATGATAAAACTTACTGATAATGAGAAGCAAGCATATATATATATATATATATATATATATATATATATATATATATATGCATATATATAAGGGTATGTATGTGTGTGTCAATGTCTTCTTTTATTTTCCTATGACTGTAATAAAATTTCCTGACAAAGGCAATACTAATTAGAATGGATTATTTTTGGCTCAAAACTCAAGAATACACACCATCATGGCAGAGAGGTCTTCTTCAAAAAAGAATGAAGCAATCAATTTCCTTTCAATCGATACCATTTTATCTTCAGTTACAAAGCAGGAAGCAATGGATTATTAGAAAATGCCACACAGATAAGTCCAGTGACCAACCTCCCAGGTGATTCTAGATGTCATCAGGATGACAACTGAGGTTATATTTCAGAGTCGTCGTCGTCGTCGTCGTCGTGGTTGTCGTAGTCGTCATCGTCGTCGTCTTCGTCATCGTCATCATCATCATCATCATTATCATCATCATCATCATTATTTTTAGAGCATATTTTCTGTGCATGAGAATTACATTATCCTACAACCTAGTTTTGCCACTAGCAATTTTCAGTAAGTCTTCCTATATCCCATCCCTTCTCATTTTAGGTGGTGACATCCCTGGATAACACCCCAAACTGTCTCATTAAGTCTTTGCCAGATTAGGTGCATCCTCTCTCACTAAGGCCAGAAAAAGCAGCAATGGAGGCTGAGCTGCCCATCTGCTACGTATGTCCCAGGTGTTGTTGTTCGTGTCTATTCCTTGGTTGGTGGGTCAGTCTCTGAGAGTTCTAAAGAGTCCAGGCTAGTTGACACTGTTGATCTCCCTGTGGGGTTACCCTTCCCTTCTGTGTCATCAATCCTCCTGCCAACTCCTCTGTAATTTGCCCAGACCTCCATCCAATTTTAGCTGTGAGTATCTGCATTTGATTCAGTCCATTACTGGGTAGAACCCCTCAGAAAACAGTTTGCTATGCTCCTTATTGCAAGCATAAGAGAGTATCATAAATAATGTCAGTAACAGGTGCTTGCTTATGAGATGTGTTTCAAATTAAGCTGGTTATTGGTTGGGCATTCCTTCAGTCTCTTCTTCATCTTTTACCACTCCATTTCTTTGAAAAAGGAAAATCTTGTAATCAAAAGTTTTGTAAGTGGGTTGAAGTCCCTATTTCTCTACTGGAGGTCTGTCCTGGCTACAAGAGGTGGCATCTTCAAGTTTCATATCTCCACTCTTTGGCCTTTAGGTTGAGGTCACTCACAGTAACTTCTGGGAGCCTCCACCATTCAAGGTCTTTCTGCCTTCCTAGAGAAGGAAATTATAAATTTTCATTCTTCTTCCTTATCTTTTGGGCCTCTCTCTCATTCACTCCCCCACCCCTACACACATACGTGATCCAGAGTCTCCCATTCTCTTCCTCATCCTCTCACCCAGTGTTTTTCCTCCTTTTGCTTCCTGTAACTATTTTATTCCTTTTTCTAAGTGAGACACAAGCATCCTCACCTTTACCTTCCTTCTTGTTTAACTTCTATGGGTCTGTGTGGTATATCATGTACATTTTGTACCTTATGGCTAATATCCACTTATCAATGAGTACATACCATTTTTGAGTCTTTGCTACCTCACTCACAATGATATTTTCTAGTTCCATTCATGTGAGTGCAAAATTCATCCTGTTCTATTTTTTTAGAACCTGCATAATATTCTATTACATAAATGAACCAATTCTTGTGTAGCCTGTCTTTGCTTGAGAGACATCTCAGTTCTTTCCTGTTTCTGGCTATTATAAATAAAGCTTTTACAAAATAGTGGATCATGTGTCCTTGTGGTATTGTGGAGTATCTTTTGTATATATACCCAGGAGTAGTATAGCTGGGTCTTCAGACAGAACTATTTCCAATTTCCTGAGAAACATACAAATTGACTTCTAGCGTGTTTATTTACATTTTCACTTCTACTAACAATGGAAGACTGTTGTTCTTTCTCCACATCCTCACGAGCATGTGCTGTTGTTGCTTAAGATTTTTACCTTAATCATTCTCAATGGTGTAAGTGAGGTGTAATCTCAGGGTCATTTTGATTTTCATTTTCCCTTATGATGAACATTTCTTTTAGTGCTTCACCACTATTCAAGCTCTGTTGAGAATTCTCTGTACAGCTCTTAACCCCATTTATTACTTGAATTATTTGGTTTGTTGGAGTCTAACTTCTTTAGTTCTTTAAAATATATTTTGAATATTAGCCCTCTGTCAGATGTAGGGGTAGTGAAGATATTTCACAATTTTTAGGCTGCCATTTTGTCTTATTGATAGTGCCCTTTGTTTTATAGAAAATTTTTAATTTCATGAGGTACCATTTATAAAGAGCTGATCTTAGAGCCTGAGACATTGATGTGCTGTTTATGAAATTATCTCTGGTACCAATCTGTTCAAGGCTATTTTCCACTTTTGCTTCTATTAGATTTAGTGTATCCATTTTTTTTTGTTGTTGTTGAGGTCCTTGATCCACTTGAACTTGAGTTTTGTGCAGGGAGATAAATATGAATGTATTTGCATTGTTCTACATGTGAACATACAGTTAAACCAACACCATTTTTGAAGATGCTTTCTTTACTTCATTATATGGTTTTGACTCTTTGTCAAAAATCAAATGACCACAGGTGTGTAGGGTTATTTCTGAATCTTCAATTATGTTCCATTGAATAACATGTGCTTTGACACATGTACCATGAAGGCTTTTTTACCTTTTCTCTGTAATACAGTACAAGATCATCAATGATGATTTTTTCAGAGATTCTTCTATAGTTGAAAATTGTTTTGGCTCTCCTGTGGGTTTTATTTTTCCATATGATGTTGAGATTAATTATTTCAAGTTCTGTAAAACATTTTGCTTGGATTTTGACGAACATTACATTGAATGTGTAGCTTGGTTTTAGTAAGATGACAATTGTCTCTATGTTAATCCTACAATTTCAGGAACATGGAAGACCTTTCCAACTTCTAATATCTTCTTCAAGTTATTTCTTCAGGGATTTGAAGTTCTTGTCTTACAGATCTTTTCCTTGCTTGATTAGAGATATAACAAAATTTTTTTTTATTATTTGTGGCTAAGATATAGGGTGTTGTTTTCTAAATTTCTTTCTCTGTTTACTTGTTATTTGTACTAAAGAGGGCTACTGATTTCTTTGAGTATATATTATATCCAGACACTTTCCTACAGTTGTTTATCAGCTGTAGAAATTTTCTGGTAGAATTTTGGGGATTATTTCTGTACAATATCAAACCACCCACAAATTTGGATACCTTGACTTCCTTCTTTGAAATTTCTGTCCCTTTAATCTTATTTTGTTGTCATGTTGCTCTTGCTAGAACTTCAAGTACTATATTGAATAGATAGGGAGAGAGAGTAGACTGCCTTGTTTTGTGTCTGATTTTAGTGGGTTTGTTTCTAGTTTCACTCCATTTATTTGATTTTGATTATTTGCTTGCTGTATATTGATCTTATTATGGTTAAGTTTGTGCCTTGAATCACTGATCTCTCTAAGACTTTTAACAGGAAATGTGTTGAGGTTTGTTAAAGACTTTTTCATTATCTAAAAAGAAGAACATTTGATTTTTACTCTTTGAGGTATTTTTAACAGTAGATTATGTTGATGGCTTTGCATATATTGAACCATTTCTGCATCTGTAAGATGAAGCCTACTTGATTGTGGTAAATAATGTTTTTGATGTGTGTGTGTAGATTTGATTTGCAATAATTTTATTGAATATTTTTGTGTCAAACTTCAGAAGAGAAATTAGTCTGAAATCCTCTTTCTTTGTTGAATCTTTGTGTGGTTTCAGTGTCAGGGGAACTGTGGCCTCATAGAGTGAATTACTGTTCCTTCTGTTTCTAATTTTTGGAATAGTTTGAGATGTATTGGTATTAGCTTTTCTTTGAATATGTGGTGGAATTCTATACAAAAATTATGTGGTCCTGGGCAATTTATTTTGGAGAGTGAGCTGGGGAAAATTCAGTGATTGCTTCTATTTGCTTAAGGAAAACAGAAATGTTTAGATAGTTTACCTAATCTTGATATAAATTTAATATGTGATATGTGCCTAGAAAATCATCTATTTCATTTAGATAGTCCAGTTTTGTTTTGTTTTGTTTTTTTTAAGTAAGATATAATGATGTGTTGAATTTTCTAGGTTTGTGTTATTATGTCTCCCTTTTTATTTCCGATTTTGTTATTTAAATATTGTTGCTATGGTTTTGCATTAGTTAACTAACTGCTTGTCTATACTTTTGATTTGCTCAAAGAACAAGCTTTTGGTTTTGTTGATTCTTTTCATTCTTTTCTTTGTTTCCAATTTACTGATTTCAGCCTTCAATTTGACAATACTGCTCTTTACTCCTCTCGAGTGTGTTTGTTTCTTTTTGTTCTATAGCTTTTAGGTTTGGTGTTAAGTTGTTGGTATAAGATCTCTCCAATTTCTTTATGAAAGCACTAAGTGGTATGAATTTTCCTCTTAACACTGTTTTAACTGAGTCCCAAATGTTTTGGTATGTAGTGCCTTTATATTGATTGCATTCAATAAAGTTTTCAATTTGTTTTTGTCACTGACTATGTGATCATTGAGTAGAAATTTGCTCAATTTCCATGAATATGTAGGCTTTCAAATGTTTCTCTTGTTTTTGAAGTCCAGCCATAATATGCAGTGATTTGATAGAATGCAAGGGGTTAATTTGATCTCCTTGTATCTGTTCAGGATTGCTTTGTGCTTCATTATATGTTCAGTTTTGGAGAAGGGTCCCTGAGGTGATGTAAAAAAACATATTATTTTGGGTTTTGGTAAAAGGTTCTGAAGCTACCTGTTTAATACATTTGTTTAAAAACATTTGATAGTTTTATTGTGTTTCTGTTTAGGTTCCGTTTTAATGACCTCTCCAATGGTGGGAGTGGGGTGTTAAAGTCTTCCTCTTCCACTTTGTACTCTGAGGTTCAATGCACTTTAGTAAAATTTCTTTTATTATATGGTGTCCTTGCATTTGGGAAATAGATGTTCAGAATTGCAATGTCATCTTGGTGGATTTTTCCTATGATGACTATGAAGTGTTCTTCCTCATCTCTTGTGATAAATTTTGGTTGAAAGGCAATTTCAGTAGATACTAGAATGTCTACTCTAGCTGGCTTTTTGGATTTGTTTGCTTGGAAAACCTTTGTCTTAACATTTAATCTGAGGTAGTTTAGGTCTTTCTTACTAGGGTATGTTTCTTTTATGTATCAGAGTAATGAATCCTGTTTAATTATCCAATCTGTTAGCCTGAGTATTTCATTGGAGAAATGAGTTCATTGATGTTGTGAGGTATTATTGACCAATGACTGTTAGTTCCTGTTATTTTATTATTTCACTATTACTGTGAGTATTTGATTCTCTTATTTGGAGTTTGCTGTGACATAATTAATTTCTTGTAATTTCTTGAGTGTTGTTACCCTCCTTGTGTGGGAGTTTTCTTTCTAGTATCTTCTCTGTGAGTCTGTGACTAAATTAGTAGTAAGGTAATGTTGTATTACATTTTTTTTATATAAAATATATTGGTTTCTACATTTATGGTGATTGAGAGTTTTGCTAGGTATAGTAGTCTAGGCTGTCATCTGTGGTGTCTTAGGGTTGTCAAGACATCTGTGCAGGATTTTCTGGCTTTTAAAATCTCCATTAAGAAGTCAAATATAATTCTGGTAGGTCTTCCTTTATAGGTTACTTAATTTCCTTCCTTTATTGCTTTTGTTGTGGATACCCTTGGTGATATTTGTATTTTGATGTTAATTTAACTTCTCTATGAGGCACTGTCTAGGACAAAAAAGTGAATCATGTACTCAGGATTTCATGTGACTCTTCTAATGAATAAAGAAACCAATCACTGGGAAATTAGGTGGGACTTCCGCGTCAGAGATAGGAAAAGAAAAGGCAAGAGAGAGAAATTGGCTTTTGGACAGAGATAGTGGGAAGATAAGATGTAGCTACCAGTGACTTCTGGTTTAGTTGTTGAATCTGCCAGGATATGCCACCAGAGGATTAAGATTTATTATGAATTACAAGATTAGTATTCTAGTTGTTACACCTAGCGATTGAGTTACCATTGATTCTGTACTAAGTTTGCGTGGTGTTTTTCTTCATGTGGTGGCTCAACTAGGTTGCAAATAGAAAGGTGCAGCCGCAAAGCATGGATTTGCCAGAAGTGCACCCCAAAAGGCCTTGGGAACTTTGAAGCATGTGGTGGTGTGGTAGTGAACGGCCAGTGACAATTTAGTGAGCTGGGTGAAGAGATTTTAGAGCTCTGAGTCAGTCTTCAAGAGATGAGAACAGAACGGCCATGCCTGCCAGTTTCTGACCAGCCAGCCTGCTGGGGCTTGCTGGAGTAGCATGAATTGCACTTTTAAAATATTTTCCACATTTTTAAAATATTCTTTCTTTGTTCTGTCCATTTAGTATTTTAATTTTTTGTGACAACTGTACTTTCTTTTCTGGTCCAATCTATGGTGTTTTCTAAGCTTCTTCTACCTTTATAGCCACCTCTTTCTTAGGTTATGGAAATTTTCTTCTATGAATTTGTTAAAGGTGTTTTCTGGCACTTTGAATTGGAAATCTTCATCTTCTTCTATTCCTAGTATTTTTAAGTTTAGTCTTTTCATAGTGTTCCAAATTTCAAGCAGTAAGTGCTGACTGGAAGGGAGATGGATCTCTGATAGTGCCGGGCAGAGTACAATACTGCTGGGCTTGCTCGGTTCCCAGCAGCTGGGGGACTTTTGTTATGGAAGAGATGTCTTCCCTCTGTGTCTGGAGTTAATGTAGGCCTCCTTGGATTCTGGCAGATTTGTAGGGTGGAGGACAGCATGCAGATCTACAACACCACTGAGACACTTAAACATAAATGTTTATTGTAATATTCACAATAGCTAAATCTCAGGTCCAAACTATGAGTTCAACAACATAAGAAAGTATGAGGAAAGTATGGTTTATATGCACACAGGATTATTTTTTATCCATGAAGAAGCATGTTGATTGTAAGAAGCCAAGTCCAACTGGAGATAATCTTGTTCAACAAATTAAAATAGCCTCAGAAGGACAAATACATGCTTTATCTCCATGGTGCCATTTTTATAATTTCTCAAAGATGTGAGAGAAAAAAAGTATTTTCCTATATAAAATACTTTCAGTCTAAAATATTTTAAGAGTTCACAATGCATTGTACAAAATTGACCATCACACAGACCTAGGTTCACTTGCAGAATTTGGAAAAGTATATTGACTAGAGAATATGTGACATGAATATAGGACAAAATATAACTGATGAGAACATGTGCTCTAGAACAAACTGAGTTGACTACACTTATAGAGATGAGAAAGCACTGTGCCTGGTTGTAGGCCATATAGAGTAAGTGAGAATTTTCTCTTGAAAACCATGCTTCTTAAATATGCTAATCCAGCTGGTGGGCATTAGCTGTATGATCAGGTCTGAGAGTAGTAGGATCTGCCATACTAAACAGAGCAAATCAAAAGATTTTTCAGTAAAGGAAATCCTGTTAGATGCAAATATATATATATA
>JANHMN010000009.1:15933348-15975795 GCA_030674055.1 Rhabdomys pumilio
ATATATATATATATATATATATATATATATATATATATATATATATATATGCATAGGAACTGCCATTCAAGGGAACCTTAGCTTAGCAACATAATCATTAGTCTTGATATGCAGCTTCATTAGGTCTAGAATTAATTAAGAGATAGTAATTATTGACTGTCTGTGAGGAATTTATAAAATGATTAATTGAGGGGTGAAGACCCTCTCCAGAAATTTGTGGCAATTTCTGGCAACAGCACAGATATAAAGAGGTCTAAAGATAAAGAATTGCTACTTCTCTGCCTACTTTCAGTGTGCCATGCTTGCCCACCTTCAATGCTTCCTGTCCTCTCATGTTCAATGCTCCATGACTACCCACCTTGCAACATTCATTACCTCATCAAGATTTCTCTCTTTATTGTTACCACTGCTCTGCTTTACTGTCATTGGAGTCTAGATTCTTAGGCCTTCAAAAGTGAGATGAAGAATAGTAGTCTCCATAAATCTTACAGGTCTTCTACATTGGATTGAACTGTTTTGTCTCCTGCTTCATGAAGTGAGCCTCTTCTAAATGTGGATAACCATTGATGACTACCCAGATTATATCTTGTAAACCAATTGAATCATCTATTTTTATAATATATATTGTGTATCTCTAGACAAATGTGAGGTGTCTAGACATCTATACAAATATCTAGTACTACTGAATTATCAGTCATATAAGTGAATCATATCTAAAATGTATCTGCCAAGTAGAACATTTATCCAATAGTGTGCTTTCTCTAGCTGTAGTAGCAATAAAGATGAGCTTGTAGGGTCAGAATCCCAGTCACTTAAGAGAAACCCAAAGCTTTAACTACAGAGCTAGTAGAAATTAGAAGCCAATAGAAGTGATCCCTCTATGGTCTTTCATTTTCTTAGAGTCATAGAGATGGGTCACAAGAATCATTTTCGATTTTCATTTGCTAATGGCAAACTGTGTGGCTTCTGAGATGGAATTTAGATTTTTCTAGAGTCTTTTCAATTTCCAGTAAGGCAAGGTTATTGTTACTGAACCAAATAATGTAAGTTATGTTTACACTGTCATCATTTTTTTGATTTGTCTCCTTCACAGCTGTGTGTGTTTTCACAGCTGACTCACACTATTTTTATAGAAGTATCATTTGGAGCTCTATTTCTAATAATAATCACATCAGATGAATCATCAATATTTTGTTTGACTGTGTTTGGGATCTAGTAGTTAATTAGAGGCAAAAGAACAAACTGAGGCCAATTTTAATGGTGAATAGTGACTGTAAATCTAACAGGATCTAGAATCAAGATCGAGATGAGATTCTGGGTGACCCTTTAAAAAATTATTTTAACTAGGCTAATTGTTATTTAAAGATTTACCGTAAGTATGGGCAGTAACATTCTCTGGATTGAGATTCTGTACAGAATAACATGATGTATTCAGAATAATCATGTCACAGGCTTGCCATTATAATTTCTTCAGCATGGTGGACCATATCCTCACACTGCTAGCTGATGTAAGCCCAGCTTTCTTTATTTGTTTCATGTAAAATATTTAGTCTTCATAACAATAAAAACAATTAGTATATTGATGTCACTGAGTCATTACTCTGATTTTATGTGATTTGAATTTCCTTATCCTGAACGACCATCAAAATACAGATATCTAAGGAACATTTGCAAAAGTCTTCCTGTCTGATTTTTAATGTTAGTACTATGTTATGTGAATGTAATTATTTTCAGAATACTGAAATGGTAGTGCTGAAATTTCTCTGGTTTTCTTCAGAAGGGTACATACTTGTTTTCTATCCATTTATTCATTTATTTGCTCAACAAGCATTAATTTACTACATTTTGTAGTCAAGGTCCCATCTCAGAACTTGGAACAAAAGGAGGACTCACAGATTTCCAATACTTGTGAAAATACAAACCATCACAATTAGTCCGAGTAGTTATGAGAGGATTGCATAATATGTTCAAATTTTGGAAGCTTACAATACTGAACATTGATTTTTCATGTTCATTGGCTATGGTTTGCTGAAAAGGGACATGTCAGACTGTTCTCAATTAAAGATCATAGTCTCTCTTCTTCTTTGAGTAAGCACCTCCACAGCATCTCTCCTCCTGAGATGAATAGGAATGTTGGAGAATAATAAGCTTCTGGTATTTCTTAAGGTTTATGAAGGTGATTTTCTAGTCTAACAATCATCTGTGGTTTCTAACCAACTAATGTTTTCAGTCAAGTCCAAGATTAACCTGAATATGATGGGTACCCACCATTCACAGGAGGTAACAGGCAGAGGTCTGATCACAAAGGCACAGGTGCACTGTTCTATTGAGGGAAATCCCTAAGAATTGAAGATTCCATGCAATGTTTTGTATAAAGAAGGGGAAGGAGTAATGTCAGAGAAAGGATTACAGAAGTATCAATACCATGTCTTACAGTGGTTGCATAAATCATCTAATAGCATATTATTTGAACAGGGACTTTAGGAGGTTGAGTGAAAATTCAGGAGGAGTTTTGAGAGAAATGGAAAACTTATTAAAGTGACTACTGAGCAAGCCTGGAGAGTCAAGCACATATACCCAGTACTCATGTAAAACCTGGCATGGCAATATGTACCTGTAACATAGTCCTGGGGATTAGAGGTAGGATTCCTGGCAAATCAATCTTCCCAAATCAGCAAGATCCAAGTTCACTGAGATGCTCTGTGTTAACAAATAAGATGTCCCAGAGGTGCTGCAGGAAGTGTTAAAAATGATCTGCAGTTCCTGCACTATTGCCAACACCAGTGGGCCACATGGCACCAGAGCTCCAAAATCTCTCCTCTCAACTCTCAAATTCCCACTGGTGTGTTACTACCATGGCAGCCCCATATTTCAAAACCCCCATGGCCTCTGTGGTACACATCAGACATAGCCATGCTTTGCTGCTGTACCTTTCTCTTGAACTCAGTCAAGTCCCCACGAGATGAAAAACACCACACAAAATTAATTCAGAAACAATGGTAAGTCAATATCTGGGCACAAGAACTAGAATGCTAATTTTGTAAGCTAAATTAAATCTAAACCCTCCAGTGGTGAATCCTGGTGGATTTGAAGTAAGCCAGGAGACACTAGTAGCCACAACTTGCCCTTCACAAGAAATCACCTAAGTTCACAACTCACTCCAAGTCTACAGCCCCTCCCAGGAGAGGATAATTAGCATTAAAATACAAACAGCACCAGGCCCATCCACAACACAGAGGTTATAAACACTTAATCCTCTTGCAGAGAACTTGTGTTCTATTTACAGCCCTGACATTTGGAACCTCAAAACTTGTGGCCCACGCAATCGTCTCGCCAGCAAGAACGCACGCAGGCACCAGGATCCTTCTGCAGCAAGACGTTTATTATGATGATGGGAGGAAGACCCCGAGCCCCAGAGAGGCACCGCTTATAAACACCCTAAAGCGGAGTGTTCACTTTAGATTGGCTGCTTGCCCATAACTCCATATGACGCCCCGGGTTGGGCAGTGATTTGGCACGCTTTCACCACTTGCACATACACAATTTGCTTTGTCTACCCACGGGAGCAGTGGATGTCTGCGCCATGTTGTACTGGCAAATGCTGTCACCGCTCACTTCGGCTGTCTACAAAAACTTTCTGTAATTCCAGCTTCAGAGGATTCATGTTCTTCTTCTGGTCTACCTGGGAACATGTAAACTTACATACATACATATGCACATACATACATACATACATACATACATACATACACTCACACAAATACCCATTGCCATTGCCATTCTCAAATACTATTTTGTGTTTATATATATTCTACAAAGATCAAACTTCTGTATCATTATCAGACATGGTTAAGTACACAATGATCTTTGTTATACTTTAACTGTAAAAGTGATGTAGAAATAAATCAGAAATTGCATTTAAGTTACTTTAACCAATAGCATGCCATTAAAAGCAGACTGTGAAAACAGTTCAATTTTATTTTTAATTACCTTCTAGATGAAGAGTTGACAACTGTCCTTGATAAATCATATGTTTAGCTTCTTGTTTGTTTAGAAATCTTTAATGGATAATCAATAACAGTCATGGAATACAATATGTCATAACCTTTTTCATAGAGTGAAAAAGAAAGGAATTAACTATAAGTTACAAACCACTCTCCAGATAATGTTTTCTATTTCATCCAGGAAATTCACAATGCTGATGTATTATTTCTTACCTGAAACAGCCAGCTTATAAATGCAAGTTCTTTGTACATTTGCTCATAATTCCTTTATGCCATTTTGTTCACCAATAAATCAGCAATCTTTCTTTCTATATCCAGTGACATTCCCATGTTGCCCTCAGATACACACGTGTGTACATGAGCACACATATAAACACTCTCACAGACACACATGCCAAAATTCTCACACATGGTAGTGATATTCTTTATAAAAAAGGCACTTTGTAAGTGACAATTCTAAAAACATACATATGCAAATTATTTTCCTACACTTTTCTTTTTTTTGCAAATTTTGTTTGAAAAGATTCTTGGAATTAGTACATACAATTGGAATCATCAATATGGTCAAATGGTTCAGTGGGTAAGCCACCTGCTGCAAACCTGATTTCCCAAGTTTGATCTTCAAAACCCACTATATAAAATATAGAACAAACTCCTAAATATTTTCCTCAGACCTCCATGTGAGTGCTAACAGAAATGTGTTCATGTGAGTGCAAATGCAAATGTTAATAAGTCAGTCAAAAAGTTAGTCCTTTAAAAGTGGAGTTCCTCAACCTAGAACTGACCTTAATACTGCTTGTAATTATAATGGTATAAAAGCAAAAAAGAGGAGAGGGGATTTGATAAGGGATTTCTAGGGAGGAGGAATGAGAAAAGAAGATAACATCTGAAATGTAAATAAATAAAATATCTTAAAAGTATAAAAAGAAAAGAATATTATCAAGCATTGAGAAATGATGCTTTAAAATATAAAATAAATCTTAACGTTATATTGATGTAAAAAAAACATGTGGAAACAGGACAAGTTTATGATATTTATTTCTAGTCAGTATCTTACTGGAACATGAAAACACCAGATCTAATGATGCATGAGGAAAAAACTGCTTTTGTGTGGAATGGTTCTAGTTTACTGGGAATGAGAGCAGGTCATATGTCTTCGTTCCTTCTCCTACTTCCTTCATTATGGTACACATACTCAGTCTGATGGTAGGCCTCAAGCCTCTGCATCCGTATTGATCAGTCTCTGCAGATCCTCTCAGTAGTAAGTTATATCAGTCTCCTGTCATCAAGGACTTCTTGGCATCAGCAATAGTGTCTGGCTTTGGTAGCTGCAGATGAGATGGATTTCCAGGACCATATTTGTCCATTGGGTCTGGGTTACCTCACTCATGATGATATTTTCTAGTTCCATCCACTTGCCTACAATGTTTATGAAGTCTTCATTTTTAATTGATTAGTAGAATTCCATTGTGAAAATGTAGCACAATTTTTGTATCCATTTTTCAATTGAAGGACATCTGGATTGTTTCCAGATTATGGCTATTATAAATAGGACTGTTATAAACATAGAGGATCCCTTGTCTTTGTCATATGTTGGAACATCTTTTGGGTATATGCCCAGGAGTGATATATCTGTGTATTCATGTAGAATTAATTGCAATTTTCTGACAAACTGCCTGATTAATTTCCAAAGTTCTTGTACACTTCAAAATCTTAGATTGTACAGTTTACAATCTTAGCAGCAATAGATAAGTGTTCCTCTTTCTCTACATCCTTGCCAGCACCTGCTGTGACCTGAATTTTTGATCTTGGCCATTCTGACTGGTGTGACATGGAATCTCAGGCTTGTTCTGATTTTCATTTGCTCGTTTCTTTGGGTGGTTCTTGGTCATTAGAGATTTCTCAGTTGAGAGTTCTTTGTTTAACTCAGTACCTCATTTTTAAATAGGGTTATTTGGTTCCCTGGAGTCTAACTTCTTGTAATATTTGTATATTTTGAATATTAGCCCTCTATGAGATGTAGGTTGGTAAAGATCTTATTCCAATTTGTAGGTTGCTGTCTTCCCCTATTGACAGTATCCTTTGCCTTACAGAAGGTTCTTAGTTTCATAAGGTCCCCCTTTTCATTTGTTGATCCTAGATCCCTAGCTACTGACATTATGTTCAGGATATTTTTTTTTCCTGTGCCGATGTGATAAATACTTCTTCATACTTTCTCTTGTAATAGATTCAGTTTATCTAGTTTTATAAATCAGTCCTTGATTCACTTGGAATTGAGCTACGTACAAGGAGATAAACAATGAATCAATTTGTCTTTTCCACATCCAGAAATCCCAGTAGACTAGCAGTACTGTCTTTTTTTTTTTTTTTTTCTGTATGGTTTTAAATTTTTTGTCAGTATTTAAGTGACCATTAATCTGTGGGGTTATGTCCAGGTCTTCAATTATATTCTCATGATCTACTTGTCTTTCTCTGTATCAATATCATGAGATATTGGTTTTTATCACTATTACTTATTAATATAGCTTTAGGTCAGGGTTGGTGATTCCTCTAGAATTTCTTTTATTTTTGAGAATAGTTTTCACTATCCTGTTTTTTGTTTGTTGGGATTTTGTTGTTGTTATTTTTTTCTAATGAAACTGAGAATTGTTCTGTCTATCTTTGCTAAGAATTAAATTGGAATTTTGAAGGTGTTTTCATTAAATCTGTAGATTGCTTTTGGCAAGATGGCCATTTTTACTGTGTTAATTCTACTGATCCATGAGAACTGGAGATCTTCACACCTTCTGAGGGCTTCTTTAATTTCTTCCTTTAGATACTTGAAATTCTTGTCATAACAAATTTTTCACTTGCTTGGTTAGAGTTATACCAAGATAATTTTTGTTATTTGTGACTATTGTGAAGAATGCTGTTTACTCAATTTCTTTCTCAGCAAGTTAATCTTTTATGGAGAGAAATGCTACTGATTTGTTTGAGTTAATTTTCTATTCACCCATTTTGCTGAAGTTGTTTTTCAGTTGTAGGAGTTTTCTGGTAGAATTTTAGAATTTGCTTATGTATATTATCATATCATCTGCAAATAGTCACACCTAGACTTTTTCCTTTTCAATTTGTATCCCTTTGACCTCTCTTTGTTGTCCAAGTGCTATAGCTAGAACTTCAATTACTATGTGGAACAAATAAAGAGGACAAGCCTTGTCTTGTCCTTATTTTATTGAGATTGCTTCAAATTTCTTTCCATTTAATTTGATGTTGACTGTTGGGTTGCTGTATATTCCTTTTATTATGACTAGGTATGTGCCTTAGATACCTGATCTTCCCAACATTTTTATCATGAAGGCGTATTGTATTTTGTAGAAGGCTAATTCAGCATCTAGTGAGATGACTATGTGTTTTTTTTCTTTGAGTTTGTTTATATAGAGGATCACATTGATTGGTTTTCATATATTAAACTATCCGTGCATCCCTGGGATAAATCTCATTTGACTATGGTGAATGATCATTTTGATGAGTTCTTGGGTTCAGTTTACAAGAATTTTATTGATCATTTTTGCATCAAAATTCATAAATGAACTTGGTCTGAAATATTTTTTCTTTGTTGGGTCTCTGTGTGTCTTAAGTATCAGCATAACTATGGCTTTGTAGAATAAATTAGGTAGTATTTCTTTTGGTTCTGTTTTCTGGATTATATTGAGAAGTATAGGTATTAGGTTGTCTTTGAATGTCTGTTAGATTTCTTCACTAAAACCATCTGGCCCTTGGCTGGTTTTGGTTGGGAGACTTTTAATGACTGCTTCTATTTCTTTAGGGGTTATGAGACTGTTTAGATAGTTTATCTGATCCTAATTTAACTTTGGTACCTGGTATCTGTTTGCAAAATTATCTAGAGTTTTTAGTGCTAATGAGTATAGGATTTTGACCACTCAGTGATGGGCTGTGACCCATAGTGTAAGATAAAATAAGCATTTTCTATTCTAAGTTGCTGTTGTTCACAGTGTTTTGTGACAATAACAATATTAAATTAGGAAAGACACCTATTTTCCAAAGTTGGAATGAGTATTTTTGATATATGATTATATATTATAATTTTTTACTCATATCTTAAGTAAATTAAAAGAACATAATATAGCTTATTGACTTTAGATGATGAGCTCTTTCTAAATATTGCTATTCTATTTCTTTCTTTGATTTAGAAATGGCTAAATTATTATTGTAATGTAAGTAATATATTTTGTACCACTTTTAACATACTTATTTCTAGTAAGAATAAAAAATTAGAATTCATGAAGGAGTTCATTGCTCTTTTAGTCATTTATGGATAATTATCCATATCCAAATAATGACATGCAGGTGAAACTTTGATAATTGACCATTCTATGTGTCTTACTGTAGAAATATTCTGTACCTGCACTTACTTATTTCTTTTTATGTTAAAATCTTATGGATTAAAAGAGTGTAAATGAAATTGGTGTGATTCTTCTTAAAATTGCTTACAACTCCAGTTCCAGGACTACCAGTTCCAGGACTACCAGTTCCATCTGAAGCCCTTTTCTGGAGTCCACAGTGACCTGCATATACATGATGCTCATAAATTCATGTGCACACACACACACACACACACACACACACACACAAATATGCATTATTTAAAAAATAAATCTTTTAATAACTGTTCTTTGTTTCAAGATTACTACATAATATTCTCACTTTTATTTTCTTTCTCTAAAGCATTTTGTTTAGTACACTTTTCTCATTCAAATTCATAGTTTCTTTTCTTTTTTGCTATGTATGCATGCACACACACAGTCACACAAACATATGCACACACAAATACACATATATACAGTATTCCTAAGTATATTAATACATTTTAAAAATCTATTTAATTGACCAGTGTGACACTTTGGCATGTTAGTTTTCTCATAGAGATCAATGAAAGAAAATGCTACAAACATAAACACTTCTGTTGTCACTTATTTTTTCCATTAAGCTAGTTTGTATGTGGTCTTTTGTCTCAAGGATGAGAGTAAACAATTCTTGAGTATGGAATGAAGCAGAAAGGAACATGCAAAAGATGGACTATGAAGATAGCTTATTCAACAATGTTCTTGTCATGAAAAAATGATGATCTGAGTTTATAAGCCAGAACTTAAGAGAAAAACTGACTGTGCTGCCATATAGTTAGAAGCACAAAATTAGGGAGGGAGTCAAGACTACCAGTAGGTTCCAGGCTAATGACAGCCCCTGTAAGACAATTTTAGTTAGTTTGTTATGTGTGTGTGTGTGTGTGTGTGTGTGTGTGTTTGTGTGTGTGTGTATGAGAGAGAGAGAGAGAGAGAGAGAGAGAGAGAGATTGTACCTGAGTGATAAAGACAGAGGACAAGCTCTGGTATTGGTCCTTAGGCACCACCCAGCTTTATAATTATTTTATTTTTATCATTTTTTTTTGTACATTACTAGAGACTGAAATGAGGGCCGCACATATGAAGATTTAGTAATCTACCACTGGGCTACTGCTCCAGTCCTTCTTCACTTTTATTTTTTGATGCATGTCTCTCACAGGGCTAGAACTTTGTAAACTAGGCTACATTGGCTGCCAAGCTAGTTCCAAGAAACCACTATCAA
Organism: Rhabdomys pumilio; assembly: GCA_030674055.1. Taxonomy (NCBI): domain Eukaryota; kingdom Metazoa; phylum Chordata; class Mammalia; order Rodentia; family Muridae; genus Rhabdomys; species Rhabdomys pumilio. The sequence goes on from JANHMN010000009.1 coordinate 15,942,978, forward strand.
CCTGTTTCTCTATCTTTCCCCCACTGGGATTACAAATGCAAGTCTTAAAATTTAAATATTTTCCTTAAGGACATATTTACTTATTTCAATGTTGTATGCATGTGTGAGTGCAAGCACATTCACCACATACACTCAGGTGTTGATGGAAGACAGAACAAAGCATCCAATTCCTTGGACTTGAGATGCAGGCAATTCTTAGCTATTGATGTTGCTGCTTAGAAATGAGACCAGTTCCTTTGAGAAATCAGCAAGTTCTCTAGATTGAAGAGTTTCTCTCCTGCCTTAGAACTTAAAAATTTGAATGCTATTAATCAAACTTGTGTCCCCATTCTTGTGTGCAAAATCTTTAACAAATAACCTATCAATTAGATATATTTTAATATAGTCAAAATGTGTACATTGTTAGATATTAATCTTGATGGTTGAGGCAATAAAAATGATTCCAAAAGACTGCCTCAAGTTTACACAAAAGTTAGGACAGAGGTAAAGTCAGACTGTAAATTCTGAACTAGTATTTCTTCCCTTAATTTAAGCCATGTCTGATGTTCTATCTCCAATAGTGTCTTAGAAAATATTAATGATGATTGAATGTTTGATTAATTGAGTGGTATATTTGTTTTCCTTGCCACAGCTAACAGTAGTCTTTACAAAATAGAAAGTTAAAACAGAAAAAAAGTGTGATATGTAAACAATGTCTCAGTATTCACCACTCATATGTTATTTTTAATATATTGTATTAATATAACTCACATTTTATTTACTCATCAGGTAAAAATATGCAGTAAAGCAGTACTAGATTTTACTTGTAAATCACTCTTACTAAAAATACGAGAACAGTAGAATAATCTCTCTTTATATGAAGAAATAAGATTATACTCTTTAATTGAAAGTTCTTGGAATTTAACATGGAATTGTGACTGTGTATTTGTGTGTGCACACACAGACTGCATATCCCAAGAAGTTTTCATCTCTGCTCCTCACAACACTGAAGTTACTGCCACAGCTGCAACTAGGCCAGACTTTTATGTACATAATGGTGATCTGTGCTCAGGGAAGAGTAAGTACTTTTGGAGTAAGCACTTTTGCCTACTGATCCATTTCTCCAGTTTTAAAAGCAGTTAAAAAGTCCTTTCTCCTTTAAGAGGAATGAAAATTAAGAATCACTGTCTGAACAATTATAGTCATGTGTTTGAAGTTTATTTGATGTCACATATTTCCCATAAGTCTGCTGTAGTTTACTGAGCTCACAGTTGTAGCATGAGTGCTACAATGCAGTTCATTATTTCTGGGCGGTCAAAAAGGATAATCAAACAGCTAGTCACAGGGGAATTAGCTGACAGTAAATCATCATATTGAATCTATAGTCAAGAGTAGAAAGAAATGGATGCATATTTGGTGTCTTTCCTGTTTTATATAGTTCAAGACTTCTACCTAGAGCAAGAATTTCCCCACAATGGTCTGTGCCTTGCCACTAAGAACTCATCAACACAATTCTACAAAGATATGACCCTCTCACCACCCTGATTTAAATATTTTTTCATAAGACACTCTTTTCAGGAAATTGAAAATTAATATTTAAAACAAACAAGAAGAGAAGAGAATTTTAAAAAGGACATCTTTTACTAGACATGGCCAAAATATCTACTTTATTTTAGAAATTCAATATATTTTCAGAAAATTTTTAAATCTAGATAATTTTAAATCGGCGTTGTGTCTTTGTAAGAAAATAGAATTTTTTGAAAGTGATATTTCACTGATCAGTTAGACACATGGCTAACATTTGAATATACAAATGGAGAAAAAAATTAAGATTCAATTCTAGCTCTTCCTTCTTTGACATAGACTCTAGAACTCTTTGCCAATTTAATTTAGATTTTCAATATGGAAGGGAAACATGATATAAAATAATATGTACTAAACATTTATGTATCTGCCCAGTTACCACCGCAATTTCTCTGTGGCACATAAGAAAGGAGATTTTTGTATTGTAAGAGTTGGTAAAAATGATTATCATTGTTGGACATGAAAAGATACAGGAGAAAACACGAGTTTATTATTCTTTTTAATTCAGCTTCAAAGAAATTGAATTTGTTTTCTTGAGCAATGGATAGAACAACTGGAATCTGAAGGCTGCAAAAATTTTGCTCTTTAAAGAATGTTAACAAATTATTTTTACATTTAAAAATGTGTAGCAGATACAGAAACATCTGCTTAAATAGTGAAATCTTTAATCACACATCTGGATGTTTTCTTCATAAGATGTCAGCCATGAGGATAATTGTAACTATAAAACTAGGTTACTTAAATATTAAGTTTCCTGCAGATGTTTGATGCTCTTTTATAGCAAAGAAAAAAAAAATCTAAATAAAGACTTTCTTTACATTAACAATGACCATGTATGTTCTCTGGTTCAATTAACTTGTAAGACCTAACTCAAAACTTTAGTACTTAATGAGATAAGCTGCACTAGGGCTCAAAAATGGCCAGTGGTCTACCACAACAGTCAACCAGTAACTTCTGGAACATTAACATAAAGTCAAGTCTTTATTACCAAATGGACCACATTGTTCTATTTTGTCATGTGGTACTGAAAACAGCTCCACATTAGTTACCTTATTATACACTGGCAAGGAATAAACTTCCTTACAGGTGGAAATATTTATTTAGCTCATAGTTCAAGGCACAGTCCAGCATGAAGGATAAGTCAAGGCAGTAGTACCCTGAAGCTGCTGTAAAAATAACTACCTCTATCAGAAGATTAGAACAGTATTTTCTTAGTCTCAGCTCCCACCCATAGATAATATTGTTTTCTCCAACACCCAGGTAATATTTGTCATTCTATATTAATTAACTTTTCTCAGATTATCTCCCAGAGGTCCACCACTCAGTTGATTCTGGATCCTGTCAGTTAGATAGATAACATTGACCATCAAACCATTTTGATTATGCCAATGGATTGTGATAGTATTTTAAATGAACTATAATAGAACAATTTTGAGCTGAAAAGTAACATGACTTAGGTTCAGTTTTCGAAAAATATTGGCACAAACGTGTCACTTCATAACAGGTGACACCACCGATTTATTTTATCTAATATTTAACAAATATAATTTAAAGAGATGTGTGTACTCTTGTCTTTGGTTTTATATTTGGAAATTGGTAAATATAGAATGGCTGTCTACTTGAGAACATTAATTTTATAACTATGTCTATGTCCACAAATAGGTATTTTTATTATTCATTACCATATTTCCCTCAACTTCATAGGCAGGATAATGTATGTATATTAGAGTATACAAATATTTCATTCAGGAATGTATTTCAGTCTTAACCTAAGTCAACTATCCTACTATACAAGACACAGGTCAAAACATAATAATGTCTAATTTTAGGGACCTACAGGGGCTTCACATTCTGCAACTCATGCTATTAGCTAGGTTTCCTAGTGTTGGTCAGTGAGAACACTTCTAGTGATGGCAGGCAGCAGTGGCATCCACAGCTCTGTCACCATATTCGTCTACAACCCCACTTCATAAACTTTTTGGAACTTCATAGGGAGTTGTCAAATTGATGCATGTTATTTCAAAACAAATAATGGCATCATTATACATTTTCTGAACTGTAATGACCAAAACTCAATTCAAAATTAAACACATAATAAATCAGAGGTCTTTTTGGCTTTAGTCTGTCACGTTGCTCCCCAAGACTATTAATGTATTTCTTCTGAGCACATGTCACACATTTCACACTGTATATTCCCCCCCACAAGTCACTGATCTGTGCTGTGGGAAACAGTTCAGATCTAAGAACAATAAGCACCGTACTGCTTTCTCTGTGCACACAGCTGTTTTTGTGATTATGGAAACATGACTTAATTATGGAACTCAGAATGTTTAATATATTTTTTTTACCACAGTTACCCAGACTGTAAATTTCAGATTTGTGTGCTTTGATTGAATCATTACAATGTTTGATTTAGCATTTTGTGTGGTGAGGAGGCCTTGAAGTATTGCTGTGTCTCATCTATGCAAGTCAAAATCCATAGTAATTAATCACATTCCAAGACCCTCACAATTTTGACTTAAAAATTTGCTGTTTGATGGAAAATGAGATAGATAGGTCAGTCAGTAAAGGCACTTGGCAAGCCTCATGACTTGAATTTGATTCCCAGGATCTACATGGAGAAAGGAGAATCCTATAAGGGGTCTTCTTTCCTATATATATCAGATACACACACACACACACACACACACACACACACACACACACCAAAACAGAATAAAATGTAAATGTAATCAAATTGGTAAAAATGTTTTAATTGTTGATTTGCTAACTTTAGTTTCAATAAAGTCTTTCAATAAATTTTGGCTTGAGATCCAGGATAGAATTTTCAACAATTTCTGAAATGGCCCTAAATATCTTGTCATTTTTGCTCCAGGTGCTCTGCAAAGGGGCATTTTCATCAATGACCATCATGAGATGTAAATATTGGTAAAACTCTAAAGCACTCAGGATTGTCTCTGGTGTGTGGATCAAATATGCTGACAAAACTTTCTTTGTTATGTGAAAACAAACACATTCATGCAAACTTACTTTTGTCCTTAATACATGTCAATTTTATATGAATAGGAACTCCTTTAGATTAGAGTTCCTTATGACTTTTAAAAACAGTAAATCTTCGAGATTTTTATAGATGCTTTATACTTTCCCTGGGGTCATATAAATTTTCTTGGGTAAATGAAGTTACAAGTGGAAAAACTGGTGGTTAAAGAGGTGACACTGCAGTCAGAAGGACCATCAATTGATTTCCACTGTACATTTTACTTGCTGACTGTGTCACGTAACTTCAGCTCCAGGGTTTCCAGTCTGATACTCTTCTTTTTCATTTGAAGTAGAAAGTGTGAAGGATGCAGCTGAATTCAGTAATTGGCTGTCATATACTAGTCAGATGCTGCTTTGAAGATGAGACACTCTCTCCTCCACTATTCTGTCTGTGCCACTAAATATACACAATGGGCAGATCAAAGCACAGTTTTCATTTTATCATATCTCTTTCATTTCTCATACTGTTTTGAGTCTTTTTTTGGGTTATAGTAAAAGACACCACCAAAGTTTTGAACAAGAATGGATTGTATTTGTTGACCACCAGATGGAATCAAGAAGTCATTGGGGAGAGCTGTACTACCTGAAATGTTCCTAGGACTTGTAATGACATCTTTCAGGAATCAAAAATAGAAATTTACTATCTGAGAGAGGAAAATTTCACACCTAGTGAGGGCAAAAATCTGGAAGACATTCTCACGGATGTGTTTACAGAATGTTTTTTAAACTTATTGATTGCATGCCTGTATTTTAAAATTGAATTCCAACTCTAAGAGAATGACTTTGATGACACCTGAACACTGTCTCCTAGAAGGTGGGGATGGCCTATAAGGAAACTGTCTTCATTTTAGAGGTGCAGAAAATCATTAGATAACAGACAAAATGTCATTATTCTCTAGCATCTCAAAATCTGACAATTAAATTTTATTTGTCCTTGTGTTGAAAAAAAAAAAAACAAGGCTTTGTGTTGGCTACTTTCCTATGACCAAACACTGATGAAGAAGTCTCTCTCTCTCTCTCTCTCTCTCTCTGAAAATAAGTAAATTTTTATAAAATTTCTATGTGTGCAAACATATGTTTCTGCATCTATATGTACTTCTGGACCTCCAGCCTCTTCCTTTTGGCAATTTTTCTTCATTGTCCCCCTATTCTAGATTGTGTTTATGTTATTTAATTTACTTGTATTGTTATTATTATCACTTTTAGGTTTCTGTTTCTATTCTAATGAATATGAAGGGGAAAAGTATGATTTGGGTGGATATAAAAGTCAGGAGGATTTGAGAGGTTTTGTATGAGAAGAAACCATAATCAGAATACAGTATATAAAAGACAAACTATTTTCAGTTATTAATGACTGAAAGATATAGTATTAGTGTTACAAAAGTGATTCTTATAATCTAATTTAAGATTATATAGGAGTGAATTCTGAGTAGTGGAACTATCTGTAGTAGTAGGATTTTACTGTCCTACTGTCCAACACCCAAGGTCAGGTAATCCTGGGATATGAAGCTACTATATTGACTATTTCCCAAGTATCAGTGACTTGTAGTTAAATGTGTATTAGAATGATTTTCAGAATTTCAAATAGCTAACACTATGAATCTGACAGAAAGCTTTGCTTCTCTGTGTCCTCTGAACATAATGTTTGAAGATATTATCAATGTCTAGTTATTCTGAACAATTCATAATCTCCTCAGGGACATTGTCTATATCATTATAGAATAATGATTATGTAAAGAGCTAAGGTGAGATTAGGGGTACATTTATAGTCAATAAGGATAAGTCTCCACTCTACAATGTAACAAATAACATGTATGTACATGATATTACAAATTTAGTAATACACTCTTAAAGTTCTCTTTGTACTGGTTAATATTCTCTAACCAAAATTGCCTTGGCATAGTTCATTGTATGGATTAGAAGACACCAATTAGACTCAGTGTTTCCTAAAGTGCCTCTGACCAGATAATACTGAAATAATTATGAAAGAATGCAATAGATGATAAGGAGAGAGGCAGCAACACCTTGAAACTCAATTCTAACCTGACCATAAAACCAGCAAAGCAAGTCTGTACTCTGGATAGCCTTTATCTCCCAGCCTGTAGGTAAATTGCTTCCTATAAATTCTGGAAATGAAATGAAGCCAGATCTTTTAGGTTGTAGACCTTCTGTTTTCTCAGAGCCCTACTTTTCTGAACAAAAATCATCTTGAATTTTGAATTCTTATCCCTGCTTACCTGTGAAGTACTAGCAAGCATGAAATATTGTATTATTCTTACAAAATCAAAGAGTATTTAGTCATTTGTAATTCTCTTTAAAAATTATGTATTTTTGTATTTAATAATTTAATAAAATAATCAAAACAAAAATTGCTAAAGTTCACTATAAAGACTGCTATCTGGGCTCAGTAGATGTCTTATGGTTTCCATTACTGTGAAAAGACACCACAACCATGGCAACCCTTATAAAGCAAAACATTTACTTAGGACTAGCTAACAATTTCAAAGGTTAAGTCCATTATCATAGCAGGAAGCATGGCATGGTGCAGGCAGACATGGAACTGTAGGAGCCGAGAATTCTACATCTTGATTCAGAGGCAGAAGAATGCGACTCTGTGTCACACTGGAAATATCTTGAGCATTGGAGACATCCAACCTTCCCCCACATTGATACACTTCCTCTAGCAAGCCAATATCTACTCTAACAAGGTCACATTTCCAACTAGTGCAACTCCCTATAGGCCAAACATAAAATACAGGTATATATAGGACCATACCTATTCAAACAACTACGATGTATAAATAAAAACACCTGCCAAATTCTGACAAATTGAGTTTGAATCTTGGGACATAAACAGTGATAGAAGAAATGAAATTTGCAAGTTGTCCTCGGATGTCCACATTGTGACACACAACAGTCCACCCCTAAACAAACACACAGAAAAAAAACAGATTAAAATTTTATAATATTTTAAAGTTATACACTAATTTAGTTTAAACAAATATTCTATTTGGTTTAGGATTCACATGTATATGACAGATTAAAAACCTGGGCCCAATTTTGAAGATTGTGTACAATAGTATGTGACTGTCTTGCATGTTACAGAACACTTGATAAGGATTTTCCTTACTCAAATTTTTCATTCTGTTTTATTATAAGAGCAAATTTCACTGTAAGGTGAAGTCAGATCATTGTACTCATTTGTACAGCAATATAATTGTAATGGTTTTGTAAAGTTTGTAGTGTTTTTATGGACTTATTATGTTCCATGTGTTTGTGTCTCTCTAAGTTAAGGTGCTTTCACCTAACCCCAAATCAATGTGTTAACAAATTGGTACCTCAAGAATAAATTTAGTCTTGAAACCTGTATTGTGATTGGAAATTTTATTCTTATTAATTTGTTCTCAGGCAACCTACTCTCTGTTACCATGTAGGGTACACCAGTAGAAAATTCTGATTGTTCAGACTTTCATCTGACAAAATGCCTAACATAAACAACTGAAGAGATGAAGGGTTCATCTGGTTTCTAGATTCAGAGGCTGCATTCCACTGCAGCCATTAGCTGACCCATTTTCAGGTCATATGATGTAGATATTGATGGTATAAATGCTGTGAATGAGCAGAGTTTATGGCCTACACATGGTAGACATGAAAAAGACAGAATATAGTATTGAACCACGGCAAGACACAAGACCAAGCAGACATTTCTGCCAATAATCCTTACCTACCCAATTCCAGGACTCTACAGTCAATAGAATCTGTTCATAGTACAATAAATTTTATATTGCCTATCTTCTGTAAAGATCCCCAAACAGGACCCTGTTATGTATATTTTTAGAATGAGTCTTTGGTTATCTTTTTTTAAAACTTTCCAAACCTTTAGAACTAAGAGTTCTGAGTTCTGGAGCCTGGCATAGCTGTAGTCATTTTGTTCCAAGACCACCAACTGTTTCATATCATTGCTATAATATGCCCACATGTTATTGAAGCAGAAAAATAAGTAGGCTGAGAGAAGGGTCATGCAGACTACATACCCTGTAATGTTCTCTATGTTCTCTAGTTTCTTAATCATTTTTTGACATTTTAAATTCTTTATTATATTTACATTTAAGATTTTATACCCTTACCACATTCCCCCCACCACACAGGAACCTCCTATTCAATCCCTCCTCGTCCTGCTTTTATGAGGATTTTCCCCCACCAACTCCCCCAACTCCCACCTCCCCACTCTCAAATTCCCCTCTCCCCCACTTGATGTTCAGCCTTCATGGGACCAAGGATCTCCTCTCCCACCTATGCCTGACAAGGCCATCCTCCACTACATATAAACATGGAGTCATGGATCCCTCCCTATGTGCTCTCAGGCTGGTGGTTTAGAAACTGGGGAGCTCTGGTTGGTTGGTATTATTGCTCTCCTCATGAGGCCACAAACCCTTTAAGCTCCTTCAATCTTCTTTCTAACTTCTCCATGGGGAACTCCCTGATCAGATTAGTGGTTACCTGTGAGCATCTGCCTCTGAATATGTCAGAGTCTGGAAGACCTCTAAGGAGATACCTATACCAGGCTCTTGTCAGTGTGCACTTCCTGACATTCACATCAGCATCTACCTTTGGTAACTGCACATGGGATAAATACCCAGGTGGAATAGTCTCTGGACGGGCCCTCCTTCAGTTTAAGTCCCAAACTTTGTCTCCATATGTGTTCCCTTGAGTGTTTTGTTACTCCTAAGTAGAACCGAGGCATCCACACTTGATCTTCCTTCTTCATGAGCTTCATGTCGTCTGTGAGTTGAATCTTGCCTATTTCAAGCTTTTGAACCAATATCCAGTTATCAGTAAGTAAATACCATGTGAGTTCTTTTGAGATTATATTACCTCACTCAGGATGATATTTTCTAGTTCCATCCATTTACCTAAGAATTTCTCTAATTCATTGTTTTTAATAGCTGAGTAGTATTCCATTGTGTAAATGTACCATATTTTTTGTATCCATTCCTCTGTTGAAGGACATCTGGGTTCTTTCCAGCTTCTGGCTGTTGGAAATAAGGCTACTATGAACATAGTGGAGCATATGTCCTTGTTATATGTTGGAGCAATTTATTATATGTTGGAACTCAGGAGTGGTATAGCTGGGTCCTCAGGTTATGCTATGTCCAATTTTCTGAGGAACCACCAGACTGATTTCCAGAGTGGTTGTACCAGCTTGCAATCCCACCAACAATTGAGCAGTGTTTCACTCTCTCCACATCCTAGCCAGCATCTACTATCACCTGAGTTTTTGATCTTAGTAATTCTGACTGGTGAGAGGTGGTATAGATATTAGATACCACTATTCTGGTTTTTTTGTTATTCCAAATGAATTTGCAAATTGCTCTTTCTATCTCTATGAAGAATTGATTAGGACTTTTGATGAGGATTGCATTGAATCTGTAGATTGCTTTTGGCAAGATCGCCATTTTTACTAAATTAATCCTGACAATCCAGGAGCATGAGAGATCTTTCCATTTTTTGAGATCTTCTACGATTTCTTTCTTGAGAGACTTTAAGTTCTTGTTATACAGATCTTTCATTTGCCTGGTTAGATTCACTTACGATATTTTATATTATTTGTGATTATTGTGAAGGGTGTCATTTCCCTAATTTCTTCTCAGCCTGTTTATCCATTGAGTAGACAAAGGCTACTTATTTGTTTGAGTTGATTTTACATCCAGCCACATTGCTGAAGTTGTTTATCAGCTTTAGGAGTTCACTGGTGGAAGTTTTATGTTCGCTTAAGGATTCATCTGCAAATAGTGAAATTTTTGACTTCTTCCTTTTCGATTTGTATCCATTTGACTTCCTTTTGTTGTCTAATTTCTCTGGCTAGGATTTCCAGCACTATATTGAATAGGTAGCCTGAGATTGGGCAGCCTTGTCTAGTCCCTGATCTTACTGGGATTGCTTCAAGTTCCTCTCCATTTAGTTTGATGTTGGCTACTGGCTTTCTGTACATTGCTTTTACTATGTTTAGGTATGGGCCTTAAATTCCTGATCTTTCAAGACTTTTAACATGAAGGGATGTTGAATTTTGTCTAATGGTTTCTTATCATCTAGTGAGATGATCATGTGGGGTGGGTTTTTTTTGAGTTTTTTTTTTATGTAATGGATTTCATTGATGGATTTCTGAATACTGAATCATCCCTGCATTCTTGGGATAGAGCCTACTTGATCATGATGGATGTTTGTTTTCATGTGTTCTTGGATTTCATTTGTGAGAATTTTATTGAATATTTTTGCATCAATATTAATAAGAGAGATTGGTCTTTAGTTCTTCTTTGTTGAGTCTTTGTGAGGTTTAGGTATGACTGTAATTGTAGCTTAATGGAACAAGTTAGGTAAAGATCTTTCTGTTTCTAGTCTGTGGAATAGTTTGAAGAGAATTGGTATTAGATCTTCCTGGAAGGTCTGATAGAATTCTGCCCTAAGACCATCTGGTCCCAAACTTTTTTTGATGGTTAGACTTTTAATGATTACTTCTATTTCTTTAGTGGTTATGGGACTGTTGAGAATATTTATATGCTCCTGATTTAATTTTGGAACTTGGTATCTGTCTAGAAAACTGTCCACTTTATCCTGATTTTCCAATTTGTTGAGTATAGGCCTTTGCTGTTGGATTTGACGATTTATTTTTATATCCTCAGTTTCTGTTGTTATGTCTCCATTTTCAGTTCTGATTTTATTAATTTGGATATTATCTCTGTACCCTTTTATTAGTATGGCTAATGGTTCGTCTATCATGTTGATTTTCTCAAAGAATCAGCTCCTAGTTTTGTTGATACTTTGTATAGTTCTTTCTGTTTCTACTTGTTTGATTTCAGCCCTGAGTTTGATACTTCATGCCACCTACTCCTCTTGGTATATTTGCTTCTTTTTGTTTTAAAGCATTCAGGTATTCTGTCAAGTTGTTAGTGTATGCTCTCTTCAGTTCCTTTTTGTAGGCATATAGAGCTATGAGTTTTCCTCTTAGTATTCATGGAGTCACACACAATTTGGTATGATATGTCCTCATTTTCTTTAAATTCTAAAAAGTCTTTAATTTTTTTCTTTATTTCTTCCTTAACCAAGTCATCATTGAGTAAAGCATTGTTCAATTTTCATTTTCATGTGGGCTTTCCATTGTTTTTATCATTATTAAAGACCAGCCTTTTTTTTTATAGTTTTCTGATAGGGTACAAGGGATTATTTCAATCTTTTTGTATCTGTTAAGACCTGTTTTGTGACCAATTAAATGGTCTATTTTGGAGGAGGTATCATGAGGTGCTGAGAAAAATGTATATTGTTTTGTTTTAGGATGAAATGTTCTATAGATATCAGTTAAATCCATTTGGTTCATAACTTCTGTTAGTTTTATTGTGTCACTATTTAGTTTTTGTTTCCATGATCTGTCCATTGCTGAGAGTGGGGTATTGAAATCCCCCACTGTTTATTGTGTGAGGTGCAATGTATGCTTTGAGCTTTAGTAAAGTTTCTTTTATGTATGTGGATGCCATTGCATTTGGGGCATAGGTGTTCAGAATTGAGAGTTCATCTTGGTATATTTTTCCTTCGATGATTATGAAGTCTTCTTCCTTATCTTTTTTGATTACTTTTGGTTGAAAATCGACTTTATTTGATATTAGAATTACTACTCCAGATTGTTTCTTGGAACCATTTTCTTGGAAGATTGTTTTCCATCCTTTTACTCTGAGGTAGTGTCTGTCTTCTTCACAGAGGTGCATTTCCTATTTTCAGCAAAAATCTGGGTCCTGTTTGTGTATCCATTCTGATAGTCTACGTCTTTTTATTGGAGAATTGAGTCCATTGATATTAAAAGATATTAAGGAAAAATGATTGCTGCTTCCTGTTATTTTTTGTTATTGGAGGAGGAATTATGTTTGTGTAACTATCTTCTTTTGAATTTGTTGGAAGATTACGTCCTTGCTTTTTGTTGGTTGTAGTTTCCCTCCTTGTATTGGAGTTTTCCATCAATTATCCTTTGAAGTGCTGGATTTGTGGTAAGAGGTTATGTAAATTTGTTTTTTTCATGGAATATCTTGGGTTCTTCATCAATAGTGATTGAGAGTTTTGCTGGGTATAGTAGTCTGGTCTGGCATTTGTGTTCTCTTAGGGTCTGTATGACATAAGTCCAGGATCTTCTGACTTTTATAGTCTCTGGTGACAAGTCTTGTGTAACTCTTATAGGTCTGCCTTTATATGTTACTTTAACTTTTTTCCCTTACTGCTTTTAGTATTTTTTTCTTTGTTTTGTACATTTGATGTTTTGATTATTATATGGCAGGAAGTATTTCTTTTCTGGTCTAGTCTATTTGGAGTTTTGTAGGCTTCTGGTATATTTATGGACTTCTCTTTCTGTAGGTTAGGGAAGTTTTCCTCTATAATTTTGTTGAAGATATTTACTGGCCCTTTAAGTTGGGAAATTTTCCCCCTCATCAATACCTATTATCCTTAGGTTTGGCCTTCTCATTGTGTCTTGAATTTCCTGTATGTTTTGGGTTAGGAACATTTTGCATTTTGCATTTTTGACAGTTTATTCAATATTTTCTATGGTATCTTCTGAACATGAGATTTTCTCTTCTATCTCTTGTATTCTGTTGGTGATGCTTGCATCTATGAATCCTGATCTCTTCCCTAATTTTTCTATCTTCAGGGTAGTTTCCCTTTGAGATTTCTTTATTGTTTCTACTTTTTTAGATACTGGATGATTTTATTTAATTCCTTAACCTGTTTTGTTGTGTTTTCTTGCAATTCTTTAAGGGATTTTTGTGTTTCTTCTTCAAGGGCTTCTACCTATTTACCTGTGTTATCCAGAATTTTTTTGAGAGTGTTATTTATGTCCTTCTTAAAGTCTTCTGTCATCATCATGAGAAGTAATTTTAATTCTGAATTCTGCTTTTCCGGTGTGATGGATGTGTTTAGAGGTTGCTATGGTGGGCAAACTGGGTTCTGATGATGTCAAGTAACTTTTGTTTCTGTTGCCTATGTTCTTGAGCTTACCTTTCGCCATCTGGTTAACTCTAGTGCTACCTGCACTTACTGTCTCTGACTGGAGTCTGCCTTTCCAGTTATCTTGCTTGTGTCAGAACTCCTCAGGGTCCAGATGTCTCTGTGTGCCCCGGCCCACGGGGATTCAACAAGACCTTAGGGAAGGGGGTGAACGAATGAAAGGACAAGAGACACAAAGAATGAGAGCAAGTCTGAAGTTCTGATCAAGCTCTGAAACTTTAATTTGGGGGGCAGGTTATAAAGACACAGCAAACCAGGAAGTTTGGGCGAGGGTCATTGCTTAGGGCTATCCCACTATGGAATCCTTATTGTCTAAGACCAGTCCACTGTCATATCCTTATTGCCCTAGACCATCCCACTGTCATAACCAACTCCAAGGAAATGCCAGACATTCTTTAAGTTCCTGGGACCTGAGACCCATGAATGTCCTTTCTTAACCTTGTACTGACTAGACTTTCTAGAACAGCAGGTAATTTCCTGGGTTTGGCTCCCGGCATCTGTGGTCCTGTGATCCTGATCTCCAGCTGCTCTGAGTACAGTGGCTCCTCTAGAATATTTCAGGAAATGGTATCTCCACGGTAGCAGACTAGTTAGTTGTCTGCTGCTCTGGCTGCAGTGTCTCCTCTAGGATGTATCAGTATAATGTGTCTTCATGGAAGCAGATTAACTAAGTGTCTGCTGCTCTGAGTGTAATGGTTCCTCTAGGATGTCTCAGGATATGGTGTCACTGCTCTGAGTTCAGTTGCTCTTCTAGGATGTCTCAGGATATGTTTTCCATTGCTCTGAGTTCAGTTGCTCCTCTAGGTTGTCTCGGGGATGAGGTGTCTTCATGGAAGAAGACCAGCTAATTTTCTTCCCACAGGCCCAAGGACCAAGTGAGGGATGGAAGGGGAGTAGTATTCTGGAAGGGTGAGGTTTGGGTTCCTGGTGGGTCCTGCTTTCAGTTGTAACTCTGGGTCATAGGGCAGTGGGTGACTCTTTTGCCTGCTGCTCTGAGTTCAGTGTCTGCTCTAGGATTTCTTAGGATAAGGTATCCACAAGGGAGCAGCCCAGGTAAGTGTTTGCCCCAGCCACAAGGACCAGGCGAGGGGCAGAATGGGAGTGGTATTCTACATGGGAAGGGTTTGGGTGCCTGGTGGGTCCTGAGTGTCCCCTGCTCCCAGTTGTAGTTCTGGGGAGTAGGGCAGTGGGCAACTGTTCTTACCTGCCATTCTGAGTTCAGTGGCCCCTCTAAGATGTCTCGGGATATGGTGCCATCACAGGAACAGACCAGCTAAGTGTGTGCCCCAGCCACAAGGACCCGGCAAGGGGCAGAAGGAGAGTGGTATTCCACAGGGGGGGTGGGGTTGGGTGCCTGGTGGGTCCTGAGCACCCTTTGCTTTCAGTTGTAGCTCTGGGACTTAGGGCAGTGGGCAACTGTTCTTACCTGTCGCTCAGAGTTCAGTGGCCCCTCTAGGATGTCTTGGGATATGGTGTCCATCTAAGTGTCTGCCCCAACCTCAAGGCAGGTTTTTAATCTTAAAAAATTCCACAGCCATGATCTCCACCTATTACCAATCAGAATAAAGATCAGTTAGAACTCTTCTGTCTAGGAAGCCAAAATGGCTTGATTGAGAGTCAATGACAGTTTTGCTCTTACTGCACCAACAGATGTGATTATTTACCTCTCTATTATCTGGCCCAGAGAAATGTTCTGGGTCATAACTCAGCTATCAAATCCTGAACCACAGTTAAGATCATTCAGTCTTAGGGTATGCCTTCAATAAACCATTTGTGTCTGACTGAGACGTGTGTTTGTATGTTTTGTAGGGTAACTTTTGCAACTAATCAAGCATAGTATATGCTTTAGTCTAATATTTGGTCAGCTGAAGATGTTCTAAATACTCTAAGGGATTAATTCAATACTGAAATACCTTTATTGTATTATATCAGTGGGTTATAAAACCATACTCTGAGGAATAAAGCTGTAATTATCTCTTTAGCACTAGTATCTAGAAAACTGACACCTGTGAAGGCATAGCAATTTCAGTATTACATGCATTACTTTTCCTGTTGCTGTTACAAAATAACTGATAAAGACTGTTAGATCACTATTTAAGCTACATCATGACAAGAACATAAGGCATCAGGTTACATTGCATCTATAGGCATGAAGCAGAAAGTGTCTAATGCTGTGCTCAGCTTTCATTGTCCTTTTTCTTCAGTTCAGAACCCCAGTTCATTGGATGGTGCTGCCCATATTCAGAGAAGATTTATCTTGTTCAGTTAAATGCTTGCAGGAATAATTTCATAGTCATAAACTTATGTAATTCATAATCCAGTCAAGTTGACAATGAAGATTAATCAACACAAAAGTTATTGTTACAGTGATTGTTTTATTTCAGTGCTTTTCTGGAGACCCTTAACAAGCTGAACGTTGCTAAGTATAAAGAAAAAAAAAAACCCTGATAATTGCTGTTTCATGATTAAAAATACACTTCACAGTAGCCCAAATAGAAGCATCAGTTATCAGTCTGAAGAACATTTGTGACTTTTTAACGTTCAAATTGTACAAAGAAGATAAAATATAGATTTCCTGATGTGGTAATCACATGACATTGTATGTTATTTTTAAAGACTAACATAAGTTATTTTTGAACTATCATATTGTTTTGACACTGTCTCAGATTAAAAATCATCAGGTAGAAAATGAGTTGAAGAATTTTCAAGATTGTTTGAACATATAGCGTTTTCATAATAATGAATCTGTTTACAGTTTTATAATATCATATTTGCATTTTAATTGTCTTAGGAGCACACAAAATAGAGGTAATCAGAAACTCCACAATAACATTTTTCCTGAGCTTCACAAAAGTAGTATTTTTTCTATATTATTATGTGCTTTGGGAAGTGAATGAAACTGGATCACTTAGTCATCACTCTCCAATGTGTTCTGTTCTGTGTTATTAGTTAACATGCAGCTGGTGACGGTCGGTCCACATCCAAGATGATGATTTGTTTTAATATGTGCTCCTCTCTGGTGCCTTTCTGAACAATGGATTCTGCTTTTAATTGGTGAAATTCAGAATGGTTAACTCTCAGGTTATTAATATATAACGTTTCTGTGAGTTAAATAGTGAAGAGTCAATTAAACCGATCTGGTCTGTTGTGTTTACTACAAATCATATAAAATTTCACCTTGGCATTTGGACATGTTTTGTTTTGTTTTGTTTTCCTGATGAGTTATGAATATCTATCTGGCTCAGATAAAGTACCAATGACTGAAAAATGTACTATTTCTACTCAGGACTAGCTTAATATATAAGTGAGTTTATTGGGGTTACTTACAACACTGTAAGTGACTTGTTACTTATACAGACATTTGTGATTGAAAACAACTCCATTAATGAAGTCAACCCTACAATAATGTAGAACTAATGAATATTATATCCCTAAAGACCTCTACATATCTAGGAAACCATTCTACTTGTTAGCAGCTCTCCTTTTCCTAGAAGCCTCTACTTACTTATTTACTTATTCTACTTACATGGAAACAGTCTTTTGATTATATAAGTTTTAGGAGTTTCCTTAGTGTGATAAGAGTTGTCTGCGTAGATACACTTATTAATTTAATATACTTCCTGAGTTATAAGTGCCTTCTTCCTCCTCACTAAAAGAATGCCTTAATTCTGAGGCAATAGCTGCCGAAGTGCTATAGTTTGGAAATTAAGCATCTATTGCCACTTAGAATCCAGCAGTCTTGCAATAGTTCTGAATGAAGCAATGGCAGGCATCATGGCAGACACTCTTCAGCACCAGTGCTACCTGAAAATCAGCAAGTTACTCAAATCATTAGTCTCAGACACATCATCCTGCAGACAGCAATAGTAATGAATAATTTGTAGGAGTAATGAAGATTAAATATTACAGCACACACAGAGCATCTTTCAAAATGGCAAGCACATACTGTTTAATCAATCTGTATTACATTCAAATCTCCTTTCTGGAACAAGCTTTAGAACTCAACATTTTCTTGGGAGTTTGAGAATAATCAAAGCTGGTGAGACTTGTTTAAGGTCTTCCCTTTCTCTGATATGCAATAGTATAGAAAAAAATAAGTCATGAATTGGTATAATTTTTGCTTTCAATATCAATATCCATACCTCAATCATTTGACCATGTTATATATAATTTCATGACTATTAAAGAAAAGATAAAACAATGCATTCCAACAAGCAATAATAAATAATCATCACAGAAGTAATTACATTTTCTTATTAAAGTATTCAAAATGGAGTGAGGCATAAAGAGGCAGGTGGCTTGTCTGGAAACAAAAATTTATGCTTTCATTAATCATCTGTTAGCTGTAATTTAAATAGTATAAAGGCAAAAAAGCAGGAGGAGGGATGAGATAGAAGATTGATGGGGGGTGGAATGGAGAAGAGGATAGCATCTGAAATGTAAATAAATAAAATATTAAATTTAAAAAAAGAAAAAAATCACTGTTAAAAAAAATAAGCAATTTCATAGTTCCTGTGTATTGTAGCCACAATTGCTCATTTCTTACTCATATCATCTTGCAGTTTAATGAACTTCAAAACCTTATTTTTTAGCTGTTGGTGATGACAAGAAATTTTCATTTTGGTCAAACAAGATTTTTGGGGTTTTTTTCTTTTTGTTTTGTTTTGTTTTGATTTTTTTCTACATATAAAATCAATGTCTTCATAAAGAAATAGCAATCACTTTTTGACTGAACTATTTCCTCAACTCCCAAATATCTTTCAATTGAATATGCAATTCACATTGTGTCTACTTGTTTCCAGTTGGTGAACATTTATTTATTCCTGCCTGACACTGTCAGAAGAAAAGCTGTTACTCACCATGTAGATGTCCTGTGTATGTGCTTGTAGTTCTTTTGAGAAAATACCTATCAAAGAAAATGCCTGTGAATAGCACAACATTTCTCCACTGCGAATGTGTCAAATGTCTCTCAAAGTGAACAGGGTTTACATTTCAAGACTTCCAAAGGATACCAGTTTTCTTCTCAGCTGGAGGTCTAGTGTCATATATGAAATTTCTACCTGGCTTAGTTTCTTCTAGTAGGTTTTAAAAAAGATTTTTTGTTCCAGTTTATATATGTTTTTCTTTAGTTTATTTATTTTTTAATTCTGTTATGAGAATGGAACAAATTAAGATTTTATTCGTGTCCTCTCTTTTTTTTTTACTTGCCTGTATTTACTTTTGTTTTCTTTCATATGTCAGTATCCAATCTTCCAGCAATTTTAGACAAGACTATTGTTTCTACTCTTCAAAGTTTTGTTGAATAAAAGTTGCTCTAATTTGGGAGTTTTGTTTCTTTTAATCTCTATGTTATTTCATTGTTTTATCACTATTGAATCAAAAACGTACATGCTTGCTATTGTTATTATATTTATAGTGTGTGTGTGTGTGTGTGTGTGTGTGTGTGTGTGTGTGTGTGTGGAGGGGGTATGTCCAATCATGTCACTGTGTACATGTAGATTTCAGAGGATGTGTTACAAATTATCTCCTTCTATACTGAGTTCCAATATAAAAATTGTGTCTTCAGGCTTGGTGATAACTCCTTTTAGCCACTGAAACACCTCAGTGGCCTTGAAATTATCACACTTTAGTTCTCAACTTTGTTTTCTAATAAATTATTTTACCTACTATAATTTCTTAGAATTTCTATTTAAACTTTAGACTTACCTTGTTAATTCTAACAATAAGTCTTCAATTTGTTTAAAGAGGAATTGTTCTAATACATTGATGAATTTTAGTAAAATTTCTATTTTCTTATGTCTTCCAATTCATGACCATTGTGTTATTTTTCATTTTAATTAGGTCTCCTTAATTTTTTTTCAGTAATTATTTTATTATTCAGGGCATACTTTTCTATAGATGTCACCAGTATTCTCAAATTTATTAAAAATACTAAATACTTTTCTAATTTTTTTCTTATTACTTTATGCAAATATGAGCACATAAAATTTATCCTTTTAAAAGTACTGTATGTTCTGTTACTTTGAATAATACACTTACTAATTTTAGTACCTTTTTCGTACATACTATTGAATTATTTACAAGAATTATATCAAGTTTTTATTTGTTTTTTCTAGTATCATGTATGTTAAACATTCTCTCTCTCTCTCTCTCTCTCTCTCTCTCTCTCTCTCTGTGTGTGTGTTTGTGTGTGTGTGTGTGTGTGTGTGTGTGTGTGTGTGTGTGTGTTATGCCTGCCATGGAATATGAGGTCAGAAAATAATATTTTAGAGGCAATTTTCTCTTTTCTTCATATTGATTTAGGCAATCAAATTTAGGTTAAAAGACTTTTCCACACATATTTTTATCTGCTAAGCTATCTCACTATTTATTTCTGGTCATTAACATTTTATCAACATAATAAGCAATGTATCTGTTTGTGAGTGAACTGAACAGTGTGGTATTTAGTATTTCACTAAGATAGTAGTATGATTACACTGACCAAATTGCTGCAACTATTGTTTTATAAGCACATTAGTGTACTTACAAAATAAATTCTTAGAACATATTAGATATTTGAATCTATGCTGTAGTAAAGTAAATCTGGGTGATGTTAAAAAATGTTTAACTATCAATAAATGAAATTACCAGTTAACTCCAGATTGTTTGAGGAAATGCTCTTATTGTCATATTTCATGTGATGAACATATGTGTGCAGTCCAACAGCTGGATCTGTGCTTTACCAAAGAAAATGTGAATAGTATTTCAGCCACAACTTCCTCTGTGGTTTTAATATTGTGGTTTGAATGTGAAATGCCCACCCCCTATACTCAATGTAATTGGAAATATTTGGTCCCCCACTGGTGGTGCTCTATATGGAGATTATAGACTCATCAATAGTCAAAGACTTGCTAGAGGAACTGAGTCACACAGGGTCAAAAGTGTACTTTTACAGCCCAGTTTTACTTCTTGTTCAGTCTGCATTTTGTTATAGGGTGCAGTATTATCAGGTAGTGTTGTTTTCCTGCTTTGATGCCTTACATGTAATGATAGACTCCATTACACTGGATCTATAAACTGAAATATACCCTTTGTCTTTGAAATTATTTTTTTCAGAATAGTTTATCAAAGAAGCAGGAAAAAAAAACTAAGACAAATATCTTCACTATGAGAGACACCAGGAAGGTGACATTTCATATTTACTAAAAATGTATTCATGAACTTTCAGAAAAAAAAAAAGGCCATATTTGTATGAAGTCAGAAATATTCTTCTTATTTGTGCTAACTTCTGTCATGAGATTAAAAAAAAATCTAGTTAGTATGGTCATATTGCAAATGTTGTGTCCTTGGAAGTGAGGATTTGAAACAGCTGCATAATTTCCAGTAGTGAAACTTAAGTTACCTTGTCTCATTATATACAGGTTCCAGCCATTGTGTCCTCTTGCTTCAGACATTCACATCCAGATACAGTTATGCTAAGGCCATACTTTTGTGTAGAGATAGGATTCATCACATGGGAAGTTGTAGTTTAAAGGATGTAGTACTCTATGTCATTCAAATATTTTAGTGTACATCGTTCTCCAATTTTGTACATTTGACATAATATTTCATACTGCATTACTCAACAGTTAATTTTAATTATCAGAGTGATAAGATTTAGAAACACCTAGAAAATAAGTCTCCAGATATCTGTGAGATTATGTAGACTAAAGTTAGTTTCTAAAGTGTTGGAAAGTATACTGAGTAGGCTAAGTCAATATGAAGACCCATCTTAACTGATTTTAACTGAGCAGGGCAAATCTTGGGGAGGGTCCCAGACTATACTACCATGAAGAAAGTGAGCTGGACATTAGCATCTTCTAATCTCTTCTCTACTTCTTAAGTTTAGATATTATGTGATCAGTTGCTTCAGCTCCCTGACTTTCTTGCCCTGAATCATTTATCTGCTACAAGAATGAAATCTTTCTTTCCTTCAGTAGCTTCTATTTGGGTATTTTATCACAGTGACACTAAGTAAACCAATACAGCCCTAAAATAGTAGCCTTCACTTTTCAAATTTGCTGAAAAAGCTCACTGATTGAAAACCATGTTTATTAATGCATGCTGATTTTTTGTTGAAACATTGCTACAACTAAAGTCCAGCAAAATGTAACAGCAGCACACTTTCTAGAGCTTGTGCAACAACTCCATAATGTGGGTTGTCTTCTGCTAATCAATGATGCTTTGTTGTTCCCAGGATGAGTTTTTGACATCCAGAGCCATCCCTAAAGAGGGTATTATTTTATGCTTATTGGAACATTCGACACAAAAAGTGAGAGTTTATCATAAGCCAAAGACTTTTTGAGAGCTTTCTGTGTTCCCAAGCCTGGCTGAACATTCAGAAATATTTCTCCTGCTCAGTTCAACACAGGGCAAGAGATTTCAACTTCCCTAGGTAACTGGAATGCAAATTAATGACTTCTAGTTGTTTTCATAAACTGTTCTGCAGAGCAATCGTGATTCACTTTATAAAAATTTGTACAACCTCAGTCAACATTAAAAAAAATGGATGCAAAGTTAGATTGGTGGGCAAATTTGCTTCAATTTATACCTTTACTCTCACTCTCTGTGTGTCTGAGTCCCTCTCTCCCTAACTCTTTTCTCTTTCTGTGAGTGTGTGTTTCTTTATGTCATAAAAGTAGAAAGAAGATCATAGCGAAGAAGAGGTCTAAAAGGAAAACAAACAAACAAACAAACAAACATAAAATAACACCCAACCACACAAACAAAGAGTAACAGTGTAATAAAATACATGTGATATGAAAACAAAATTAGGTTGTTTTGGAGGATGGAAGGGATCGAGCCAGTAATGGGTAAGAGACTTATAAAACATCAAGTGAAATGGGATGGAAGAGAAGAAAATGTAACGATATAAATATTCTATTAAAATACAATTATAAAACAAATTATTTTGTATTTTAATTAAAAATTAAAACCAATACTATATGATTTTGCAATCTACATGATAGAAAACATACTGTACACAATAATTGCTCAATATTATCTTCATTTAATTCCAGGAAGGCTGTATATGGATCGTGTATTTAAAAATGTTTTCATTT
Source organism: Rhabdomys pumilio (assembly GCA_030674055.1). Classification (NCBI taxonomy): domain Eukaryota; kingdom Metazoa; phylum Chordata; class Mammalia; order Rodentia; family Muridae; genus Rhabdomys; species Rhabdomys pumilio. Next base: position 15,965,702 of record JANHMN010000009.1, read on the forward strand.
CTTTCAGTCTTACTTGTCTGATATAATTAATAACAGCAGCAGCAAATGATCCTAGCACTAGGAGATCACCAAACAGTGAGCAGGAATTCTATTATCAGCAGTAACAAATCACACCACATAAGTAGGTATATCTCAAACAATTTGAAACTCATTTGGTCAGCATGATCAATGTCCTGACATTTTTAACTTGTTGAACCTATCTTCATTACATGGGAGTCTGATTATATCTGTACTTAAAAGTTCTAAAATTCCCATGTTGAATTTGCTCAAACATTAATCATTATTGGACATATTTTAATTCAGACATACAAATGACACAAACCCTTTTATATAGCTTTAATACCACATGTCTGACATAAGATTTTCCTGCTGAGCATAGCACTTTCTTTTCCATGATCCAGATCTACAGTGTGATCCACTGTCTAGAAGCGCTATTGATGTTTCTGAATGAAATCCACAAGGGATTTTGTCTTTCCATTTGTGTGTATGTGTGTATTATGTGTAGTGCATTTATAAGTATCCCAGTACATGCACCTATAAGTGGGCATACAGAGACCAGAACAACATATCAACTATCTTTCACTATTGTTCAGCACACAGTGCTCAGATAACAGGTACCCAATGTTGTATCTGGGTTTTTATTTTTTTTATCCTTTTCTGTTTTTTTTTTTTTTCTTTCTGTACTTACTGGGGATTCAAATGTAATACCTTAAGTCCTCATCAAGTACTCTTTCTCACTGAATTGTCTCCTCAGTCACCATCCTAACATTTTTTCAACCTAATATTTTTACTGAATCTTTGTAAATTTCACACTATGCACTCCAACACACTCATTAGGAAGTCCTTCCATGTCTGCCATCCAACCCTTGTCTATCACCCCCTCCCAAATAAATTAAAATTAAATTAAATTCAATAAAAATACAAGTCCAATTTAGTGTTATTTATATACTCACTGGAGCATGATCAAATTCTAATTGGTCTTCCTCTTGTATAGAAATAAGTTGTCCCCCTTTTAGAGAGCTACACTTCAATATGCTCATCACATTTTTAAAGAGTTTTCCTCTAGTAAGTAGAGCAAATTTGGGGTCAAAAGTTTTTGGGGAGGGTAATGTCCTTATTCCTCCACTGAGAGTCATACCTAGCTATAGTAGGTGTCAACTTCAGACTTCATATCTCCTACTGTTAGAAGTTTTTTTCTAAAGTCACCCATAGACTCCCTGGAGTCGAGAGATGCTCTTATATATCAGAGATGTGCAGTTTGGTCTTCAAGGAGGTACCCCAGAAACTGGAGTGAGGACTTTTTCTGACTCTGTTGCCTGCCTATGGATCCTGTTTTTCTAACTGGGCTGCCTTGTTTTACCTCAGTAGAAAAGGATGTGCTTAGTCCTGCAGTTACTTTGAGATGCTTGGTTGAGTTGGGGACTTTCTTCGTATCAGAGGAGAAAGGGAGGAGACATGGAAAGATAGGATTAGAGAGACTGAGAAGAGAGAGGAGGGTTATGATCAAGATATAAAGTAAAGTAAGTAAATAAATAAATAAATAAATAAATAAATAAATAAATAAAAAGAGTTTTCTTTGATGGATTCCTATTTAAGCTGCTACTTTTTTGCGGGAGGGTTAGAACATGAATGGGGTGTGATGTATAGGTAAAAATTTCCTAGAAGTCTTCCATGTCTCTCTTTCACAAATACCAATGTGCAATTATCCATATCCCTACAAAATTAGCATTTTACAATCAGTGGGAAAATATATCACAGACATCTATATGATTTCTGTTAACAGCACAGACCAAGTACTTGACCTGCAGCTCCAGGAGAACCCTGGAACCACACATGTCTAGTAGAGGTACCCTGGAATAAGGACATCACCATGGACTGATGTGTCCAATAAGAGTACTCACTTCAATACAGCTCTCAGAGTCAATATAGTCTGTGAAAAGTAACATTGATTCAGGTTTGAACACAGACAACAGACACACACACACATAACTTTTGGTAGTAGTGCAGCTACATAAATCATCACAGTCCTCAGCTACATTAAGGCCTCAGACACAGACATAGTCCTCAGTGGTGGCACGGACCCTGGACCCTTATATCATCATGGCCTCCTGTGGTAGCACTGGCCATTCACATCAATAGAACTTCTTCTTTAAACAACTTTGAGAACTTCACATAAACTTAGCATCTCCATCACTTCTTGCTCCTTTTTTTCTAACTCCTCATCCACATACCTATCGCCACATACCAATTTCTCTTGTTCAATTAAGTTTGTTACTTGTATATTCCTCTTCTTAATATTTCAAAATGTCTTTTTCTTCTTTTAAACTTTGGTCATTGTAACCTTTCTGTCATTTTCCCAAGTTCTGACAGTTTGTCCTGACAGCTTCTCCTTTTTGCTGTGGGGAAGAGAAAGGCAGTTTTGGCTTGTTCTCACATTTTATGCAACAGAGATTTTTGTTATTTTTGAGTCTTTCTTCTCTCTCACTCTCTCCCTTTGAAATTCATATTAAGACACTTCTTGGCTTATTACAGTTCAAGTTATTATCTTTACCTTTAGTATGATGAGAAAGAAAGGAAGAAACATATAGAAGAATCAAGACTTCTATGTTCGTCAAGAGCTTTCCTGGGCTGGCTGTATGTCTCATGATGCTGACCACACTATGGTCTAGCCACAAACCTCAAATATCAATAAAATCAAGAAGAGAAACCTGATACCAAGAATATGTTGGAAACTATTTTCATAATCTGAGTAAACTGTTGTTTTGACTAATCTTGGGATGGTTGATGGAAATGACTATTTAAAACCAAGGAACTCTTATACAACAAGGTCAGTGATATAGCACAGCCCAGTGATATCCTTTCTATTTTATCTTCCCATCATTGGGTTTCAGTGTGTGTGTGTGTGTGTGTGTGTGTGTGTGTGTGTGTGTGTGTACAGTAATTAGAGGTCAACCATTTATATTATTCCTCAGCATGTCTCCTACATTCTTTTCTTTGAATCATGTTTGACATTTATTTATGTATTTTTATTGGTTTTTATTTATTATGTGTCAGGAGGTATATGGGTCACTGGGTATGTATAGAGATCAGAAGGTAGCTATCTGAAGACTGCTCTTTCCACAGTGTGGGTCTAAGGTATTATGTTGAAGAGGCAAGTATCTATTTAACTGAGAGATCTAATGAGTCCCATGTTCTTTTGAAAATAGTGTTTTTTTAACCCCCTGGAATTCAACTATACTAGGCTAACTTGGGAGGCTGTTTATATTTCTTCAGAACTGAAAATACAAGCATGTGTCCCATCATCCCATGGTTTTTATATAGATTCTGGGGTTTGAACTAAGTTATTGATGCATAAGTTGCAAGCGCTTTAACAAATAAGCTAATTCCAAAATCTTGCTTCACTTTTTATTTATTTATTTTTTTAAATAGTATTTTCAAGCTCAACGGAATCACTCTAGCTCCATGCAATATTTTAATTAATTGCTCATGTAAACTTTTTATTTTTTATATTTCTTTGACCTTTCTTTTTTCTCATTTTATTCATTTCCACAATTTCTTCATCTATTTGATTAGCATTCCAATAGACATGTTAGCATTTTTAAAGTTGTTTCATTATTATAATTTTGGACAATATTTCTTCTATATTTATGACATAAATGTACATGTATATTTTAATTTGTCTTTGAGACAAAAGTTTCTTATGCTGATTTTTGATCTTGTTGTTCTAAGGATGTTGATATATCACATGTATAAGATATGTAAAGTACATATAAGATATGTAAAGTATATATCTTATAGCTTCAATTATTTTTTCTCTATGGCTTTAAAGTGCCCCTGTATTTTTTTTTCTGATCTGCAATTTCATTTCACACCAATTACACATTATGTATAATTATATGTATTATAAGTATAATACACAGTATGCATAAGAAATTTGCTTACAGTGTAAATGCACTGCAGTTGAAATCAAACAATACAAGCAGTATTTTAAAAGTCATGCATTTTAAGCAACAAAGTAGCTTAGCAGGCAGATTTGTTTTTCACAAAGCCCACTGAGTTCACTTTCCCAGTCCACACTTGGTAGGAGAGAAAAATTTCTTATAACTTTTCCTCTGACTCCCATATGTAGCCCAAAACATACCCAAACCCACATGCATACATTCACTTGAAGCCATTTAGTAAACACAAACAAAAATTAAACCCTACCCCCTTTCTACATGAATCAGTTTATTTAGAGAAAATTCATCTTTTGTTCAAGATTTCTTTTTTAAATGTAAAGTTAAGCAGATAAAATAATCCACTACTTGCAGGATACTTTAAGATTAAACAAAGAACAAAAGAAATTAGTGCCTGGCATTCATCAGAAAGTCATTAAAGTGTAACAGTTATTATTTCCTTCATTGCTTCAACTTCATTGGATTTTAATTTCTTTCTGCAAAGAAATGAAAATTATGTTGTTCAATGGTAAACTAGTATCATGAATCTTTTAATATAAAATAGCCTGAAATTTGAGTAACTGAAAGTTAGAACTCCATTTGTAAATCCTAGATTTCTGTACATGGAATACATTTTCATAGAAACCTGGAAGGTGAGCCTATGACCCTCTCTAGATGATAAAATGGCTGCAAGGAGAGAGTTGCCAAGGCCAGCATCTAAGCCTGGTCTTGAGTCTCTTTTATTTTCACTGTAGTTTTTAACTGCCTGATTCTAGATTCTTTAATAGCCAGCCTGGAGTAGCTCAACCATCCCCCTTTTTTAGGCCAACAGACAAAAACAGCCTCAGGATTATTATTCATTTCATTTCATTTAATGCATTATAAGCACCACTGATTTGCTGTTTTACAGCTTTCTGAATTGTGTTTATGATGATCATCTTATGCTACATTCCATCGCCTCTTTTGTTTGTTTCCCAATAATTTTCTTTTACTCAAGTTGTTCTATTTTTCTGAGGTGTGTTATTTACACTATCTTCTAATTTAATCCTAGTTCAGGGAAAATTAGTGTATAATGGTCAAATTTTATGGCTCATAGAAAATGTATGCAAAAAAAATTTACCTAGCATTAGTAACTTTCTTTTTCTAAAGTCATGACACTATGTATATAAGTTTGTATATCTCTCCATTATCTCTGTTATCTATCAGTTTATCTATCTATCTATCTATCTATCTATCTATCTATCTATCTATCTATCTATCTATCTTCTGTCCGTATATATTTATCTATCACTTATCTGTAGGTAAAAGCTGGCTGGGGAACCACAGGGTCTCTCATACCGCACTGTGTGTATTTGGCTGAGAATGCCTTGGGATCCTCCAGCTGGAAGTAAGGCCCAGCTGTTCACTAAAGGCCTCTCCTTGGTTCCTCAAGGATGCGGCCCCAACACACGAGGAAGTCCTTGGGTTTCCAAAACCAGTTTATTGGCATGGCGGATGGTGGATTGTTGGTCCCTGGATGAAGTAACTTCATTTAACCTGTCCCCTTTGGCCACATAGCACACAGGTAGAAGGCGTGATTAGCAGGTCTTCACCTCCAGAGATTAAAATATTAATGAGTTACCTAAAGGCGGGGGAGGGGGGAAGTAGCTAATTAAACTATCCCCTCCTCTTTTCCCCCTCCCTATAAAAAGTCAGGGGAGCCTGGCTTTTGCTGGGAAAGTGCATACCATCTACACCTGTTCACCACACCATGAACAATAAAAGCTTTGGAAAACTCTATCTGTTGCCTGGCCTTCCTGCACTTACCATCAGACTGCCAGCTTTTGGAACTTTGGAACCTTGAACTGCAGCTGCCAGCCCACAGTTGCTGCATGCATGAGGGACCTTCCGCCAGTGGTGTGGGAAGTGCGGTGGGACACCGCTGCATGCCCTCGTGGTACTTCGAGCCGCCAGAACCCCACCCCCCAGTTTCTCTCCCCACAGTGGATGGATCTAGATGTGCACCCCCAAAACCCATGGTGGACCTGAGTTAAATAGGGAGAGGAAGAGGGAGGAGAGACTGGGGAGGAATGCTTAATTGACTCCACCCTCTTGCCTTCAGGTACCTTATTAGTATGTAAATCTCTCTAGGGCCTGGGGCCTGTTTATCATACCCATCTGTGTATGTGACTGAAGGATGAAGGTGGAATGGAGATTAGACCTTATATCAGGCCCAATATTTATCTATTTATCTATCTCAGTCATCTACTTTCAATCATTTATCTAGCTCCTCTGTATTATCTGTTCATATCATATACCTATTATCCGTCTATATTATCTATCTATCTATCTATCTATCTATCTATCTATCTATCATCTATTTATCTTGTATCCATGAATCCATCTATATATAAAACAATATTGTTCGGTGAATAAAAGTAGTATTTGTATAGTCTTGGTTACACTCATAGAAAATTTAGAGTATATTACTCTTTAGTAAGATCTTTAATGTGTATCCTATGGATAACACCATGTAAACTGGTTGCTAAAGTTTACTGGCCTCAGCCACCATTTGTCTTCCATACATCCAAATAAGACTTTTGATAATGAATCTCTAAACTCATATAGGCCATACGGTAGCAAGCAACTGAAAAACACAACCAAATTTTGACTACCAGCCTCATCATGCATATAAACTTGCAGATTAAAGTTCATACACTCACACACACACACACACACACACACACACACACACACACACACCAAAGCTAATAGTATAGGTATTTATAATTCCTCTGGTCACAGCTGTCAAAATGGGAAGTTGGAGAATGTTCTTTATATCACAATGTGGAAGAATCAGAGCCCAGAAGCCCTCCCAACCACTGTAGAAGTATATGAAATAGCTGGGTGAAACCGAGAGATTCAGTACTTTCACTAGTCATGCAAGTTGATTTAGCAGCACAATGGTGACCCTGACAATTCTGTAAATTGTTTATATGTGTGTGTGTGTGTAAGTGTGTATAACTGTGTATGCATTAATTGAATGATTTTTTTCTCCATCTAGCTTCCAAATGAATGAAGCTCAGACTAAATTTTATTAATTTAGGTTTTATGCAATTTCTTGGGAATTATCTGTAATCTAATTTTCTAATACTAAACTAGGTACTTTCACAGCTGTGCTCCCTAAATACTCGCTATTTGTATCTTCCTAGGTTATTTCTATTTTGTTACTCTGCAGTGGGAATGCAGTTTACTTGGACATATGCTGCTGGTATATTACATCTAATGGAGACCTTCTGTTCTCTCCATATTCTTCCTCCTTCTCTTCTTTTTACTGTCCTTATGTTCCCTTCCTGGAACTCCAGCCCCATAACTCAAACACTGTCTCCCAGTATTCTCCCTAGAAATTGACTTTCACTACTTTTACTTAAAAAAAAATAGTTTTAAATTGGGGAGCAAGGTTTATACAACAAAGAGTGGTATATGTGGTAATTTATTAGTCTTGGGGAAAGGAAATATTCTGGTACAAAAATTAGCATTTGGATACATAGCAGCAACAGTGCAACCCTTAACACCTGCACAGATCATGTGCTCTCTCTCTCTCTCTCTCTCTCTCTCTCTCTCTCTCTCTCTCTCTCTAAAACTGGCAGAACTGTTGATTCCTGAAAAATAGTCCCTGTTTAAACTTTGAATATATCTTTGTAAGTAGAAGAACATAGTTTTATCTCAGAGTAGTGGAGTGTGCTGAAATATTCTTCTAGAGTTCCGGAAAGATGAAATAATAGGACATAGTAGAGAAATATCTGAAATCAGACTTTCAATAAGTATGTGGCACAAGCCCTTGAATGGAGCCATCACTACTTAGATATTTGCTTTTAAAACTATGAACATACGCTCTTTTTCTGTGGCTGAAACATATTTTAATGAATTCCTTAACAGAGCTTAATAGACAAACTAAATTTAGTGAAATTAAAATTGTCATTTCTTTAGGCATTTATTAAATAATAATAGTATTAAAATTAAAAAATAAGACAGGTAAAAAAACAAATAATGACACGAAAATAAATAAATAATGAGGAAAGAAAGAAAGAAAGAAAGAAAGAAATATAGCAACCAAAATGTTCATAATTTTGTGAGAAAAACATCTATTACTGAATATCAGTACTGCTCATCTGGTAAGTAAACATTATCCAATAAGTATAAAAATAATCAGAACCAGAAAACACTGTTTACAAGCCTAACTGATGTATTAAGGCTACTGTGAATCAGATTACAGGCAGGTCTGCAGCTAAACCTGTGAATTGTGCTTTGTACAGCTGCCCTTAAGCTATTTCAACTGATGTCAGTTGAAACTGTGAGTTGCTGGCTTCTGCTAACCTTCTGTATAATGTATTGCCTTTCCCAAGATGCACAAAGTCTGAGACCATACTCAGGTGCTTTTTCACTTAAAACAGAGAAGTAAGATAATTTCCAACCTCCTTTTCTTATGATTTAAAAATTCACAACACAGTTATTAAATTATCAACCTTAGACTACATTTTGAATCATATATTCCTTCACATTTCAATAGAAGTTAGCCATAAATAAGCAAAACATTCTTTGTTCCATGTTAGGTAGATTTTACTTGAATTAGCACAGTTTATTTTTCCAATCATGTGGAATGCTTAATTGCCATTACCTTTTCATGATATCTCTCTAATATTGTGAGTTATTGGACATTACTTCATGTTTGACTGAAATAACTGAAGGTTGATAGTCTTTGGTAACTTATACAAAGAGAGTTACCGAATAACTCCAGTGATCTCAAAACTAAATGCCTTGATTTCCATGGGAACTATTCTGACCACTATACTATATAAAATATTGAGAATCACTCTTGTTTCTAAATGAATCCCAAGACTAAGAGAAACAAAAGAATGTTCCTTTTGAAGATTATTTTATTAATTCTAATTTGTGTGTGTGTGTGTGTGTGTGTGTGTGTGTGTGTGTGTGAACACTCATGGTTTCTTGTCCTCTCCAAGTACAGAGGCTTCAGAGCCCTTGTATCTGGAGATGTGTGCAGTTGCATGCTGCCAACAATGTAGGCTGGAAACTGAACTTGCATCATTGACAAGAACACTAACATCTATAAATTCTGAACCACCTCTACAATCCCCAGATTTCTCAGCCTAAACTTTGTAACATATACTTAAATTCTTCTTTAGTTGATTAAACATCTTCACTAACAAACTATTTCCAATTTTAACTGATAAAAACATATTGGTATTGTGTGTAGACATATCTAAAACGTGGTGGTTATTATGTAAACATACTTAAAAATATGTAAGCAAGTGTTAGGCCAAGGACATAAGTCTGTGTAGTAGTTCCTATGAGTTGAATCCTTCCATCTTGCAGGGCAGCTCATTAAGCTATAAAATGTTTACAAGAAGATAAAATGAGAGGATATTCTAAATAGAGATAATATATTTTAGTCTGCAGCAAAACTCCTTCAGAAGGATTTTAGGAAGTCTCTGAAACTGTCCAGATTCACTCGACCCTGCCCTCTCCTGAGGTAGTGTAAGCAGTAAGAAATGCCAACCAAAGCTCTGGGGAGCTGAGCTTTGTAGATAAGGCTGAGGCCAGCAGAAGCAACCAATATAAGTAGGCAGTAGCTAAGCTATCTGGAGAAGGTTTACACAATCTGAGATGCCTGAAAGAAACACTTTTCAACCTGTTAAACTGCCTCTGAGTTCTAGAGCAACCTTTAGGTTTCCAAATTTTATAACCTGTCATCCATGCTAGAGTGAGCCTTTGGTGATAAAGCTAGAGGATTCACTCTTGCTCTTGTAAATAACCCCTTAACTGTACTCCTGAAAGTAACCCCAATAGAAATAAAACTTAATGGTTTGCCTTTGTTGCAATCAAACATTTCTTCATTGTTGATACCCTATCTGGGATAAGCAGATGATTGTTCATGTCTACTAAGGAGTATTACACAGTAAATGGGCTCCATGGATAAAGGGTCATGCTGTCTAGCCTGATGGCCAGAGTTAGATATGGGGATCTACACTGCGGCACAACAGAACTGTTTTCTCCAGGTTCTTCTACCTGCACATGTATGCCACAACACACAAGTGTTTATACACAGACATTTACACACACACACACACACACACACACACACACACACACACACACACA
>JANHMN010000009.1:15989586-16085544 GCA_030674055.1 Rhabdomys pumilio
CACACACACATATACATAAAGGTCTCTCTCTCTCATGCATACACACACACACACACACACACACACACACACACACACAGATACTATGCCCCCACACACAAAGTTACTGTGAATATAGATAAACACATACATATGCACAGATATCACACACACAACACACAGACATACACATAAAGACAACATACACATACAACATAAATATACAGACAAAACACATACTCTCTCACACACACAGACAAACACACACACAAACACACACACAGACACACACACACTACAAATAAAAACAAATTTTTCTTATGAAAGAAATTAGTAAAATAATCAAGTAAGATGAACCATCCATATAGACAGCGTTTTATGTTTAGTTATTATTCAATTAAGTACATGAACTCGAGAGTGGTTTGGTTTGGTCCCCATTCCATACAGTATGCTGTTTCTGCTGAACCTTTGAGAGCCTGAGACTAATAAGCACCAGGTTGATCATATTCAACTTACATCCTTCAGATTAAACTGACCAGCATGATGTTATGCTTAGAAGAACACACCATATAACATTTCAATTAAAATTTTAAAGAAAATAAAAATAATGACATTATTTGGTTGCCCAATGGAAACATTTGATATTTATTAATAATATGATCAAACTGAATGGAATTCAGGTGAACTATTAAACTACTCAGTGCTTAGAAATTAGCAATTAGTTTCAGGTTTTTAATTTTTTTATAATTATAGTAATGATTTAGATATTTTTGTACTATGTCTCTGGGGAACAATAAAGGCTTTTAAAAGCCAAACCAGGGTATTTTGCTTTTAAGACTGACTAGAGAGAAATTGATGGTCTGTTTTCTGGTAGAAATAGAAGTGGCATTTGCCTGCATGTTTATATGCATTCTACATACATTCCACAGATCAAATTTGGATGCATTCCTCCGGCTTAGATTTTTTTTCCTATTGACAGAGTGGTTCTCACTGGCCTGAAACTTGCTAAGTGAACTAGTGACCTTCAGAGATCTCCCTGTTTCTGCTTGCCTCATTCATTGAGACTCTAAGTGTGTGCCATCATAACCAACTTTTTGCACAAATGCTGGCATCCACCTCAGGTCCTCCTGCTTGTAAAGTAAACACTTTTCTGACTGAGCCATCTGCACTCCTACAAAATTAATTGTCTTTAAGCTCATTTTAAAAATGTTGGCAGGAAGCTGGCCAGATAGTAGCATTTTGCATGCAGAGATGGCATTCTTTATTTTCCTTTCCTTGGTTTTAGCTTTGTGGTGGCTGAGCCAGTAGTGGATTTCAAATAAAAAAAAAAAAAACACTTAATATCTAAATCTATCTCGGTACTAGGAATGAAACACTAGTATTCTGAGAATGTTTTCTAAAAAAATGTGACCCTGAAATTATCCAACAATCCCCACTAATAAAGACAAGGACAAAGCTGTGTGTCAAGTGTCAAATACCCTTTGGTCTTACCTAACACAGTCACTAAAGCTGATTTCTGCCTGGAATCTGGAGCAAAGTCCAAAAATGATTACATTTTAATTAATATTAGAAAGGACTTTTTTAGAATTTTAAGATTTTGTACATGTTCACTGTAATATGTTGAAAGCAGAACAAACTGACTATGTGAGACATTAAGAAAGCAGAGTAACTGGGCTGGTAGGATGAATCAATAGGTAATGAACTTGCCTTCTGATTAATAAGACTTGAATTTAACCTTCAGTACACACATTATAAAAATTCAAGTGTGGTCTTATTTGCTTATATTCCCAAAGCTAGTAACATGAAGATAGGTAGATCCCTGGGTGGGTTTGTGTGCTAAAAGATTTCCAGGCCAGTGAGAGACCCTGCATCAAAATAAAACTGTTGGACATTCATAAGGAACAACACCTAGTTTTCATTTGGTGCAACACACACACACACATACACACACACACACACACACACACACACTAACACACACACACACACACACACACACACACACACACATACACACACACACACACACACCACATACCAGGAAAACAAGGGAAAGAACATAGTCTCTTAACATTTCCATTAGAATCTACAATTCTCTCAGAGTCACATATAAAAGTTGTTTACTAAAAAAGTCAGAGATTCAGCTAAATATATCTGATTTTCATATTATCCACACAACTTTAGAATAAATCAGACTTATTTTACAATCTGACTTTGATCACGTGTAATAAGCTAATCCTATAAACATTATCAATATTTAAATGCACATATATTCCATTTAAGAATAGCTGTAAAGAAGAGAGTCATCAATGTTTCATTTCAGAAACAAATCATTTCCACTCCAACATATCATCTTCCATATGTTTCTTATGTTTTATATGATTCTTTCAGTACTGACATCAGCCTAGTACATCTTACTTTTTTCATCACAAGCAAATTAAAAGCCCAGCTTCATCTTGGAGACCACCCTGAAGAGGTCCATTCACTGGAAACAGCCAAGAAATCTTAAGTTAAATGGCCCTCAGGGGTTTTGTGCTTCCAACTCTAGATTTTCAATGAAAGGACGTGGTTATGCTCCACTTGTCAGTCAAGAGCACTGGGAGTGTCTGATGTTAGCAGGCAGAGGTCAATACATTCTGTCACAGAAAAAGAGCACTAGCCAAATCAAGACATTTAGTATGTTATGGTGTGCACACTGTCAAAATAGGCCTGTCAGAAAATGAAATGAAGAACAGGTGATACAGTGCTACACTACAAGGATAGGCAGTTACTGGAAGTCTTGTTTAGTATCTGCTGTAAGACACATACTGGCTTTTTTTTTTTTTTTTGTAACCCTATGAAACAGGATCCAGTTTATAAATGGCAAAGTACTGAAATTCCTGAAATTAAAAAAGAGATAAAATTGCTTATTAGAGATTAGTTATATACTATGAGAACAAAATTTAACCTGTTTTAATAAGATTTCATATTTTTAAATTTTTTAACTCCTTCACAAAAGATAAATGTTTTAAAATGTGGGTCCTTTTGCTATTCCTGTGTGAGAAAGTTGGAGAAATAATTTATGACTTTTATCATGTTTTTGGAGAACTACAACACTGTCTCAATAATTGGTTACACATTTTCTTAAATTTTTTTGTTAAATGTAAAATTTTTTGATGGTTATGAAAGCAATTTTCCCTGTCTGTTTGCCAATCTTGTGTTATCTCCACTCAGCAAAATAACATAAGAGAAATAGTGGCCCTACATCTGTCTGAGAAACGTCAGGTGAACGTGGCTACGTGTTCTTTACTTCTAGCCTGCTTTGATGAATGCTGAGGGTAGAGTCTGCCCTAAAGGTACACTTTCCATTATCCTAGCACAGAAGTCAGCCTCTCTTTAACAGCACTGTTTTATAGTTAAAGCCACTGTAGCTGGACTCACTTTGCTCATTTTAGTTCTGCTTTCTCACCAGTTTGCTTGTTTTTCATCATGTTTTGTTCTACTTTTTTACACAATCCTCATGGTACCCAAGCTAAAATCTACTAGCAACAACCATGCCACAATGTAAATCTAAGAATGCTTTCAATTTTTTTCTACCAGGTTATTTGTCCCATAATTTTATAAGTCTGACTTACTCAGTTCTTCATAACTATAAGAGAATGTTCCCCAAATTCTTTGCAAAAAAAATATATCAAGAATTATGTGTACTTTAATTCCTGATAAAGTACTTCATGGCATATGAAACATCATGAGCACAGTCCTTCCATTCCCTATTTCTCATGGTGTTTTCATAATTCCCTAGAAGAAAATGCACAGCACCAGCTTACTGCATGAAAGACACTTCTTAGTTTTAGAACTTTAACACAAGACTGGTTTGCTCGGACATTTTTTCTTTCTTGTTCTTGCTTTTCAGGCATAAATTGGACAAGGAAACTGTTCCTAAGCTTTCTATAAGATAATAAGCCATTTTATAGTCTACGTAGAAACAGAAAATAGCTAACATTTTCTACATAATTTTAATAAAATAAAATATTTGTTCTGAGGTTCCCGTTTTCAGAGTAAATACATAGTATTTACATAGTAAATCCATTTCTCTCCCTTAAATTGGTTTTATTCCCTATCTGTATTTCTTCATGGAAGATACCTAGTAGTTCTGGTATTCCCTAAATATTGGGATTGCCAATGCAGTTTAGGATTCACTTTCAAAACTTTATTAAATGGCCTCTCAAGGATTTCATTCAAGGACTCCCCTGTCACATGCCTAGCTTTCTCTTTTTAGTGGGGTTTTTTTTTTAACCTCAAAAGATGATAGTACAACCCATCTATTTGTGTATCCTTCATGACTCTAACACCAGAATCCTGTGTATAGTATTGACAAGTTGGCCAATCTTAGCCTGTCTTGAAATCTTTCACACCAAAATATTAATGCAATCAATTTTTAATTTATCTTCAGTCTAGTAATTAGATCAATGGCAGAAATCAACCACATCTTTACCAAAATATTACAAGAATGGTCTTTTGCTCAGCTGACTAATATCCTTCTTCTTTGAAACACCTTGAGTTGGAGCTCAATAGTTCATATGGCTATCAGCAATACTGATTACAGCATTGAACTGCTCTCTTAGCTTCAAGTCAGAGTCTTGCATATTCCTCTAAAACCACCATGTCTGTAACAGCAATGCCATCTTCTAGTACCAACCTCTGCTTTGGCTTCTTTTCTATTGCTGTAATAATACATCATGACTCATATAACTTTTAAAAGAAATTATTTAATTTGGAAATTTTGAATTAGAGACCATTAAGGCAGAAAAAAAGCAAAGTAGTAGGCAGACCTAGAAGCTTAATTATTAATTATCTAGAGATAGAAAGAGGGAGAAGGAGAGAGACAGAGACAGGGGCAGAGAGAGAGAGAGAAAGAGAGAGAGAGAAAAAAAGTGAGACAGAGAGAGTGAGGGAGAGAGAGAATTTGTTGTGTTTTTGAGCTAGTCTCTCTATGTATCCTAGGTTTGCTTTGTATTACTAATCTCCTTGCCTCACCTTTCCAAGTACTAAAATTACAGGCAACAAACCCATAATTAGAAAATGCAATACTTGTGTTTTGATGGTCTGTTTCCTCTGAAGATCCCTTGAGATAAGTAAAAAAAAGTCCATTAAGAGACATACAGTAACACCAGCAACAGTATTGTTTCATGTAAATCTTCAAATTCTTTGTACCATCTTTCCAAAATGCTTTTTGTAAACTTACATGTGTAGAAGGTCTTTTCAACAGTATAGGGTCATATATAAAATGATTTTTCTAAAAAATGAATGAACATATTGTGGATATTTATAAAGCCTTAAACCTGCAAGCTCACCCTAGTTATGAGTTCTCATCATATCCTGCTTTCTTAAGTGTGACTTTCTAGTAATCAATAAGAACAGTCCATTAACAGAGCAGCTGGTGTGGCACAGAATCTGTTGTAAAAAAGCATTCCAGATACAGTTAATGATAGCAAGTGAGAAAAGGGAAGGGAGATGAATTGAAGCTGAAAGTAATTTATTTCATTAGTTAGGACTAGACATAAATTGCAGGCTAGTAGAATTAATCATTTAAAATGGATTGTTCACTTAGATGTTATAAAAATAACATTTTACTTGGTGCTGTCTTTTTTTCCTTTTCTAGTGAATAAATTTTGTTTTAAATGATTTGTTTTTACTTAAAACAATAATTGATCTGGATAGGTGGCTCCATAGTTAAGAGTATGTACTGCTCTTGCAGAAATGCTAAGTTATATTTCTAGCATTTATATTATACAGCTCATAAATACCCTTAAGGCCAGGCTCGGGAGTTCCAACACCCTGTTCAGGCATTCAGGTGCACATTTGTTCATACGTACAAACCTATGTAAGGACACAAATGCATACATTTAAGTATGCAAAATAAAATAATGTTTTGAATTAAGAAAATAAAAATAAGGAAAATTACAAATTTCACATAGATCATCTTGGGAAGAAAAAGATATAGCATTTCTTGGACAGGAGGGCATTATCAACAGGAGCAATGGAGGAAAAAAGGAAGGGCAATGTTTTACTGGATGGGATTATGTGAATGGAAACTCATGTAAATCTTCTCAAGCATGGTTTAGGATTCTACAGTAGATAATAAATGTTGTGATCTGGAAACACAAAATTGCAGCCCTGTACACCGTGACCTCAATGAATCTCTTTTCAGAAATCATATTAAATGAGTTTCTATGGTAACTCATTTGACAAGCTATGGAATCACACAGAATCTGAGTGAGCCACTGTATAGGTGCATTCAGAAGGAAGTCACCCACAGAGCTGGTAATGGAGAAAGGAATTTACAATGCCTAAGGTACAACCATCAAGAAAGGTGGTGGTTGCCTGTAAAGTCCTCCAAGTCAATAACTTTCAGTGAGCAAAAAGCTCTTAAACATTGCTCTCCAGTACCATTTGGTCAGGACTTACCAACATTGAGAGTTTATCCCAATGTTCTAAAGATATTTTTTCCAGAGAAAGTACAACATGAAACATCAAGTTATGTATGCTTTCATCTGGCATTCACTGATTCTCATCTAAATTCCCTGATTTATTCACCTACTCAAGCCTATTCCTTCTTGTGCCCATTCTCCTCTGTGCTATTATTTTCAAGTATTGAATTAGTGATGTTCCTTCTTTTTAATTCCTTAGTTTTTTCACTTCAATACTTTAGTGCCTAGAACATGTATATGTCATAAAAAACATTCTTCCTGTGATATGTTAAAGAAATTGTGAAAATAGTCTCTCACACAGTCCAATAATGAAACGTAGAAGTCTGAAAAGATTTTTTTGCAAACAGTGCTCAACAATAGTCAAAGTGGAGAGTTATCAGGGTCTCAGAGGTCAACAGTAATATGCAATTGGTTTAGAAGCAAGATCTACAGATAATACAACAGACGTAGCAATGTAAAGGTACATATAAGCAAAGGTCTCTCCTATTACGCACAGGAAAGTTCTGTTTATCTGATCTGTGAGGTATTGTGGGTCATATCCAAGGGGGATATGGGAATTACACAGGTTGTCTGAGATCATAATTAATATTAAAGTACAAATAGTTTTGAACCCACTCAAACTTGTACAACTTGCATAGAAAAAAACACTAATGGAATAAAATTTTAGAAACCTACACTAGGTTTATAAATAATATTGACAGATTAAATATAAAATGTCCATTTATTATTGAACTTGAAATTAACACCAAATAAGTTCTGTATAAATATATCCCAAATAGTGTATGATGAATACTTATACTAAAGGAAATCATATCTGAAATTCAGATGTAATCAAGTATGCTATATTTGTATATTCAAATTGTGTAGCTTTCTTTTCAGAGATAGTTAGAAATTGCTTGTTGCCAATAATTTTGAGATTCAGTACTCTTTTACATGTGTACATGTATATAGTGTATACGTTAATTGTGGACTTGTGAAAAAGCACAAGTTCATGCAAGGAAGCCAAAATATAATGTTCAGTATCTTCTACTGTCATTCTCTACTTTAATTTGTTACTTTAATACAGGGTGTCTCCATGAAGAAGAATCTAGACTTATAAACATCAAACCCCAGGGATCCTGCTGTCTCCATCCTTTACTTCATAGTCCTAGCTTTACATTCTTCCGTTTGGTCATACTCAGCTTTACAGCTACTAGATATTTAGACTTGAGTCTTTATGCTTGCATAACAACAAATCTCACTTACTAAGCCATCCTCTCAACCCAGGAATTGATGTTCTTTGAAAGGCTGATGGTGTGAATAAAGACAAAAGGAACATGGACTTGTTCTTTTGCAAAGTGGAGATAATAAAAATGGGAATATGCTGGGAAGATGGATCAGCCATTTAGAACACATTTTGATCTTGCACTTGTTGCTCTTGCAGAGGACTGCTATTCAGTTCCCAGGAACCACTAATGTTGGGCAGCTCTCAATCTTTTATCTCCAGCTCTACACACACACACACACACACACACACACACACACATACACACACACTCTCACACACAAAAACAAATGTTTTAAAGGTAGTTATGTCTATTAATAACAAATGTTGAATGTACTACTCCTTGCTAATGGATTGCTGATCATAGAGCCATCCTTTTTAATGAGGGCTAAGCACAGAGACATCCTACCTAGAGACACCCAAATTCATACACCTCTCATGTAGATAATGTGTTGAGCATTTACTTCAGTGAATGTTGAGCACAGATTCCCCATGTGTAAGAAGTACTAAGAGCATGAGCCTCCCCAGTAAGATTCAGTGCCTATGTTGTTGCGCTGTATTCCATGTTGAGTGTAGGTTTCTGCTATACATAAAATGCTGACCACTTGCTTGGTACATAGCATGTACTCAATAGATAGCAGAGACTATGATAGTCAGGGATCCATAAAGAAAAAAATGGGAGAGTGAATAAGAAAATGAATAAAACATTCTTCGTATTGAGTCACATCCTGAAAAATCTCACTACTATTCAGCACAATCCACTGATACTAGAAACCTAGTATCCTGTGTCATTCTTCCTGTATGACAAGCAACCAGAACACATTGACACAATCAAGAGCCCACAGAATCACATTTTCTTCTTAAGGAGAACCAGTAGAGCTTCTCTAGTGCTGTTTGTGCTTTTGAGAAACAGGAGCCTGGCAATATGTTGATGTGATTGTCAATTACAAACTAGCATTCAGTAGGCAAGTACTGGAGAGGGACAAACACTCCTTAAGCATAATTGTTTGCATTCACCCAGACTGTGAAGGATAGGAAACTGTCTATGTAGGAATTAAGAAGATATATCTCTGACAGGACAATGTGCTTTCATTTTTACAACAGATTATTTTCTGAAAGCTTCTAGTATTTAGTCCAAGATATGGGATTGAATTGGGAAATTAGTCCTAGAAATGAAAATTTATCAGATTTTGCTGGGTAACCTTTCTTCTTTGTCATAACCATATAAATAATCTATAGTGAACATCACAAGTTTTTGGAATCTTCTGCTTGGCTTTAATATTTTCTTTCAGGGAGAATGTAGTCCTGTTTTCTAAACCTTTATTAAAAACCAAAAGACTCCTATAAAATGTGTTTTAGACCATTTAACCTTCCAATCCTCTATTGTGAGTCAATGCATTTAAGCATGCTAGCAAGTCAAGCTAAAGCTAAATACTTTAGGATTGTGATGCAAAAGCTCAGAACAAAAATTAGGGCCAATAAGAGAACTTACATATTTTGCATATGCTTTTTCTACTACTTTCAAAATATGATGCAACTTAGAGGTAGAGTGTAAAGAAATTGGATGCTCCCTTCACTTGGTCCTTTTGGCTGGGGTAGACACCTAGATGGTGTGCTTCTGTGCAGACACCATATGCTGAGACATCCTTGAAAAGCCACTGCACTCAGAGCAGCAGATAAGGACACTCTCCCACTACCCTATACCCCAGAACTACAACTGAGAGCCTGGGGCACTCAGAAACCATCAGCAAATCTGCCCCTCCAGAATATCACTTCCTTGCTGCCCCTCGCTTGGTTCTTTTGGCTGGGGCAGACACCTAGCTGGTCTGCTCCTGTGAAGACACCATATCCTAGCCATTCTAGAGGAGCCACTATACTCAGAGCAGCAGAATTTCGGGATCTCAGAGGTGGCCTGAGTCCCAGAAGTTCTTCCACCCAGGATCTCAGGATCATAGATCACAAAGACATCTGGACCCTGAGGAGTTCTGACATAAGCAAGACAACTGGAAAAACAAGCTCCAGTCAGACACAGTGAGTAGAGATAGCACTAGAGTTAACCAGATGGCAAAAGGTAAATGCAAGAATACAAGAAACAGAAACCAAAATTACTTGCATCATTAGAACCTAGTTCTCCAGCCATAGCAAGCCCTGGACACCCAATCACACCAGAAAAGCCCGATTCAGAATTAAAATCACTTCTCATGATGGTGATAGAGGACTTTAAAAAGGACATAAATTACTCCCTTAAAGGAGAACACAGATAAACAGGTAGAAGTCCTTAAAGAGAAAACACAAACATCTCTTAAAGAATTGTAAGAAAACACAACCAAATAGGCAAAAGAATTAAACAAAACCATCCAGGAAGTAAATGAAAGTAGAAACAATAAAGTAATCTCAAAGGGAGACAACCCAGAAATAAAAAAAAAAAAAAAAAAGGAAAGAGATCAGGAGTCATTGAATACAGAATATAAGAGATAGAAGAAAGAATCTCATCTGCAGAAGATACTGTGGAAAATATTAACACAACTGTCAAAAAAGGCAAAATGTGAAAAGCTTCTAACCCAAAACATCAGGAAATCCAGTACACAATGAAAAGACCGAACCGAAAGATAATAGGTATAGATGGGAGTGAAGATTCCCAACTTAAAGGGCCAGAAAATATCCTCAACAAAATTATAGAGGAAAACTTCCCAAACCTAAAGAAAAAGATGACAATTAATATACAAGAAGCCTACAGAACTTCAAATAGACTAGACCAGAAAAGAAATACCTCCCATCACATAATAATCAAAACATAAAATGTACCAAAAAAAAAGAAAAGAAAAGAAAAAGAAAAAATACTAAATGCAATAAGGGAAAAAGGTAAAGTAACATATAAAGGCAGACCTATAAGAATTGCACCAGACTTCTACCAGAAATCCAGAAGATCCTGGACTGATATCATACAGGCACTAAGAGAACACAAGTGCCAGCCCAGAATACTAATCCCAGCAAAACTCTCAATCCCTATAGATGGAGAAATCAAGATATTCCAGGACAAAACCAAATTTACACAATATCTTCCTACAAATCCAACACTTCAAAGATACTTGATGAAAAACTCACAAAGTGGGAAACTACAGATTAGAAAAAGCAAGAAAGTAATCTTCCAAAGAAGAAGATAGCTACACAAACATTAATTCCAGCTTTAATAAGAAAAATAACAGGAAGCAACAATCATTTTTCTTAATATCTCCTAATATCAATGGAATCAATTCTCCAATAAAAACACATAGACTATCAGACTGGATACATAAACAGGACCCAGAATTTTGCTGCATACAACAAATGCACCTCATTGACAAAAACAGACACTACCTCAGAACAAAAGGATGGAAAACAATTTTTCAAGCAATCTCCCTTATAAATATCAATGCAAAAAAACTCAGTAAAATTCTCACTAACTGAATTCAAGAACACATCAAAACAATCGTCCATCATGATCAAGTAGGCTTTGTCCCAGGAATGCATAGATGGTTCAATATTCATAAATCACTTATTGTAATCCACTAAGTAAACAAACTCAAAGGGAAAAAATGATCATCTCACTAGATGATGAGAAAGCATTTGACAAAAATCAACATCTCTTCATGGTAAAGTATTGGATCATACCTAAACACAGTAAAAGTAATATACAGCAAACCAGTAACCAACATCAAAATAAATAGAGAGTAACTTGAAGCAATCCCACTAACATAAGGGACTAGACAAGGCTTCCCACTCCATCCCTACCTATTTTATATAGTACTGGAAGTCCAATCCATAGCAATTAGAAAACAAAAGGAATTCAATGGGATACAAATAGGAAAGCAAGAAGTCAAAATTTCACTATTTGTAGATGATAGGATAATATAATTAAGTGACCCTAAAACTTCCACCAGAAAACTCCTAAACCTAATAAACAACTTCAGCAAAGTGGCTGGATATAAAATTGAATCAAACAAATCACTAGCCTTCCTCCACTCGAAGGATAAACAGGCTGAGAAAGAAATTAGGGAAATGACACCCTTCACAATAGTCATAAATAATATAAAATACCTTGGTGTGAATCTAACCAAGCAAGTGAAAGATCTGTATGATAAGATATTCAAGTCTCTGAACTAAAAAATCCAAGAAGATCTCAGAGAATGGAACAATCTCACATGCTCATGAATTGGCAGGATTAATATAGTAAAAATGACCATCTTACCAAAAGCAATCTACAACAGATTCAATGCAATACTCATTAAAATTCCAAATCAATTCTTCATAGAGATATAAAGAGTAATTTGCAAATTCATTTGGAAGAATACAATAATAAAAGAACTTCTGTGAGAATCACCACCCCTGATCTCAAACTTTACTACAGAGCATTAATGATAAAAACTTCATGGTATTGGTACAGAAACAGGCAGGAAGATCAATGGAATAGAATTGAAGATCCAAAAATGAACCCACATACCTATGGTCACTTGATCTTTGAGAAAGGAACTAAAACTGTCCAGTGGAAAAAGGACAGCATTTTCAACAAATGGTGCTGGTTCAACTAAAGGTCAGCATGTAGAAGAATGCAAATTGATCCATTCTTATCTCCTTGTACAAAGCTCTAATCCAAGTGGATAAAGGCCCTTCACATAAAACCAGATACACTGAAACTAATAGAAGAGAAGGTGGGGAAGACCTTCTAATTCCTAGGCACAGGGGAAAAGTTCCTGAACAGAACACAAATGGTTTATGCTCTAAGATCAAGAATTGATAAATGGGACCTCAAAATATTGCAAAGCTTCTGTAAGCTAAAGGACATTGTCAATTGGACAGAACAGCAACCAACATATTGGGAAAAAATCTTTCTCAATGCTACATCTGATAGAGAGCTAATATCCAATATAAACAAAGAACTCAAGAAATTATATTCCAGAAAACCAAATAATTCTGTTTAAAATGGGGTACAGAGCTAAACAAAGAATTCTCAACTGAGGAAACACGAATGACCACAAAGCACATAAAGAAATGTTCAACATCCTTAGTCATCAAGAAAATGCAAATAAAAATAATCATAAGATTCTACCTCACACCAGTCAGAGTGGCAAAGATCAAAAACTCAGGTGATAGTAGATGCTGGTGAGGATTCGGAGAAAGTGGAACACTCCTCCATTGTTGGTGGGATTGCAAGCTGGTACAACCACACTGGAAATTAGTCTGGTGGTTCCTCAGAAAATTGGATATAGCATTACCTGAGGACCCAGCTATACCACTCCTGGACATATATCTAGAAGATGCTCCAACATATAACAAGGATATATGCTCCATTAAGTCCATAGCAGCCTCATTTATAATAGCCAGGAGCTGGAAAGAACCCAGTTGTCCTTCAACAGAGGAATGGATACAAAAAATGTGGTACATTTACACAATGGAGTATTACTCAGCTATTAAAAACAATGAATTTGAGAAATTTTTTGGTAAATGGATGGAACTAGAAAACATAATCCTGAGTGAGTTAACCCAATCACAAAAGAACACACATGGTGTTCACTCACTGATAATTGGGAATTAAGCTCAGAAACTTGAAATACCGAACATTCAACTCACAGACCACATGAAGCTTATGAAGAAGGAAGACCAAGTGTGGGTTCTTTGGTCCTTTTTAGAAGAAGTAACAAAATACTCAAGAGAGTAAGTATGGATACAAAAGTGTGGGACAGAATCTGAAGGAGGGCCTGTCTGAAGACAATGCCACCTTGGTATCTATCCCATGTGCAGTCACAAAAAGGTAGATGCTGATGTGGATATCAGGAAGTACATGCTGACAGGAGCCTGATATAGCTGTCTCCTTAGAGGTCTGCCAGAGCCTGACATATTCAGAGGCACATGCTCACAGCTAACCATTGAAGTAATCAAGGGGTAACCAATGAGGAGTTAAGGAGAAGACTGAAAGTGCTGAAAGGGTTTGTGGCCCCATGAAGAGAGCAACAATACCAACCAACCAGAGCTCCCCAGGGTCTAAACCACAAGACTGGGAGCACATAGGGATGAACCCATGGATCCAGCTGTGTATGTAGGAGAGGATATCCTTGTCCGGCAAAGGTGGGAGAAGATATCCTTGGTCCCATGAATGCTAGATGTTGAGTGTGGGGGAATTCGAGGGTGGAAAGTTGGGAGTGGGTGTAGATGGGGTCACATCCTCATAGAGGCAGGAGGAGGGAAATGGGGTAAGGGGTTCCTAGGTGGGATGGGGTATGGGGTAAGGGGATAACTTCTGAAATGTAAATAAAATATCCAATAAAAAACAAAATTGGATGCTATTTTTAAATGATTTCCATAGAAATCAGCAACAAATGTTTCTTTTGTTACAAATTAAGGTTGATCAAAGAGTCACGACTCTAAGGACTCTTATTTTGGGATAATAAATCAAGTGCTTGCCATTGTATTTTTATACCTCAGGTCATGCTGTAACTGATTTTAAAAAAAATGAAACCTATGTCTGGAGTGTAACAAATAATTCACAGACTTCAGTTTCCATGAGTCCGTTTGAATTCAGGGTCTAAAATACATACGGGAAAGCTCTACAATGGCCTGTGCATAAACTGGGGATTGGGAAACTATAGTGAAGTTTCAAAGGTTGATCTAGAATCTATCTAAAAGTTTTGACAACTGAAACTTCCTCCAGGAAAGGGGCTGGAGGCTCATGAGACTCATAACGTAAAGAAACTACACAGGTTTTGAGAAGATAAAACAGGCAACATTCACAAGGAACCTCTCCTGAGGATTTTAGAAGCAGCAAACAACTTGAAGGGTGGTGAAGGTTTGACCAGTGGAACACCCATAAGTTGCTTCTAATATTTAGCAGCTGCCAGTCATGCAGAGTCATCTATGGTACAGCATTAATGAGTCATCAAGCAGGCTGGCATGAGCTTTCAGTGATGTAGCTACCTTCGGGTCAACCATGTTTGTGTACATAGCATCTCATTAAATTTCCAAAACCAAGTTGGAGTTTTATATAATCTCCATTTTAGTCTGTCATGAACTCTTTTTCCGGTTAAGTAGACATGTATGTGGCATGCTTTTCCTGGAAGGTGCTCATACAATATAGTGAAAACAAAAACTCAGGCTGTGTGGGACTAGGTATGTCATCTAAACTGAGGCAATCAGTTTGAAGGGGTATGTGTTGTTATTTTTCCCCACATGACAGGCTATTTGCCAAGGGTAGACGGAAATGACTTAGCAAAGGGATGAGTGATCTGACCCACCCTCTCCTTTTTTGACTTGAGTTCCATATTGGTCTGAAAACAGATATATTTCTTATTCTTCTCCATAAAGTGTTTTACTATACCAAACAGGTCTTCTTCCTGGATCAAACAGGTACTGATATGTAGAGTTTGGTTTCTCTGGAAGAACGGCCTCCAGTGATGCTTTATAAGGTGGAAGATCACATGATAAAAATATCTGTGGTCTGTCCAGTGGGTGATTGTATTTTTTTTTTTTTTTTACTTTAAAAACGGTGCCCTTTTTTGCTTTACTACCAATGATTTTTTTCAGTCAGGAGCCTGCTCTTGGTCAGGGCCACACTATTCTCTTAATTGACCTAACAAAACATGGTGATTTGAAACTTTCTTCGTGAGATTATTTCAATACACTACTTTTCTGTATTGGGAAAACAAGCACATCATAACAGGTGTGGTCAGAAAGGGAGCTTTCACATCAAGGTAAAGAGAAAGGGGAAAAACAGAAGTGGGGAGACAGAAGAGAATGCTGCTAATATAAATTATCAAGAAAGTTAATACTGGCACTGTGAAACACCACCCTGGTATATTTGGTGCTAGAGATGGAACCCCAGAACTCATGCATGCCAGACAAACCCTACCAACAGCCTGATCCATAGACAACTGTAACTTTTTTTCTTGACCCTGGAGTTTATTCCTCTTTTGCAGAGCTGCCAGCTTTCTGGTGATGGGAAAATAGAATGAATGAGTGGAACTAACGTTGAACATTCCTTCCAAGAGAGTCAAGGTCTGGAGGTATAGAAAAGAAAACAGAATTATACACAGATGGAATTGGCGTTTAACTATTCAGTAACTAAAATTCTTAGAAAGGTTTAGAAACAACTTTTTGAGAGATGGTCATGTATTAGAATTTGAAGAAATAAAATACAGAAAGAATTTATAACTGGAGTTGGTAATCTCAGTATTCTGAAAACTGGGACTGAAGGATAACAAAACTTTTGACAGCCTGAAATTCATGCTACTTAGAGAGACCCTAACTTCAACATGAACAAATAAATAAATAAACAAACACAGAAGTGAAAAAACACACTTCAAATTACATTTTTGTATTTTAAGATTGCAAATGAAGTTACAGAAAACTTAGAGATAAGGACAAAAGTTTATAAAAAAAATGTTTTAGCCAATCTCTAATTTTAGTATGTTTGATAAACTGCCAGGTGCTGAGTTCCTCACTATGTTCCCAAGACAGAGCAGGAGCAAGATAAAAATAAGCAGCTGGGTGGTATTTAAAATATAGGTTGAAAATTAAATGATGGCTGGAGAGCTTGCCAATTATAAACATGTCCTCCAATTTTAGAGATGTGACAACTTTTCATGAAAGCTAAAAAGCTAAAGAAAGATGAAGGTCAGATTGCAGTGCAGTGCAAAAGTGAAATCTTGTTAGAACTGTTCTTCAGTCACATCCAGGGTGTCTGTTTGCTCATTTTCCAGATAATTAAATTTTCACAGCCCTGGTGAACATTTTTGGCTATTATAAATGTTCTAAATCCTGATGTTCAATCCTGGATTATCTCAGACAAACTAGAATATGCAGGTATTATAAAAATCCTCAAGGACTGACAGGATAAACTAGATGAGCCAAATCACAATAGCTGCTGTCAAGGCCAGGATGGAAATTGATATTTAGTTTTCTATCATATAACTACTATAAAGAACATGGTGTGGAGATGGAAATATGGTTCAGAGCATTTGCTCCTCTTGCACAAAACTCAGGTTCAGATTCTAACACAATTATGTGCACAGTGGCACATAGTTGTCTGTAACTCTAGTTTCTGATGATGTAATGCCCTCTTCTGTCCTCTCTAAGAACATTACATGCAAACAAAACACATAGGCAGGTTAAACAAAACTAAATATATCTTTTTAATTAAAACCGAAAGATCAGGGGCTTTATAAGAAGCTGAGAAGCATTGCCCTTTAGATGCAAGTTATTAGGAGAGTTCCAAGACTACCTAAGAGAGTAAGCATGCCTGGAGGCCTGAGGCAAATTTTTGTTTATTTACTTTTAAGAGGAACAGCCATTGTGGAGAATGTGTTAGGCAGCCTGAAGTGATGTCTCCTTCAGTTTCCAGAACATTGGGAAAGACAGCATATCCTGACCAAGAGTCATATTGGAGGGACCCTTAAAGAAGATGTGACCCCTGAAATAAGATCTTCTTTATATACTAGTTCCCTTCAGATTGCAAAAATCAAACAAGTTTCTTTTTCCTTTAGATTGCAGTTAAGGCATGATAAATGCCTCAGCATATGGCCTAGCCTACCTGTTAGAAGTCACAGGGCACAAAGTATAGTTATACCTCAGGGTCGTCTCAGAGCTGCAAGGGAGAGGAGAAATCTTCCAGAGCCACGAGGTCATACATTCCTGCTTACTCCCTCTCCTTTGGGAGAGAGGTTACAGGCACATGGCTTGGAAAGTTGTAGAAGAAGCAGGTACAACTGTAATCTCACAGTCAATAGCAATGGTAACTTCTGTAATAACTGTCGTATGTTCCCTTTTCCCTATGTACCTTCCCATCTGTCTATCTGCTTGACACTTGGTATTTCTACTTAGACTAGAAGACAGTGTCATGTGAGGAGTAAGAGACTACCCAGGTACTGCTGTTTTGTAAATTAGATATCCAGTGCCATGCCCTGGAGAATCTCAAAAAGAACTCACATTTGAATGCAATATAATCATTTTATGGTGTATTACATGGGATAAAAATATTTAATGCCTGTGAGAGTCAGTATAGCTCATCCACATGATAGAATTTAGAATTATCTAAGACACCAATTTCCAACCTCACCTGTGAAAGACTATTTAGATTGGGTTAACTTTTCAAAATGTGTTTGGGGGATTCACTTAAGATAATTAACGTGGGAAGACACACCTTAAGTGTGGAAAGCTCCATTTCTGAGCCTAGAGTTCCAGACAGAGTGAAAGAGAAATAGGAAATTGAGCATTCTAGCACTCTTTAGATCTCTGTTTGACTGAGGCTGCCAGGAGATCAAACCTTCAGCCTCCTGTTAATGTGACTTCCCTTTCATATTGAGCTGTAACCTAGATCTGTGATCCTAAGCAATCTCCTGTCTTGTGGGAACCAGCTCCGGATGGGTTCCCACAAAATCTCTGGCTTGGCAGAGGACAGGGTGCGAACAGAACAGTCGTTGTCTCTGCCTGCGGGTGGTCCAGGTTAGAGTGTCAGAAAGGATGGACCAGGGTAGAGTGAAAGCAGGGAAGGTCCACTGCTGCCTGTCGCTGTCTCTGCAGCAGAAAGAGGAGAACCCTGAAGGCTCTTCGGGAGAGCCTCGTCTTCTGTAGTGTTACAGCCTTTTGCTAAGGGGGAGGTGCCAGCTAGGTAGTGAGTAAAGAGAGTAGATCTCTCACCCAGTGCTAACAGTGCTAACAGTTGAGCCGGTGAGGTACCCCAGGCTAGCTGGGGAAGAGGGGAGGATCCACAACAGAAGCTCTCGGACAGCGGGATGATTCTAGCATGCTTTTACTTCTCAATTAAGCTCAATATATACAGTTTGGGGTGGGTGAAGGTTTTAGCAGCAGGTAATCCCATTGGCTTGGTCTGGGATTTTGTGGATGCCTCACATGCATGTGGGGAGCGCCTGGGGCACTATTTCTACATGATCCGATGCCCATAGACCTCTTGCTGTGGGAGGGGCTGTGAAGGGTGGATGCTGAGAGAGCCAGGGGCTCAGGAACAGAGCTGAATGCCTTCTGTCCCAGGGGGTCTCTGAGGTTCAAAAGCTCATTCTACCAGGTGCCCGGCTGTCTCTCAGCTCAGTGCCCCACACATTCTTTCATTATTTTGTCAAATTCTGCCATCACAGCAGGAAACAGTGCAGAGGGGTGATTCCAGGTTGTGGCTTGTTTGAAGAACCCTTGTCCCAGAACATTTTTTTTTTTCATTTTTGAGGAGTATTAGACTCCTCAATGCTAAGTCAGGTGCAATTAGAAAATAGAAAAAAAAATAGGAACACAAACACATGTGGCTTTAAGTGGTGAGCTTAGGAAGACATCAAGTAGAGACTGTGAAGGAATTGGAGGTTCACGTTTCCTGGGATCCAAACAACTGAAGCCATATGAACCTCCGTTATATCAGCCTCCCTTTCCAAAGTAAAATATGGACTACATCTGTATGTGCAGGTTGGTAAATTTTATTTCTTGGCAACAAATTCATGCATATAAAAAGTACTGAATAATCTTAACAAAACCTGTCTATTATCTGGATTCAGCCAAGGAGGTTTACAGTTTGTGGTTTTTCTCTCAGAAGAATCCTTTATATTAGTATGACACATTAGTTTTTACTATTCTTTCTTTTGGTTTATATGACATACATATGTGCATTTACTTGTGTCATTGTGACATACATGTGCCACTGAGGCTGTTTGTTGATCAGGGCTCTTCCCCTCATTGTATAACTTATTTGAGACAGTATCTTAAGTTTTTTTAAATTGTTTACAATAGGCCAGCTAGTCTAAGAAATTCTGTGGATTCTTTTATTTCCATGTCTTTCTCAACTCACAGTAGGAGTTCTGGGATTACAGATGGTCACCACCAAAACCTGCCTTATGTAACTTCTGTTACATATTTCTCACCCATGTGTCACACATGCAAAGATTCTATGAGTCATTCTCTTAGACCAGTATGCTACATTTTCACCTAACGTTTTAGATGATCTTTTCCAGAAACTTCATTTCCTCTTTGCCCTTATTTAAATGTATATCTGCTATGTCTCATCTGCTAATATCCAGTTGAGCGAACTTCCCCTCTGAGTTCAAAGACATATTCTTTGTGGAGACATTAGGCTGGTTTCTCACCTTAGATTTCTATCTCAATAAAAAGTGTTATTTCGTTAATGCCATATACTAAGTGCCCACACAAAATTTTGCAGTGCTCATGAATTCATGATGAGATAATTAGCAATTACTTCACTTCCCACTGAGTGGCAGGAGCTGAGGATTAGCTTCTCTCAGTAGCTTACACATTAAAAAAATGGCAAGCAGCAAAGTAAAATGAGATGCTAAGTCTTCACATAGAAGCATCTCTGCAGTACTAATGAGCCAGCCTTTCTATCACACTTGAAACTAGCAGAAGATGACCTAAGAATAAGTGGAGCTTTCTATTGAAAGAACTTTATTTATTCTCTAAATATAAATGAAAAGTGAGTCAATTGGCACTTAATGAAGCTATTTTAGTTCAACTTGAGGGAAAATCAACTATTTTGGAAATAAACTTTGGAAATGCTAGTCTCATTACTTTACATTTAATTAAGAAACATACTTTTCTTGTGAGGTTGATAAATATTTTCTTTCTCTCTCTGCCCCCTCCCTCTCTTTTTCTCTCCCTCTCTCTCTGTCTCTCTCTCTGTCTCTCTGTCTCTGTCTCTGTCTCTCTCTCTGTCTCTCTCTCTCTCTCTCTCTCTCTCTCTCTCTCTCTCTGTGTGTGTGTGTTTGTGT
The DNA here is from genome assembly GCA_030674055.1 of Rhabdomys pumilio. Lineage (NCBI taxonomy): Eukaryota > Metazoa > Chordata > Mammalia > Rodentia > Muridae > Rhabdomys > Rhabdomys pumilio. The sequence goes on from JANHMN010000009.1 coordinate 16,010,049, forward strand.
GTGTATGTATAGGGCAGAGTACAAATTTTGCTGCTATTCCTCAAGCAACATCTAACCCCAATTTCAAATTTTCAATACAGTTTCTTTCAGTAATCTGGAACTCACCAAGTACTCTATACGTGTCAGTGGTGCCCAGAGAGCTATCTACCTGTCTCCACATCCTCAGCACTGAGATTACAAATGTGTGTCAACAAATTTGCCAAGCAAACACTTTACTAATGAAGTCATCTCCCAAACCCATGTTGTAACTAAAGAAATACTCTGCTGCTTTCCTATGTCATGAGACTACTTGCTGATGCATGCCCAGCCACTCTTTCACAGTCTGTTCCATCCCACCCTTTTCTTCCCTCTGTCTAACCACATATACCCATCCTATATTTAAAACCAAATAGTTATAGGACTAGACAACAAGCCAGAAGCCAGCTGAGACCAGTGATCATATCACTGAGTTATTTATGTTAGTCTGTGCCAGTAGATATGCATTTATCCATCTTGTATCCTTGTTATAGCATGAAGCACTTCTCCATATAACTATGTTGAAGAGAAAGGCTATAGGGATGCACCTGTATGCGTACCATTTTAGTTCAATTTCTTCTGGCTAAAACAAGATTTCTGAGACAGAGTATTATGGCTTGCATGTAAAATGCCCCACATAGGCCCTTGTTTTTAAATACATAGACCCCAGTTAGTGGTTTAGTTTGGTAAGTTTGGAGAACCTTAAGGAGGTTGATTGTTGCTTGGAGATGTAAGTTCACTGGGAATGGGACCTGAGCTTGCAAAGCCTAGTTCCTTTTTCTATCCATCCTTTCATTCCTAACCAATAGACTTGTCTTTGCTTCCATGCTTTCCCCTCAGTCATTCAATGTATCTACTACATGAATAACTAGGAAACTAGAATAACTCTTCATTTCATTGACTTTTCTCAGCTACTTGTTATAACATGAGATGTAATAACTGAAGGTAAATAATACACTGGGAAAAACATATTATGAACCACTTAATTTGACTAATGACCTTGAAGACTCACACTTATTTTCTGGGAGTTTCAAATGAGTTAACAGGACAAGCCAGACTTCACTTTATTCCTGAGAGCCATTTTGAGTCTGTAGCTAAATTGAGAAATCATGTTTTATTTTTTAACTCTAAAACATTACTTTCCATTTCTCGGATATGGGCTGCACTCCACCCCAGTAACCATAGAATATTCAATTACAAATGTTACATGAATTTTTCCTTAAGTGCCTTGTCTTTCTTCTGTAAACTCTCTCACTGCCAAAACCCCCATTTTATGATTTTACCCTATAAAAGAATCCCAAGAAATTGGCTGAGGGCCAGTCTGTTAAAGTTTATTTTAGGAAGGAACAGCCAGCATTTCAGCTTTAATATGTTCATGAATAATGATTTCTTTTAATTTAGGCAATATCTCAATCATTTTTTCTCCTTCCATCTGCAGTGACCCTATATGGTAAAGTGACCCTATATGGTAAGAGCCTTCTGTTGCTTGAAACTCATGAAGAAAATTAGAAGAAAAAAAAAAAAGATGAAACATGGGTAGGAAAGAGAATATAGGTAAATCTGCTTTATAGCAAAACCCTTAACCAGGTCCAACTGGCTCAAGAAAGCCCTGTTACTACTGTATGGTGTGTCTAGAAGTGGAACTAGGGTGTCTATTTTCTCTGAGTTGAAGCACTTTGCCCAGAATGGAAGAGAGATTATAGAGACTTTTCAAGATTCAATAATCAAGTGAAACTGAAAAACATCAGAAAACTTTCAGAATCACAAGGTTCCTCTCCAAAGGTATCAAATCAGAAAGCAATTTTTAAGGAACAGACTATTTAGCAGTAGCTATATTCAAGTTTTAGGGGAAGATCAAATGATACATGTCTACATTCTTCCACAGGTGTTACCCATGCTTGGTGGGGTTTCAGTGATGAAGCTACCAATGAGTCACATTTCTGGGTATAAGTAACTTCACTTACTGTAAGTTGCCCATAATCCCTCCTCCTATAACCCCAGTACACTCACTGGTTCACTAATGTAGACTCAGGTGGAATTATTTCTTTGGTCTCTCCTCAGTACCCTAGCTGTGTGAACAGACAGTAGTTCTTGGCTCTATAGGTGCATGGGGTGGGTGTGAAGGGTCAGGGCATGAACATCCTCATGGAGATGTGGTGGGGGTGAGAAGGAATGGGATATGGAGCAGTCACAGAGTAGACCAGGAGGGGTATAAAATTGGGACTGTAAAAAATGATTAAATGAAATAAAAAGAAAAAAGAAAAAGAAAACTCATATTGTATTGGTTACAATTGATGGTCAACCTGACTAGATCTCCAATCGCATAAGCTCTGAGCATGTGTGTGAGAGGGCTACAAAATTATATTAACTGAGTTGAGAAGATCCACCCTAAATACAGGTGCACCTTCTATGGGCCCAAGACAGTACAAAAGAAGCAAGCTAAGCCCCAGCATGTGGCTTTTTCTGCTGACTGTAAAAGCACAGTCAGAATGTATAACCCCAGGAAAAGTCATATAAATTCTCCTCTCTCTATTTTGCTTTTTAGCAGTTATTTGACCACAATGAGAAAATTAATTAGGACAATTATCTAAGACTTCATAACTCCCTGACACTGCTGTATGCGTCAACATGAGTTTTAGTGGAGACAAATCACATACTAAGCCTAACATTTGCTAATTCCTACTCGATTCCATTGACAATTTGCCAGGTCTAACATCTTTCTCATTGCAGTCTCTCCCTTTATTTAAGGACAGATCTGAAGTCAGCTTTGAACTTAAGTCATCACATGTTCTTGGTTAAGGATTGTCATTCAGATTTACAAGTGTTAGAAAAAGCAACAGACAGATGTAAAGTTGCTAAACAGGGAACCCTATGATTGCTGGAATCTGCTGAGGTACAGGAAGAGGCTATCAGAAAAAAGTGACAGAGAGGATTCAAGAAGGTAAACAACTTGATCAATACCTGAATGTCAATCATCTGTAACAGTTAATGTTATAAAGCTTGTAAGTTTTGGAACCAAGTCAGCAATTGAGACTTGTTTTTTGGTCTGAGTCCAAAACCACAATAAATAATTAGTTACAAAAGACAAATAACATTTACTTTTATTTTATGCAGGGACATAGTTCCTCTTTTGGGAAGACATGTTCAGCTCCATTGAATTACATTGTCTCTTCTACTGAAATATTTCAATGGGTTTTGTTATTTGTTTTAAAGTATTTCTGTATTTAACCCATAGCTACTCACACACAAAAAAGCACAGTTCCAGCTCTAGGACAATTTTTTTCCTTTTTTTTATTGGGTATTATATTTACATTTCAGATTTTAACCCCTTACCCCACATCTGCCCACCACCCAGAAATTTCCTATCACATCACCCCTCCTCATGCTTCTATGAGGCTGTGCCCCCACCTAAAACCTGCCCCGACTGTTTCATCCCCAACCTCACATTCTCCCCCACTCTGTGTTCATTTTTCATGGGACCAAGAATCTCCTCTCCCACCTATGCCAGACAAGTCCTTCATCCCTTACATATACAGCTGGAGTCATGGGTTCCTCCCACTGTGCTCCCAGGCTGGTGGTTCAGACTCTGGGAGTTCTGGTTTGTTGGTATTATTCCTCTCCTCATGGGGTCACAAACCCTTTCTGCTCCTTCAATCTTCTCTCTAACTTCTCCATTGGGAAACCCTTGATCATATCAGTGGTTACTGTGAGCATCATCCTCTGAATGTGTCAGTTTCTGGCTGACCTCTAAGGAGGCAGCTATATCATGTTCTTGTCATTATGCACTTCCAGTCATCCACATCAGTGTACAGTTTAGGAGACTGTACATGGGATGGATACCCAGGTGGAATGGTCTCCAGATGGCCACTACTTCAGTTTTTTTTGTTTTTTGTTTGGAACAAATATGGAAACACATTTTGTTTCCATATTTGCTCCCTTTAGTAATTTTGTTACTCATTCTAAGTAGGACTGAGGCATCCCCACTTGGTCTTCACTCTTCATGAGCTTCATGTGGTCTGTGAGTTGAATTTTAGGTATTTTAAACTTCTGAGCTTAATATCCAAATATCAGTGAGTGAATACCATATGTGTTCTTATGTGATTGGGTTAACTCACACAGGATGATGTTTTCTAGTTCCATCCATTTACCTAAACATTTGTCAAATTCATTATTTTTAATAGCTGAGTAGTACTTCATTGTGTAAATGTACCACCTTTTTTTATCCATTCCTCTGTTGAGGAAAATCTGGGTTCTTTATAGCTTCTGGCTATTATAAACAAGGCTGCTATGAACATAGTGGAGCATATGTCCTTGTTATATTTTGGAGCATCTTCTGAGTACATGCCCAGGAGTGGTATAGCTGGATCCTCAGGTAATGCTATGTCCATTTTTCTGAGGAACCGCCAGACTGATTTCCAGAGTGGTTGTACCAGCTTGCAATCCCACCAACAATGGAGAAGTGTTCCTTTTTTCTCTGCATCCTCGCCAGCACCTACTATCAACTGAGTTTTTAATCTTAGCCATTCTAACTGGTGTGAGATTTGTTTTAATTTGCATTTCCCTGATGACTGAGGATGTTGAGCATTTCTTAAGGTGCCTCTTGGCCATTCGAGTTTCCTCTGTTGAGAATTCTTTGTTTAGCTCTGTACCCTACTTTTAGCAGGGTTATTTGGTTGTCTGGAGTATAATTTCTTGAGTTCTTTGTATATCTTGGATATTAGCCCTAGTCTAGGATTAGAAATAATCTTTCCCCAATATGTTTGCTGTTTTATTTTATTGATAATATCTTTTGCTTTACAGAGGTTTTGCAATTTTATGAGGTCCCATTTGTCAATTCTTGATCTTAAAGCATATGCCATTGATGTTCTCTTCAGGAACTTTTCCCCTATGCCTAGGTTTTTGAGGGTCTTCCCCAACTTCTCTTCTATTAGTTTCAGTGTATCTGGCTTTATGTGGAGGTCTCTTATCCACTTGGACTTGAGCTGTGTACAAGGAGATAAGAATAGATTGATTTGCATCCTTCTACATGGTGACATCCAGCTGAACCAGCACCATTAGCTGAAAATGCTGTCCTTTTTCCACTGGATGGTTTTAGCTTCTTTGTCAAAGATCGAGTGATCATAGGTGTGTGGGTTCATTTCTGGATCTTCAATTCTACTCCTTTGATCTTCCTGCCTGTCTCTGTACCAATACCATGCAATTTTTATTACTATTGCCCCATAGTACAATTTGAGGTCAGGGACGGTGATTCCCCCAGAAGTTCTTTTAGTGTAGAGAATAGTTCTCACTATTCTGTTTTTTTTTTTCAAATGAATTTGCAAATTGCTCTTTCTATCTCTATGAAGAATTGATTAAGAATTTTGATGGGGATTGCAGTGAATCAATAGATTGGTTTTGCCAAGATGGCCAGTTTTATTAAATTAAAACTGCTGATCTAGGAGCATGGGAAATCTTTCCATCTTCTGAGATCTTCTTCTATTTCTTTCTTCAGAGACTTGAAGTTCTTGTCATACAGATCTTTCACTTACTTGGTTAGATTCACCCCAAGATATTTTATATTGTTTGTAACTATTGTGGATGGTATTATTTCCCTAATTTCTTTCTCAGCCTGCTTATCCTTTCAGTGTAGGAAGGTTACTGATTTGTTTGAGTTAATTTTATATCTAGTCACTTTGCTGAAGGTTTTAGTCAGGTTTAGAAGTTCTCTGGTAAAAATTTTAGGGTCACTTAAGTATCCTATTATATCATCTGCAAATAGTGAAATTTTGACTTCTTCCTTCCCTATTTGTATCCCTTTGACTTCTTTTGTTGTCTAATCACTCTAGCTAGGACTTCCAGTACTATATTGAATAGGTAGGGTGAAAGCAGACAGTCTTGTCTAGTCCCTGATTTTAGTGGGATTGCTACCAGTTATTCTCCATTTAGTTTGATGTTGGCTACTGGCTTGCTGTATATTGCTTTTTACTATGTTTAGGTATGGACCTTGAATTCCTGCTCTTTCTAGGACTTTTAACATGAAGGGATATTGAATTTTTTCAAATGCTTTCTCAGCATCTAGTGCAATGGTCATGGTTTTTTTTTTGTTTATTTGTTTTGGTTTTGGTTTTTGTTTTTTTTTTTGGGGGGGGGTTCTTTGTTTGTTTATTTATTCAGTGGTTTACATTGATGGATTTCCAAATATTGAACCATCCCTGCATTCCTGGAATAAAGCCTACTTGATCATGATGAATGATTGCTTTGTTGTGTTCTTGGATTTGGTCTGCAAGAATTTTACTGAGTATTTTTGCATCAATATTCATAAAAGAGATTGGTATGTAGTTCTCTTTCTTTGTTGGGTCTTGTGAGGTTTACTACGAGCGTAACTGTGGCATTACAGAATGAATTGTGTGTTGTTGCTTCTGTTTCTATTGTGTGGAATAGTTTGAAGAGCATTGGTATTAGATCTTCCTGTAAGATCTGATAGAATTCTGCACTGAAACCATTTGGCCCAGTCTTTTTTTGGTGGGGAGAATTTTAATGACTGCTTCTATTTCTTTAGTGATTTGGAGACAGTTTAGATGGTTTATCTGCTCCTGTTTTAATTTTGAATCTTGCGATCTGTCTAGAAAATTGTCCATTTCATCCAGATTTTCCTATTTTGTTGAGTATAGGACTTTGTAGTATGATCTGATAATTTTTTAAATTTCCTCAGTTTCTGTGATTTTGTCTCCATTTTCAGTTCTGATTTTATCAATTTGAGTTCTGTCTTCACACCCTTTAGTTAATCTGGCTAATGGTTTGTCTATCTTATTGATTTTCTCAAAAAAACAGCTCCTGGTTTTGCTGATATTTTGTATTGTTCTTTCTGTTTCAACTTGGTAGATTTCAGCCCTTAGTTTGATTATTTCCTACAGTCTACTTCTCTTGGTTATATTAGCTTCTTTTTGTTCTAAGGCTTTCAGATGTGTTGTCAAGTTGTTAGTATATGCTCTTTCCAGTTTCTTTTTGTGGGCACTTAGAGCTATGAGTTTTCCTGTTAGTACTGCTTTTATGGAGTCCCACAAGTTTTGATATGATATATCATCATTTTCATTAAATTCTAAAAAGTCTTTTATTTCTTTCTTCATTTCTTCCTTGACCAAGTCATCATTGAGTAGAGCATTGTTCAGTTTCCACGTGTGTGTGAGCTTTTAGTTGTTTTTGTCCATATTAAAGACGAGTCTTAGTCCATGGTGGTCTGATAGGGTACAAGGGGTCATTTCAATATTTTTGTAACCATTGAGGCCTGTTTTGTGACCAATTATATGGTCTATTTTGGAGAAGGTATCATGAGTTGCTGAGAAAAAGTTATATTCTTTTGTTTTAGGAAGAAATATTCTTTAGATATCAGTTAAGACCAATTGGTTCATAAATTCTGTTAGTTTCATTGTGTATCATTTTAGTCTTTGTTTCCATGATCTATCCATAGCTGAGAGTGGGGTGTTAAACTCTCCCACTATTATTGTGTGAGGTGCAATATATGTTTTACGCTTTAGTAAAGTTTCTTTTATGCATGTGGGTGACCTTGCATTTGGGGCATAGATGTTCAGAATTGGGAGTTCCTGTTGGAACATTTTTCCTTTGATTAATAAAAACTGTCCTTTTTTATCTTTTTTGATTACTTTTCATTGAAAATTGGTTTTATTTGATATTAGAATCACTACTCCAGCTTGTTTCTTGGCACCATTTTTTTTTTTTTTTTGGAAGATTGTTTCCCATCCTTTTACTCTGAGGTAGTGTCTGGCTTTTTCACAGATGTACATTTCCTATATGCAGTAAAATTCTGAGTCGTGTTTATTTATTCAGTCTGATAGTCTATGTCTTTTTATTGGAGAATTGAGTCCATTGATATTAAGAGCTATTAAGAAAAAATGAATGTAGTTTCCTGTTATTTTTGTTATTGGCAGTAGAGTTATGTTTGTGTAGCTATCTTCTCTTAGGGTTGTTGGAAGATCACTTTCTTGCTTTTTCTAGGTTGTAGTTTCCCTCCTTGTATTAGAGTTTTCCATAAATTATCTTTTGAATTTCTGGATTTGTTGTAAGATATTGTGTAAATTTGATTTTGCATGGAATATTTTGATTTCTCCATCAATAGTGATTGAAGGTTTTGCTGGGTATAGTAGTCTGGGCAGGCATTTGTATTCTCTTAAATTCTGTGTTTTACTGCTTTTAGTATTTTTTATTTGTTTTGTACATTTGATGACTTGATTATTATGTGGCAGGAGGAATTTCTTTTCTGGTCTAAACTACTTGGTGTTCTGTTGACTTTTTGTATATTTATGGACATCTCTTTCTGTAGGTTAGGAAAGTTTTCCTCTAAAATTTCGTTGAAGATATTTACTAGTCCTTTAATTTGGGAGTCTTTCCCCTCATCTATACCTATTATCCTTGGGTTTGGCCTTCTCATTGTGTCTTGGATTTTCTGTATGTTTGGGGTTAGTAGCTTTTTGTATTTTGCATTTTCTTTTACAGTTGTGTCAATGTTTTCCATGGTATCTTCTGCACATGAGATTTTCTCTTCTATCTTTTATATTCTGTTGGTGATACTTGTGTCTATGACTCCTGATCTATTCCCTAGGTTTTCTATCTCCAGGGTAGTCTCCCTTTGTGATTTCTTTATTCTTTCTAATTCTATTTTTAGATCTTGGATAGTGTTATTTAATTCCTTCATCTGTCTGGTTGTGTTTTCTTGCAATTCATTAAAGGATTTTTGTGTATTCTTTTTAAGGGCTTCTATCTGTCTACGTGTGTTCTTCTTAAATTGCTTTTGAGTGTTATTTATGTCCTTCTTAAAGTACTCTATTATCATCATGAGAAGTGATTTTAATTCTGAATCCTGCTTTTCTGGTGTGATGGGGTGTTCAGGGCTTGCTATGATGGGGGAACTGGGTTCTGATGATGCCATATAAATTTGAGTTTTGTTGTTTATTGTAGGAAAAATATTGCTGGGGAACCACAGGGTTCCTCAGCCATGCTGTATGTAGTGGGCTGAGAATGTCCTGGGTTCCTCCAGCTGGAAGTTAGGCCCAGCTGTTCACTAATGGCCTCTCCACGGTTCCTCATGTTGTGGCCCCAACACACGAGGAAGTCCTTGGGTTTCCAAAACCGTTTTATTGGCATGGAGGATGGTGGATGGATCTGGATGTGCGCCCCCATAACCCAGGGCAGACCTGAGTTAAATAGGGAGGGGAAGGGGGGATGGGGAGGAATGCTTAATTGGCTCCACCCTCTGGCCTTCAGGTACGTCATTATTATGTCAATCTCTCTAGGGCCTGGGGCCAGTTTATCATGCCCCCTTGTGTATGTGACTGAAGGGTGAAAGTGGAATGGAGATTAGACCTCATGTCAGGCCTGACAGTTTATGTTCTTGTGCTTACCTTTCGACATCTGGTTAACTCTAGTGCTACGTGTACTCGCTGTGTCTGACTGAAGACTGCCTTTTCAGTTATCTTGCTTGTGTCTGATCTCCTCAGGGTCCAGATGTCTCTGCGATCTTCTCCAGCTGCTCTGAGTACAGTGGTAGCTACAGGATGACTCAGGATATGGTGTGTCCAAGGTACCAGACCAGGTATGTATCTGCACTTCTGAATGCAGTGTCTCCTCTAGGATGTCTCAGGATAAGGTACCCACTGCTCTGAGAGCAGTGTCTCCTCTAAGATATCTCAGGATAAGGTGTCCACTGCTCTGAGTGCAGTGGCTCCTCTAGGATGTCATGGGATAAGTTGTCTGTCGCTCTGAGTTTAGTTGTTCCTCTGACACTCTGGGTTCAGTGGACCCTCTAGGTTGTCTCAGGAGGAATCCAGTGTCCACACGAGCAGACCAGGCGGCGCTGTGTGCCAGGCCTCAGATCCGGGAGAGGGGCAGAAGCTCTACTACAATTTTGTAAATAAAAGATATAGCAGGGTTAACTGTTCCCAGTTCTCCACACTTATACCTGCCCTTTATGGCATAATCTGTTTAGTAACAGCTATTTCGGTGTAACGCGCATGGTATCCCTGCACGCAGGAACTCACACGAACACGTGGGGATTCTTTCGTGGTGCTTTTATTCTTTCAACCTGATTGGGGGAGACAGAGAGAGAGAGTAAGACAGAAGAGGAACAAGAGCATTCATAAAAGAGGAGGGTCGAACTTCTTGCTTCCGTTTATATAGACCTTGGAGTGGACACTCATGATTGGCTGCTTGCTCAAACTCCCAGGTTCCTCTGCGCTGTACATGCACAGTCTAATGGTGGATGTGACATCGGAAATTAGGCGTGCCCAAAAACCCTGTGCATGCGCGGTTACCTTACGCACCCAGGCGTCAGTCGGGACCGCCTCCTACATCCGCCCCTTTTTGTTTATTAAATGACTGGATGGTGTCTGGTGCGACTCTGAATTATCTCTCTTGTAGAGGAAGGTAGAGGTCTAGTCCCTTGTGCAGAATATTGGGATATTGTAAAGAATTTCCACCCTGGTCGTTGAGTCCATGAGTGTACTTTTATCTACCCATCCCATTGCCTTTGACAGGGAGAGGATTTTGGCAATTCGACCTCTGTGCAACTAGACATGCCTTCGAGGAATCTATCTCTGAGGAACATCCTCTGTACATCACAGTGTACACTCTACCCAGAGATGTGCAGAGCACAGGCTTTTGTCTCACTGATCCAGTGCAATGGGTAGAACCCGTGGAGTGCGACAGCTGAGACTTCAAGCGCTAGCACAGCCAGCCAGACCTTAGGGGAGGAACTTTGTTCTAAGGCAACAGGTACTTGGGCAATTATCGCCTAATTACACTTCTGTTGAGTTTTTTGAGTTTGCAGACCAACCAATAATGTGTCCACAGCCTAGGGTTATACCAAACAGGCCTGTTCCTCTCCACACCTCTCCTCATGCTTTATTAAAAGACTCCCTTTTATCTTTATTAATAGCAGGCCTATTCCCACCCATTTTTAAGGGAAGGGGAGGGCCGAAGATCTCTCAGCTTTTCCTCGAACTCTGGGGTCCAGTTCTGCAGTAAAACCTAGAAAAAGGGGAATCTCCATCTCAGCTCCGTCTGTCCCACCATCAGGAGTGACAGCCAAAATATCGCCGTCAGCAGGAGGGTCTTCCTCTCTCTGTGCAGGATCAGGCTGAGACTCCAAGATTCTTCGTGTTAAGCGTTCCAGCAGCCAAAATGGATTGTCTTCCTCCTGTGGAAACACACAAACAGCTCCCCGGGATCTTATTAAAATAGGATCCGGGCCTTTCCATTGTCCAGTTAGAGCATCTCTCCACTTGACCATCTCTTTTGGCCTGTCAGGTTCTAAACAATGACGGTCAGCTGCCATGTGACCTTGGCTGTCCAGATTTTAAAAATTAAGGGTAAAAAGTATTATAGAAACGGTGACTCGTGGCACTGAGGGTAGAGCTTCCTCGACTCCCCCTTTTTGCTTTATTAAATAGGACTTAAGGTGTAATGAGTCCACTCTATAATACCTTGTAATTTTGTATTAACACAATTACAATTTTATAATAGGATGTTTTAAACTTTACTTGTAGATGTAGAAGGATGAATCCACATTAATGGTTTCTTTTATCAAAGGGCTGCTATGGGCATATGAGTAGTAATAACGAACATCCAACAATTTATCAGTTTATATAATAGATCTGTTGTTAACTAACAGTTTACTCTACTTTCAATAAAGCTATCTCTCATTTATAGTTAATTGTCAAGGGGAATTAGGACTTGTATCTCTTTGATAATATCAAATAGAGGGTTAAATCCTCCTATGGTAAGCTTAAGATGAGGTTTTAGCCAATTAATATCTCTTAATAACCTTTAAAATTCATTATCTGTGAATTAAAATTAAAAGCAAACCATTTTTTTGTATGTACACATGTAAGTCAGAAGATGGCACTAGACACCACCATAAATGGTTGTGAGCCACCACATGGTTGCTGGGAATTCAATCTTTATATTTTTATAAGTCTAGCCTTTAACGGCTGAGCCATCTCTCCAACCCCAACTATCTATTTTTATTATAATTTTCTATGTCACAACCTGTTTAGGATATAACTGAGGTCTCAAATATTGAAAAGATATTGCCTTTGAATTCTTTTGGAGTAGCAATTACTCTAAGGTCTTTTAAAGCTCGTTATATTGGAGCAAAGGCTTGTAGAAAACTCCTTTAGAGGAATCCGCTAATAAAGTATCACACAATGAATATACACTAAAAGATTTAAATTTTTAATTTTTAGTATCAAAGTAACAACAATATTTATATGTAAAGCAATTAACCATTCTTCAGGGCAAATATTTCTAATGATATCACTTCATGGGCTCTTAAAATTATGAATTTACCAAATGTAAACCTCTCACCTTTACCAGAAAAGGAATGGTATAAAAACATCTTTAATATCTATAATAATTCTATATGTTTTTACTGGAATGACAACTGGAGTAAGCAAGTTAGGCTGTAATGCCCCATTAATTTCATAAATCTTAAGTTTGAACTTTCTTTTGGATTAATTTGATAGCCAATCTTTTTTAGTTGAGTGAGAGTATCAGATAAAAGCCAATCTTGACCTCTAAATATTGTTATATATATTGGAGGAACCAAAAGCATCTCATTTTTAACAACTTTGGAAGAAGCAGATGTAAAAGGAATTGAAACAAATTGAACAATTTTTTATTAGTAGGTACATTCATAACTCATGGAGGGAAATAGGCATAATTTTAATGTCTCCAGTATTATCATAACTCTTTGCCCACAGACTGTTCTAAAAGTCTTTGGCTCTTAGATTTATCCCTCTTCCAGAGAGAAACAAACAAGGCAAAAGACGAATTCCGCACCCATTTCTAGGATCTGGTCGTGAAGACCCAGGACAAAAGAAAGGTTTAGCACCTGAGCTTCTGTAGAGCTCAATCTGCATAGTCTTAATTCAAATGTAAATGTTCTTAACCTCTGGCCTATTTTCTGAGGGCTAGCCTTTTGTCGGCCGGAATTGCACTGTAAATTTTTTTCCTTTTAAACTTAGATTTAAACCTTAAAAGATATGCGTATCTTTTTTTTATAAACATGTGCAAATCAAAATTTCTCAAACTCACGATTGAACTACCAACTGTAGCCAATGGAATATTGGCAGTATAACTATGTTTTTACGTTTCTTTCTCCACATTAGAGCATAACCATAATTTTAAGAAACAAAACCAATTTTTAAACTATCTATTTTCTCTAAAATTAGTCTCTAAAACTAACACCAAGAAGATTACCTTTATGTTACAAAATCTTGTTGCCAATTCTTATATATGAATGCATGATAGTGCAGCTTTTAATATCTCACTAAAAAGACATTGTTCTTAAATTTTTTTTCTTTACACACGTGGTTTCTGAATGACTTTAACCCTGAGTTACCAATCTTAAGCCAACCTTTGTTACCAAGGTTGTAAAAATTTTTTTAATCATACTCAATAACCTATAGGCTGAAAATCTATAACCAAGACATGAAGAATATTTTTATACCTTAAAACTAATTAGAAACAAGAAGGAAGGGACAACACTTCTTATATATTTGGACCGAACAAAATTTCTCGCCTTTTCTAGTTGTAATTTTTAGAGAGAAGCACCTTGTTACAGCAATTTTTCTAAGACGAATTGTAGAGTGAAAAATTATGAAGACCATCTTACAAAATATATACAGGCTCACTACCTCCAGGAAGGTGGAACTGAATGTAGGCTTTTGAGCCTTACTGCCCTACCCATTCCTCAAGCCTCAGGGAAGAGAATCCACCTATGGGTGGGGTAGGCCCAAAGCAGGAAGACACATTTCTGGCCACAAAGAAAAACAAAAGCATGTCCAGAGAAGTCTTAACTAGCCATCCTGCCACCTCTGCAAGTCGCTGGCACTAGAAATAACCAACCGTGTGCAACTGCGCCAAACCCTTTTGTCTTTCTCTACCCCTACTCATAAATGCCCCCTGCCTCTGGGGTTCGGGGTCGAAATCCCTCGACTCCTATGTGGGACGGGTTTCAACCCAAGGGCCCTTATTATTAAATTACCATATACAAATGCATCCTCTCAAACTCACGGTTGAGTGTCCGTGGGTGAGCACCGGTCCAGACTGGAGGTAGGGTCCTTCAAAACCACTCTTAGCTTCCTTACTGAATCTAAGAACTTGTGGTTCCCTTTAAAAGCAGCTTATACCGACAATTAGCTGTTAGGAAGGCTTTTTATTCAGCTCAGCTCAGCTCTAGCTACAGGTGTTAAACAAACTTATCAGCCGCTGCTCGGCATTTTAAAACTGCCTTTGAAAACCAAATTAAACTCGAGCAAGGGTTGAATCAAGCAATTTAAACGATCTTTTGAACATTAAACATAGAACACCATAAGACATAGACCACCAATCATTCATACAATGAGACACGTGGACAAAGACACACACTGAGACACGTGGACATTGGCGCGCCAAAGACAAATATTATGGAGGATCTTTTCCGAAATGAGTAACAGCTGGTTTTAGCCTACAAGGGTCGAGATGAGCGAATGCATCTGGATACCATTTAATAATCTTTGTAGGGGATGCACCAAAAATCTTGTCTGCCGTTTTAAAAATCCTGTCTGCCTGCCGTTTTAAAAATCCTGCCTGCCTGCCGTTTTAAAAATCTTGTCTGCCTCTGCCTTCCAAGTGTTGGGATTAAAGGCGTGTGTCACCACCGCTGCCCGGCGGTCTTCCTCTGAAAGGAAGGAATCTGAGCAGCTTGTCCGCATAAGGCGGAAGAGTGCTGGGGACCCGCGGCTGGCTGAGAAGCCACGCGATTCCCATCTCCTGCCTATTTCCGCTCTCCATCTTGCTGCGCCTGCTGCCTATTCCATGGTATTTTTTCTTCTCACGAAACTCTCCCAGGGCATTCTTTCCCCAATATCACTCTCCCGCAGACCGAAGGTCTTTAGGAGGGCCTGTACTTTCGCGCGCGTCTTTCCTATTTTCTTCATGAGTAGCTAGCCTTTTTCCCAACTCTGTTTCTGACAGTCTGCCTGTTTCCACGATCTTTAAGTGGTTTTTCCCCTCCCGTAAAACCAAAAGGAAGAATGCAAGCACTGCTACTGCGGTAGCTAAGGCTACCGAAACTCCTATCTCTTGAGGGGAAAGCTGACTCAGTTCCAGACCAAACATGTCTCTCAGAGTTTACCTTACCGACACCACGATTCTGAACCCACTCGGAACGCAGAGATTGCTCCCTCGGTGCGGTGATGTTAGATTCCCGGGTTTTCTGCACCAGATGTAACGCGCATGGTATCCCTGCCCGCAGAAACTCACACGAACACATGGGGATTCTTTCTTGGTGCTTTTATTCTTTCAACCTGATTGGGGGAGACAGAGAGAGAGAGAGTAAGACAGAAGAGGAACAAGAGCATTCATAAAAGAGGAGGGTCGAACTTCTTGCTTCCGTTTATATAGCCCTTGGAGTGGACACTCATGATTGGCTGCTTGCTCAAACTCCCAGGTTCCTCTGCGCTGTACATGCACAGTTTAATGGTGGATGTGACTTCAGAAATTAGGCGTGCCCAAAAACCCTGTGCATGCGCGGTTACCTTATGCACCCAGGCGTCACCCGGGACCGCCTCCTACATTTCGGTCTAATAAGATGGCTGACCATGTAAAGATATTTACCATGAACCATGATGTCCTGAATTGCATGCTTGAATTCTACATGGTAGAGGTATAGAGCTGGCTTTTGAAGCTTGTCCTATGGCTGCCACACACTTATGTAATGGCAGATTCACATACACATATGTACAGATTAATAGTTATAATTTTAAAGTTAATAATAACAGCCATTCTCTCAGGTGTGTAGTAATGGCTTATTATGGTTATGCTTTTTTATTTATTATTATTTTTTGGATTACTTGAGATTACTTGTTCTCTTTGTTTTTTGGGTTTCAGTATATTGGTGTTTTATATATTTGGAGTATTCATCCCATGTTAGGTTTACAAATATTTATCCCAGTCTATCTGTTGTTGTTATGGTCCTGATGGTGTACCTTGATGCTTTCTTACTGTTTAGTTTGATAGGAAGGAGGTTTAGTTAAGGCAAATATGTCTATCTTTGAATTTGTTTTCTGCTTTTGACATATTTTCATTGGTTCCTCTCTCTGTCTGTCTCTATCTGTCTCTGTCTGTCTCTGTCTCTCTCTGTTTGTCTCTGTTTCCCTGTCTGCCTCTCTCTCTCTCTCTCTCTCTCTCTCTCTATATATATATATATATATATATATATATATATATCATGGATTGGTGTGTGTCTTATGATATCATACTGTTTGATAACTTTTACTTTGTAGTATACTTTGAAATCATTAAGTGTGACTCCTTCAGCTTTGTCTTTTTATTCTTAAGATTACATGTATAGATTCATTTGAACTGTAAAAGTTCTGCATTTTACACAACACCCTTGTGAGTTTTGTTAGGAGTGTACTAAGCCATTTGAGGTAATATAGACATTTAAATAATATTCATCATCCTAATCCATGAGTATGACTGTAACTCCATCTGTTTCATGGAAAACATCACAGAGAATCCTCTACAACTGCAAAAGCAGAAGCAGCATATGATCAGAAATGATACTATTAGATATGTGCCAAAGGAAGTCAAAACTGTATCTTGAAGGGAAGTCTTCCACTTCATGTTTATTTGACATCATTCAACATGCCTATCCACACTGGACTAAAGTAATGGAATAAAATTATGAGCATATGAATATTATTCAGGCCATCATTTCCTGTAATACTGATAGAGATTTTTTTTTAAAGTTAGAATTTTACAGACAGGTGTGGCATGACATTATATATAAGTGAGATTTTAAACCAAGCTTGTAGAAACAGAGAGTAGAAAGGTGGCTAATAAAGGTATTCTGGGTGTGTGTGTAGACATTAGGAAATATGGATCAAAAGACAGAAAGTTTGCAGGTGAAGTGGTTCTAGTGGTTGAGAACTTGGGTTGGTGAACAAAGCTTATAGTCAACCTCAAATGAATTTGATGAACTCTAAAATCAACTTGAAGATGCACTTTTAGGCATCTTTGTGTAGGATGGTGTTTTTTGATTAATTAAACTGATGGGAGACTTGTCTACTCTTTGTGGTATCATTTCCTCAGGTGAGCTTCTGGACTACGATAAAAGGAGAATATGAGCTGAACACTAGCATCCTTTGCTGTCTACATAATAACTGAGGAATCAGTGTGACCAGCTGCCTGAAGCTTCTGCTGTATTCGCTTTCCCATGGAGATTTTGTGTACTGAGCCGGAATAATACTCTTTTACACTCAGGTTACTTTTTTGAGTTTTATTCATTTTTTTTAATAATAGGAACAGGTAAATAAACTGAGGCATAAATAAGTCCAAGTATTATATAGTTGAGATTTCAAGGGTAGTTTCTCAATGCAAAACTAACAATTGAAAATAAATTAATAAAATAGTTAAGTGTGGAGCTGGTAGAAAACTTATCAGTATGTATATTCATAAATGGAACAGCTAAAATATACATATGTGACAATTATACTCTAATAAACTAAACATGTTCTGAAAAAAGACAATTTGCTAAGGAGAGTATGAAAAAAAGAAAAAAATATGTGGTATTATCTCAAATGAGATCTAGATATGTAGTTTTAAATAATCTAGTAGCCACACTAACAAAAATTAATTAGAGGACTTAGGAAATTGCTTATTGGATAAAGAGCTTCTTGAATATATGTGAAGGATTTGAGTTTGTATCTTCAGTTGACATTTAATAAAGCAAGATTTAGAAGACTATGCCTTTAGTCCCAATGCTATAGATATAGAAGGAGGCAGATCCCTGTTGCATACTTGCTGAATTGATGAGCTCCAGTTTTTTTTAGAATCCCTGTTTAAAATACTAATGTAGAGATGACAGAGAAAGACTTCATCATAGAGTGTCTTCTGCCCTCCATGTGCATACACATATTTACATGTTCTTACATTTATACCAAGAACACAGATAACACATATAATTTTAAGTAATACAAAAATATATAAATATTTTTATTTAGGAAGTTACATCATAATTTTAATACATAATTTGTTAGAACTATCATTGAAATATTTTATGTTTTTCAATAAAAATTCTAATATGTAATGTGTTTTTATATTTCCAGCATATTGCTATATGCATACCCCTATTCAAAATGTTCCATGGCCACTGGCTACTGACTATGACATATGCAAACAGTCTCATAAGCAGGAAGAACAAACTTGCAGCCAATCTAATGGGTAAAAATAAATTTTGATTCTCATTTTAGAACATTCAGTCACTCTTAAAGTTTTAAGACATGTCAATAAACTCTAGCCAAGGTTTTGATTTCATAGGTATAAATCACTATGCCACATTTCTTTTCTAATGACTTGCCAGGCAATGTTAAGTCTCTTGGTCATGCATTTGTTTGTAGTAATACTGATGAAAATCAGGCTTTAGAAAACTTATAAGGTAATTCTGATTTGTTTTTTGGGAAAAGGTCTTATGAAATATATCTCAGACTGGCTGTGAACTTGATAAAGAACTGAGAATATTCTTAAATTTATAGATATTTTATATCCACTTCCCAAGGATTGTTACTATAGGAATGCATCACCATGCCTGATATGCATGCTGGAGATAAAATCCAGGACTCCATGTATGCTAGATTCTAACAAAACATTTCACCAATGGAGCAATGTTTCCATCTTGACCTAATAAATCATAAATTAGCCCAAGGTTAAATGTTTTTTAGTCTGATTTGTATAATTCTTTATTATAGTTAGATTCTGTTCAAGAATCCAGCTTTGGGCTTGAGAGGTGGCTCAGCAGGTAAAGAGCACTGACTGCTATTCCAGAGGTTCTGAGCCCAATTCCCGGCAATGACATGGTGACTCAAAACCATCTATAATGAGATCTGATGCCCTCTTCTGGTATGTCTCAAGAGAGCAGTGGTGTACTCATAAAATAAATAAATCTTAAAAAAAATCCATCTTTATTCATCAGTAGAAGGACCCACAGTGGTGATTTTTGGGGAATGAGGCTCGTGTTAACTATTAGCAGTGAAGATACTTGTGTTTTAAACTTATATGTAGAATTTTATATAATCTGTAATTCAGAGTAATGCTCTAGTCTTGATTAGATTGCTGTTCCCTAAGGGAAACAAGTTAGGCATCATTTAAGTGAAAAATTACTGTGGACACTATAAAGCTATAATATGAAGACTATTATATTTCTTTTCAAATTTCTATAAATTTTAAATAGTTGTCAAGTCTCTTTTTTTTTTATGTGTACCCTATCTTATATTTACAGATGATTCACTGGTTTTTGGATGTTAGACATTATGAGTTTACTAACAAAAATTAATAAACTAAAACTGTAAATTATCAGGTGCGAATGTACTAGGTTTTTACCTGAAAAGGGTATTACTATGTTTTCATTTAGATTTTTCTTTTTTCTTTTTTAATTGAGAACAGAAATTTATCTTATACAAAACACCCCAACAAAAATATTTCTTTTCTTTCACTCCTCTTAGGTGCTCCCATCTCCTTTTACCGAAGATCCACTGTTGCTTCATTTACTATTCAGAAAAAAACAGGTATCCAAGAGACAACAACCAAGCAGGTTGCAAAAAGATACAATAAGATGAGGAAAAAAAAAAAAAAAAACAACCTCCTATTGAGACTGGACAAGGCAACTCAATAGGAGAAAAAGCATCTCAAAAATAGGTAAAATATCAGAGATACACTAACTCCCACATAGATATCCCACACAAACACTAAGCTAACAATCATAACATACACAAAGGAACTTGTATAGACCTATACAGACCCCATGCTTGTCTTTTCTGTCTCTGTGAGCCTTGCTTAGTTGACTCCCTGAGCCATGATAGAGGACACCAAAAGTGCATCTCAATTTTAATCAGGAGATTATATTAGCAATGTTGAATACTAGTATATAGCAGTTATCTTAATGACAAATGAAGTGCTTAAAGTATTTATAATGTGCTATATTTGAAATTATAGCCACTAGATGTTCTGAGTTTTTTCTTATATTGTTTATTTGTGTCCTTGAATTTGCATATGATCAAGCATGTGAATCTGCACATGTATGCATATGAACCTGTACATTTGTGCAAAGACTAATAGAGATGAGAGGTTAGACTCAACTGCTGTGACATAGGTGATATTTATATTCTTTCTTGAGTCAGAAACTTGTATAATGTTGAAACATGTCCAATAATTTTGGCAGGCTGGGGATCAAACCCAGGAATTTCCCTGTAATGCCTCTCCAGGGTTAGAAATACAAGGTTATGCCAACATATATAGAATAGGAAGTATTGAACTCAGCAATAATTGTAAAGCAAGTACACTACCAAGTCATCCTATTACCAGCCCTGAAAATTTTAACACATATTCTCTTAATAATAGAGAGAAGATGTGGGATGCTATCTAACCACATTGTTGAATTGGTATGAGAAAGAGTAGGAAACATATGTATGTGCAAAAAAATGTTATAAATCATGATACCATGTTCATTTGTGGTTTTGAAACATGGAATAAAGTACACTTTATAGTGAAAGTTCAGATGTCATTAAGATCTTTTTTTGACCTCTGTTTCTTCAGGATATAATTATATAGTCTATTTCTAAATCTTCCCTAAGGCCACAGGAGTATGGGGATGAATTAAAAATTACCTGATGTTTTACATTCACACAGCACAGTGTGATCTCATGATGCATCCTAAGACGAGTCAGCACACATGAATTTTTAAATGATTAGAAAGATATCTCTAGTGATCCAAGTAAAGAATCTTATGAATCAAACATTTTCCAAAAGTAGGTCTCACAAATGGAGATTAAAAAACTTTAGTCAAGTAGAAACTAATGTAGAATTATTAGTCACTAACAGGCTTTTTTTTTTTTTTTTTTTTTTTTGTCCAACTTGCTCACGTCCATTGAAAATGCTTGGTCTAAAGTTGACTGTGAAGACCTTATGACTAGATTTTGATGGCACATGTAAGAAAAACCATGTGAAATAATTTTATGCTACAGTTCAAACAAGGAAGTATTCTGCTTAGGTTGACTGAGAGCAGACATAGTGCCAAGTAAGTATTATTCATGTTCACAGTCACCATATAAAAAGCAACATGATTATTCTAATGTCATACAGGAAACTCTGAAACTCAGTGAAAGAAGCAATTTGTTGAAGAGTCATTACAGAAATTCATCAAGTCACCTGTAGAGGAATCATCAGACAGCTCGTTCTACACATCTATTCTTGGGTTGTTCTGATCATCTGAGAGAATAGACCTGCTGTTTCCAAATGTTGCCAGAGAAAGTTCTAAATCTCTAGTTGCCTTCTTCATTGCTGGCCAAAACACCTGACTGGAAACTAATTAAGAGAAGTAAGGTTTATCCACTGAGCTTTTGAAGGTCTTCATCTTTTAATGATATAAAGGGCATGCTGGAAGATGTGGGATGCTACTGGACCTTATTGCATTTATTATTCAGAGAAGAAAGTAAACAAGAATTGTGCCTATGTCATGCCTCAAATCCAAACCCTAGTGACCTACTTCCTCCAGTAAAGACCCATTGCCAAAAGGTTTCAAATTTTCTCAGAGTGCTAGCAGCTGGAGGTATTCAAACAAAATTCTTCAGGGAATGTTCAAATTCATACCATACTAATAAATAGATGAGCACCATAGGTCATATCCAAATGTAACCAAGTGGGTTCAGATGCAAGAATTTCTCTATGAATAGCACTACATCTCTCTTCCTCTATGCTGTTTCAATGGAAATAAGGTGATTAGATATACAGGGGTGTTGAAGCTGAACACGCTAAGCTGCAGAAGCTAAATTGTTGGTATTCTCTTTGGAGGGCAAAAAGAAGGGCTTTTCTAAGTGGCTTGACATTTGTTTCTTTTTACAAGTCTTAGATAGATTATGATATTCATGATTCTATTTTTATCTGACAGAGGCTATAGACATCCTTAATTTCTCATCCCAAGAGCTGTGAGGTCATGAGACTATTCTATTTTTGATGTGCATGTGGTGTGCATGCATTGTATATGCATGTTCTGTGTGTGTGCACATGTGTGTGTGTGTGTGTGTGTGTGTGTGTGTGTGTGTGTTTATGTGCATGCCACACACTTGTATGTGCATGTCTATAGTAGAAATTTGTATTTATTTTTGAAACTAGGTTGGGTCATGAGACGTTTTTCTGAAAGCTGTCTTGTGTAAAAGTATGTGATGTTTTCCTGGAAGCTGTCTTGTAAGAAGGTGTTTCCTGAAATAGATCCTTAAGAGGGTGTGCAACATTTGAAAAGAGAGTATGTAGAATGTCACAGATTGTAAAAGGATGCTCTTGCATTGTGATCCCATGCAATTCTTCCCTAGTGTTCACTGGTCTAGCCTGATCTTTGCTTGTCTTACTTCATAGAGAGAAATGAGCCAAAGAACTTCAATGATATTCTGGCTGACTCTTGCCACTTTTACTGAGTTGTGCAGATTCAGCAGTGTCATACAGTTTCTGCTAGATAAAGCCACTTCTAACTGTTCTTGTTTAGTGTTTTTGATATTTCATTGAGCTGTTAGAATCCAAAAAAAAAAAAAAAAAAGCCGTGGAATTATCCCAAAGATCTACTTCTAAACTGGTCCACATCCTCCTATTTTTGCAAACCTACTTTTTACCTACCTCTGATTGGTGAGCTAGAAGGGGAGTTGAATTCAAGAACCCTAAATAAAGTGGTTAAAAAACATGTAAGATTATATGTGTAGCCCAACACAGATTAGGCATAACAGGTCTCTTCCCTTCTGAAGTAGTAGAGAAAAAATCAGAATTTGATAGGTTGGCAAGGCTATTTGGAGAGGCTGGCAAAATTGCAGCTATTGCCCTTGAGTGTTCTCCTGCCTTGCTCCACAAGCATATTTTCTTCTTTTTACTTTATGTTCTTCATGTAGACCATTTTCAAAAAGATTATAGGGAAAGTAAAAACTTAGATGACTTACACAATTCTGTTGTATTAGAAAAGGTTACATAGTTATCTTTACACTTAGATAGTTTGCAGATAGAAATTTAAGTACTTGGAAAGCAAAAAGAGACACTGGGAGAAGAATAACAGGTTTCAGGTTTGGTGTCTGAAACTGGAAACTTACCACATAATATTGAAAAAAAGAAGGAAAATATGCTTGACAGCACACTGCTACCCCACCATACTCCAAAAATTTTTACTTCCAGTTGCCCAGAGTATCTTCATGAGACAAGGGACTTTGACGATCAGAAGGCAGTATCCAGTGGGTTAATGTCCAGCCAAGTGCACTGCTGGAAGATTTGCCTGTGGCTACACTGGCACCTTTAGCCTTCCCTGTATTTTTGCAAGATATTACTACTAATATTAGTGCATTCAATAGAAATGCAAGACTTACACCATTTCAAAGAGTCAGTTGCATTGCATGGTTTTCATTCTCCATTCATAAAACACATGTTAAATAAATGGGCTACACATCATAGGACATTCCTCAGATTTAAAGAGATTGGTGTCAGTTGTGCTGGAAGCTAGTCAACAATTATAATGGGTTTCATTTCGAACGCAAGAAGTCATGAAAATAGAATAACATGATATTCCAGGGAATAAATGTTTGTAGACTTTAATTTTTCTTTATTTTACTTTTATTAAAGTATTTTATTTGTTTACATTTCAAATGTTACTCCCTTCTAGAAGTAGCTAAGAAAGAAAGTTAATGGAAAAGTGGGGTTGTGGACCTGTTTATAAGTAGTCCTTTGGGGCTATTCCAATCTTTATTGTCAGGATATACACAGTCCACTTCAATAGCAAACAGCAAACATGAATCATTTATAACAGCTCAATCCAGCAGAAACTGAAAGGTCCATTGAATTGTCATGTGTCAGCAGAAGCAGCCAGAATTAGACTGAATTCCATGGGATATTTTGATGATTTTTTTTCTCTGAGGCAAGACAAGAAAAGCCAGCAAAGTGTTATGTAGCTAGTGAAGACCAGAGAAATGTTGCACTGTAGAACAATTCAAGAGTGTTCTCTCATGGCCTGTAGGGGTATATTAGTATTCTTTCAAAATATTACATGCCCTCTCATGTATCCACTCCAACAGAATATCATATACTTTCTTGCATGTCTGCTTCATCAAAATATCCTCTCAGAAGATAGATTCCAGAAAAGCAAAAAGTGAGAAAATTAAGTTTGAAGGCAACCAGAAATTTCCGATTCAAATATTGCTAAAGACTAACTTCTTTGTAAAGGCCATGATGCTCACCTACAAGAACAAATCCTATCTGATGTGATCATAATTGAAAAATGTCAGGTTTTAGCTATAAGAACTTTGGGTATAATTGAAGATCCAGGAAGAAAACCCACTTCATTTGCTAAGGTAATTTAGGGTCCTGAAGAAGCATTTATTGATTTCTTACAGAGATTTGATTCAGCTGTAAATAGAACGAGATCCAGCTGTTAAATGAGCAATATTGAATGCATGAGAGCAAACCAGCCTTTGAAAGCACAAGAAGCCACAAGAGAGATAAGGATAAGAAAGATAATTGGTATAGGTTCTCAGGAGTATCACGCCAATATCTTAGGGTAGACATAGCTAGACATCCCAGAAATCAAAATGCCTGGAAATTTAATTGTGGTAAATTTAACCATTTCAAATGGGACTTTAAAGCTAAATAATTCAAAGTTAAAAATATCAAGTATATTAAATCTAGAGAATATGGTATTTGTAGAGGAAAACAAGCATGTACCAGCTGCCATGAATGGCAAATACTTTCAAAGTATTTTAGCTGCCATGAAAAGTGAAAGCACTGTTCTAAGGATTATAGATTCAAGAAAGATATACAAGAAAACCTTTTGTCATTGGGGAAGGAAAATAGGGGCCTGTTGTCTCAAGGTCTCTCAACAAAAAATAGGAGTTGTCCTCCATTGATCAACTAGAATGTACTAAGTGGGCAAGAAAATCAGTACTAAATATTGTTGGTCTAATACATACTACAGAAGGAAGTGCAGCTTTGGATCTGGCCACAGATATCCCTCTTACACTATCCACAAAAGTTGAATGTTACAAGTTAAACACTGGTGTTTATGGGCCTTTATTTTAAGGCATAGTGGGAATAATTTTGGAAAGAAGTATATTAACTTCTCCAGGATTTACTGTGCACACAAGTATAATTGATGAGGATAGAAAGGAAGAAATTTATACATCTGGGAAAGGAGATGCAAATCAATGCAAGGGCTAAAATTTGGAGCTGTTGTTGTTTCCTTATATCAAGGGCAAGGCCATTTCACTAGAAATAACAGGGGCTTTGTGTAGTATTAGACAACATGAGGTCTGGAAGAAAGGTGGTTTAGGATCAGAGACCAAAATTAGAGGCATGAATAAACCACACTGGAGTAAAAGGTTGTGTGGATACAGAAGCTGATGTTATTATACTTTCCCAATAGTCATGGAATCAAGATTGGTGAATTCAGAAGGTATGCACATAGTTCATGTGAATTTATTAATTAACAAAAATAAGACCAATTGTTTGATTGTGAGATCAGAAATGCAAACTGGGAACTAGAAAACTTTTGAGACTGGCATATCCATAAATTTATGAAGAGGAAATCCTTTACAACAATGGGGCACTCAAATTAATATTCCTGAAATTCTGTGACCAGAAAATGAAGAATTAGGTGTGATATGGTAGATGCTCCCAGGAAAGGCATTGATATGGGAAATCAAGAATAATCACACGTTGTGCCAATTGTCCAAGCAAAGGATATAACAGGCACCGAGTTTCCAAATTTATAAAAGAGGCCAATAATACAACCCTTCTAATGGCTATCAAACCAGTATGTTTAACAGAAGCAGTGGCCTATAACAAAAGAAAACTGCAGTCACTTGAACAACTGGTAGAAGAGCAACTGGATTCTAAACATATATGTAAGAGTCTCATGAAATTTCCATGTGTTTTTTGTAAAAATGAAATTAAAAAAATGGAAGATGATACTGAATTTAAGATCAGTTAAGAAATTAAGTCAATCAATGGGTCCTTTACAGCCTTGACTTCTTTACTTGTTACAAATCATGGTCTATAATCATAATTGACTTGAAATATTGCATTTTCAGAATATCCTTGCATGAACAGTAAAGGTTTGTTTTCTCAGTATCTAAGCTGAACAACATTGGTCTAAAATGATACTATTGAAAAATACTTGTACATAGTATAAGTAGTTCAACTTCATGTCAATAGGTTATGCAACAACCTTTAGAAATAATTCATAGGCAATTTTTTCAATCTATCACTTATCATTACATTAGTGATATTTAGTTGGTTGATTCTGGTGAAAATGCCTTAGAAAAAATACATATAAAAGAGTATAAAACACAAAGTATTTTGCCATTCTACAACTTAGATATTGTTGCAGGAAAAAAATAAAAAGAGGAGATTCATTTAGCTATTTGGGTTATGAAATCAGTCGACAAAAATTTGGCCACAAAAGGTACAGATCTATTGGGACTAATTGTAAGCAATTAGCATTTTTTTTAATTTTTATTTTTATTGGATATTTTCTTTACATTTTAAATGTTATCCTCTTTTCTAGTCCCCCCAAAACTTCCTATCTACCTGCTTCTATGAAGGTGTTCCCCCACCCATACACCCACTCTCGCCTCCCCACGCTTGAATTCCCCTATAGTTGGGCATCAAGTTTTCACAGGACCAAGGGCCTCTCCTCCCATTGATGCCCAACAAGACCATCCTCTGCTATATATGCAACTGGGACCATATGTCCCTCCATGTGTACTCCTTTGTTGGTGCTTTAGTCCCTGATAGCTCTGGGGGGGGGAGTTGGTTGGTTGATAATATTCTTCTTCCTTTGGGGCTGCAAGCCCCTTCAACTCTTTCAGTCCTTTCTCTAACTCCTCTATTGGGTTCTCTGTGCTTAGTTCAAGGGTTGGCTGTGAGCATTTGCCTCTTTATTTGTCAGACTCTAGCAGAGTTTCTCAGGAGACAGGTATATTAGGCTCCTGTCATCATACACTTCTTGGCATCCACAATAGTGTCCGAATTTGGTGACTGTATATTGGACAGGTCATCAGGTGAGGCAGTCTTTGGATGACCTTTTCTTCAATCTTTGCTCCACACTTTGTCTTTGCATTTGCTCCTATATTTTGTTCCCTGTTCTAAGAAAGACCAAAGAACCAACACTTTGCTCTTCCTTCTTCTTGAGCTTCGTGAGGTCTGTGTTTTATCTTGTGTATTCTGATCATTTGGACTAATGTCCACTTATCAGTGAGTACATACTATGTGTATTCTTTTGTGATTGGGTTACCACACTCAGAATAATATTTTCTAGGTCCATCCACTTGCCTAAAAATTTTATGAATTCGTCGATTTTAATAGCTGAGTAGTACACTTTTGTGTAAATGTACCACATTTTCTGTATCCATTCCTTTGTTGAAGGACATCTGGGATCTTTCCAGATACTGGTTATTATAAATAAAGCTGCCATGAACATACTGGAGCCTGTGCCCCTGTTATATGTTGGAGAATCTTTTTTATATATGCCCAGCAGCAAAAGTCAGTGGTTGAGGCTTACAACTGGTCCAAGCGCTTATGAGTTAAATAATTTGTTTCAAACATTACAAGGAGTTTGAAATGTAAATAGTCTAAAGTGACTAACAGTTGTGGATAACTTTTTCTTATAGAAAAAAAGACCACAGGTTGCATGAGTGGATCAAATTAATCTGAAAATTGCATTTATTTTGGTCATTTTACCTTTAACTCATTATCCTACTGGGCTCCTTATGCATAGAACAAACTGTATAATGGAATGGATAGTCATAGCTTATAAATAATGTAAAAATATAAGAAATATATAAAAATATTTCTGAATTAATTGTAAAAAGCAGAAAAAGACTTTGTCAATTGCTAGGAACAGATCTGACAAAAAATTGTTGTTCTTAAATACTCTTAGATTATTTTATTTTTGATAATCAATAAAGTTCATCAAAGAGCTAATAGTAAATAGTTGTGAAAATCAATTACAAATATTTGATTAGCAAACTTGTACAGTTCAATGTATTGTAAAATGAATGTCATTTTCAGAGGCACAAATATTTTATGTTGATTCAAACAAGAGGTAGATGGCTGGTTATAAGTAAGATAAAATAAGCAAAGTAATCATATATATATATATATATATATATATATATATATATATATATATCAGTTCAAACTCAAAATTGCATGAAGTCTTTATGGTGTTATTAGGTTATTTTGAATTTCTTGCCTGGAGACATTGGTAAAATGACTAGTTTTGTATATAGAGGCTGCTGAATTTGTTCCTGATAACTGAAAATTAACTTTGTTGTTTATACACTTGCAACATGACATCATAAGAACAAAAAATATAACACATAATTCACATTTGTTCTCATACAGATTTGTCAGGTCCAGTGGCACAAAGGAATTAATAAGTTGACCAATAATAATGACCTATGAATAAATTAATTTGAATTGTATTAAAAGCTGCAAAATTTCTTGAGAGTTATCTTATTGATGGCAAATTTTTGCAAATAATGGCAATTATGAGGATACCTGGACAAATTAAAAGTGATAATGCTCCTGGACATGTATCCAATAAGATAATGCAATTATTTTCATATTTGCATATGTAGCATCTTACTGGTATACCACCCAGTCCCACAGAACAAGCAATTGTAGAGTCTAGTTTTTTAATTAATGAATGAATTTACTTTTTCACTTTTTTACTTGACATCAAGTTCTCTGCCTACCCCCTCCTGGTCACTCCGTTCCACAATCCTTCCCTCCATTCCTTCCTCTCTTTCTTCTTTGAGCTGATTGGGACCCCCTTGTGTATCCTCCCCCAACCGCAACCTTGGAATTTCAAGTCTCTGTGACAGCCTATCACATCTTAAACAGAAGCTTATTAAAAAAAAAATTAATAGTAAGCCCCACCATGGAAAGACCAAATTATGTTTTGTTAACTCAAATTTTCTTAATGTTAATGAAAAAGAGACAACAGTACCAGAGTTATCCAATAAATTAAAAAAGTAGATCAGCCAGCATATTATAAAGATGTGTTGAGCTTAGAATGAAAACATGCAATAGTTTTAAGGTGAAAGAAATGGTTATGCTTATGTATCTTCAGGAAATGAAAAATTGTTACCAACAAAACTTATAATAATATATCTTAGCAGGAAAAACCTCTTATCAGGTGAGACATGAATGTCTTCACAAAGCAAATATTCTAGGTAATTCAATCTCATAGTTACTTATTTCTCCAAAATATGCATACAAATCAACCTTAAAGGGGCTAGCTGGAATGATCTATCACAAAGAGACTATACAGACCACAGAGAGATTGGAAAACAAATGCGAAGACTAAATTATTTTAAGAGTAAATTTTTTTAGCCTTAAATTTGCCTCAATTCAGCGGAAAACCATTATAAGATGTTCATTTCTCTAGTCCCTTAAGTTATGTTGTATCGTATATATTTTTTTGATGTGTTATGGTTTTATCATCTAGGGTGGTAGATTATTATTGGTTACTAACAGGGAAGAAACAAATTAAAGTTTAAACCATGGATTTCTCTCCTCTGTTTTTCTTTTTTCCTTCTCTTTCCCTCTGATATAATGATGGAAAAAAAGACGGAAAAGGTGGATAACAACAAAAATTACCTAATAAGTAGAGTCTATCAGACTAAA
Organism: Rhabdomys pumilio; assembly: GCA_030674055.1. NCBI lineage: Eukaryota > Metazoa > Chordata > Mammalia > Rodentia > Muridae > Rhabdomys > Rhabdomys pumilio. The sequence continues at coordinate 16,039,809 of JANHMN010000009.1, forward strand.
ATATTTTACTTATCATAAATTAATTTATATCGATAGAAATTTAAGGTAGAGTTGTTTAACTATTTTTAATACATTATATATAAGCAGCTTATTTAATATGTGATGTAATGTTCTAGTTCTATGGCTCTCATAATTACTTGTATTTTGTGTAGATTGCTAATGTTAGAGAGAAAAATAGAGAAAGAGTGATATGAAGTGGAAATTTCTGGTTTCTTTGTAAACTCTGGTGTGTGATATTTTGTTTAAAGCTGCCTTGTAAGAGGATGTATTACTAAAATAGATATATGAAAAGATACTTTGCTGAGGCAGACACTTGAGAGGTCATGTGATGTTTGCAAAGAATATAAGTAGAACCCCAAAGACAGTAAAAGGATGCTTTTGCTTTGTGACAGACAACATGCGATGCTTTACTTGTCTACCAAGGTCTTGCCTGAACTTTGCTGACCCTTACTAATCTTGAACTCATAGAGAGAAATCTACCAAACAACTTCTCAAGCTCTTCTGGTTGGTTTTGTTGCTTGATTGGTGTCAAGTGAATTCAGAGCAGTCTTGCATTTTCTGCTAAATTGAACCATTGCTACCAATTCTTGTTTGGTATTTGCTATTGGACTGGGCTGCCAATAGTGACTCATTTTTGGTACTTGCTATTGGAGTGAACTTCTGGTATCTTGATAGTGAAGAATGATATATCGCCAAAGAAGATTATATATATATATATATATATATATATATATATATATATATATATATTGTCCTATCTCTGCCTTTCAAGGCAAGAATTACAGGTGCGGTGTCATGGTATTTCAGTATTTGCATAAGGTCTGATGATCCAAGCTTTTGTTCAAATTTGGTGAGCTGGTATATTAATAATTGAGCCATTCTGTAAGCCCAAGATAAGAAAACAGAGCTTTGGAAAGGAATTACTCATGAGAACTAATAAGTTAAAAGGGTTCATTTGTCAGTTCAAAAGATAACAGACTGAGAAAATGGAAATTTGTTCCTGTGAAATGAAACCACTATTTATTGATGGTTTTAATATGAAATATTCACTTTAGCCACAGTATATATTCTGGACTTGTGCCTTTTGGAATGTTTGGATTTTATGGAATAAGTGTCTGATATGACACAAACTTGTAATCATTGATTTACTTTGAACCAAAATATAGCTAGGTATTCACTGGGTAGGATTGTCAACAAACTCTTTAAGTGTCTTTAAAGCATTTCTCAAGCTCGTCAAAGAGGATGGTTTATTCTGCTAAGAAATAAGGCCTATGTGTCCTCCTCTTCCCCAACAGACCCGCTGCATCATTTTAGCAGTGCTCACTCTTTCTAGCTATGCCTTTTCCCAGGTAAGAAGTGAACTGCAATATGGCACATCAACTCATGTGCTTTTCCTTGAAGGAAAAGATGATATGACACTATGTAAGTTGAAAAATTTGGAATAATATTTGACCTACTTTGAAGACAACATAAATACTGTACATAATAATGATAGTATAATGAATAACATTGCCACCATTACCAGATCGAGAACCACCTGTGTGACACACTTGTGAGAAATCATGATTATAATAACCATGTCTGTGAGGGCTTATCTTGATTTGGTTAATTTATTTTGGACAACCTAAAATTGGGAAGTGCTAGTTCTTTAGCTTGGAGTCCTGAACTAAATACAAAGATGAAAGCTAGCTGAACACCTATGATTATCAATTTCTTCTTCTTGCTTGTTACTGTATTTGTGAGAGATTTATGCATTCATATATTTGAAGAAGTAAAAGCTCCATTATACATGCTAGAATCTAGGTTCTTGCATTACGTTAAAAGAAAAAAATGAGAGGAACATAAACTTTCATCTTTTTGCTTCCTGACTACTCAGCCAATGATCAACTGCTGCAAACATCTGCATTGATTACTTTCCTCCACAATCCTGAAACACTATCCTCTCATGGTGTTCCAAAATAGTATCTCACCAAGTTGATTTTGTGATAGTATTTTCTCACAGCAATAGAAAATATATATCATGTGCCTTTTACCTAAATGAGTAGGGTTCTCTCTCTCTCTCTCTCTCTCTCTCTCTCTCTCTCTCTCTCTCTCTCCCTCATGACAAGCAAGTTTTTCTACGCTTTTAACCCTCTAATTCTACTGAGGCAACTCTTGCCAAGAACTTTGATGAAGTTAACTTTTTAGCTATTCACAATCTTTGAACTGCCTCTTCCTGTAGTCTCCTATATTTTCTTGAAAAATTACAGTTCTCAAGTAGCAATGAAGTAAATTATGGTTGGGGACACCATAGAATGGAAACTACTTAAAAAGTTTGCAGAATTAGAGTGCTTGAGAGACACTGGTTTGAAAATATATACCTAATGTTGTTTAATATTTGTAAACTTGTGTGTGTGTGTGTGTGTGTGTTTTAGACCAGTACAGACATAGATATCAGAGGCCAGTTTGCATGTATTCACTCTTTTCTTCTTCCATATAATTCCAAGAACTAAACTGATGTTTTCAGACTTAATTATGAGTAGCTTTACCTGATGAGCCCTGTTATCATCTTCACAACCATTTTTAAGCTATACAATCTTACAGAATGTGGATCTCTGTTCAAAACAGAGTGAGTGGCTGGTAAGTGAATCCCCAAAATCCAGCTGTCTCCACCTTTCTACTGCTGGGATTACAGACTAGGATCATGACATCTAAATTTTATACGGATATTGGTATTTAACCCAAATTCCTACGCTTATGCCATGAAAACTTTACCATTGATGCCATATTTCCACTCTCTTGCTAGAAAGTTTGATGAAGATAAGACAACATGAAAAAGAATTCAAACAAGAAAAACAAGTATGCACTTGATGAGACCTTTGCATTTTTTAACAATTCTGTTTTGTTTCTTTGTTTTGTTTTTCTAGATGGGTTTTCTTGTGTAACTTTGGTTGTCCTGGAACTCACTCTGTAGATGAGGCTGACCTTGAACTCAGAGATTCACCTGTACTCCGCTTCTTGAGCTTTGATATAAAAGGTCTTCAGCTCTTATCAATTCTTATGACTCACTGAAATCTTAATGAAGAAAATAAAACTTGAAAATCTTAATCTGTTTCTTAAAAACATCACAAAATAATAAGTTGATAGTTTTGAAAGTAGAATTCAAACCCTAAGGAAATTTTTTTCAATTCCCAGGTATGTCATTTTAATTTTTGTTCAAAGTGTCTCAAAATTTCATATTTTTAATCTTCAAAGTTTATCAACTACTGTGTGTTAAAATCATAGTTTTTAGCTTGAAATATTATTAAAAACTGGTTGAGTATTTTTAAAAATGTAGAGCATAGCTAGAGGTAAATGGGCCAATGGACAAGTTCCCTTAGGGGAATGTTTAGACTTTGACTTTTGACTATCTTCCCAGCCATTGTATTTGAACACTCTTCATATGCTTTGCTTTCTCATCATTAAATATTGAAATATTACAATCCTGAAACAAAAACACCTAGCAGCCGTGGACTAAAAGCTCAGAAATAGTGAATTCAATTAAAATTTTGAAATTAACAAATTTTGCCACAGCTACAGAGAGGTGACCCATCTACTGACATAGTGTAAATCTAAAATGTCTCTTAGTAGTTCATGTTTGGAGACTTAGTCCCCAGATATTAGGACACTTTGGGGATCTTGTAGAAACTTTACAGGATTAAATACCACTGGAAGAGTAAGTCATTGATCATTCATTCCAGGAACTATCCCTGATATGATTTATCTAGGTCTCTCCTTCCCAACTACCAACTACGGTGAAGTAGTAAATCTTGTTCCCTATTACTTCCACAAAAATGATTTTCTGTTTGTACCCATGAAACAAAGCAACCATGGACTGTATCCACAAAAAAACATGAGCAAAAATAAATCTTTCCCCCGCCCTAAGTTGTACTTGTTAAATGTTTAATCTCATGTCCATGTACTAGAAAAGGAACTGCTGCCTAGACTAAAGTCATAAGCCTTTCATATTTTTTGTATAAAATAATATTTATAAAAGTAATATTTTTGGCTGGGCGGTGGTGGCACACCCTTTTAATCTCATCACTTGGGAGGCAAAGGCAGGTGGATTTCTGAGTTTGAGGCCAGCCTGATCTACCTAGTGAGGTCCAGGACAGCCAAGGCTACACAGAGAAACCCTGTCTCGAAAAACAAACAAACAAAAAAACAAAAAAAGTTTTATTTTTGTCTGAAGTGTGATTGTCCAGTTATTTTAGAATATTTAGTGTTGATGCAATGTTTTGAGAATCATGGGGTATTTCTTGGGCCAGAGACTTAGGGTGTCAGAAACACAGTTTTCATGAAAAGTGAACCTCAAACTTTTGAATTTGTTATCTCACACAAATTTGTATAACAGTTATAGACACATTTGGGAGAAAGTGAAACTAAAGCAAGCATTAGTGAGAAAGATCAAGAGAAAGAGAAAAACAGTAGAGAGTGTGAAGGCTTGTTAAAAATGGACAATTCTGAACTTCATTTTTTCTTGATTTTTCTATGACTCATAAAGCTCTCTCTCTCTCTCTCTCTCTCTCTCTCTCTCTCTGTCTATCTCTCTGACACACACACACACACACACACACACACACACACACACACACACATTTTAGTGGTTAATAAATGGTTCCTCTCTAAATGAAGACTAACAGAGTCAACTAACCTGAACCCTTGGGGCTCTCAGAGTCTGAACTACCAAAGAACATTACCACATGGATCTCTGTCTCCCCATACATATGTAGCCCATCTACAGATTGATCTTCATGAGGGTCCAGAACAACTGGATCAGGGGCTATCCTAAGTGCTTTTATTTGTAAATGGGATATGTTCTTCTAGCTGCCTTGATTGCTCTCAATGTGAGAGGAAACACCTAGCCTTCAGATACTTGAAGTGCCAAGATGTTTGGCACCCAGGGTTGGGTTCATCTGTTCAGAGGAGGTGGGGAGGGAAGAGGCCAAGGATTGGGCTGGAAAGGTAACTGAGAGGGGGTCAGTGAGTAGCATGTAAAGTCAATTAGTAGAAAATAAAACTAAATTTTTTTAAAAAGAAAGGTTTCTTTTTGCAATAAGTTTAAATATAGTACTTTGGTATACAAAGATATTATCTACCTACATCTGATAAGCTTAATTTAACAAGTAGCAGATAAAGTTACACAAATTAAAGTGAGCCAACAAAGACTCTTCTGCTCAGTAATGTGGTAAATCAGTCATAGGTGATCAGCTTCCATTGAGAAATCTGTGTTGAGCCATTAGAATGAACTTCCAAATCTACCATGATACTTAGGCTTCTGCAAAATGCCCCTCACTATAACAAAACATTAATAGATGCATTTTCCCACCTGTTTCTCTGTGCCTAGATGCTAAGTGGCTCAAATTCCTTAAATGAGTATTAATTTCAGATAAACTTCAGACTTCTCCTTGCTGGAAGAGCTGTTAATTTCTTTAAAATGTTAAGTTGAACATCATTAACATGAGTTGCCTCAGGAATAAGTCTTATAAAATTAAAAGCAGAGGATTCATCTTTGGCACCAAATGGTACTGTGCTGGCAGCTTTGCTCCTTTTCTTACTTTCTTTGACTACAGTCTCACTTCAGTCCTGAGTGTGTGGCTCATGTGTGGCACTGAGATTTATAGGAAGCCAGCTAATGCTGAGTTTGGCAGACATTTGTATTTCAGTGATTATTGTCAGTATCATTGACCAGAGCTCTATTATTTGTAAATAGTAGCATAGCAGCCAGGCACACACTTTTTCAAACTGAGTTTCAGATCATGTGCTCAATGATAGAATTACTTACCTCTCTATTGAGGTTCAACATTTACCTGCAGGCCACTCCTGACATATCAAACTCATCAATGTTCTTTATCATTATAGCGAATGGCTATTATCACAGTTGCAAGTGTGTGTCTTTGTATGTGTCTGTCTCTGTGTGTCTCTGTATTTGTGTGTTCAGGCATATGACATGCAGAGGGCAGAGAAAAACCTTCAATGCTGTTTATCAGGCAATTTACTCTTTGTTTTGGGTAGGGTCTTTTACTTGTCTAGTCTTCGGTCAAATAGGTGAGAGTAAATTATCTGTGAGTTTGTGTGTCTACTTATCACTAGACTATGTCCTTAGAAACTTCAAAATGAAGTCAGTGAAATCACTGACTCAACATCAACACAAAGAAGTAATTTAATATTTATATTGCCACAAATACCTAGATAAGAGTTCTCATATAAAGACGTTTTATAGTACCATAAGGTAACTCTATAACTAAACCTAGAATAGATTTTAAGGCATTAATATATAAAATTAGTATTATAAACTGAAAAATAGACATATTCTGACAAAAGTAACAAATAAATTTTATTTCATGTTAAGCAAAGAATATTTCAATGAAATATTGATTAAAGCTGTGACTATCCCTGAATTAACCTTCTAATTTACTGCAATCTCAGTTAATTAAGTGGCAGTAGTGATATACTTGAATGTGAATCCAAAATATATATTGATGTTCAAAAGAACAACAACAACAAAAAATCCTGAAGAATAACAGAGTGAAAAGTTTGTATGTTTAGATGTATGCAGGTACTACATAAGAAAGACATGGAGGTAATAAATAAAATCGCAAGCCAAAAATAATAAAAGGGTAACAAGAGACTCAAAAAATAAATTAAATAATCTAAAAATCAATAGAGTAAAATGAGTCTTAAGTTCTCTTTTATCATTCACTGAAATCACTTTCAGGTACATGGTAGATCTTACATTAAAAATAAAATTAAGTATATGAACTGAAGCACTTTTCTAAATTTAGATAAGCAAGAGTGTTAATCAGTGTGATGGATTTTTTTATATGTTGAGATGACAGAATGTATATTCACTTACAAGAAAGTCTGAATTAGGACTAAAATACATTGTATTGGTCTTTAAACATACCTAAGATGATTTTCTTAATTGGTAGAAAGATGCACACTAATGTGAGCAGTGAATTTCATAGTCTAGGCCTTAGAATGAATGAAAGCAGGAGGGCAAAATGAGCAATTGTAGGCATGCATTAATTTATGACTATCTGTGCTCTACTGTGGATTTGCTGTGATGTGGTACTTCAGTTCTCTTTCAAGGCACACAGACAGGGGATGACTTGTTCAGACTAGACACCATTTTCACATGATTTCATCTTTTTGTCCAACATTCTTTAAATTAATGAATCCATTGGTGAAGGCAGTGTTCTCAAGCTCTACTCAGTATAAAAAACTTCACCTCTAAACATTGCCTCCTGGCATGTTGATATTTTTACATACAAGCCTCTAATGAATACTTTATACCCAAACCAGAAGATTCTAATCTTCAACAGTTCATAAAATTGTAAAATAAAGAAAACCCAAAAGTAGTAAGCTTTGATGAAAACTTGAGTATGAGCAAGCAAGAAAGGAAAAGAAGAGACAATCAGTCTGGATCATTATAATTTGAAGCAATCACTCATGAATCATCTGGTGACACCCAGTTGGCAGTTGTCATCAAGAAGTTGTTATGAATCTTTGGCTTATTGGTTTCAGGAATCTGCACAGCAACTAGTTTCCCTTAATTGCAAAAAACACCAGTTAGCCTCACAAGCCTCTTAAGTATCACTGACTTCATGTTAATGCTTTGGTGATAAAGGGAAGTTTAATTTTCTAATTGAAGGTTATTCTCTCCTAATTACAGTCACTATGAATACACAGCTAAAAAGAATATACTCATGAAAACCCACTATGAAGTAAAAATTTCCACAGAGACCTGAGGAAATAGTAAGACACTGATGACACTTACATAGGATATTGAGAGTTTTCCCATCCATTCTGTCTTGAGTTAATTTATATCCAATAAAAATGGACTCTATTCTTAGTGCCACGGCATAAAAATTACTCTGTAGTTTTTGACTAACAAACACAGACACCATGAATTATCAAACATGACCACTTAGTGAATGGAATCATGTCTGTTTGTTCTTTAAGATAGGGTGTCATAGAGCCCATGCTAGCATAGGACAGTCTATGCAGCTGAATGATTGCCTTTAATTTCTGATCTATCTGCTATTGTCTGCTGATTTTGGAAATTACAGGTGTATACCACATTTTCCCAATTTTGGTGCTAGAGATAGAATTCTGGGCTTTATGTATGGTAGGTAAATACTCTAGGCAAGTATTCTACCCACTATGGCAATACCCTCACACTTGTAAAAATCATAATTTAAAATAACTTAAAAATGATCACCTTAAATCCAAGTGAGAAATATACTTGTGTCATTATTTTTTTTCCGAATATGGAAAAAGAATAACAAAAAGTCTCATTAAGATATTGTTGGTCACTTGGTTATGCTAAAATGTGATTACTTCATTTTCCCATAGGCAAAAGCTATAAAAGGGTACTTTTGGGTTTTGATATTTTAAAAACAAAGGTGATTTTGACCTGGGAAGTACTATAAGCATATTTTTGGACACATTCATATTTAGAGTATGGAAATAAACTACACTATATTGAACATCTAGTTTTATGGCAAACTATTAATTATGCTTTTCCTAGCCAAAAAAAAAGTATTTTAAATATCTGAATTCTAGTGATAGTTTCTTGATTCACTTGTAAATTGCCTATTTAGAAATATACTCTAACCAACCTAGTGAAAGAATCTCAAGTCTCTAAAGAAAGAAATTGAAGAAGACCTCAGAAGATGAAAAAAATGCCCTATGGTCATGAATCATTAGGATTAAAATAATAAAAATGGCCATCTTACCAAAAGCAAACTTCCAATTCAATGCTATTCCCATCAAAATTCCAATTCAATTCCTCACAGAGATAGAAATAGCAATTCTCAAATTCATCTTGAATAACAAAATACTCAAGTGGAGGAATGGGGCCACCCACCCATATCCAAAATTGTAACCCAGAATGGTTCTTGTCTAAAGGAAATGCAAGGAAAAAAAAGTGGAGTAGAGATGGAAGGAAAGGCTATCCAGAGACTGCCCCACCTAAGGATCCATTCCATCTACAGAAACCAAACTCAGACAATATTACTAATGCCAATAAGTGCTTGCTGACAGAAGCCTAATATAGACATTTTCTCAGAGGCTTTGCCAGAGTCTGCCTAATACAGATGCAGACACTTGCAGCCAACCATTGGATTAGCAGTGTGACTATGATGAAAAAAATTATGCGAAGGACTGGAGGAAATGAAGATTATTGCAACCCCATAGAAAGAGCAACAATGTCAAGTAACCAAACACTCCAGAGCATCCACAGATTAAACTACCAACCAAAGAGTACACATGGAAGGATCCATGGCTCCAGTTGCATATGTAGCAGGGGACTGCCTTATCTGGCAAAGGGGAGGCCCTTTGTCCTGTGGAGGCTCCATGCTCCAAGATAGGGGGATGCTAGGGAGGTGAGGTGAGTGTGGGGTGGGTGAGTGAGGGAGCATTCTATTAGATACAGATGTGTAGAATGGGATAGGAGTTGCAGAAAAGAAACTGGGAAGGGATACAACATTTGAAATATAAACAAAGTAACTAATAAAAAATAAGTAGTAATATAGAACTGTATGCTTTCTGTTCAAAGAACTCAGGTAGTGTTCTCTGAGTGGAGTTAGAAGAATCTGTATGGAATGGATAATCCTAGCTTTAATCATTCTAATTAGAAATAATTCTGTGAATGAGGTAAGGAAAAGATGGAAAGATGCCATAGGTAGGAGTGAATATAGAAGAAGCTGTTTATATTCTCTATCTGTATCATGATGGATGTTAGCTACTTTTGTAGTGAGGCTGGATACTTATTGTACTGGACACTTATTTACCAGAAAATATTTTGCTAAGCTTTGTGTGAAGCCTTTTCTTGGGTAACATGACTAAACTTATATTCATTCCAAGGCAAAAAAGACAGACCAAATTAAGATTAGCACCAATGTTTATTTAGTGGTATATTGGGTCTTCTTAAAGAAATATGGGTGAGAGTTGACTTGCATGTGTAGGGATAACTCAAAAGTAGCTTTATTACCAAAGCTCATCAGAGAAAGGGGGATGAGTGACAAAAGATGAAACATTGGACTTTGTTTGACTGGTAGGCAGCTCAAGAAATTGGAAAAATCTCTGTTTAGCATTCTTTATTGATTGTACAATCTTGTGGAGTGGCTTTCATACATATTCATGTAGTTAGTTTCAGAGACGTCCTGAGATTTGTCAGTTGTTTATGTCTTGAGTATCAAAAGTCCTATTTTTATAACTTCAAGAGTATCAATGACCTTTGCATCAGAACAGTCAATTACAGTTCATAGGAAATTGCTGTACAGCACTGATGTCAGGAGTTGTCTCTAGCTTATTTCTTTAGTACCTTTTCTGTAGTAATGATCAGCTAGATATCTGATACTAAAATCTTTTTTTTGGAAAATGTTTTATTTCTTTAACATACATTTCAGATTTTATCCCCTCACCCCATTCCCCCCACAACCCAGGAACCCCGTATCTAGTCCCCCTCCTGCCTGCACAAGGGTGTACCCCACCTAACACAGACTCCCACATCCCCACCCTCAAATTCCTTCCTGCTCAGTGTTCAACCTTTATGGAACAAGGGATCTCATCTCCCACCCATGGCTGACAAGACCATCCTCCCCTAAGTACACATCTGAAGTTATGGGTGCCTCCCTTTCTGCTCCCAGGCTGATGGTTTAGACCCTGGGGAGCTCCGGTTGGCTGGCACTGTTGCTCTCCACTTGGGGACACCAACCATTTCAGTTCCATCAGTCCTCTAACTTCTTCATTGGGAACTCTTGATCAGATCTATGGGTAGCTGCCAACATCTGCCTCTGTATATGTCAGACTCTGGCAGACTTTTGAGGAGACAGCTGAGTTAGGCTTCTTTCAGCATGCATTTTCTGACATCCATATCTGCTTCTATCCTTGATGAATGCACATGGGATGAATATCGAGGTAAAGTAGTCTCCCGATGGCCCCTCCTTGTCTTTTTGTCCCACATTTTGTCACCTTATTTGCTCTCTTGAGCATTCTGTCACTCCTTCCAAGAAGGACCAAGGTATCCACATTTGGTCTTCCTTCTTCATGAGCGTCATGTGGTCAGTGAGTTGAATCTTGGCTATTTCAAGCTTTTGGGTTAACATCCGCATACCAGTAAGTAAATACTGTGTGTTCTTTTGTGATTCTCATGATGATATTTTCTAGTTCCATCCATTTACCTAAATAATTCTCAAATTCATTATTTTTCATATCTGAGTAATACTCCATTGTGCAAATGTACCACATTTTGTATCCATTCCTCAGTTGAAGGACATCTGTGTCCTTTCCAGCTCCTGGCTATTATAAATAAGGCTGCTATGAACATAGTGGAGTATATGTCCTTGTTATATGTTGAAGCATCTTCTGAGTATAGTCCAAGAGTGGTATACCTAATTCCTTATATAGTGCTATGTCCAATTTTCTGAGGAACTGCCAGACTGATTTCCAGAGTGGTTGTACCAGCTTGCATTCCCACAAACAATGGAGGAGTGTTCCTCTTTCTCGACATCCTCGCCAGCCTCTACCATCACTTGAATGTTTTATCTTAGCCATTTTGACTGGTGTGAGGTGGTATCACAGGGTTGTTTTGATTTGCATTTCCCTGATGACAAAGGATGTTAAGTATTTCTTAAGGTGCTTCTCGGTCCTTTGAATTTCTTCAGTTGAGAATTCATTGTTTAGCTCTGTATCAAAGTTTTAATAGGGTTATTAGATTATCTGGAGTCTAATTTGTTCAGTTCTTTCTATATATTGGATATTAGGCCTCTATCGGGTCTAGGATTAGTAATGATCTTTTCCCAATCTGTTGGTTTCTATTTTGTCTTATTGACAGTGTTTTTTTGCCTTACAGAAGCTTTGTAATTTTATGAGGTCCCATTTGTCAAATCTTGATCTTAGAGCATAAGTCACTGGTGTTCTGTTTAGGAACTTCTCCCCTGTGCCTAAGTATCTGAGGGTCTTCTCCACCTTTTCTTCTATTAGTTTCAGTGTATCTGGTTTTATGTGAAGATCCTTTATCCACTTGTACATGAACTTTGTACAAGGGGATAATAATGGATTGATTTGCATTCTTCTACATGCTGACCTTCAGTTGATCCTGCACCATTGTTGAAAATGCTATCCTTTTTCCACTGGATAGTTTTAGTTCCTTTGTCAAAGATCAAGTGACCATAGGTATGTGGGTTCATTTCTGGATCTTCAATTCTATTCCATTGATCTTCCTGCCTCTCTCTGTACCAACACCATGCAGTTTTTTTTTTATCACTATTCTCTGTAGTACAGTTTGAGGTCAGGGATAGTGATTTCTCACAGAAGTTCTTTTATTGTTAAGAATGGTTCTCACCATCCTAGGTTTTTTGTCATTCCAAATGAATTTGCAAATTGCTCTTTCTATCTCTATAAAGAATTGATTTAGAATTTTGATGGGGATTGCATTGAACCTGTAGATTGCTTTTGGCAAGATGGCCATTTTTACTAAGGTAATCCTGCCAATCCAGGAGCACGGGAAATCTTTCCATCTTCTGAGATCTTCTTCGAATTCCTTCTTCAGAGACTTGAAGTTCTTGTCATATAGATCTTTCACTTGCTTGGTTAGATTCACTCCAAGATATTTTATATAATTTGTGACTATTGTGAAGGGTGTCATTTCCCTAATTTCTTTTTCAGCCTGTTTATCTTTTGAGTAGAGGAAGGCTACTGAATTTTTTCAGTTGATTTTTTATCCAGCCACTTTGCTGAAGTTGTTTATCAAGTTTAGGAATTCTCTGGTGGAAGTTTTATGGTCGCATAAGTATACTATCATAGCATCTGCAAATAGTGAAATTTTGACTTCTTTTTCTATTTGTATCCCTTTGACTTCCTTTTGTTGTCTAATTGCTCTGGCTAGGACTTCCAGTACTATATTGAATAGATAGGGTGAGAGTGGGCAGGCAGCCTTGTCTAGTCCCTAAATTTAGTGGGATTGCTTCAAGGTTCTCTCCATTTAGTTTGATATTGACTACTGGCTTGTTGTATATTGTTTTTACTATGTTTAGGTATGAGCCTTGAATTCCTGATTTTTCCAAGACTTTTAACATGAAGAAATGTTGAATTTTGTCAAATGCTTTCTTGGCATCTAGTGAGATGATCTTGTCCTTTTTTTTTTTTCTTTGAGTTTATTTATGGAGTGAATTACATTGATGGATTTTTGAATATTGAACAATCCTTGCATTCCTGGGATAAAGCCTACTTGATCATGATGGATGATTGTTTTGATGTGTTCTTGGATTTGGTTTGCAAGAATTTTATTGAGTACTTTTGCATCAATATTCATAAGCGAGATTGTTCTGTAGTTCTCTTTTATTGTTGGGTCTTTGTGAGTTTTAGGTATGAGTGTAATTGTAGTTTCATAGAAGGAATTGGGTACGGTTCCTTCTGTTTCTATTATGTGGAATAGTTTGAATAAAATTGGTATTAGGTCCCCCTGTAAGATCTAACAGAATTCTGAATTAAAACTGTCTGGTCCCATACTTTTTTTGGTTGAGAGACTTTTAATGACTTCTTCTATTTCTTTAGGGGTTATGGGACTGTTTAGATGGTTTGTCTGCTCCTCGTTTAACTTTGGTACCTGGTATCTGTCTAGAAAATTGTCCATTTCATCCCGATTTTCCAATTTTGTTGAATATTAGCCTTTGTAGTAGGATCCAATGATTTTTTTGATTTCCTCAGTTTATGTTGTTATGTCTCCCTTTTCCGTTCTGATTTTATTAATTTGGATACTGTCTCTGTGCCCTTTGATTAGTCTGGCTAAGGATTTATCTATCTTGCTGATTTTCTCAAAGAACCAGCTCCTGGTTATGTTTATATTTTGTATTGTTCTTTCTGTTTCAACTTGGTTGATTTCAGCTCTGAGTTTGATTATTTACTGCCATCTACTCCTCTTGGGTATATTAGCTTCTTTTTGTTCTAAAGCTTTCAGGTGTCCTGTCAAGTTGTTAATGTATGCTCTCTCCATTTTTTTTTTTTTTTTTTTTTATGTAAGCATTTAGAGCTATGAGTTTTTCTCTTAGTACTGCTTTCATGGACTCCCACAAGGTTTGACATGATGTGTCCTCCTTTTTATTAAATTCTAAAAAGTCTTTAATTTCTTTCTTTACTTCTTCCTTGACCAAGTCATCATTGAGTAGAGCTTTGTTCAGTTTCCATGTGTATGTGTGCTTTCCGTTGTTTTTGTTGTTACTAAGGACCAGCCTTCATCCATGGTGGTCTGATAGTGTACACGGGATTTTTTTGATCTTTTTGGTATCTGTTGAGGCCTGTTTGTGACCAATGATTTGGTCTATTTTGGAGGAGGTACCATGAGGTTCTGAGAAAAAGGTATATTCTTTTGTTTTAGAATGAAATATTTTATACATATCAGTTAAATCCATTTGGTTCATAACTTCTGTTAGTTTCACTGTGTCTCTGTTTAATTTTTGTTTCCATGATCTGTCTATTGTTGATAGTGGGGTGTTGAAATCCCCCACTATTTTTGTGTGAGATTCAATGTATGTTTTGAGCTTTAGTAAAGTTTCTTTTATGTATGTGGGTGCTCTTGCATTTGGGGCATAGATGTTCAGAATTGAGAGTTCTTCTTGGTTTATTTTTCCTTTGATAAGTATTTAGTGTCCTTTCTTATCTTTTTTGATTACTTCTCATTGAAAATCAATTTTATTTGATGTTAGAATGGTTATTCCAGCTTTTTTCTTGGGGCCATTTGCCTGGAAGATTGTTTTCCATCCTTTTACTCCAAGGTAGTGCCTGTCTTTTCCACAGAGGTGTGTTCCCTGTATGCAGCAAAATTCTGGGTCCTGTTTATGTATCCAGTCTGATTGTCTACATCTTTTTATTGGAGAATTGAGTCCATTGATATTAATAGATATTAAGTAAAAATAATTGTTGCTTCCTGTTATTTTTGTTATTAGAGTTGAAATTATGTTTTTGTAACTTTCATCTTTTGGGATTGTTGGAAGACTATTTTTTGCTTTTTCTTGGTTGTAGTTTCCCTCCTTGTGTTGGAGTTTTCCATCCATTACCCTTTGAAGAGCTGGATTTGTGGGAAGATATTGTGTAAATTTGGTTTTGTCATGGAATATCTTGGTTTCTCCATCTAGAGTGATTGAGAGTTTTGCTGGGTATAGTAGTCGGGGCTGGCATTTGTGTTCTCTTAGGGTCTGTATAATATCAGTCCAGAAATTTCAGGCTTTTATAGTCTCTGGTGAGAAGTCTGGTATAATTCTTAAAGGTCTGTCTTTATATGTTACTTTGCTTTTTTCCCTTACTGCTTTTAATATCTTCTGTTTGTTTTGCATATTTGTTGTTTTTATTATTTTATGACAAGAGGTATTTCTCTTTTGGTCTAGTCTATTTGGTGTTCTTTAAGCTTATTGTATATTTAAGAACATCTCTTTCTTTAGGTTAAGGAAGTTTTCCTCTATAATTACGATGAACATATTTACTGGCCCTTTAATATGGGAGTCTTCACCCTCATCTATACCTATTGCCTTTAGGTTTGATCTTCTCATTGTGTCCTGGATTTCCTGGATGTTTTGTGTTATGAGCATTTTGCATTTTGCATTTTCTTTGACCCTTGTGTCTATGTTTTCCATAGTATCTTCTGTGCATGAAATTCTCTCTTCTATCTCTTGTATTCTGTTAATGACTCCTGATCTTTTTCCTAAGTTTTCTATCTCCAGGGTAGTCTCCCTTTGAGGTTTCTTTATTGTGTCTACTTCCATTTGTAGATCCTGGACTGTTTAGTGTAATTCCTTCACCTGTTTGGTTGTGTTTTCTTGCATTTCTTTAAGGGCTCTATGAGTTTACCTGTGTTCTCAAATTCTTTGAGAGTGTTGTTTATGACCATTTTAAAGTCCTCTATCATCATCATGAGAAGTGATTTTAATTCTGAATCCTGCCTTTCTGGTATGACTTGGTGTTCAGTACTTGCTATGGTGGGAAACTGGATTCTGGTGACTCCAAGAAGCTTTGGTTTCTGTTGTTTACATTTTTATGCTTGCCTTTCACCATTTTTTTAGCTCTAGTTCTACCTGCACTTACTGGTTCTGACTGGAGCCAGCCTTTCCAGTTATCTTGCTTGTGTCAGAACTCCTCGGGGTCCAGAAGTCTCTGTGATCCTGAGCTTCAGTTGTTCTGGGTACAGTGGCTCCTCTAGGATATCTCAGAATATGGTGTGTCCACAGTAGTAGACCAGTTACGAGTTTGATATTCTGAGTGTAGTTGCTCCTCTAGGATGACTCAGGATATGGTGTCCCCTGCTCTCAGGTCTATGGCCTCTCTAGGATGTCTCAAGATATGGTTTCTGGCAGCCCTCTCTAAGATGTCTGCAGCTCTGAGGGCCGTGGCCTCTCTAGGATGCCTCCAGATGTAGGTATAGCTCTGTGGGTTGTGGTCTCTCTAGGATGCCTCTGGGCACAGTTTCCACAAGGTGAGCAAAACAACTGGGTGTTTACTTCAATTTCCGGGAACCAGGCAATGGGCAGAAGGGGGGTGGTTTTCTGCAGGGGCGGGGTCTAGATGCCAGGTGCTCTCTGGGGGGCTACCTACTGCCAGTTGTGTCTCTGGGGCCTAAGGCAGTATGGGGGTGCTCCTACCTATAGCTCTGCAGGCTGTGGCCTCTCTAGGATGGCTCTGGGTGCAGTTTCCATAGGGGAGCTGATCAGCTGTGTGTCTGCTCCAGTCATTGGAATCTGTTCGAGGGGCAGAAGGCTTGACACTAAAATCATTACTTTTGGTGCTCATTCTCATAAATGTTTTCACTACAGCTCTTCATTAACCAATATTATACTCTCCCTTTATGCTTGCTTAGGACAAATGACATATCATTTTTTAATGCTTAAAAATGTATGAATATCATACTAGTTTTGGGCGCTCTTATTTAACACATATTAAATAATGGTTTGTTTAATTTTAAAGTCAGCACAACTTACAATCACTTGAGAACAAAATCTCAATGAGGAGTTGATTATCTAGATCAGTTTGGTCAGTAGACATTATCCAAAGATTCATTATCTTGGATTAATGTATTCATTATTCACAGATTCATTATCTAAAGATTAAGTCAAAGTTTTTTCTCTTTCTGTCATTTCTATCATTTTCTAGCAAGGTCCTCTGTGTGTGTGTGTGTGTGTGTGTGTGTGTGTTGTCTCAGGATAATTGTCTCTGGTGCAACATGTGGCAATGATGTGATTTTTTTAAATTTCATTATGTATTTTATTTGTTTACATTTCAAAAAGTTTTCATTTTCCCCTCTAGAAACCCCCTATATAATTCTCCCTCATTCTGCTTCTATGAGAATGCTTACCCACTCACCTACCCAATTCTGCCTCCTTACCCTGGCATTCCCCTACACTGGGGTATCAAGCCTTCCCGGGACTAAGGTCTTCTCTTCCCATTGATGTCCAACAAGTCCAATATATTTGTTGTAATCTAATGAAAAATCCATAGTTGGAGTCAATATCCCTCATACCATGCATATATTCCCCTTCTTTCTTACACTTAATCTAAGTCAAATGTTTATTTTATATTATTGCTACATTTTTTAATAATGTATATATATTAAATCAATTTTCCTGCATTTATAATTTTTATATAAGTAGATCTTCTGTTACATGCCTGTAGTCTCAGATCTCAGTACACCAAGGTTTAAGAATCAAAAATAAAATGCTAACCTTTTTATGAAAGTTTGGCAGAATAAACTCAGGTTCTCACAATTACAAGTCAAGCACTTTACTGCCAAATTCATCCTTGTAGCTCTAAATATAGTTTGTAGTAAAATTTCTTAACATTTCTCTATTTTAGGAGAGCTACAAATTTGTATAAGTCTGACAGCTACATTGTTCAGGGACAATGTTGTTGGTCAGGTTGTCTGTGAGAAGAAATGATTTCTGTGAATATGAAAATGTTATTTTAGTTTCATATACCAATAGTATTCTATATCTGTGACTGACCATGAGCTATCCTAGGTAAATGTTTTCAACCATTTAAGTCAATATTGAAATTTAAGAGAGAGTACAGCAGCTAAAAATAAATAACATCTATGGTGTAAAGCTTTCCCTTCACTTTCAAAGCTTTTTTTCAAGGGAACTATGGAGTCTCTAAGACAAGAAAATCAGAGGGAAAGATCAGTTGTGTGAAATGCATGGGGATGGACAATATTCAACTTATGAGGAACTCTGAAGATATTTTTTGAGAGATAAAAACTTAGAAGTGTGTAATACAGAATTTAAATTTCTGAAGTTCTGAGCTTGGTGGCTCATGATTGCTACCCCAATATTTGGAATTTGGATATTGGCTCATAGTTTCTTTTCCAGTATTGAGAAGAAAATCTCAATGAAGAGTTGATTATCTAGATCAGTTGTTCAGTGGGCATTATCAATGGGATATTATCTTGACTGGCTTAATTTATATAGGAAGGCATAACCTGAAGGTAGATGACTTTCACTTGGTTACGTGAACAGAGTACAGAGCACTAAGTGCTCTATAATACCATAACTGCTATTCCCAAAGTCAGAGGCAGAATGATAAGAGATTTGCCCACAGGCTCTGCTACATCATAAACTGTGCCTGAAAAAGACACTCTCTCATGTATAATTTTATCTCTAGGATTCAGATTCTCACATGTGGATTCTACAAAACTAAATTCTTCTGCATTTCATAATTTTTTTTATTTGTGGCTCTGGCTCCATATCTTTATAACATTACAAAGGTGTAATATAGTAATTGATAATCTATGCCCTAGTGTCCAAACTATGAAAGATATAAAAAAAAAAGCTATTACAAATAAAATGTCTATTAAACCAAACATAATATAGTGAAAAATATAATATTCAGGATTATTTCAGTAGTTTTTAGACTCAAATTTTATGTATAAATTTATTAATAATCATATCAATAACTGATTTTATTGTCACACTCATGTTTTCATAAATATTATATTGTAATATATTCAACAAATAGATGAATATTCAGCATTCTTGAAACAAAGTGAGATAATGTTCTACTTGATCAACCTCCCTAAGAATGAACACTGATACCATAAATATTATATTTGGCTGTTTTGCATAAGAGACCTCTGAGAAATCAACTTTGGTGTATCTATAGTTCATTGCTGGCCTCAGAATATAAGGCAAGTTCACATTATTTTATTCTTTTAACAACATAAATTTGAAATCATTGTATAAATGAATATGATCTTTATGTAAAGACGATTAAACCTTGCCTTTAACAGGGAGACAAAGATTCTGAGTTATTTTTAGACATATTCTATTTCTAAGTAATGAAAGTTAAAATCAAACTCTCCCAATAAGAAGTAGCTTCATAAAACTAGTTTGATTTTCACATCAGTGGTTTACAAAAAAAAAAAAAAAAAAAAAAAAAAAATCAGTATTTTCTTTGTTTCCTTAATGAGAAGAAAACAACATTAGAAGTTACTCAGAATGGAGAAGCTCAGACTTATAGCCTATGTTTCAAAGAATCTATGGTTTTGGGAAGTGTATTAACTTCCTCAAATTTTAGTTTTCTTTCTCTAAAGATGATCTACAAGATTAATTATTCAGGAGAATTAAAAAGATTTAATATCTAACTATACACGAAATTTGACTATATCCTATAAAACATAAGTGGTAACTTTCTCTTACATTAAACTCATGTCTTTTTTAACAACAGCAGTGTGATTACATTTTAATAAATACTGTTGGAAATTAAAGTCCTGGGAGAGAAAAATGACTATTAGTTTTGGAAGTATATTTAAATTAATCCAAGATTATAGTTAGAGATAACTGACATTTCTGGTTCTTTAAAAAGCTATTCATACTGTATATGAATTCTACATAAAGGATTTCATTATATATTTAAGAATGTACATTCTATGTTTCAATCATACTTGGGCCCTTCTCTTGTTTCCCCTACTGCAGGCAAATCCCTTCATCTTTCCAACTAGGGCATTTATACTTCCATTTTTTTTATCTTCCTTTTTCACAATCCAGTAACTTTCCTTAAAGTTGCTTATAGAAGCACAGTTGGGGTGGTTATTTACAGGAACATAGGCATCTTAACAATGACTACTCCATTGGAAAAAAAAATTCTCTATTAGTAACTGATAGTTGCATATATATTCTTCAGGAAGTAGGCAGCCTTATAGTTCACCATTCTCTGTGATGCTCATGAGTCCAGTCTTGTGCAGATACTACTCATGTAATCACAATTGTTAGAATTATAAGAGTTATCATTGCCATATCATGAACTGCCTGGAAGACACTGTACTTTCACCTAGCTATTAGGCTCTACCCTTCTTTTATTATGTTTTCTGAGACTGGGAAGGAGTCAGATATATGCCTCATTTACAGCTGAGAATTCAATGGATATTTTTCTCATACTTTGTAAGTTTTTTGTGGCTATCTCTAAATTGATATCTCTGGATAGCTGCAACTAGCTTCATAAAAGGCTGCTTTTCAATTAAGTTGTCTATAGGAACCATATATGCCTAGGACCAAGGAAGAAATGAAGACAATAATGTTTCTGCTAAGTGTGAGTGTAGGGGTATTACTCTGACAGGAAGAAATTCCATTTAATCAAAATATTGCTGGAGCCATTCCCCAGCTATGTAGGGTGGTGGGCAGTGAGAGGCAGCTGGGTACCTGGTCAAGCACATGCCTCGAATACTGGAGACCCTAAAGGGACAGTAGGTGTCCAGCCTTGCTTCTGGGCCCTGGTTCCTTTGACTTTAAACAGCCTTCTACAGCCCCGCCCAAGGAGGTTTGTGTCACATAGCACAAGTAGTGGGTGTGACTTAAGGCCACAGAGCCTCACGATATTTCCTTATTTATGATATCCCTAAAGGCCAGAAGGTGGAACCAATTAAGCATTCCTTCCCAGACCCTCCTCCTACTTGCAAAAGGTTTTTAACCTCAGGCTGGCCCTGAGAATACAGGGTACAGCTTCATCCACTTTCCACCATGACAATAAACATTTTGAGACCATGGACTACCTCTCATACTTGAGGCCTGCCATGAGGGAACATGAGGACTGCCACGGGGGACTGTGCAAAAGGTCTTCAACTACTGAGTCACAGTCTAATCTCTTGCTAATGACCTGTCTGCATTCCAGCCACAGAGTCCACCAACTCAAGCAAGCTAGTTGAGCCATCCTTGATCTGTCCAAGTGAATTGCCTCAACCAAGTCTCATCTAACCCACAGGGCACCACAGAAACTTCTCCCTCTTGCCCCTTTCAGCTGTGGGCTGGTCCAGCCTGTACAAACCTCAATCTCAACTCCTCCCTGGCATCTCAGTGCCACCTGGGAGTACAAGGGCTGAGACTGTCGATTCCTGCCTGTCTTCTTGCCCAGGGATCTTCAACCCAAAAGCTCAGGCTCACATAGGGTCTGAGACTGTGGTCTTCCCATGCCTGAGTGGAGTCCAGCAGCTTTCCACAAACTGGCATCTGCCAGGAACTGCGGGGAGTGAGCACAATCAAATTCCAGTGCTTCTGCTTTTTGAGCTGCTGCTCCAGCAGCCTGGGGTGGCAGACATGCTGTACCAACAACTCATCCTAAGAGAACCCACACCCACTTGTGAGCTACAGCCCCACAACTGATGGTAGATGTGGGCAAAACCAGCTCCAAGTGTACTTCTGCTGAATGCTGAGCTATGGGAATCTGCAGAGCTCCCTCCATGTGTGGGGAGATCCCAGTCTGAGGTCCCACAGGGCCCAAAGCTCTTGGGTTGGAAAGATTCCCTGGCAAGAAGATGGGCAAGGATCAACTGATCTCAGCCCTTGTGCTCCCAGAAGCCACTGATAGTTCCTGGAAGACTTGAGACCTGGGGAGGGGTGTTGTATGGGCTGGACCATCCTGCAGCAGAGAGGGAAGAAAAGGAGTGAGGGGGAGAAACTCTGGTATTGCCCCACCGGGTGGGTGAGACTCTTGGTTCAGGCCACTCGCTTAGCTGGGTCATGGCTTGCTAGACTAACTTGCTTGAGTTGGTGGGCTCCATGTCTGAAATGCAGAGAGATTGGTGACAGGAGATTAGACTGAGGCTTGGTAGATGAAGACCTTCTCCATAGTCCCTCATGG
This sequence comes from Rhabdomys pumilio, assembly GCA_030674055.1. Classification (NCBI taxonomy): domain Eukaryota; kingdom Metazoa; phylum Chordata; class Mammalia; order Rodentia; family Muridae; genus Rhabdomys; species Rhabdomys pumilio. The sequence continues at coordinate 16,061,943 of JANHMN010000009.1, forward strand.
CGGGCCTCAAGTATGAGAGGTATTCCACGGTTCTAAAATGTTTATTGTCAAGGCAGAAAATGGATGAAGGTGCACGCTGTATTCTCAGGGCTGGCCTGAGGTTAAATACCTTTTGCTAGTAGATGGAGGGTTTTGGAAAGAATGCTTAATTGGTTACACCCTCTGGCTCTTAGGGATCTCATGAATAAGAAAATTTCTTGAGGCTCTATAGCCTGTAGACATGCCCTCTACCTGTGCTATGTGACACAAACTTATCTTTGGAAGGGCCATTAGAAGTCTGTTGTAAGTGAAAGGAACCAGAACACAGGAGCAACGCAGGACACCTACCATCCCTTTACGGTCTCCAGGGTTCGAGGTCTGTAGTCAACCATGTACCCAGCTGACTCTCACAGCCAACTGACCCACACAGCTAGATAACTAGTGTCACAGGAATAAGCCACAGGGGCTGGAAGGGCAGCATCAAACACACCATTCTTCTGCTCACTTAGAGATTATTTCTTCCAGAGATTTAAAAGAAATAAATGCAATGCTGAAATTCCCTTGTCCAAATTTCATTATCAATAAGTATATAGGAAATTAATGATTTACATTTCTGCATGTCTGAGATTCCAGAGACACTGAGATCACATGGAAACTTCCATGACCACTAGATTAATTCCTTGATTGATTCATACTATCATTGTGTCCAATTGACAACAATGATCACTAAAGGGATCATGTCCTTGATGCTTTTTTGCTTTCCTCAGAACATTCCTTAATTCCTTTTTTTCTGCTTCCTGGGTACCATGATATGAACTACCCCTTTCCTCCATCACTTCCTTGCAAAAATGGATTGGATCCTCTGACACAATCAACCACATTAAATCCTGTTTCCTGAAGACACTTCTTACAAATGTCTGATCACTGAATCTCTGTGGCATAACAGAGAACTGATAATTTGGAAGGGAATATTAGTTTGTAGGAATGATATTTCCAATGCCTTAAATAGATTGTCTACTTGACAGGGCCTGGAATCACTTAGAACAAGCTTTCTCTGCATGTTTGTAAGGTATCATCTAAACTGACTGAATTGTGATAGCAAGATCCACCATAAATGTATATGGAATCATTTTCTAGGTTTAGGTTTTCAACTGTATTAAAAAAAAAAAGAAAGAAAAGAAAAGAAAAGAAACTCAATTTTAAACATAAGTTAGAAAGAGAACTGAATAAAATGAAGAAAGATAATTAAATAAAGGATCTCACTAGTTAAGAAAGGGTCATAGATGGCTTCTGACAACTTCTGTTCTTATTCTTGTCCTTCAGCTTCTTTACCCATTGACACATCTGCTTGGTCCAAAAATAATTGCTTTCATTCTGCTTTGAAATTTTTGGATAAGTGAGAGAGAGCTCAGGTAACATTTTCCACTTGCTAGATTATTTGACTTGGCAGTCTTTTGCCTATCACCATAACAGCAAATATGTAGTAATTAAAAATTAAATATGCTGCATTATTACAAAGCTGTTGTAATTACATTGCATTAAAAATTGCTTACCTGCAAAAAGGACTAATAACTTTTATGCTGGAGAGCTGTGAGAGATTCCCATTTGCTGTGTGCACATCTTTTACCACGTTCTAAAACATTAACTTTGATTTTCCATTTATGGGGTTTATTCATGTAGTTTATGCATGAATTGTCTTTGTAAATGAGATATGTGATTTTCTTTACATTTATTCAACAGCCTTTTCTCATTTCCACTAAGTAGAAATGAACTTTAGGGAATAAGAAAATTTCTGTGTGTTTGAATTTGTTGGACAAATTTCAAATGATCTCCCAGTTCTAGTATTTGTAAAAACTTAGATGATTTTATTTAACTTTGACTTAACAAGTACTATGCTTAGAAGTGATTTCTCTTTATTTAATAATATATAATATAAATTTCAAAGAAGTGCCATGGGCATAGCCGGTAACCATAAGCGTACATACCTTTGAGTAACACAGAAACATTTTTTTAAATCCTCAGTACCTAACTCCCTCATACATAAAGTTAGGGTGAAGTAATTTTTATCCAACAGCATACTATTAGAACAATGGAGATACATGAAACAAGGAAAAGGTAGAACAATAAAGAAAATTAAGTTCTTTAGGCTCTCTCATCTTGGTCTTTCTTGCTGGAACAGACCCATATCTGGTCTGCTCTCCAGAAGACACTATATTCTAACCCATCTCAGTAGAACTGCAGCACTCAGAGAAGTTGGTAAGAACCCTCTCATATGACCTGGAGTCGCAAAGCTGCAGATGCAAGACCAGCAGCATACTAGGAAAACGTTACCCAACAAATCCCAGCTCTTCTGACTATGACTCGCTTTCTGCTCCCTCCTCCTGGTCCCTCTTGCTGGGCCAGACATATAGCTGATCAGCTTCCTGGAAGAACCCATATTGTGACCCATCCTGGAAGATCTACTTCACTCAGAGCAGTTGAAGATCCACTGCACCCAGAAAAGTTGACCCCAGCTGTTCTGCTTCCATGAAGACACCATACCCTGGCACATTGGCATAGATTCATTCTAATCTGAGCAGTGCACTGTGCAGACATTGGTGCTGCCTCTGTAACCAATGCAACCACACGCAGGGAAAGCTGGACACCAAGGAGCTCTAACATGCCCAGGATCATAGGATTATAGGATCCCAGAGGCAGCCTGACTCCCAAAATAATTGGATCACAGAGACAGCTGAATTCTGAGGATCTTTGACACAACCAAGATAACAGGTGAGAAAGGCTTCAGTCAGAGAAAGTGAGTGCAAATAACACTACAGATAAAAAGATGCCAAAAAGCAAAGGAAAGAATTTAAGCAACAGAAACCAAGGTTACATTGCCTCATCAGAAACTAAACAGAGACACACTGAAAGTAAGAGAAGTTATGAATCAAATGGATCTACCAAATATTGATAAACTATTTCATTCTAAAACAAAAGAATATGTCTTCTTTTCAGCATCTCATGCTACCTTCTCCAAAATAGGCTGTATAATGGTCACAAAACAAGCCTCATCAGATACAAAAACATTTAAATAATCCCTTGCATCCTATCAGAGCACCAAGGATTAAGGCTGGTCATCAATAAACACAAACACAACCGAAAGCCCATATACACATGGGAACCTGAACAATGCTCTACTCAATGATAACTTGGTCAATAAAGGAGCAAAGTAAAATTTAAAAAATTTAAGAAAAATGAAGGCATATCTTATGAAAACTTATGAGACACAATGAAAGTACTGCAAAGAGGGAAACTCACAGTTCTAAAAGCCTACAAAAAGAAACTAGAGAGAGCATACACTAGCAACTTGAAAGCAAACCTGCAATCTCTAGAACAAAAAGAAGCAAACACACCCAAGAGGAGTAGATGGCAGGAAATAATCAAACTCAGGGCTGAAATCAACCAAGTAGAAACAAAAAGAACTATACAAAGAATCAGCAAACTGGGAGCTGGTTCTTTGAGAAAACCAACAAAATAGATAAAACCTTAGCCAGACTAACAAGAGGGGCCACAGAGACAGCATTCAAATTAATAAAATCAGAACTGAAAAGGAAAACATAACAACAGAAACCACAGAAAAAAATTCAAAAAAATAATCAGATCCTACTATAAAAGGATATATTCAACAAAACTTGAAAATCAGGATGAAATGGATAATTTTCTAGACAGATACCAGGTACCAAGTATAAATCAAGATCAAATAAACTATCTACACAGTCCCATAACCCCTAAAGAAATAGCAACAATCATTAAAAGTCACCCAACAAAAAAAAGCACAGGATCAGATGATTTTAGTGCAGAATTCTATCAGACCTTCAAGCAAGACCTAATACCAATTCTCTTCAAACTATTCCACAAAGTAGAAACAAAAAGAACACTACAAAATGTGTTCTATGAAGTCATAATTATGCTCATACCTAAACCACACAGAGACCCAACAAGGAAAGAAAGCTTCAGACCAATTACCCTTATGAATATTGATGTAAAAGTACTAAACAAAATTCTCACACACCGAAACCAAGAACACATCAAACCAGTCATCTACCATGATCAAGTAGGCTTTATCCCAGGAATGCAGGGATGGTTCAATATTCAGAAATCTTTCAATGTAATCCATTATATAAACAAATTCAAAGAAAAAAGCCACATGATCATCTCAATAGATGCTGAGAAAGCATTTGACAAAATTCGACAATTCTTCATGATAAAAGTCCTGGAATGATCAGGAATTTGAGGGCCATACCTAAACAGTAAAAGCAATATGCAACAAACCAGTGGGCATCTTGTTGACTGGGCATTTCTAATATATAAATCCTTTAGATAATCATTAAGCTTTAAGCATCTCATTTTTACAGGTTACTGCTAGGATGGCAGATATTGTATGGGGTTCAGCTCAACTTTGTAGATGCAGCAAGGTGGATTGGTAGAGCCATCCCCAATGCTGGCATCTCATAGGTGCTAGAGCATGCTCATCTAGCAAGCCAGAGCACCTGTAAGAGCCAAGGATGAGCAGGAACATGGTAGCTGTTCTGAAACAAGCCAGATCATACAGTTTTCTAAACATCATGCCTACACCCATGCTCATAGATTGGAAAAATTAATATAATAAAAATCGCCATCTTGTCTAAAACAATCTACAGATTCAATGCAATCCCCAACAAAATTCCAACTTAATTCTTTACATAGTTAGAAAAAAAAATCCTCAGATTTATTTGGAATAACAATAGAAGTCAGCATAGCAAAAACTATTATCAACAATAGAAGATCTTTTGTAGAAATTACCTGACTTCACGCTGTACTAAAGAGGAATAGTGATGGTATTGGTACAGAGAGAGGCAGGAATATCAAGAGAATGGAATTGAAAAACCAGAAATGTACCCATTATCCTATGGTCACATGACCTTTGACAAAGAAGATAAAACCATTCAGGTTTTAAAAAGACAGCTTTTTCAACAAATGATTCTGGTTCAACTTTAGGTCAGCATGTAGAAAAATGTAAATTGATCCATTCTTATCTACTTGTACAAAACTTAATTCCAAGTGGATCAAAGACCTCCACATAATACCAGACCCACTGAAACTAATAGAATAGGTAGTGGTACAGAGCCTCAAACACATGGGCACAGAGGAAAAGTTTCTGAACAGAACACCAATGTCTTAGGCTCTAAGATCAAGAATTGACAATGGATTCTCATAAAATTTCAAAGCTTCTCTAAGGCAAAAGACACTGTCAATACCACAAACACATACCAACAGATAGGCAAAAGATATTTACTAATCTTACATGTGATAGAGGGCTAATATTTAATATATACAAAAAACACAACATAGAATCTGAACAATCAAATAACCCTATTAAAAACATGTTATAGAGCTAAACAAATAATCCTCATGTGAGGAATCTTGAATGATCAAAAGCATTTAAAGAAATGTTCAAAGTCATTAATAATCAAAGAAATGCAAATCAAAACAACTCTGAGATTCCATCTCACACCAATCAGAATGCTAAGATTAAAAACTCAGGGGAGAGCAGATGCTAGTGAGGATGAGAAGAAAGAGGAACACTCCTCCATTGTTGGTGAGATTGCAGGCTGTTACAACCACTCTGAAAATCAGTCTGGCAGTTCCTCAGAAAATTGGACGTAGTATTGCCCCAGTGCCCAGTTATACTCCTGGGCATACTTCCAAAAGATGCTCCAACAAATAACAAGGACACAGGCTCCACTATGTTCATAGTAGACTTAATTATAGTAGCCAGGAGCTGGAAAGAACCCAAATGTCTTGCAACAGAGGAATGGATACAGAAAATTTGGTACATTTACACAATGGAGTACTACTCAATTATTAAAAATAAAAAGTTCATGAAATTCTTAGGCAAATGGGTGGATCTAGACAATATCATCCTGAATGAGGTAACACAGGTACAAAAGAACACCCATGGTGTGCACTCACTGATAAGTTGATATTAGCACAAAAGCTCAGAATACCCAAAATACAATTCACAGTCCTCATGAAGCTAAACAAAAAGTAAAACCAAAGTATGGGTGTTTTGGTCCTTCTTAGGAGTAACAAAATACTCATGGGAGCAAATAAGAAGACAAACTGTGGAGCAGAGACTAGAGAAGGTGCCATCTGGAGACTGCACTACCTTGGGGTCAATTCCATGTGCAGTCACCACACGTAGATACTGTTGTGCATGCCAGAAAGTACATGCTGACAAGAGCCTGATATATCTGTCTTCTGAGAGACTCTGCCAGCATCTGATATATACAGAGGTGAATGATTGCTGCTAACCATTAAATTGATCACAGAATTCCCCCAAAAAAGGAGGTAGAGAAAAGACTGAATATGCTGAAGGAACTTGCAGCCCCATATGAATAGTGACAATACCATCCAACCTGAGTTCCCATGGTGTAAACTGCCAGACTGAAAAAATCATGGCTCTAGCTGTATATATAGTGGAGGTTGATCTTGTCAGACATTAGTGGGAGAAGATGTTCTTGGTCCCATGAAGGCTGGATTCTCCAGAGTGAGGAAATTCGAGGGTATAGAGGGGGTAGTGGGTGTATGGGTGGGGGCACACCCACATAGAAGCAGCACAATGGGAGATGGAATAGGTAGTTTCTAAAGGGGGGAAATGGGGAAAGAGGCTTACATCTAAAATGTAAATAAAATATCGAATTAAAAACAATTTGGATGCCCAGGAACCTTCTATTGAGTGCCTATGATACCCTACAACTAGGCATACCTATGCCTAGGTAAAAAAGAAGAATCCATTTACTGGCATATGACATGATCTTGATCAGGCCTCTAATATGGGGATAAGGGCATGTTTGTGATTTTTCTGCTGAATGCTGAAGGAGCATGGTGGCTATCAGAGTAATGGGTGAGACATGCTGATGCCAGGATAAAGAATGATGCTTACCTGTGAGCTTGCTGCATGCCCTGACAATGATGACTGAAAAGCTGTATTGGACATATGTTGCTGACCTACCTTTATTTTTCTATATCCAAGATGGGACAAGCTGCCTTGTCTTCAAAATTTTTCTTGTGGGTCAGAGAATCAAAAAGAGAATTTATAATGACTCTTGTATTTTTCTTAAATGTGACCAGTTAACCATACTCAATCATGTACTGTTGTAGAAGTCAATCCAATATTAAAAATCACAGTCTTCATTTGGAAGGCTGAATCTAGACATTTTCAGAGACATATTTGGAAGTTAGCTGCAATTCTCTATGATGTTATGTTAGCAAGAGATAAATTTGGGACAGGATCTGGATTTCAAACAAGTGTTAGTGCATGTATTAAGGCTCTTTCATTTGTCAAGTTAAAATTACTTTTGTTTCTTCTACAGTATTTATTATAACTTGCATAGGTTGTACAATTTTTAATTGTGTTAGTGTGTTGAAACCTGGCATGTCTGTTACTGCAGTCTATTAACCATCTTTGGTCTTATTGCCTTGAGTATTACAGAAACTGTTTTTTCTGAGAAAAGGTTGCAAATACTGGAAGAAGTGAATTACACTTTAAGCAGAAGCAAGAGGGTACTGGCCTTGATTATTTCTGGTATAACAGCTTTAACTACATTAATTGCTAGCACCACTCCTTCTTCAATTGCTTTGACCAAAGAAGTTAGTACAGCTAGTTTTGCTAATCATTTAGCAAAAAAAAAAAAAAAAAAAAAAAAAAATGTTACTAATGTGTCGAGTATACAGTTGAGTATGCAAGAGGATTTTGACAGGCATTTGGAAAAAGATTAATACTCTTTATCCTATTCAAATTATTGGAAGGATGTTCAGAGTTTAAGAGTAAGGAACCATGTTGAGTGTCATGCCAAATACCAATGGAGTTGTGTTACTTCTAAAATTTACAATGATAGTCATTATAAATAGGAAAAGGTTTAAAGAAACATACATGGTATTTGGCATCATTCTAACTCCTCTCTGGATGTTTTAACTTTGCATAGCGAGATTATCAATTTAAACAATGCTGCTCTGCTGAGATTTAATGCTGCAAATACTGCTGATAAAAATATCCTTAGCTTGAGGTATTTTAATTTTGGTCAAGCTTCAAGAATGACATATATAGCTTGATCATGCTAGCCCTTTTTGTCCTGGGAATAATTTTATTCTTGCCCATTGTGTTAAAGCTTGTCTTTAACAGCATCAACACATTGTCAACCAAAGTTCATGGCTTAAAACAGAAAATGGACCCCCAGACAGAGTTATTAATTTAACAGGCTGGCAAGCCAAGAAACAGGTAGGATTCTTCACAAAGCCTTACTTACCTAAGACAGAAGTGCATTGCTTTTGATAATTCAGATTCTATGACATTTAAGGAAGGCAGTCTTTACAGAATGACATAAGACAGGGTAAGTCTTTTATATAAAATAAAAAATGGGGCAATATGGAGAGCTTTTTGGGCTGCTTGGCAAGAATCTGACATTGGCAAAGTACAAGGAAATGGGCTTTAGGCAGGAATCTGAAAATAGGCTATAACAAAGAATTAATTTCAGGTAGGAATCTAAATCTTGGGCTAGAACAAGGAAATAGGATTCAAACAAGAAAATAACTTTGGGCTAGGACAGGTAAGTTGGCTCAGGCATTTTGGTCATCCTGGTAAGCCCCTAGAAATAGTGATCATGGGAGTGTTCACAGAATTTTGTTTATTGCCTTGCTTTGTGGTTTTTGTCTTGTTTGTTCCTTGATTATTTGCATTTATTGTATTGCTCATCCCTCAACCTAGAACTGACCTTAATACTTACATGTAATTAAAATGGTATAAAAGCAAAAAGGAGAAGGGGGTGGAATAGAGAGTTTTTAGGGAGGAAAATGATGACCTATGAAATGAAAATAAATAAAATATCCAATAAAAATGAATAAATTTAGAAAAAAGAAAATTAAGTATTTCAGTCAGCTTTTCTGTTTTGGTAAAACACTGATATAGAACAAGTTTGGTAAGGGAAGGATTTATTTCAGCTTATACTTCCAGTTTCTAGACATTCAGAGAAAGAAATCATAGCAGAAACTAAAGCAAAAACCATGGAGGAATGGCCCTTACTTGCTAGCTGGCTGGTGAACACTCAGCTTGCTTTCCTATATAATCAATGCCCACATGTCCAGGACCTGGTGCAGCCCATGATAGACTGGGCCTTCTCACATCACTCTTGACCTATGACAATATTTCACAGATATTGCTATAAGTTAATTCTTTAAGATTGATTAGTACTTTCCAGGTGGTTAAATGTCAACTTGATAATAAATGTTAACCATCACACAAAAGGAATAAGCATGAAATCTTGGTGAAAAGATTTTGGAGCCTAAATAATCCTGTTTACCTCTAATGGTAGGGTGGCAATTTAGTTGTAATAAAAAATTTTTACTAATGATCAGAAAATGTTCTGGGATCTGGTTTCTCCCTTTCAAAGGGTGTATATAGATGCATGTATGTGCACAGTGCACTACCCTGTTAATGTGCACTTATTGAGGGAGCATAGCCGTGCCCTTGGCACTATTACTTAGTTATTAGACAAGATTTGTCACTTATTTAGAACTTGCCAAGCAGACTAAGCATGCTTGAGAGCCCTGGGCATCTGCATTGGAATTAGAAGTGTATGTCATCACACTTAATTTTAGCTCTTGTGAGTTTTGATGTTCCAGTCTTTGTGCTTGAATTAAATCAGATTACTAATTCATCTATCTCTATAGAACAAGATATAATTTACTTTGTGTCGTTCTTTCCTCCAAGATGCTCTTTTGTACATACTTTGACCTAGCCTATGAAGTTTCTGGAAGTGGAACATGTTCACATTCTGTCTCAGCAATGAAATCCTGGTGAATAAAGACAGTTTAAGTAAACCCAATGAAATCTGATTCTGGGCCTAAATCATTCTAATATTCTGTAATTCAGGGAACTGATATTAATTAGTCAGCCCTGTAAAATCTGTAATACAGGCAAGGAAATTTTTTTTTCTTCAGAAATGTAGTTCTCAAAATTTAGTCAAGGTAATCCTTTCTAACGCAAAATGTGTAGAGCATTTTTTATGGTTCTTAGCAAACATCACATTATCCCAGACAAAAAATACTTTCACTTATTTTTCCTTTTCCGGGGACGGTGCTTAGAGGCACTCAAGATGGTCCAGCGTTTGACATACTGTTGTAGGCTTTCCTACAACACAGCCTCTAACAAAACTAGGCTGTCTTGAACCCCGGCACCAGGATTGTTTACCTTTACACCAAGAAGGTTGGGAAAGCACCTAAATCTGCATGTGACATGTGCCCAGGTAGACTTCGAGGGGTTCCTGCTGTGAGGACCCAAAGTCCTTATGAGATTGTCTAAGACATAGAAGCATGTCAGCAGGGCCTATGGTGTGTCCATGTGTGCCAAGTGTGTCCACGAGAGGATCAAGTGGGCTTTCTTTATTGAGGAGCAGAAAATCATAGTGAAAGTGTTGAAGACACAAGAACAGAGTCAGAAAGCAAAATAAATATGCATTTTTTAAATAATAAAAAAAGAAAGATAAAGGAAATACTTTCAGCTATTAATTACATTAACTCAGTGCAGATCTCATCAGTCCAGGTGCTGAAACCCACAAGTCTACTCTATTTAAGATGCAAATTTGAGATATTGAGTTCCCAGTTTACTACATCTATATTTTGGTTAAATGCTAAACTTTCATTGCTCTTTCAGAAAGATTTATAATTGGATGAAATGGCTAAAATAAAAAAAAAAATTAGAAAATCACTTGCTGATAACATAGGTAATTCTCTTCACTACATTTTTCAAAAATTCATCATTAGAGCTTTACAATGGCATCATTACATAATCTTGATTGACTAAATCATTGACCAAGATTGATTTATTCAGTCTCTCTCCTCCTCATCTCCAAATTTAGGTATGTGAGGAAGGTTTCAATTATCTAATCACAGTTGTTTCCTTTAAACAGACAATCATTTCACCCACTGGGAATTCATTAATATAAACCCATCACCATAAACAAAGGTATGATTAAATTATATGATTATTTTCAACTAGAGATGATCTGTTAATTTTCATAGTCTGTATAATCTGTATGTGATTAAGATTCTCAATTTTATATTATCTATAATCACCTATAAATGTTTTTTGGATGTGACAAATTGAGGAGGAAAGATTCACCATAATGTGAGTGGAAATATTACATAACTGTACAAAAAAAGAAACATAGTTGAGCACCAGCATATATATTTTTATCTGATTTTGGATTGTGGAAAGTGTGACCAGTTTCCTCAAGGCCTGCCACCATGTATGCAGAGTATGATGGTCTATACACTCAAACTATGAGGTATCCAAACTCTTCCTTGATTCCCCTTTGTTGAGTGTTTCATTATAGCAAGAGGATACTTAACTAGTACATTAAGATTTCAAGAACTAGGGATAAACACTAAGATTCTGTTTCATATGATGGTCTTCTGATACAAGATGTTTCAAGAGTGTAAGAAGCCCTGTTCTGAGAATTGTGAACAAAACAAGCAAATTCTTCTTCTATAATAATAATAATATAATAACATATATGTAGATTAATAAATCAAAAATAAGCATATAATATTTATAGGATAAAATTATTACATATAAATCACTCATGGAATATCCTTAATTTGAGTGACTTAACACTTTACATAATACGTTATTTCATCAGAATGTCACACTTGGAAATTAGTAACAAAATAATCACTCCAAAATTCTATTTCAGATAATTAGTAGACATAAAGGGGGTGGGGGGAAAAGACATAAAGGAGATTTTTAAATGCATTGATGTGTTCTGAGATGTGATGGGACAATACAGTTGAAAACATTTGTGAAAAGTTCAATTTCTGTGGAAACATGAAATATAAAATATATGTCAGTAAAATAAAGTCTATGAGGTAACGTCTTTGACTAGCATTTAAGCCTTCCTGGGACACCTTGCAACATCCTAATGTCAACAGGAAAGAGATAGAAAAGAGAGGTTCAACATCCATTTTTTTCCACTGTACAGGATAAAATGATAGGAGTGGAATAGGGGAACCCTGACTTTACTCTAAAAAGCATCCTCATGACTCTTGTCAGGTTTTGTAATGGCTTGTGTAGCCTTGCCTCATCTGTTTACAATTGGGCAAATAAATGTTTCTATGTCTACAAATTTATTTAATTTAATCTGCTGTTATAATTACATGATTTCAGATTCAATATAACTTACTATGACTATAATCTATTTATTATATCATGTACAAGATACAACCTACATTGTACAAGACATTTCTCTTATGGTATGTTATCAACCTTCATTTGTTATTCTTCCAGTTTATGTTTTAGAAACTTAATACACAGATAATATAACCCAATGTCAAGTATCATGCTTTCTGTTATGTTATTGTTGTTGCTTAGTTGTTTTTGAGACACGGTTCCATGTGGCACAGACTAACATCAGATTTGCTATGTAGCTAAGAATAAACTTGAACTTCTAATCTTGTTGACTCTAGTACCCAACGGGTTAGATTATAGGTATTCACTACCACATGGTCAAAGATTATTCTAAACCTAACTGCTAAAAAATTTTTAATAATAAATCAAAAATTTCTAAAATTCTTTAGATATGAATAAAGTGTCCTTCTCCATCTCTTTTGATAACATTTGCTTGAAACTATGTTTTATTTGATATTAGAATGAATACTCCAGCTTGTTTAGTGGGGCTATTTTCCTGGCTTTTATGCTGAGACAATATCTGTCTTTGTCACTGAGGTGTTTTTCTTGTATCTAGAACTATTCATGTCTAAATGACATACAGGGAAAAAATTGAAGCAGAGACTGAATGAAAGATTGTGCAATCATCGGTCCAACTTGAGATAAAACTCATGGAGGTAGGCACCAAAGGCTGACACTACTACTGATGGAATGATGTGCTTATAGACAGGAGCCTAGCATGTCTGTCCTATCAGAGGCCCTACCAGCAACTGACAGAGAAAGATGCAGATATTTACAACCATTAATTAACTAAAGTTTAGGACCCCTATGGAAGACTTAGGGAATGGACTGAAGGAACTGAAGTAGATGGTAATTCTACAGGAAGACCAATGACCTCAAATAACCCTGTCTACTGGGAGGTTCCAGAGACAAATCCACCAACCAAGAATCATACATGGAATGATCAGAACCTCCTCCCCATGCCTGCCCTGCACATATATAGCTGAAAAGTGCTTTGCCTGGCCTCAGTAGCAAAGGATGCACCTAATCTGCAAAGACTTGGGGTCCCAAGGAAGGGGAGTGCCTGAGGTGAGGTAAGTACCCTCTCAGAGGCCAAGGTGAGGGGGAAGAAGATGAAGAGCAGTGGAAGAGGGTACCATCAGCATCTGAAATGTAAATAAATACAATAATACATTAAAAAAATAAAAGGAAAAAGGAAAAAATTCATCAGTTATGTGTAGTTTGATTTAAGTGACTGACTGGGAATGTAATATAATATTATAAGATGTACTCAGTTTTCCACATAAGATTTTTCATCCAAGTTTATAATACATATTTGATCAGGATCAGTGGGTTACTGAATCACTAAAGAATTAATTTTGTGTTAAATTGTGGAAGACAGCTGATGTTGAATCCTAGCTTCTACACACATATTTATGTATGCACATTCACATATAAAATATAAAAGATGCTTTCTGACATGAATTATTCTGTGCTTTTAATTCAATAATTCATTATTAATTTTACTGTAATGTGTGGGGATCTGACAGAAGGCGGCTATCACCCTTGTAGCCATTTTGAGCCATATACCCTGACAAGAGACTTGATTACATTAGCCCACAACAGCTGAGCACACTCTGTAACATCTTGTTTTAGATACCCAGGATCTTCCCTTGGGTGTGTGAGACTTAAAGGTGTGATTTAGAGCTGAGCCTTAAGGGCGTGACTTAGAGATTAGATTTAGAGACAAGGCCTAAAGGCATGACTTAAGGGTGTGACTGAGAGGTGTGGCTTAGAAGTGAGACATATAAAAGGCAAGAGTCAGACAGAAGAAAGAAAAAGAGAACCAGACAACAAATTACTTGACAGCAGTACAACCTGGAACAGAGAATTAGGTATTAGGAACTTGGCACTTGGAGGAAAAACTTGGAATTAGACACTAGGCACTTAGCACTTGAAAGAAGAAACTTGGAACTTGGAGGGACTAAGGATTTGAAACTAGGGACTAGGAACTCAAGACTTGGGACTTGGTCTAGGAAGAGAGACTGAAAAATAAACGGGATTGAATCACACTCTGTTTGGTCCCCATTCTTCAAGTCCGTCCTCACTCTCTCTCTCTTGTTGAACCCCGACCCTCAGACCTGAGCAGCTTGGGGCAGTGCAGACTCTAACAACTTAGCCCTCAAGGCATTTGGCAGTGTGGATTAAACACTTATAGAGTGGTCCGAGACATTTTGGCCCCCAAATGTGAGGCAGCTCAGGCCGCAACAGTAATGTGAATTACTTAGTCCCCTATTTAATATTTTTAAATGCCTGGTTTATTCAAAATTTTAATCCAAAATTTTCAATGAAAACATAATATAGAGGTATCTAAATTCAGTAATAAAGGCAGTTTGTGCTAACATTTGATCAATAGAAGGTAGATGCTGAAATGAACAAGGTGATCGCTTGGAGAAATGACATGTATTTCACCATAGGTCATTGAGTTAGAAGATTTGAGACTGTTTTCTTTTACTCACTATTTCATCTTACTTCATTAGAACTTTAACGAGGGCCAACAAACTTGCTTATTGAACAAAAATGTTTGCCACCAAGTTTAATAAACTAAGTTAAATCAAAATAACAAAGTCATGTAAATAAGAAGCCAAATTCCATCAGTTGTTTTCTTATTTCTATACATGCACTGTGACATACTTGTGCCTGTACACATAAAACAAACATATTTATACAGATGAATAGATACATAATTTCAATACCTTTGAGTCCCTTTGTGTTTAATTTAGTATTCTATTATTAAAATGACAGCTTTATACAATTTAAATTAGAAAAAAATGAGATGGAATTTAAAAAGCAGGTACCTCAACTCAACAAATTGAACTAATATCGTTAATATTTAGTAAACACCAGAGGATAATTAGATGGACCTATCAATGTAGATAAATTAACAGACTTTTATCTAGCCTTAGAGATCTGGGACTGAGAACTGAAAAGGAGGCTCTCTTATGTTCAGAACACATCCCTTTAACGTCCTAACCCATACAGACCTTTGTAAGTCACAGTAATAGTCTATATAGACACACTTTCTATGCTGTGATCTTGTGATTTATGTTTCATGAAGGCATCTTTTATTTCTCATTTTTCAACTTTGCAAAGAAAAAATATTAGTCAGAAGGAAAGTGAGGAATTAAGAATGGATACTCTTTCACCTGTACTTGTTTTACAAATAGATCTTCCATTGGACATATTGGACAGGCCCCATGTCACTGCATAGCAATTTGAGCATTAAGATTTGTCTTCTTAAAGAAGACTATTACTTAGACATGAGAAAATGCAACTCTTCTCTTTTTAGATATTACAAACTGCTGTTTTCAGAAAGTAGTTTGAACCACCTGCTCCTTTGAGCCACATACACAGTATCTAAACTGCCCTTATTTTAATGGCCATGATTTACATGACCATTATTTGCACACAACTTATTTTCATGGCTCCCATTTGTGTATTTGGAAATTACTTGTGCAAGAACTCATAGGAACATTTCTGATACATCTTTCCTGCCTCTTGAACAATATTCAGTATGTTACTCTTAATTTCTGACCTAAAAGTGAATTAATTTAGTGACTGTCAGTTCTCTCCTATTATAATCACCACTATCCATTCACCCAGATAATGACATTTCTGAGTCCCAAGTTGCTGTATATATCATGCCAAACAAGAATTATTCAAAGTGTAAAATATGAGGCTGTGGCACACTCTTGCTTGGGTGAGCTTTGAAACTTATTGTTAATATGGTTGTTGCTTCTGAAGATTTTATGTTTCATAGGTTGGGAGATGAAGCAGAAATAGCTCCAATGGGCATTTATTTTCAACTCAAAGTTGTTTACTGATAGAGGTTCTGGGAACACAGATTAAATATAAACAAGTAGTCAGTAATAATTTATTGCTATAGCTATGCCTATGTAGATGATCTTGGTTAAACTGGTGAGTATCATGTAGACAGAAGAAAGGAGCTAATGGGATGGGAGAAAAACTAGAGAATGTTTGAGATCACAATTAACAAAATGCACTATATAACTTCAAGAAATTGTCAAAAAATTAATTTTTTAAGATTAAATATATGCTTCTTCAGCTTAAAAAACAATCTGAAAGCCTACATACCTAGATATGTGGTCATCCATAACTATTTCTCAGAGTCATGAGAGATAGATAGAAAAGTGAACTTTGTCTTATTGTACTTATAGTACTAATTGGGAATGCATTTCTTATAAGTCATTTATACAGGTAATATATCTACAACATACAGAAAAAACCTCTAAACAGGTATTCTGTCAAGTAAAACTGGAAGAATATTTTACTTCTAAGAATGTCTTTAATTTTCAATTTTGACTGAGATATATCTCATTTCTTCAGTAGTTATTTCTTTACTATGAAGTGTTTCTCATTTCACAATGTTCAGGAAAAATAGCTTAATAGGTCAAAGACTACATGAAAATAAGTATTACTTTTTGGTTTATCATTAAATAGTGAAATAGTCTCAGAAATATATCATTGCAAGTGAAAGAAACCAAGTTAGAGATGAGGGGGAGAATGCTCACAGCACTTCCATGCCTGTCACTTATTTTTTAGCATTTGAGGAATGCTCAAGTACTAATTAGTCTACCATTTAGCCTCATTTACTATGAATTACTCTTCACACTTCTGGCTGTGATTGACTCTCTGCAGCTTTTCTTTGGGTTTCTATTCAATTTTCTAACTTGGCTATGTATATAATTTGCCAAGCCAAGGCACCACCATTGTGATGTTAACGTCCGATGGATTAAATAGGCGAGTATTCACATAGTTCTCATAATATGCACTAAATATAGATATATCAATTACTGTACTTCTGATGTGTCCACCATTAGGACCTTTGACAATCTTCAGTTGTATTTACAACCTGTATTTTCCTCCTACTTTCCTGTTGAAGAGCAGCATGTAGCTGGACATTTCAGTTTATCAAAGCAAATTTCATAAATTTTTCAAAAGTAAATTACAGAGCAATAGCATTGGCTGATGAATAGAAAACTGTGTAATGTAGAACACACTCTGATCTGTGTCCCCTCATAACTTCAACATAAATTACCTCTCAAACATTATTGGGAAACTGCAGCGATTTCAAAGGGCTCTGTTGATGGATGTGTTGGAAGTAGAAGCCAGCTTTCTCAAGTCCAGAGAACTTCACACCTCATCAACTTACCCTTCACTTACTCCTGAATTTCCCCAATTTCCAAATTCAATTCATTAGGCTGCCCAAACCTAAAGTGTATAAAAGTGACTATAATACTTCCTCTTCCCCATGAGTGTCATCACATAGGTCAAGAGTTATCAAGAACTATTAAATTTACTCTGTGTGTTCAGTAAAAGAGTACTTTGCTTTCTATGACTGACATTCAGATAGATGAATAGATAGATAGATAGATAGATAGATAGATAGATAGATAGATAGGGATTGATATGCAGAGTATATTTGCAGAGATATCTCAGTGGGTTAAGTTCTTGTTATGCAGGCATGAAGATTTGAGTTTGATCACCAGAACTATCACATGGCAAGAGAGATGTTAAATAAAATAAGAGTCCAAAGACTCAGTCTACCAACAAATCTGACACAATTGTTTTGAATGAGCTTTATTCATAAATGAGCACTGGAGTTGGAGGAAGAGCATGAGAGAGAAGAAATACAATTAATAAAGACCTAAATACTTTGATGCCTTAAACTGATTTTCTATAGAAGATTTCCCATAAAGCCTGGAGAGGAAGTTCCTAAGAGTAAGAATTGGATGGGGAAAGGCATGATAGTGATTGTAATTGGGAGACTAGAGGAGAATATGTATTAGATATGCTTCACATTTTCTAATTAATGTGATCATGGATGTTAGGACCCATGAAGTCTATTCTTATGTAAATGTGAGTAGTCACTAATGGCTTTATAATGTGGTGCTCTAGAAACCCAAAATTTTTTTGCAGACTGTATTAACCCTTTTTCCATGTGATACATTTACAGAAGAAAAAAGCACAAACAACAACAAAATTAACATCTGCTCATAATGCAGAGATCAATTAAACCTAGCTACATGTTTGGTACAAAACCTAGTCATCCAGAACCTTCTACCATGGGATACCCATTCCAGCTATTTTCATTGTTAAGATAAGTCTTCTCACTATAGGTCAAGTATCACGTGTTAGCCTTTCCAATTTTGAAATTAAAGGGCATCACCACCTCAACCTGATTTCTTTCTCTCTCCAACTATATTGACTTAAAATGAGGCTTCCAAAACTGCATATGTACTTGAAATTGATATTAATTCAACATTTTTAAAGCACATACCCTATTTTTATATCTCTTGACTTGAAAAAATGCTTCCTGCCATGGATTGGAATAATTATCAAATGGGATAACCAAAAGTAGTTGGTTCTACAGAAGAGAACCAAAAGAAGTAGATATTAAAAAGAAGAGGTAGTAGTTATTTTATTTTTAATTTTTATTGAAAATTGGTTCTTTTCTCACACAATATTCTGATTTAACTTTCCTACTTTCTAATCATCCCAGTTCTTCCCTATATCTTCTACTTTCTGTAGCCACTCTATGTCTGTCACTCAGTAGAAAAAAACAAGTTTCTAAGAGAGAACATCCAAACTTAACAAAATAAAATACATTGAGATGAAGCAAAAACTATTATATTGAAGTTAGGCCTGGCATTCCAACAGAAAAGAAAGAGTCCCAAGAGCAGGTACAAGAGTAAGTTTCCCACACATTCTCATAGCCAAAAGTTCCATAAAAATTTATATTTAATAGCTGTATTATATATGCAGAGGACTGCTGCAGGCTTATTTAGATTCTGTATTTGCTACTTCAGTCTCTGTGACTTCATGTGTACCTTGCTTTGGTTAAATCAGAGGACCTTGTTCTCTATATCCTCTGGCTCTTATAATTTCCATGAGATTTGTTGAGCTGTGAAGACAGGGATATGTTGTAGGCCTCCAATTTAAACTTTCTATTTGCACAATGTTTGGCTGTAGTAATATGCATCTGTTCCAATCTACTGCTGGAGGAAGCCTCTCTGATGAGTGGATAAGGCACTGATCTAAGAATATAGCAGAAATTAATGTGGAGTCATTTTATGAATGTTTTGGTACCCCAATGTTCTGTTTTATCTGGTCTTTACATTATTGTTACTTTAACACTGTCTGGGATTGGTTCTATCTCATAAAGTGGGCCTTAGATCAAATCAGACTTTGGCTGGCTATTCCCACAAGTTCTCTGCCACCATTGCCTTAACATTTTGCAGGCAGGACAAATGGTAGGTAAAAGTTCTGTGGATTAATGGGCATCAAAGTTTTATTTTTGGTAGCTTGCAGAGTATCATCCCATACCAAAGAGTCTAGAATATAAAGGTGAAGGATTCATGGTGGTGTCTAGCATGACATCTCCACATTCAGAGAATTTTGTAGATACTGTCCTTGGCAATGAGGTATCAGCATCAGTTTGAAAATAGCAGCCTTTTATCTTAACAACAACCTGTGTGGTTAAGGAATATTCATGGGAACTTCTCCATCAACAACTTATTTATTATTATTATTATTATTATTATTATTATTATTATTATTATTGGATATTTGATTTATTTACATTTCAAATGTTATAGCCTTTCCCAGTTTTCCCTCTGAAAAACCTTTATCCCATTTCCCTACTCCTTGTTTTTATGAGGGTGTTTCTTCAACCATCCACCTATTCCCACCTTCCTTGCCTCACATTCCCTACACTGTGGAATCTAGCCTTCAAAGGACAAAGGTTCTCTCTTTCTGTTGATGCCCAACAAGGCCATCCTGTGCTACATATGCAGCTGAATCCATGAATCCCTCCATGTGTAATCTTTGGTTGGTGGTTTAGTCCCTGGGAGCTCTGGGGTATCTGGTTGGTCAATATTATTGTTCTTCCTATGAGGTTGCACAACCCTTCAGCTCCTTCAGTCTTTCCTCTAACTCCTCCATTGGTGATCCTGTGTTTAGTCCAATGGTTGGTTTCAACCATCTGCCTCTGTATTTGTCAGGCTATAGCAGAGCCTCTCAGGAGACAGCTATGTCAGGGTCCTGTCTGCAAGCATTTCTTGGTATCTGCAACAGTGTCTGGGTTTGGTGTCTGAATATGGGATAGATCCCCAGGTGGAGCAGTTTCTGGATGGCCTTACCTTCAGTGTCTCCTCCAAACTTTTCTTCCATATTTCCTTCCAAGAGTATTTTGTTCTCCATTCTAAGAAGGACTGAATCATCCACACTTTGGGTCTTGCTTCACGCTTCATATGGTCTGTAAATTGTAACTTGAGATGTCAAGCTTTTGGGGTAATATTCATAAAGAGGAGCCACATTCAAATTTCCAGAATTCATATAGCAGTTTACAAACATCTTTAGGTTCAGTTCAGGGGCTCTGGTGACTTATTCTTCCAAATGTGGGCACATGAACATATACAGGGAAGCAAAACATTCATAAACATATAATTATAAAATTAGACTTTAAAAAATATTAAATTTTAAAGGAATGAATTATATTTGCAAAGATTTTATTTCTAAATAAACTTCTTTCTATCTTCACAAACATTCACATTCACTGTAACTATAAAACAAGATGCAAATTCTTAATCTGTAAGATCATCAGAACTGAATAACTGCCATATAAAATTACTGATATTATATAGTTTTCTGCAAGTGCTTTTTATCAGTATAGTTTTCTTTACCAAATAGTTATAAATCATCATCAACATTATCATCAATACACATGTGTAGTTTCCTGAACTTATGTAAAACTCAATTTGTTTGCAGGTGTTGTTCATGTAAATAAGTTGCAGTATGCACAAAGGTATAATTGTTATCCTTTTCAGAAGGATAATGGTAGTAAATGACACCCAGAGGCATAGGAATTGTTCTGTGAATTATGTGAAGGAAGAAACAGCAATTTCTCAGGATTTAACTGGTAGCTCTCCAGGAGTCTATATGAGGATTCTGAATCAAGACTAAATTACTAACACAGTAATAGACGATGCAGTCCTGGACTAGAACTATTTCACTCCAAAGTTAGGGCTTATGACTACTATACTCTTCTTCCCCTTAGAGAGAAAAAAAAAAAAAACTTGTTCTGTGAAAAGAATTTTACCTTTATAATGTACACAGTTTGATAAAATAACAACTCTGTGAGACCAGTCATATGAAAAATAAAAGAATTCTACCTTGGCAGGTCAAATAGCCATTCAGAATGCTTGACTGACAAATTGTGGTAAAGATATAGAACTTGGTTGTTGACCCACTAATTCCTTATTAGTGTGCAGAATTGTAAAAAATTATTTTTCATTTTTTAAAGAGTATTAGTACAGATGTTTCATCTAATTTGAAAATATCTTACCATTAAATTTTGAAAAAAATAGAATGCTCAATATCAGCATGAGCAAAATACATTTTGATATCCCCTTCAATCAAACACTATGAGGTCATTATAGATTATGCTTTAAAATAATGTAATAAAGTGGAAATAATTTATTTAATCTCTAATCATGTAAGTTTTAGTAAGAACTCCCCAGAAGCAGATTCTGAGGAAGGATTTGTATGATTTGTTCTATTAAAAGTGATCATAAAGCTGGTCAGATTCCTTTAGTAGATAAAAGTACTCACTATTCAAGAAGAATCAGGCTTGAATAATTCAGTTATTTTTTATACAATCTCTCTCTCTCTCTCTCTCTCTCTCTCTCTCTCTCTCTCACACACACACACACACACACACACACACACATACACACAAGTGCTCACATTCACAGAGTGAGAAACAGAAACAGAGACAGAAAAATATGTGTATAAAACATTTTAAAATAATACTGAGACTAGTCAGCACAGTCTATAGACAAGAAGAGAAAGCATTTTGATTTGATTCTTGTCATGGCCCAAGCTGCCCGATGTTTGGGGGCCAAAAATGTGTGAGCCGCTCTATCAATGTTTGAACTCACACTGCCAAAAGCCTTGGGGGCTAAACTGTTAGAGCCCGCACTTGCCCCAAGGTGCTAAGGTCTGTGGGTTGGGGTTCAACAAGAGAGAGAGTGAGAACGGACTTGGACTTGAGGAATGGAGACCAGACAGAGTGTGATTCAATCCCAATTATTCTGCAGTCTATCTTCCTAGTCCAAGTCCCAAGTCTTGAGTTCCTAGTCCCTATTTCCAAGTCCTTAGTGCCTCCAAGTTCTAAGTTTCTTCTTCCAAGTGCTAAGAGCCTAATGTCTAATTCCAAGTTCTTCCTCCAAGTGCCAAATTCCTAATACCTAATTCTCTGTTCCAAGTTGTACTCATGTCAAGTAATCTGTTGTCTGATTCTCTGATCAAAGTTGTACTGCTCTTCTTTCTGCCTCTTGCCTTTTATATGTCTCACTTCTAAGCCACACCTCTAAGTCACGCCCATAGGTCATGCCCTTAGGTCTTATCTCTAAACCTGATCTCTAAGTCACACCCTTAAGTCTCAGCTCTAAATTACACCTTTAGCCTCACACACCCAAGGGAACATCCTAGGTATCTAAAACAAGATGTTATCAGAGTGTGCTCAGCTGTTGTAGGCTATTGTAATCAAATCTCTTGTCAGGGTACATTGCTCAAGATGGCTGCAAGGATGATAGCTGCCATCTGTTGGCTCCCCACAGATCCTGATAATATATTTTTTGTAAAGCCTTAACTGAATCATGATCAACTTTGTCTCAGGATATTTGCATATTGAAAAAATTATACAAAAATTTTTAAAAATAATTGACATAATAATGATAATTGCAGTGAACTACACAATTTATACAACATATATTCCTGGAGAACTATTACTTCCTCCATTTTCCCAGGGTGGTAAATTTGTTGGAGTTATCGTATCCACAAAAAAAGTCAAGCAATCTAGTTTCATCAAAGGTATATAAATACAGTAAGTCATACTTTGTAATCTTATTACACAGTGAAAAAGGAGGAATTCTTAAGTTATAGAAATAAAAATTTGCCATGAAGGGTTATAAAGGCCAATAAACAGTGCAGATATAATGGTACAGCAAATAAAATTAAGTATGCCACAAAACATGTGTTGGTATTAATTAGTTACACTGATTAGTTTGTATGTTTTTATGAAAATATATTTTTTAATATTTATGTCAAAATATATATTATTGAATATAAATCTACTTATGTATATATGTGAATATATTTTTATTTATTTGTGTGCAAGTGTTTCTGTATGTGTATCATATATATAATATGTATAGGAAGTGTTTAATGATATATCAACAAATTTTATATAATATATATATATATATATATATATATATATATATATATATATATATA
>JANHMN010000009.1:16085554-16185902 GCA_030674055.1 Rhabdomys pumilio
ATATATATATATATATATATATATATATATATATATATATATATATAGTATGAAGTTGGAGAGATGGTTCATTGGTTAGGAAAGCTTGCCATTTTTCCTCAAAATCAGAGTTGTATTCTCAATACCTAGGTAAAGTGACCAACAATTTTCTAAAACTCCAACTACAGAGGATCTGATGTTTTTTTTTAGATTTCATGAGTATCTGACCACATATGAACATTCACACAGCTACATACTCATACACATAAATCGAAACAAATATGCTTAGGAGAATATGTATAGGAAGTATTTAATGATATATCAACAAATTTTATACATGAAAGGAATACCTAGAGATGTCATGATACAGAAATATAAATATATCTAATATGAACATGAACAGTGAATTTACACTTATGATGAGTGTACATCATAGTATTTAACATCTCTATTACATTAAGTATTATTGAGATGAGAGAGGGCATAAATATAGTTCTCAAAAATCTTGAAAAATTTCAAGACAGAGATGAATCAATGAAGAGAGCACTGTTCTACTAAGATAAGGGGCTACATTTGTTCCTCAACAATCATAGTTTTGGTTTGGTTTGGCTGTTGTTTTATTTTTTTATGTTTTTAAAGCTGGGTGTGGTAATATGACTGTATCAATGGAAAGAGGCAGATTCCTAGAATCTCACAGGCCAGTCACAATGCCTACTTGGTGAGTATTAAACAGGAGTAAGAACCTATCTCTAAAAAGAAGATAGACATTATATAAAGAATGAAGGCAGAGAGTGACCTCTGACCTCTAAATGCATGTGTACACACACCTACACACTGATATGCACCTGCACACACATGAAAATTCATACAATTGTGCCCAGAGTTCTGCAAACTTCAAGCTAGATCATGTATTTTCATTCGGGAAAGTGTTCCATTGACAATCCTTTTCAATTGCTGAGTGAAAAAATAAAGGAGGAGACCATTAAACTCTATGCATGCTCTGCGCTCTGAGGAAAACCATGTTTTCAGGAGGGATTGATTGTGACTCACAGTCAGTCATTAACACCCTGTCTAACATCAGAACATATTTCCTCCCACTCTGCCTCAAGCATTCATTGATTCTGTACATACAGGGGAGGTTTTGGACTCCTCCTAGTACTTGCACAAACTGCAAGGACCACCAAGTCACACTTTATTTCTATTAGGCCCAAATGACTGATTCTGCCTGGCAGAACTTCTTCAAAGAGCTAAAGCCAGAATCAAAATTTTGATAACAGCAAAAAGGAGTGTCCTCTAAATATACATGTTTCCCTTTTAATTGCTGGGTTCATGCAGCTTTTATTTTTTCAGTTTTCTTTTTATGAAATTCCCCTGTTGAACAAATGTTTCCAAAATTGATTTTGACCTTCTGGCAAAATTTTTATTTCTCATGCCCCAGTAGGTACCCTTTGTTCAACAACTTGTTCTATACAACCATCACTCTGTTTATAGATAGCATAATCCTGCCCAATGTAAGTATTCACCCCATGCTAGTTATACTAACATTGGTCACTGACACAAGAATCTGAGCAGGGGAACTAGCACCATTCCCTGCTGTGACATGGGTTTGTGAGAAGATAGTGAGTACCAAATCATATAGCCCTACATGAGACACTATCCTACCCCAAAAATTAAAAAGAGAGAGAGAGAGAGAGAGAGAGAGAGAGAGAGAGAGAGAGAGAGAAAGTGAAAAAATGAAAGAAAGAAAGAAAGAAAGAAAGAAAGAAAGAAAGAAAGAAGAGCAAGAGAAAGAGGAGTAGAGATAAGGAAAGGCAGAAAGACAAGGAGCAAGAAAGAAATTTTAGTTTTTGAGTGAAAAGTGGTATGATGATTCTTTTCTGCAGAGGAAAGCACAGCCCCCTCCTTTGATTGACTGCATAAGGAAACGAGTCACTAACCAACTCTGTCATGACTTACCATCCCTGCCCATGTTCTCAAGAGCTAAACTTTAGTCTTAATCTCCTGAAAGAGGCTCAAATTACATGCAAAACTCTGTTACACAGAACTAATTCTACCCTCTCTTCTCAAAGATAGAACATATCTTAATACATGTCTTCTCCTCTTTGAACATCCAATGCCTTTCTCCAATTCCTTTCCAAATTGGTCCTATCACAGGCTCCTAGAGGTGACTTATGACTATCTCAACACACACATAATCCTCAGGGAATTCAGTTATACAAGTATTGATAATATTATTCTGTCACATTTATTTATATCTGTAATATTTTTACCATTTAACTCTTAATTGATTTCTCTTTATCCCATCTATTATAAATTTCTACCAATGCAG
Organism: Rhabdomys pumilio; assembly: GCA_030674055.1. Classification (NCBI taxonomy): domain Eukaryota; kingdom Metazoa; phylum Chordata; class Mammalia; order Rodentia; family Muridae; genus Rhabdomys; species Rhabdomys pumilio. The sequence continues at coordinate 16,087,863 of JANHMN010000009.1, forward strand.
TTAATTTAATTATTATCTGCTGTATTGCAATTTCTAGTATATATATCCATGAATTAGTGATTTTCATTTAGTATTAAATGCAAGAAAATTTTGTTGAGTGAATAGATGAAACAATTGTCATTTAAATAAAGATACAATTTTCTCTTTAGAAATCATTTGACTTCTATATGTAATAATTTTTGTTTGAGCAGAAATTTAAAGAAAAAATTATTAGATAAGAAACGTTGGGCCTTCCTTCCGGGTTTCCTTCTGTACTGCCTTCCACTTTACATTTGCACCCGGAACTAACAGTGTGCCACAGCTCTCTATACACAAATAAATCCAGGAGAGAGCTGGTCTCCCAGGAGTGTGGATATACCTGGGAGCACAGATAAGACCAACACTTCTGCTCCAAGAAATCCTCTTGAAGCTCTCAAGACACAGTAACCAAGGAGAATACTTTGATAGGATCTTTCTGGTTTCCATCAGCCCAAATAACCTCCAGAAGAGATCTCATCTCCCAGGAGTTCTTACAGACCTGTGAACAGAGGTAAGACCATCACTTCTGCTTAAATATCTGACCCATGTGGGACCCATCCAGAGACACCAGGACACAGGAACCAAGGAACACCAAGAGACAGGATATTCCAAGTTTGCATCTGTACTGGGAGCTGACATTGTGCCATAGCTTTCCATTCCCAAATTTCTCCTGGAAAGAACTGGTCTCCCAGGAGTTCTGAAACACAGGCTTGGAGGACAGACAAACCACACTCAGAGAAAGCAAGATCAGCTAATACCAGCGGTAACCAGATGGCTAGAGGCAAAAGCAAGAACATAAGCAACAGAAACCAAGGCTATGTTATATCATCAGAACCCAGTTTTTCCACTACAAGAAGCCAAGAAGCCTGGATAACCCAACACAGCAGTAAAGAAAGACTGATTTAAAATCACATCTATTAATGATGATAGAAGACTTTAAGAAAGACATAAATCCCTTTTAAAAAACACAGGAGAACACAGGTAAAAGCATAGAAGAACATAAAGAGGAAACAGAAAAATCTTTTAAAGAATTTCAGAAAAACACAAATCAGCAGGTAAAGAAATATAATAAAAGCATCCAGGATCTAAAAATAAAAAATAGAAACAATAAAGAAATCACAAAGGCAAAAGACCCTGGAAATAGAAAATGTAGGAAGGAAATCAGGAGTCATAGATTCAAGAATCACCAACAGAATAGAAGAGAAAAATGACAGAATCTAATGTGCAGAAGATACTGTAGTAAACATTCACACAACAGTCAAAGAAAAGGCAAAAAGCAAAAAGTTCCAAAGCCAAAACATAACAGAAAATCCAGCAAACAATGAGAAGACAAAACCAAAAAATAATAGGTATAGGAGAGAATCAAGATTCCCAATATAAAAGTGCCAGTAAATATCTTCAACAAAATTATAGAAGAAAACTTCCCTAACCTAAAAAAAAGTAGATGCCCATAAACATACAAGAAGCCTGCAGAATTCCAAATAGAGAAGAACAGAAAGAAAATTCCCTTTGTCACATAATAGTCAAAACACCAAGTGTTGACCCTAAGAGAATACAAATGCCAGCCAAGGCTACTATACCCAGCAAAATTTTCAATTACCATAGATGCAATAACCAAGATATTCTATGACAAAACTAAATTTACACAATATCTTTCCAGAAACTGAGTTTTACAAAGGATAAGAGATGGAAAACCCCAAAACAGGGTGGGGAACTATAGCATAGAAAAAGCAAGAAAGTAATCTTCTTTTAACAAATCCAAAAGAAGATAGCCACACAAAATTCCACTTCAAATAACAAAAATAACAGGAGGCAGTGACCACTATTCCTTAATATCTCTTAACATATATGGACTCAATTCCCCCACCCCCCCAAAAAAATATGTAGAACAAAAAAACTGAATATGTAAACAGAACCCAGCATTTTGTTAAATGCAGGAAATTCACCTCAGAGACAAAGACAGATACTACCTCAGTGTAAAAGAATGGAAAACAATTTTCTAAGCAAAGGTCCAATAAAACAAGCTGGAATTGCCATTCTAATATCGGATAAATTTAACTTTCAACCATAAGTATCAAAAAGATAAAGAAATAGAAGCAGTCTTTAAAAGTCTCCTTATCAAGAATAGTACAGAACCAGATGGGTTTTTGTGCAGAATTCTATCAGACCTTCAAAGAAGGCCTCATACCAATAGTCTTCAAACTAGTCTACAAAATAGAAACAGAAGAAACCCTACACAATTTGTTCTGTGAAACTAGAGTTACACTTATACCAAAACATCACAAAGGCCCAACAAAGAAAGAGAACTTCAGACCAATATCCCATTTGAATATTGGTGCAAAAATACTGAATAGAATTCTCACAAACCTAATCCAAGAACACACCAAAATGATCATTTACCATGATCAAGTAGGCTTTATCCCAGGGATGCAGGGATGGTTCAATATATGGAAATCCATCAACTTCATTCACCATGTAAGGAAACTCAAAGAAAAAAGCACCATAATCACTTCATTAGATGCTGAAAAATGATTTGACAGAATTTAACATCCCTTTATGTTAAAAGTCTTGGAAAGATCAGGAATTCATAGCCCATACCTAAACATAGTAAAAGCAATATACAGCTACCAGTAACCAACATCAAACTAAATAGAGGAAAATTGAAATAATCCCACTTACATCATAGATTAGACAAGGTTGCCCACAATCTCCCTAAGTAATTAAAAAAGTACTTGAAGTTCTAGGTAGAGCAATTAGACAATAAAAATAGGTCAAAGTGATACAAATTGGAAAGGAAGACATCAAAATATCACTATTTATAGATTATATGATAGTATACTTAATTAACCCCAAAACTTCCACCAAAAAACTCTGACACCTAATAAACAACATTAGAAATGTGGCTGGATATAATATTAACTCAAACAAATCAGTAGACTTCTTATACTCAAGAATAAATGGACTGAGAAATAAATTAGTGAAATGACACCCTTCACAATAGTCACAAACAATATAAAATATCTTGGTTTGACTCTAACCAAGCAAGTGAAAGATCTGTAAAGCAAGAACTCCAAATCACTGAATAAAAATAATTGAAGAAGATCTCAGAAGACGGAAAGATCTCACATCCTATGGATAGACTGAATTACTATAGCAAAACAGCAATCTACCAATTCACTGCAACCTCCAACATAATTCCAACTCAATTCTTTATAGAGTAAAAAAAGAACAATTCTCAAATTAATCTATAATAACAAAAAAAAAACAGCATAGCAAAAACTATTCTCAACAATAAAAGAACTTATGTGAGAGTCACCATCTCTAACCTCAAGCTGTACAACACAGCAATAGTGATAAAAACTGTACTGTATTGGTTCAGTGACAGGCAGGTAGAGCAGTGGAATAGAATTGAAGACCCAGAAATGAACCCACACACCTATGATTACTTGATATTTGACAATGGATCTGAAACCATCCGGGGAAGGGAGGGAAGACAGTATTTTCTACAAATGATTCTTGTTCAACTGGCTGTCAACATGTATAATAATGCAAATAAGAATTCATTCTTATATCCCTGTACAAAGCTCATTGCAAGTGGATCAAGGAAGACTTTCACATAAACCCAGATACACTGAATCTAATTGAATAGAAAGTGGAAAAAACTTAATCACTTGGGCACAGAAAAAAAAAATTTTGAACACAACACCAATGGCTTATGCTCTAAGATTAAGAATCAACAAATGGGATCTCATAAAACTGTAAAGCTTCTATAAGTCAAAGAACACTATCAATAGGACAAAAAAGCCTCCAACAGATTGGGTAATATCTTTACCAATCCTAAATCAGAGAGAGGAATAGTATCCAATGTATACAATGAACACAAGAAATTAGACTCCAGAGAACCAAATAATCAATAACCCTACTAAAAAATGGGGAACAGAGCTAAACAGAGAATTCATAATTGAGAAAACTAGGTTGGTCAAGAAACACCTAAAGAAATATTCAACATCCTTGGTCATCAGGGAAATACAAATCAAAGCAATTCTGAGATTCCACCTCTCACCAGTCAAAATGGCTAAGATCAAAAACTCTGGTGACATCAGATGCTGGAGAGTATGTGGAGACAGGGGAATACTCCTTCTTTGCTGTTGGGGTTGCAGATTAGTACAATCACTTTAAAAATTATTCTAACAGTTTCTCAGAAAAGTCAACATAGTTCTGCCTTAGGACGCAGTTATACCACTCCTAGGCATAAACACAGAAGATGCTTCAACATGTAATAGAGACACAGGCTCCACTATGTTTATAGCAGCCATATTTGTGAAGTCCTGGACCACAGCATGATCAGCATTGCTTTGGCTGGCTCCCACATCTTGCCCATCCTCTGTTTGTTCCACTACTTTCTTCCATACTGATGATGTCCTACTCCATACATGTGGGTGACTCACAAGATACTTTTCCTCAGCTAAGGACTTACTCGTTCCCTCAGCAACTTACTTAAAGACCTTAATAAAGGAGGCCTGACTTCCTTGAAACATGTCAACGACATGTGTTCATGTCTCTTCCTCTGTTGAAGCTCTTTCCTTTGATAAACTTAAAAAGAGTCCTTAAGACACTGTGATTGGAACATATTTATCAACTTTACCATTGATTGCTAGCATTCTATGCCTAAAATTTTACTTACACAGAGACCTAAGGTTTTTTTTATTTGTTGAAGCAGAATATTGCCTATAATTTTCCTCAATAATTAGGTCTTCAAATAATGTTTGTTGAGTAGATAAATGACTGAGAGGTAGCATTTGCTATCTTTAGCTCACTACTTGGAGGGAAAGATGCAGAAAATAAGAGACTTATCAAGTAAGGTACCCTGAGAAACAGAGGAAAAACTCGGTTGGTAATGTGCTTTGATGTACAAGGATGAGGACCAGTGTTTGATTCCCAGAATTTTGAAAAAATTAAGTGCAACTTTATAATTCTGGTACCTGAAAAGTAGACACAAACAGAAGCCAGATGGTTGATGAGTCATCAGTATATCAGCAAGACCTAGGTGAAAACTGAGAGACCCTATCTCAGTAAGACAATATAAACGGCAAGAAGAAAAAGACATCATAGATTACTGAAGCCTTCAACCTCTGGCTGTCTAGTCTCACCTATTCAAATACCATTTATATGAGTAGTAGTGCATACAAACAGATTCCCCTTTTTCAGGTGGTTTCTTGATCCTTACCTTACTTAAGGAAAATTATCAATGAAAACATATAGGTTATTTAAGTGTATTACTGAGAAAACCTATGCAAAGCAATTATTTTAAGGAGAGACTAGTGTGGTATGTCCCAAGGTAAACAACAAACTGGCATTTTTTAAAATGTGCTTATTCATTTTAAAGAATATTGATCAATATGTCTGAGATTGGTGACATATTCACTGAGTGACGTCTTTTCCCCAACCCAATTAATGGTGAACCGTATTCCATTTTAGAACATTACTTTCTTTTTTTTTTTTTTTTTATGATGCTACAGAGAAGTCCACAGCAAGAGGGAATCGTTAAATCAAAAATGATGATGAGATAATGATAATAGGTTGTTTGATAATACAAACCTTCAGATCTGATATAGTAGGAACAACTGCAGTATTAAAGATGCTTAGTCATAAATGGTCATTCATTCATATTGATATATAACTGGCCAGAATCAGCTACAGTTTTCTTGGTCACTTCTCATCTAATTTCTTCTGTATTAAAATATCAACTTCATTCCTAGTCTTGTTTCCTTGAAAGAGTGTCTGACCTTTTTTTCATACTTACTAATCAAAATGAAGAAAATGTAACCCGAGCAATCTTTTCGCCGGCAAGAACTCACGCAGACACACAGGATTCTTCCTCAGCACGTGTTTTATTCTCAAGCATGGTGGAGAGAGAGAGAGAGTTGAACATGGCGCCCGCCTTACATACCCCTTGGGGTGGACAATTCTGATTGGCTGCTTGCTCAAATTTCCATGTTCCCCTGCCACTGTACATGCGCAGTTTTACTAGTCCAATGGCGGATGTGACGTCCCAAGCTGGATGGTGGCTAGGTGTTCCTTTGCCACTGCGCATGCGCGGTTTTGTTATCTCATGCGTGTCAGGTGTCAGCATGATCAGCTTCCCACAAAGAAAATGCTTGTTGTCTGGATTTGAATTAACACTCTCTAAGAGTTTGTCCTATTTGAACGTTCTTATTTTCTAGTCTACCTCCTGAATTTATGTGAGTAAAACTGAGAGAAAAAGTATCAACTCAGAAGCCCAAGACCAGGTTATCAGCACGAAGGAGATTGATATGGCCCAGAGCATAAAGGGCAGGGAATAAGAATAGGAGAAAGTTCACAAACAGTTAAAAAATAAAGAAAGGAGGCAAGCATATTTGTCTTGGAGGACAAAGGACTGCCTCTAAATAGAGGACACAGCAGTGGCCCATAGACAAATAATGGTTTATAAAGTTAAAGGTAGAAAACATGTGTTAAAATGAGGTGTTTAATTTTAATTCAGCATGCTAATTAGGTGAGACAATGAGGGCTTTTGATTGCTGGACTTCAATGTTTTGATACCCAGACTCTGGTAGATTCAGAAAGAGGAACTGTCCAAATATTGAAGGAATAAATTTATATAATCTAATTATTTTTAGCAAGTTAGAGGGAATCATGGAGAAGAGGCATGTTTGTGAGCTGCCTCAAGTCCTTTCATAAGCTCTCTAAAAAGCTCTGGTGAGTGTGGACTTGCCTGAAGGTAAGAACCCCATCTGTTCTCCCAGTTCCCCTGGCTCATTTGAACTTTCCCGATCTCATTTATTTCTCATTACAGAAGTATGTTTTTCTGCCTATCTAAAATATGTGGGTCTCTCATGAGAATCATTTTTCCATTTAAAGCTTCTACTTTATGTGTTACAGATGCTAACTTTTTTGGTTAAGCCTTTTATTTTTTTTTTTTTATCTACATCACGATTAATTTTAATATGAGAGTTCCAGTTGTTTGAGATTTTACTTGGAGAGACACAACAAATACATTTCTACTCAACCAAAAAAGGGGATCCACAGGAAATCAAACTAATGCATATACCAATGCTCAACTTGGTGAATCAATGAGTTAGTGTGGTTATAGAAGTATGGGTAATGGGTTAGTTATGGGATCAGGGACGACTCAAAGAAAGCTGCATTATTGGAACTCACTGCAGGACATAGAGATAGCTTTGCCGGTTTGACTGAGACTATCCTCTCAACTGCTCTGCTGGTCAGTCAGTCTCCTTTAGACGAGGTGTTTAATGCTTTCATAGCCATGGGTAGGTGTGGGAACATTTAGGGATCGTGTATGTTTTGGCTATCACTAACAGTAAAAGTTTTTCACTTCCTGAGTCCTATAAGCCACATCTTCTTTCTTGAGAGGCAAGTTTCAATTCAGAGGCAATCATTATGCTATCATCTCTGTAAGAAAAAGTAGATTAATAAAAGAAGATTTATACTCCAGTTTAACTAAATGCTTTCTCTCTGTGATGGGAACCTGGAAAGAGCATGGCCATCATGACCCATAAAGAAACCCAAGAAATGAAAATACTGTGGAATCCCTGTTGATGTTAGGCAACAACTTTCTCATTGTTAAAATCAATTATGGCTGGTGCTTTTTTTCTAACAAACAAAGCCAGCACACTCACTAACATCACTAGCCAAGAGGTTGGGACTGGCAACAGTGTCATCATGTCAGTCTAGATGAGAACAATGTGAAAAGACTTAATTATTTTGCATTTGTCTGATGTATGCTAAAGGAAAGATGACAGATATTGGATTTTCATGATTTGTTAAATACCTAAAGCAGAGGACACAGAGAGTAGCAAGATGTCTTTGTAAAAACATCACCATTCCATCGTAAAGCAACTTCAAGTTCCATATCTTATCCAGGATGGCAGTAAATAGAGGAGTGTAATCATTCCACAAATGCCAATATTTCAGTTGATAAGCACCTCATTTGTTAATCTATGATGATCCCATGGAAGTGTCAATAACAGGGAAAACCAAATATTGAGGAATTCATGGAAATATTTCAAAAGGCAAGACAGAAAGACAGAGAGAATATTTGGCTATGTTTTCCACTCGTGTTTTGTTTTGAGACAGAATCATGTATTCCACAACTGTCCTGGAACTCTCCATGTGGCTAAGGATGATCTTGAGCTTCTGAGCCTTCTACGTGTACTTCACATTGGAGATGTGTGCCTGCATACATTGTTTTATGTAGTGTTGGAATAAAATCCAGGATTTTGCCAATTTTAAATAAGCACTCTACCCACTATATACATGGAGATATATTGACCAGACTCATTGTTTCTGTTTTTTTTTTTTTAATTTTTTTATTGGATATTTTATTTACATTTCAGATATTATTCCCTTTCCCCATTTCCCCTCCCTAGGAAACCCCTATCCCGTGCCCCCTTTTCCTTTTTGCTTTTATACAATTTTTTAAAATGTTAATCAAAGGCTTTATAAGTTTGGTAATGCTCAATCAGAAGTGTAACCCAATACCAACCTAGATATATCAACTATCTTTGACGTATATAAACGATCTTTGACTGGTATATCTTTGACTGAGATATATGGACCAGACTCATTGTTTCTATTTTAATGAATGTCTTTGACAATCCCATTTCTCAGAAGTAGCTAATTGTTTTTCTGAATATCTGGACAAGAAAGAGCTACAGGCAAAGATAGAAGGTTGGGATCTCATTATAGGAATAGGTTCAATGGTTTAACTGTCTTTAGATAGAGGTCCTCAGTAATCCACTTGCTTTATTTGTTCCTAGTCAACTATAGAACAGAATCTGGTTCTGTGTAATACGACTTTATAAGGGATATTTGTTCAAAGAAATTATCACTATGTACATATTTATCCTATATTTAGTCTCATCCATAATGAAAACTTATATTTGATGAAGTCCTACAGAGACATATCAAAAATAAGGCAAATATGATTACACGAACACAGAAAGGGAACATAAGACCTGAAAAGAATAGAGATTCCATCAACTTCCTATGAAAAGAATTATTTCCTGTTGGTGTAAGAAAATACTCTGACAAGAAGAACTTAAAGGATAAACATTTATTTTATAAAGCTCACAGTTCAAGGTACACAAGCTAGTGAGTCAATACAGCAGAAAAAAATAAGGCTGCATTTACATCCTGTGCATAATCAAAAAATGTAGATAATATAAGTAACAATAAAATGCATGTTTATTGCTCAACTTTCTCAGTTGTATACAGTTCATCACCCACATTCAAAAGAACAATACCGCCCACAGTATATGGTTCTTCTCATGGCAACTGATGTAATAAAGATTATCCTTCACTAGTATACCTAGAGGCCAAGGCTCCCAGGGGATTATAAACTTTGCCAGGTTGACAATATTAACCATGAAGTTATAAGATATATGGAAAATTGCATAAAGATTGGTGATATCATAGTGTGACATCAGAAACCCCCACAAAGCTTTAAGGTGCCCTCAATACCTTGGCCTCCATAGCGAGAAATTTGGAGAGCTGCTCTTTGAGTTTTTTGACCATCAGGAAGCCATCTAGAAATGAATATCTTCCCCTTGGTGCAAGCTGAGGAGCTGATGTTCAACTTCTTTCCCTGATATTCTTGTGAAATATGGAACTTACCTTGTGATACAACCTCACAATCATGGGAATGTGATTATGAGCAGTAAAAAAAAAAAAAAAAAAAACAAAAGCCAGAGTTGGTGGTGTTAGCCAATAATCCTAGTGCTGTGAAGGCAGAAACAGGGATATCCAGGGGCATATTGGCCAGTGTCCAGCAAACATAGCTGAAATGGTGAACTCCTGATTCAGTGAAGAATCCTGTTTCTTGGGAGATGGTTAGTGGTTAAGAGTACTTGTTATTTTTGTTAGAAGATTGAAATTTTGTCTCAGCGCTCAATATTCTCTCATTCTGGGGACCTTCTACTTATTTGAGTATTTCTTTAACCACACAGAAACACTTTTGTTTTATGAAGTCTTACTTTTTGATTGTTAGAATTAATTTTTAGACATATGGAGTCCTATTCTGTAAGTCCTTTTCTTCACCTAAACCATTTAGGGTATTCCTAGATTTTCTTCTAGCAGTTTCTGTATTTCACATTTAGGTCTTTGATTCAATAAGAATATACTTGTTGTGCAAAGTTATAGGCATACACTTAACTTTATGCTTTTGTATATGGAGATCCAGTTTTTCCAGAACCACTTTGAAGGGCCCCACCTTGACAAGACAAACTCCATCTTGTAAAAAGTCCTTTATTGTGAACAGTAGACCCTGTCTTCAAGTTAAATTCTAATTACTGGAAAACTCACAAACTATTCCAGGAAGGAATCCCCCTAAACATGGGCTACCAGCAGGAAAATACCTAATGATCTCAAGGCTATAGATAGATTGCATAAATCAACTGAAATCATTTTTAGTAAAAATGTAACTGCCAAGTTGATATACAGCTCAGCCTGCTGTAAATTCAATAAAAAGGCTGAATCTTAGTAGCTCAGGGCCTTCTGTGCTACCCAGATACATCAGTTTGAATAAAGATTCTTTGTTTTTCATATGAGGTTGACTCCTAGAGGTCTTTGGGGACTCTTGGATAGGTGCATAACATGTTTGTTGAATATGTTTTCCTTTCTCCTGTGTTTTTGATATCATTGTCAAACATTAAGAGCCTGAAATTATGTATACACTTGCTAGGCCTTGAATTTTGTTTCATTGTTCTACATCTCTGTTTTTCTGTTAGTATCATATTGTTAGTATTGCTATGTCTTTGCAATATGTCTTAAGATCTGAATTAGTAATCTCTACAGTATTATTATTTTTTAAGGGTTGTTTATGTTAGGTCACTAGAAATCCATATACCCATAAATAAGATCAAATTGGAAAATAAGATCAAATTAGTGGTTTATATAAAAGCCAACATTCCTTAGGGTCTTTTGAAACTGGTTCTGTCCAGTAAAGGGAATCCTTTCCCTTGCCTCTGAAAATAGAAAGTTGGCATTCCATTCACATATATCTGTGGCAACTATCAGCATGTCAAAGTCTAAGTGAGCCTCCAGCTTCCTTCAGTCCTTACTCATAAATACTTGTTATACATTTCAAAATCCACACTTAGCCTCCTGGCCCCCAACGCCCGAGATATTCTCTTTCTTTTTATAACCCATATTATTTTGCCATTCTGCCTTCGGTCATGTTCTTATCTCTTTCACAGACAAGGCTTGATGAATTAAAAAAAAAATGAGGACATGACTGCACCAAGGTAGAAAAGAGAAGGTTTATTATAGACATGAAGAGAGCACAGCCAGGGGCATATGGAAGTATCCAGGCTATACCAGACCAGAATAATTAACAAATTGACAAAAGGAGTCGGTTGGAGAATGAAAGATAAAGAGAAAATATGAGAGGAAAAATGATAGCTAAATGGCCAAAAGTGAGCCTGGAGACCAAAAGTACAAGAAAGGCAAGAAACAAAAGGACATATAGCCAAGATGACTGGATTTTGTAAGGATCAGAGAAGCTAAGGGAAAGGAAATGAAGTTCATTGGCTCGAGATATAGGTTAGGGAGTGGTATCTTCCAGTCAAGATGACTCTTTAATAGATATTTGTGTATACGGAGTGAAGAAGCCTAAATGTAGGACATTGATCTGGTCTTCTTTGCCTTCAAATGCTAAAGTCTGTGGCAACTGATCATGTTGCTCAAGGATGTGTAGATCCTCATGCATACAGTCATTGTTGTGTAAACCTTGCTCCCCAATTTAAAACTATTTGCTAAATAAAATGTGACTCCAAGTACTGAGGGGAATAAATAGAGGTGAGAGGTTTGAGTTACCAGGCTACTGGCACAAGTAGGAAACATGAGTAGAGGAAGAGAAGGGGAGGCAAGGAGAACAGAGGATAACAGAGGAGAGAAGGCAGAGAGAATAACAGGTTTCGATGAGACGTGACAGACCAATAGCATGTGTCAAACTGAAATGCCTCCCCAGTACTCAAGACTGTTGGAGCATAAATAACCCAGAGAACTAGCAAACAGCAAATATTTATGGAATACATTTGGGATAGTAGCTGGAGTAGGGTTAGGGATTTAGATTAGGGGTAAGCCTCCACTAATTGTGAAGAGCTAAATAAATATTATTGCTTGAATTTTACTTATTTGAAGATAGACTGGCATAAGCTTAATTAAAATATTATATGCATGTGATACTCATACTCAAAACTTGATCCTACTACAGATAGATTCTTACTAATAAGCAATCTAGTTGTGAGAATATGTTAGAAAATATGAAAGTTGAATTGTAAAATTCCCAGTTTAAAAAATTTTAGCTAAAAACGATTGAGAAAGAAGCTAGAATCTACTATTGACTTTCTATCAAACTCCCATACAATAATTCATGATGTCAACACTACTAATTATCCTTATAGAATAAAAAATATATAGGTTTGAGTAATTTCTCTGAAAACAGTAGTATTTTATATATGAATTTATAGTGTATCCATTGTGACTGCTCTCATCTAGCTTTGACTGACCTCATACACATTATTTAGCAAAGAATGACTTTCAACTCTTGGTCCTCCTGCCTCCAACTATCTACTTCTAGGATTATATGTTTGCACTAACCCACACATTTTATGCTGTGTTGTGGATTAACTCCAGAGGCTCATTCATGCTAGAAAACATTCTACCAACTTAGCTTCATTGCTAGTTCTATAGATTCTAGATTCCAGTCTAATTCTATAAATACTCAGTTCTATATCATTTCTGTTAAGATTTAACAGTTGGGTACCTTGGTGAGTCTGGAACAAGGTATGTTGCCAAGAGATCACACCACACCACAGATCTCACACAAGAGGTTTATTGGGGAAAGCATGGGTGGAACATCATCTTGAAGTGGGGAAATCAGAGAAAGAGAAAGAGGAAGGGAGAGGAAGAGAGAGAGAGAGAGAGAGAGAGAGAGAGAGAGAGAGAGAGAGAGATAACAGAGAGAGACCAGAAGACAGAGAGAGCAAACAAGCAAACATTGAGGATATCAGGAAACTTTTAAATGGTTGACTGACTTCTGCTGACAAATTTTAGCTACTGATGCTGATTCCCTGAGGGCAGGTTAGTAGAGTGCCCAATTTCTCATGATTTTTGCTATAATATTTGTCATCTGAAGGTTTGAACTATGCTTTTAACCTCACATATGTACCAAATCAGTACCAATGCCATCTATGATTTTGTCTATAGTTTGATTACATTTTCCTAGTTCCCAGTCTTCAGAATTGATGTTTTATCTATTGTTATAAGACACATCCTTGATCTGAGTGGAGGGTTCTCAGCTGACATTCATTCTAAAGCCAAGAAAAAGCCAGGTTCAAAACTAAGTGTTCTACTCAAGAGAGAATACAGAGGTTCTGGCTAGTCAACAAAAGGATAGACTGGGTATTAAGACTATCTTGTACCGCACTGGTACAAATAGGAATAATTATGCTCTAATTGTATTCTGAGAGAAAAGCTTTATTTTAACAGGAAGGGTAATATGTAGGAGGAGCTAAGGGGAAAGGAGCACTGAGAGGAAAAGATGGAGTAAGGAGAGGAAAAGAAGAAGTAGATGAGAAGCTCAGTAATGAGAGAAAAAAAGTTAGAGAAAGAGAGGGGACATGGAGGCAGAGGTTCACATGTCTCCACTAGTCAAAGATAGTTTACATAGCTAGGTTGAGTATTAGGTTACACTTCTGATTGAGCATTACCATACTTACAAAGCCCTTGATTAACATTTAAAACAGTGTATAAAAGCCAAATGGAAAAGGGGGGGCACAGGATAGGGGTTTTCTGGGGAAGGGAAATGGGGAAAGGGATTAACATCTGAAATGTAAAAAAATATCCAATATATATATATATATATATATATATATATATATATATATATGACACATCTTTGACTAAAACATGATGTTGTAGTCCAGTTAGTTTTGTTTCTGTGGTGAAGAAAAAGAAGGAGGAAGGGGAAGAGGAGAAGGAGAAGAAAGAGGAGAAGGAGGAGGAGAACAAAGGATGTAAGGATGGGAAAGAAAAGATAAATTGAAAGAAATAAAGAAGAGAGAGAATAAAAAAGAAAGAGAGGGAGAAGGAGGAAGGGAGGGAAGGGAGGGAAGGAGGAAGGAAGAGAGGAAGGAAAGGCAAAAAGCAACTTAAGTGAAAGGCTTTATTATGTTTTGTTTACAATTTAAGTTCATAGATCATCACTGCAGAGAAACTAAGTCATCAAACTGAGGCAGTAGTCAAACCACATCCATATTAATAAATGTATAGTTAGTTTTGAGCTAGTATTTGATACTATTATACAGTCAGTCCAGGCTCCAAAAGTAAGAATCATGTCCTTTAATTTAAGCTAGATTTGTCTTCATCAATTAAAGCAATCAAGACAAACAACCTACAAACATTCATACAGCACAAACAGAATCAAATAATATTTCACTGAGACTTTCTTAACAGATGATTCCATGTTGATTCAGGTTAACAGTTAAAGTTAATCATTACATGTGCCTAGGAACAGAGAGGCAGAAACCAACCATCCACCTTCTCTGCCCTGTTCACTATTTTTGTTGTTCAAAAGCTAGAAGTGGTTGAGTATTTGTCAAAAAATAAATAAATAAATAAATTGTTTCTTTTTCCAAGTTTTCCCTTACTCATTAAATATTTTTTAGCTTCCCATATAAATATACCTCAGGGATGGCCTTAGGTAAATCTGCGAGGTTCTTTTCTGTCCCAGAATTTCTTGTTTGACCTTTTTCTCACTCTGAAGAAAAAGTTTCATCTATTTCTGCTGCTTATGGAATAAATCTCTAATTAGGTATATGCATGAAAACATGCCCCTGTTGTCAATTCAAAGGGCAGACTACTGTGCTTGTGACATTCTTTCTGTTACAACTGCAAGAGGATTATAACACAAGGTTCCACACTGAGGCAGGGATATATTGGAAATCAGCAAAGAGTTGTTTGTGGTATACAAAATAATATACTCTTTTCTTTGCCACTTTGATATTTTTAACTACATCTTCATTTTCAAGTCACTCTGTATTTTATACACATCCTAAAAACATACTTTATGGGGCTGCAGAGACAGTTCAGTTAATAAGCTCTTGTTGCATAAGCATGTATTTGATTTGAGCTTAGAAATTTGTGTTTGGGTGTGTTCTTTGCATAATCTAGATTCTGATCCAAATAAGAACACGCTGCTTTTGTAGTTTCCTTCAAGTAAATTACAGGCAAGTCTCAATTTTCCTCTGGGCCCTACCTCACTAGTAATTTCACGTTTCCCCCCTTTAAAGCAAAGCATCCAATTGATACAAAATTTATACACAATGGTAAAATGAAGAAAACTTAGTTCCAAAAAGCAAAAAAGCAAGTGTGCTCTTCAGAAAAAGAAACAGTCTCAGTATAGTACAGTAGTACTTGCATTCTTCTCTCCCATACATTCCCTCCTCTGTGCAACCTAAGGGGCAGATACCTCTGGAAAAGAGCATGCTTTTCTCAGAAGTACCTTTTATTTATAGTACAGTTTGTTATAAGTAGGTGCATAAGATTCAAGGGTTTTTAGAGGGATTGGTTACCTCTAAAGTTGCAAATTGCACCAGGGGAAAGGGGATCATTGCTTTGTGCATATACTTCTGTCTGAGGGGGCACTGAAACTGGTTTAAGGTTGCTAAGCTGGTACCATCCAGCAACCACATCATCAGTTGTTATACATGCCTAATGAAGTTAATTACAGAAGTTGCACTGTCTTACAATGACAGAGGAAAGAATCAGTGCCAGGGACATAGATTTTCCAGATATGTATTCAAAACTGCTTTTTAAGGTATATTAAAATATAAAAGTTGTATGTGTGACCCTTATTTGGGAATATAAGTCTTCAAGGTAGTTAGTAACCACACACCAGGGTTTATTAAAAGAATAATTCAATAGACACATGGTATCTGAGCACAGGTGACTAGTAACATGGCAACATGTAAATTAAAATATTTGGGTTATCTATGTTATGATCTAGTCAGAGTAAAGCATAGTTATATGATAGAGTTATTTGTAAGTATGTTTTGTATATTAGTCTTATTTCTAGAAAAAGAAGAGAAAGGAGAGGAAGAGTCAGTCAAAATTTGTACATCCAAAGGTACATTTCACAATCAAGCAAACAGGGTTCATTAGCTAAGCATAAGCTATGTATAGCATTGAAGCAACTTGTCCTTCTAGAGCCTCCCAAGAAAGGCAACTCTACACTGCAACTCTGCTGTCTTGAGGATTATAGAGTCATTTGCCTTCAAATGTTAAGTAAATGAATTAAAATGCCCTGAGTTACTGTGTCTATGGTCACCTGTCATAGGAATAATAAGAAATAAATTCAGAGGCTAATGACAATTTTCCTAGGAGTAGCTCATCTTTGATGCACAAACACTGAAATCTATGACAGTAATCATAGAGGATCATTGTGAGACTGTGATTTAGAATTCAGATGAGCTGAGAAGGCTCCTAGTGTGGACCATCTGGCTGGAAGACTTTAGAAAGAGAAATATGAGTGCATATAATATATTCCTTAGAGTAAATACCAATGTTTTATTAAAGGCCTTGAGGTAAAACTGTACATTTCTGTATGACAGTATTGCTTCACTTCCTTTCTCCTTGAACATTTGCCCCATGAAACAAAAATGAGAAACAGAAAACCAAGTAGAAACTTAATCATCATGAAGTCAAGCAGTAATTTCTCCCAGTTGTCAATTCTCAGCTGTAACAAATGGGACTTTAATGTAAAGCACAGGAAGTACTGGTATAAGAGAAAGACCATTTCTCTAAAAAATCTAACATTCTTTTCTTATGAATAAAAATTTTCCTGACACATGGCTACTGAAAAATAAAAGTTAGCCATCAAAATGTTTGCAAATCTTGCATTCAGTGTTAAATGGTAAGTTGAGATTGGCTTGTGGCCTGAAGTCTAACATTCTTACTTTCCCTCTCACATTCAAGCTGTCTCATACTCTTCTCCCTTTAGGAGGTAGAGATCTTTTACACTTACAGTGAATATACCCTGCTTTGTTTTGTTTTTATTAGAATGTGTTAAGTTTCTTGCCAGGAGCCAAGGAGAAGATAAAAACTGGCAGGAAACATCTCCTGAGAAGGCTCCAACATGGACTTTCAAAATCAATGAAAGAATTGCTTCTAGTCAAGAAGTGGTGTTGCATACCTTTAATCCCTGCACTAGGGAGGCAGAGGATGTTGGATTTCTGAGTTTGAGGCCAGCTTGGTCTATGGAGAGAGTTCCAGGAGAGCTAGTGCTACACAGAGAAACCCTGTCTAAAAAAAAAAAAAAAGAAAGAAAGAAAGAAAAGAATAGAAAAAGAAAAAAGAGGAAGACTTGTATTTCTCAGCAAGGCTGAGAAGAATTTCATTTTAAGAAAGTTCCTGCCTTTTGTCTGGGGAAGACACCTGACTGACTTGACTGCTCCACGAAGGCACCTTATTCTGAACCTTTCTAGAGTGGCTGGTAAGAACCATCCCCCCACAATTTTATGCCCAAAACTGCAACTGGGAGTGTGGGACTCTCTGAACCCATCACCCACCCAAACCCCATCTCTCCTGAAAACCACTCCAATTCTACTACTTGCTTGGTCCTCTTGGCTGGGGCAGACACCTAGCAGGTCTGCTCCTGAAGGCATATTATCCAGAATCTTCCAATTGGAGCAGGTAAGAACACTCCCCCACAACCCTAAGCCCCTGAGCTGCAAACTGCCCAAACCCCATCGCTCCAGAATACCACTCCCGTTCCACACCTTGTTTGGTCCATTTGGCTGCAGCAGACACCTAACGGGTCAACTCCTGTGAAGACACCATATCCTGAATCATCTTAGAGCAGTGGTGAAACCACTGTACTCAGAACAGCTGAGGAACCACTGCACTCAGAGCAGTGGAGGAAACACACCACTACACTCAGAGCATCATGATTGCAGGATCCCAGAGGAAACCTGAATCCTAGGAACTATTCTTCCCAGGAGCTCAGAATCACAGTGTCATAGAGACAATTGGAAAGACAGACTCCAGTCAGAGACAGTGAGTGCATGTAGCACTAGAGTTAACTAGATGGTGAAAGGCAAGTGCAAAAATATAAGCAACAGAAAGAAAAGCTATCTGGCATCATCAGAACTCAGTTGTCCTACCATAGCAAGTCCTAGACACACCATCACACTGGAAAAGCAGGATTCAGAATTAAAATCACTTCTTATGATGATGATAGAGGACTTTAAAAAGGACATAAATAATTCACTTAAAGAAGTATAAGAAAACACAGATAAACAGGTAGAAGCCCTTAAAGAGAAAACACAAAAGTCTCTTAAAGAATTGCAAGAAAACACAACCAAACATGTGAAGGAATTAAGCAAAACCATTCAGAATCTAAAAAAAAGAAGTAGAAACAATAAAGAAATCTCAAAGTGAGACTACCCTGGAGACAGAAAGCCTAGGAAGAAGATCAGGAGTCATTGAGGGAAGCACCACCAACAGAATACAAAATATGGAAAAGAGAATTTCATGTGCAGAAGACACCATGGAAAACATTTACACAACTGTCAGAAAAAATGCAAAATGCAAAAAGCTCCTAACCCAAAACAGCCAGGACCCAAGACACAATGAGAAGACCAAACCTAAGGACAAGAGGTATAGATGAAAGTGAAGATTCCCAGCTTAAAGGGACAGTAAGTATCTTCAGCAAAATTATAGAGGAAAACTTTCCTAACCGAAAGAGATGCCGATAAACATACAAGAAGCCTACAGAACTCCAAATAGACTAGATTAAAAAAGGAAATTTCTCTCATCACATAATAATCAAAACATAAAATGCACAAAACAAAGAAATAATAATAAAAGCAATAAGAGAAAAAGGTCAAGTAACATATAAAGGCAGATGTATAAGAATTACAACAGACTTCTCACCAGAAACTAGAAAATCCAGAAGTTTCTGGAGTGATATCATACAGACCCTAAGAGAACACAAATGCCAGCCCAGACTATTATACCCAGCAAAACTCTCAAAAACTATAGATAAAGAAACCAAGATATTCTATGACAAAACCAAATTTACACAATATCTTCCAACAAATCTAGTCCTACAAATATAACAGATGGAAAACTTCAACACAAGGAGAGAAACTACAACATAGAAAAAGCAAGAAAGTGATCTTTCAACAAACCCACAAGAAGATAGCTACATAAACATAATTACACCTTTAAAACAAACATAAAAGGAAAAAAACTATCAATTTCCTCTTAACATCAATAGACTCAATTCCCCAGTAAAAATACTTAAACTAACAGACTGGATTTGTAACATGAGCCAGAATTTTGCTGCATACAGGAAATGCACCTCAGTAGCAAAGACGGACACTACCTCAGAGTAAAGGGCTGGAAAACAATTTTCCAAGCAAATTGGCCCAAGAAACAAGCTGGAGTAGCCATTGTAATTTAGAATAAAATCAACTTTCAACCAAAAGTTATCAAAAAAGATAAAGAACACTTCATACTTGTCAAAGGAAAAATCTAGAAAGATGAACTCTCAATTCTGAACATCTATGCTCCAAATGCATGGGCAATCAGTCATAAAAAGAAACTTTACTAAAACTCAAAGCACAAAATGCACCTGACACAATAACAGTTGAGAATTTAAACACTCAACTCTCAGCACTAGACAGCTTGGAAACATAAACTAAACAGAGACACAGTGGAATTAACAGAAGTTATGAACCAAATAGGTTTAATGAATATCTATAAAACATTTCATTCTAAAACAACAAAAAATACCTTTTTTTTTTCTCAGCACCTTGTAGTACCTTCTCCAAAATAGATCATATTGGTCACAAAGCAGGACTCAACAGATACAAAATGATTGAAATAATCCCTTGCATCCTATCAGATCACCATGGATTAAGGCTGGTCTTCAACAATAACAAAAACAATAGAAATCCCACATACATGTGGAAACTGAACAACGTTCTACTTGATGATGAGTTGGTCAAGAAAGAAATTAAAGACTTTAGAATTTAATGAAAATTAAGGCTTGTAGTGCCAAAACTTATGGGACACAATGAAAGCAGTGCTAAAGGAAAAACTCATAACTCTAAGTGTCTACAAAAAGGAAGTAGAGAGAGAAAACACTAGCAACTTGACAACACACTCGAAAGCTCTAGAACAAAAAGAAGCAAATACATCTAAGAGAAGTAGACAGCAGGAAATAATCAAACTCAGGACTGAAATCAACAAAGCACAAAAAAAAGAACTATAGAAAGTATCAACAAATCCAGGAGCTGGTTCTTTGAGAATATCCACAAGATAGATAAACCCTTAGTAAGATTACCCAAAGGGCACACAGGGGCACACAAAGACAGTATCAAAATTAATAAAATTAGAACTGAAAAGGGATATAAAACAACAGAAACTGATGAAATTCAAAAAAAAATCATCAAATCCTACTATAAAAGTTTATACTCAACAAAACTGGAAAATTTGGATGAAATAGACAGTTTTCTAGACAGATACCAGGTACCAAAGTTAAATCAGGAGCAGATAAACCATCTAAACAGTCCCACAACTCCTAAAGACATAGAAGCACTCATTAAAAGTCTATTCACCAAAAAATGCCCAGGACAGGATGGATTTACTGCAGAATTCTATCAGATCTTTCAAGAAGACCTAATACCAATACTCTTCAAACTATTCCACAAAATAGAAACAGAAGCAAAACTACAATTTTTTTCTATGAAGCCACAATTATGCTCATAACTAAACCTAAAAAAGACCCAACAAAGAAAGAAAACTTCAGATTAATCTCCCTTATGAGTATCAATGCAAAATAGTTCATATAATTCTAGCAAACTGAATCCAAGAACACATCAAAACCATCATCCATCATGATTAAACAGGCTTTATCCCAGGGATGCAGGAATGTTTCAATATTCATAAATCCATCAACGTAATCTACTACATAAACAAACACAAAGAAAAAAACACATGATCTCACTAGATGCTGAAAAAGCATTTGAAAAAGTTCAACATCCCTTTATGGTAAAAGTTTTGAAAAGATCAGGAATTCAAAGCCCATACCTAAATATAGTAAAAGCAATATACAGCCAACCAGTAGCCAACTTCAAACTAAATGGAGATAAACTTAAAACAATCACTCTAAAATCTTGAACTAGACAAGGCTGCCTACTCTCTCCCTACCTATTCAACATAGCACTGGAAGGCCTAACTAGAGCAATTAGACAACCACAAAAGTCAAATGGATACAAATAGGAAAGGAAGAAGTTAAATATTACTATTTGTAGAGGATATGATAGTATGCTTAAGTGATCCCAAAACTTCAACCAGAGAACTCCTAACAATGATAAACAACTTCAGCAAAGTGGCTGGTCATAAAATCAACTCAAATAAATCAGTATCCTTCCTCTACTTGAAAGTAAACAGGCTGAGAAAGAAATTAGGGAAATGACACTCTTCAAAATATTAACAAATAATTCAAAATACCTTGGTGTTTATAACCAAGCAAGTGAGAGATCTGTTTGACAATGACTTCAAGTCTCTGAAGAATGAAATTGAAGAAGATCTCAGAAGGTAGAAAGATCTCTCATGCTCATGGATTGGTAGTATTAATATAGTAAAAATGGCCATCTTGCTGAAAGCAATCTGCAGATTCAATGCAATCCCCATTAAAATCTCAACTCATTTCTTCACAGAGTTAGAAACAGAAATTCTCAAATTCATTTGGAAGAACTAAAAACCAAGGATAGCAAAAACTATTCTCAACAATAAGAGAAGTTCTCTAGGAATCACCATCTCTGAACTCAAGCTGTATTAGAGAGCAATAATAATTAAAAACTATATGGGATTTGTACAGAGACAGGGAGGAAGTTCAATATAATAGAATTGGAGACCCAAAAAGAAATACACACACCTATAGTCACTTGATCTTTGACAAAGAAGCTAAAACTGTCCAGTGAATAAAGAACAGCATTTTCAACAAATGATGCTGACACAATTAGAGGACAACATGTAGAAGAATGCAAATTGCTCAATTCTAATCTCCTTGTACAAAGCTCAAGTACAGGTGGATAAAGGACCTACACATAAAACCAAATACACTGAAACTAATAGAGGAGAAGGTGGGGAAGGACCTTGAATATTTGGGCACAGGGAATACATTTCTGAACAGAACATCAAGGACATATGCTCTAAGATCAAGAATTGACCAATAAGACATCATAAAATTGCAAAGTTTCTATAAGACAAAAAAAAAAAAAAAAACACTGTCAATAGGACAAAATGGCAGTCAACAGTTTGAAAAAGATCTTTACCAATTACACATTCGATATAGGTCTGATATTCAATATAAACAAAGAACTCAAGAAATAAGACTCCAGAAAACCAAATAACCCTATTAAAAATGGGGTACAGAGGTAAACAAAAAATTCTCAACTGAGGAAACTTCAATGGCTGAGAAGCACCTAAAGGAATGTTCAACATTCTTAGTCATCAGGGAAATGCAAATCAAAACAACCCTAAGATTCCACCTCACACCAGGCCCAATGGCTAAGATCAAATACTCAGATGTTAGTAGATGCAGGCTGAAAATTTGTAGGATGTGGAGAAAGAGGAACACACCTCCATTGTTGGTAGGATTGCAAGATGAAAATGAGTCTGGCAGTTCCAGAGAAAGCTGGACATAGCATTACCTGAGGACCCAGCTATACCACTCTTGGCATATGTTGGAGAAGATGTTCCAACATATAACAAGGACACATGCTCGACTTTGTTTATAGCAGCCTTTTTTATAATAGCCAGAAGTTAAAAAGAACCCAGGTGTCCTTTGACAGAGAAATGGATACAAAAAAAAATGTGGTACATTTACACAATAGAGTATTACTCAGCTATTAAAAACAATGTATTTACCACAGAGCTGCAGGTAGGATCACCCGCACACCGCCCTAGGACCCAGAAGCACAACTGACAGTAGGGAGATCCCACAGTGCACCTGGCATCCAGAACCCGCTTCCATGGAAAACCACTTCCCTTCTGCCCATTGCATGGAACCCAGTAGACGGAGCAGCCACACAGCTGATCTGCTCCCCTGAGGAAACTGCATCTGGCAGCATCCTAGCTAGGTCACAGACTACAGAACTGCAAACAGGGGACACCATATCCTGAAGCATCCTAAAGGAGCAGCTACACTCAGAGCAGAAAACACCTAGCCGGTCTACTACTGTGGAGACACCATATCCTGAGATATTTTAGAGTAGCCACTGTACCCAGAACAGCTGGAGCTCAGGATCATAGAGTCATCCGGACCCAGAGTAGTTCTGACACAACCTAGATAACTGGAAAGGGAGACTCCAGTCAGAACCAGTGAGTGCAAGCAGCACGACAGCTAACCAAATGGCAAAAGGCAAGCTTAAGAATGTAAACAACAGAAACCAAAGTTACTTGGCATCACCAGAACCCACTTCCCCCACCATAGCAAGTCCGGAACACCACATCACACCTGAAAAGCAGGACTCAGATTTAAAATCACTTCTCATGATGATGATAGAGAAATTTAAAAAGGACATAAACAACACTCTCAAAGAATTTGAGGAGAATGCAGCTAAACAGGAAGAAACCCTTAAAGAAATACAACAAAACACAACTAAACAGGTGAAGGAATTACACAAAACTGTCCAGGATCTAAAAATGGAAGTAAAAACAATTAAGAAATCCCAAAGGGAGACTACGCTAGAGATAGAAAACCTAGGAAAAAGATTAGGAGACATAGACGCAAGTATCACCAATAGAATATAAGAGATAGAAGAGGGAATCTCATGCGCAGAAGATACCATGGAAAACATAGACACAACGGTCAAAGAAAATGTGAAATGAAAAAAGCTTCTAACACAAGACAGCCAGGAAATCCAGGACACAAAGAGAGGATGAAACCTAAGGATAATAGGTATAGATGAGGGTGAAGACTCCCAAATTAAAGGGCCAGTCAATATCTTCAAAAAAATTATGGAGGAAAACTTGCCTAACCTAAAGAAAGAGACGTTCTTAAATATAAAAGAAGTCTACAGAACTCCAAATAGACTAGACCAAAAAAGAAATACCTCCAGTCACATAATAATCAAAAAATCAAATATACAAAACAAAGAGAAGATACTAAAAGCAGTAAAGGAAAAAGGCAAAGTAACATATAAAGGCAGACCTATAAGAATTACACCAGATTTCTCACCAGAGACTATAAAAGCCAGAAGGTCCTGGACTGATATTATACAGGCCCTATGAGAACACAAATGCCAGCCCAGACTACTATACCCAGCAAAGCTCTCAATCAATATTGTTGGGGAAACCAAAATATTCCATGACAAATCCAAATTACACAGTATCTTACCACAAATCCAGCACTTCAAAGGATAATTGGCTGAAAACTCCAACACAAGGAGGGAAACTACAACCTAGAAAAAGCAAGACAGTAATCCTCCAACAACACAAAAGAAGGTAGGTATACAAACAGAACTCCACTGCCAATAACAAAAATAATAGAAAACAACATGCGTTTTTCCTTAATATCTTTTAATATCAATGGACTCAATTCTCCAATAAAAAGACATAAACTATAAGACTGGATACATAAACAGGACCCAACATTCTGCTGCATACTTGAAACTCACCTTTGTGAAAAAGACAAACACTACCTCAGAGTAAAAGGTTGGAAAACAATCTTCCAAGAAAATGGCCCCAAGAAACAAGCTGGAGTAGCGATTCTAATATCAAATAAAATTGTTTTTCAACCAAAAGTAATCAAAAAAGACAAAGAATGTCACTTCATATTCATCAAAGGAAAAATGTACCAAGAGGAACTTGCAATTCTACACATCTAT
The DNA here is from genome assembly GCA_030674055.1 of Rhabdomys pumilio. NCBI lineage: Eukaryota > Metazoa > Chordata > Mammalia > Rodentia > Muridae > Rhabdomys > Rhabdomys pumilio. Next base: position 16,112,846 of record JANHMN010000009.1, read on the forward strand.
GCCCCAAATGCAAGGGCACCCACATACAAAAAAAAAAAAAAAAAAAAAAAAAAAAAAAAAAAAAAAAAAAAAAAACTTTACTAAAGCTCAAAGCATACATTGCACCTCACACAATAATAGTGGGGGATTTCAACAACCCACTCTCAACAATGGACAGATCAGGAAAACAGAAACTAAATCGAGACACAATGAAACTAACAGAATGTATGAACCAATTGGACTTAACTGACATTTATAGAACTTTTCATCATAAATCAAAAGAATATACCTTTTTCTCAGCACCTCATGGTACCTTCTCTAAAATAGACCATATAATTGGACAGAAAACAGACCTCAACAGATACAAAAAGATTGAAATAATCCCATGTACCCTATCAGACCACCATGGACTAAGACTAGTCTTTGACATGGGCAAAAACAATTGAAAGCCCACATACATGTGGAAACTGAACAATGTTCTACTTAATGATAACTTGGTCAAGGAAGAAATGAAGAAAAAAAACTAAAGACTTTTTAGATTTAAATGAAAATGAGGACACATCATATCAAAATTTATTGCACTCCATGAAAGCAGTACTAAGGTGAAAAATCATAGCTCTAAGTGCCCACAGAAAGAAAATGAAAAGAGCATACATTAACAACTTGACAGCACACTTGAAAGGGTTAGAACAAAAAGAAGCTAATATACCCAAGAAAAGTAGATGGCAGGAAATAATCGAATTCAGGGCTGAAATCAACCAAATAGAAACAGAAAGAACAGGGAACTGGTTCTTTGAGAAAATTAACAAGATGGACAAACCCTTAGACAGACTAACCAAAGGGTGCAGAGACAGCATTCAAATCAATAAAATCAGAACCGAAAAGGGAGACATAACAACAGAAACAGAGGAAATTTAAAAAAATATTAGATCCTACTACAAAAGCCTATACTCAACAAAATTGGAAAATCTTTATAAAATGGACAATTTTCTACATAGATACCGGATACCAAAGTTAACTGTGGAGCAGATAAACCATCTAAATTGTCACATGTCCCCTAAAGAAATACAAGCTGTCATTAAAAATCTCTCCACCATTAAATGTCCGCATAGAGATTGTTTTAGTGCAGAATTCTATCAGACCTTACAGGAAGACCTAATACCAATTCTCTTCAAACTATTCCACAGAATAGAAACAGAAGGAACAATACCCAACTCGTTCTATGAAGCTACAACTATGATCATACCTAAGCCTCACAAAGACTCAACAAAAAAAGAGAACTACAGACCAATCTCGCTTATGAATATTGATGCAAAAATACTCAATAAAATTCTCACAAACCTAATCCAACAACACATCAAAGCAATCATCCATCATGATCAAGTAGGCTTTATCCCAGGAATGCAGGAATGATTCAATATTCAAAAATCCATTAATGTAATTCACTACACAAGTAAACTCAAAGAAAAAAAAACTACATAATCATCTCACTAGATGCTGAGAAAGCATTTGAAAAAACTCAACATGCCTTCATGTTAAAAGTCTTGGAAAGAGCAGGAATTCAAGCTCCATACCTAAACATAGTAAATGCAATATACAGCAAGCCAGTAGCGAACATCAAACTAAATGTTGAGAAATTTGAAGCAATCCCACTAAGATCAGGGACTAGACAAGGCTGCCCACTCTCACCCTACATATTCAATATAGTACTGGATGTACTAGCTAGAGCGATTAGACAAGAAAAGAAAGTCAAAGGGATAGAAATAGGAAAGGAAGAAGTCAAAATTTCTCTATTTGCATATGATATGATAGTTTACATAAGTGACCCTAAAATTTCCACCAGAGAACTCCTAAACCTGATAAACAACTTCAGTAAAGTGGCTGGATATATAATCAACTCAAACAAATCAGTAGCCTTCCTATACTCAAAAGGTAAACAGATTGAGAAAGAAATTAGGGGAATGACACCCTTCACAATAGACACAAACAATATAAAATATCTTGGAGTGAATTTAACCAAGCAAGTGAAAGATCTGTATGACAAGAAATTCAAGTCTCTGAAGAAAGAAATAGAAGAAGACCTCAGAAGATGGAAAGATCTCCCATGTTCCTGGATTGGCAAGATTAATTTAGTCAAAATGGCCATCTTGCCAAAAGCAATCTATAGATTCAGTGCGATCCCCATCAAAATTCCAAATCAATTCTTCATAAAGATAGAAAGAACAATTTGCAAGTTTATTTGGAACAACAAAAAACCCAGGATAGCGAGAACTATTCTCAACAACAAAAGAACTTCTGGTGGAATCACCATCCTAGACCTCAAACTGTACTACAGGGCAACAGTAATAAAAACAGCATGGTATAGGTACAGATACAGGCAGGAAGATCAATGCAATAGAACTGAAGACCCAGAAATGAGCCCACATACCTATGGTCACTTGATCTTTGACAAAAAAGCTAAAAACATCCAGTGGAAAAAGGACAGCATTTTCAGCAAATGGTGCTGTTTTAACTGGAGGTCAACATGTAGAAGGATGCAAATCGGTACTTTCTTATCTCCTTGTCCAAAGCTCAAATCCAAGTGGATAAAAGACCTTCACTTAAAACTAGATACACTGAAACTAATAGAAGAGAGGGTGGGGAAGACCCTCAAAGACCTAGGCACAGAAGAAAAGTTCCTGAACAGAACACCAATGGCTTATGCTCTAAGATTAAGAATTGAAAAATGGGACCTCATAAAATTGCAAAGCTTCTTAAGGCAAAGGACATTGTCAATAAGACAAAATAGCAACCAACAGATTGGGAAAAGATCTTAACCAATCCCACATCCGATAGAGGGCTAATATCCAGGATACACAAAGAACTCAAGAAACTATACTCCAGACAACCATATAACCCTATTAAAAAATGGGGTACAGAGCTAAATAAAGAATTTTCAACAGAGGAAACTCGAAAGGCTGAGAAGCACCTTAAGAAATGCTCAACATCCTTAGTCATCAGGAAAATGCAAATCAAAACATCATTGAGATACCACCATATACCAGTCAGAATGGCTAAGATCAAAAACGCAGGTGAAAGTAGATGCTGGCGAGGATGCGGAGAAAGAGGAACACTCCTCTATTGTTGGTGTGATTGCAAGCTGGTACAACCACTCTGGAAATCAGTCTGGAGGTTCCTCAGAAATCTGGACATAGTATTACCTGAGGATCCAGCTATACCACTCCTGGGCATATACCCAGAAGATGCTCCAACATATAATAAGGACCTATGCTCATTTATGTTCATAGCAGCCTTATTTATAATAGCCAGAAGCTGGAAAGAACCAAGATGTCCCTCAACAGAGGAATGGATACCAAAAAATGTGATACATCTACACAGTGGTGTATTACTCAGCTATTAAAAATAGTGAATTCGAGAAATTTTTAGGTAAATGGATAGATCTAGAAATTATCATCCTGAGTGAGTTAACCCAATCACAAAAGAACACACATGGTATTTACTCACTGTTAAACAGATGTTAGCCCAAAAGCTTGGAATAGGAAGACTCAACCCACAAACCACATGAAGCTCATGAAGAAGGAATACCAAGAGGGGATGCCTCTTTTCTACTTAGAACCAGTAACAAAAATACACAAGGGAGCAATTGTGGAAACAAAACATGGGACAGAAACTGAAGGAGGGGCCATCAGGAGACCATTCCACCTGGGTACCCATCCCATGTACTGTCACTAAGCTAGACACTGATGTGGATGGCTGGAAGTGTATGCTGTCAAGAACATGATATAGCTGTCTCCTTAGAGGTCAGGCAAACACTAACACATTTAGAGGACTTTGCTCACAGTTAACCACTGATATGATCAAAGGTTTCCCAACGGAGAACTTTGAGAGAAGACTGAAGGAACAGAAAGGGCTTGTGACCCCAGGAGGAAAGCAACAATACCAAACAACCAGACCTCCCCAGCATCTAAACCACCAGCCTGGGAGCACATAGGGAGGGACCTATGACTCCAGCGGTATATGTAGGGGAGGATAACCTTGTCGGGCAAAGGTGGAAAAGGAGATTCTTGGTCCCATGAAAAGCAAACAAAGAGTGGGTGGAATGTGAGGGTGGGGAGGGGATAGTGGGAGTGGGCGTTAGGTGCGGGCACAGCCTCATAGAAGCATGAGAAGGGGGGATAGGATAGGCAGTTTCTTGGTGATGGGAGGAAGTGGAGTAAAGGGATAAAATCTTAAAGGTAAATATAATACCCAATTTTAAAAAAAGATGGAAAAAAAAGGAAAAAAGAAAAGAAAAATAGAAGATTTAATAACACAAATAGAAGGATTTAGAAATTTAGAAGGCAGTTTATATTAATGGAAACAGCATCATAGAGACTGGAAAATCACACCCTCAGAGAAGCACAAGGAGGGGGGATGGGATTAGGGGTTCCTGGGTAGTGGGGGAAATGGGATAAGAGGATAAAATTTGAAATGTAAATATTATAACCAATTTAAAAAATGAAAAAAAAAAAAAAGAAAAGTTGTTAAAACCAACATCTTTCAAAATGTCAGCCCTCTAGGAAAAAAAAATTTTTTTTCTTGATACTAAAACTTGTTCTGAAAATTGTATATTGCAGAATACACAGCCTTGGTATATCTACTCATCAAGCAAAATGAGCAGATCTGCTCAAACCTCAGGTGTCCAGGAGTTCCATCTGGATGCAGTGAAGACACAGTTTCAGAGGCTTATCAATGTACTCTTCCCCCCACCCCTCTTCTAATATCTCAACGCCCATAATCAGCTTGAAAAAGTTAAAGACGAGTCAGCGCCCCTATTTCCTGGGCTTGGGGACTAAGGTGGTTAATATTGGGCTGTCTTTCTGGGGGAAAATTAGTGGTTTTGTTAGAACAGGGAGGATTAGCTAGGATTTATGGCGTAGCCATTACCTGTTGGTAGAAATCTGTATAATTTAGTATCAAGATGAAGTTATAATTTCTTAAATGGTACAAAATTTACTTTGATTTCAAATTTAAGTTTTTTATTGGTATGAGCTTATTATTGATATGAAAGTGAAATGAATATTGATACTCTCATGGGCATTGTGCCTGTATAACACATTTAGAAATACAAGGCTTAGACCCAGTACTTCTTTAACTTTTTTAACTGATTTGGGATGGTTAGCCTGTGAGTTAAGGGACTATAGCAAATTCATGGCCTTGAGTTATTGTTAGAGTGTTTTCTATATTTTATTTAGAAATAGCTGAGAAGAGTTAACAGACAACAGTCCAGGTTACCTTGCATGGAGAGTTGGATTTCAAAATGTCAGAAATCCATAGAATTGACGTCACAAATATTTCTATATTAATGTTCATTTTGATTAGAGACATATCTGCTCCTGACTGCTTCCAGTCTTGGATTCCAAGAAAAAATTGAGCATCCTTGGAGTTACTCCAGTTGTGCGGAGACAGCTACTAGGCAAAAAATTGTCTCTTTCCATCTACAGAGAAATTACTGTCCAGAAAAGGACACACTCGCAGAATAGTAGACTGATTATATCTGCCTAGACCGAGTAATCAGCCCTTATTAATTCTGCATCACTAAGGTCTGCCAGATGATTCTGGGCCAGAAAGCTGAAGATTTGATGCTCCCACATTCGGTAGTATAGGGGCTGTCCAGGTGTTCAGCGGTCTCTATAAATTGGCTAAATTTTAGAAGCTATGCTTAGTTCTTCCCATAACTGCAGTTAACTCAGTTATTTTGGATTTCTGACGGGGTGAAGACCTATAGTCTCATAGCCAATCCTGGCTATTTACTTTGAGAGAAAAGATCTTAGTGCATGGTTTTCAGCTAACATCCATTCTAAAGCCAAGAAAAAAGCTAGGTTCAAAACTAAGTGTTTTAGTCAAGAAAGCCGACAGAGATTCTGGTTAGTCAACAAAATGATGGACTGGGTATTAAGACTATCTTATACTTCACTGGTACAAATAGGAATAATTATGTTCTAATTGTATTTTGAGATAAAAGTTTTATTTTAACAGGAAGGGTGATACGTAGGAGGAGCTAAGGGGGAAGGAGCACCAAGAGGAACAGATGGAGTAAAGAAAAGAGAAGACGAATTAGAAGAGAAGCTAGGTGATGTGAGAGAGAAAAAGAGAGAAAGAGAGAGGGGGCATGGAGACAGATGTTCATGTGCCACCACCAGTCAAAGATAGTTTATATATCTAGGTTAGGTATAGGGTTACACTTCTGATCGTGCATTACCATACTTATAAAGCCTTTGATTAACATTTAAAAATAATTGTGTAAAAGCAAAAAGGAAAAAGGGGCACGGGATAGTGGTTTTCTAGGCAGGTGAAATGGGGAAATGGGAGGGCATCTGAAATGTAAATAAAATATCAAATAAAAAATATCAAAAAAATAAAAAATAAATAAATAAACAAAAACAAAACAAACAAACAAAAACAATGTATTTGAGAAATTCTTAGGTAAATGAATGGAACTAGAGAATACCATCCTGAATGAGGTACTCAATCATAAAAGAACTCATAAGTTATTCAAGTACTGATAAATGGATATTAGCCCAGAAGCTTGCAATAGCCAAGATTCAACTCACTGGCCACATGAAGTTCATGAAGAAGGAAGACCAAGTGTGTGTGCTTCAGTCTTGAAAAGGTGTAACGAAGTATTCAAGGGAGCAAATATGGAGACAAAGTGTGGGACAAAAACTAAAGGAGTGGCTGTCTGGAGACCATTCCACCTGGGTATCCATCCCATCTGCAGTCACCAAAGGTAGACTCTGACATGGATGACATGCTGACAGGAGCCTGATATGGCTGTCTCTTTAGAGATCTGTGGATGCTCACAGCTAACCAGTGAACTGATCAGGTGGTTCCCCATGGAGAAGTTAGAGAGAAGAAGCTGAAGGAGCTGAAAGTGTTTGTGGCCACATAAGGAGAGCAACAATACCAACCACCAGAGCTTCAAGGGTCTAATCCACCAGCCTGGTAGCACATAGGGAGGGAACCATGGCTCCAGCTGTACATATAGGGGAGGATGGCTTTGTAGGGTGTAGATGGGAAAGGATATGCTTGGTCCCATGAAGGCTGGACTTGGAGTGTGGGGTAATTGTAGGGTGGGGAGGTAGGAGTGGGTGGGATGGGGGTACATCGTCATAGAGGCAGGAGGACGGAGGTGTGATGGAGGGTTCTTTGGTGGGGTGAGAAATGGGGTAAGGGTATGTTATGTGGAGTGTAGATAGAATACTAAATAAATAAATAAATAAATAAATAAATAAATAAATGAAAGTTTCTGCTATTAATATGCTTTTCCTGCTATTATTAAATATTTACATAGCAATCACTAGGCATAGCCTATGCTTTTGATTAGATCTTGGCAGAAAAATGAAGATATACTGTCTTGTAGTGATGTTATATAGACAAACAGATTTCTTAATTCTTAGTAATTATTTTATGATAATTCTTAAAGTTATATTAGTAATTTTATAACTGGATTGTTAGTAAGTTCTTCCTGACATCAAAAATACAATGAGAACTCTGCTGGTCTTTAAATGTCAAGAGTTAACTACTTTTGAGATATTAAACAGGCCTTTATAACTTAAAGCACATTTCAAGAGTTTGCAAAACCATTAACCAAAGGTCATAAAAGGGGACCTAATGATTTACTATAGGAGGAAGGATAGAAGATAAACTATTGAAACCTTACTAATAAAATAGTCGCAATAGTTATAGTTTTTAACTCTCTATGAACCTGTAGAGATAGTGACAGAGGGTGAATATTTTGCCTGATAATTACTCGTTATTGATATTGATGTAAACATTCTCTGTTGTAAATTTCTTATTCAATGTAGCATTTGAATTTATTTGTAAACTTTTGGTATTCCTTTTACCATGTGATCATGTATTCTGAAAGATATATAAGTGCTGAGATTTTAAAGAGAAAAAAACTCTTTTGAGACATAACTGAAATCAAAAAGAACTTAGAAGTAAAGGCAAAGCATTGGGAGTAAGGCATTGGGAGCAAGGAATTGCTACATCAGAGCAGGAGGAATGAACAATATTCAGAATGCAGAGGAAAAGAGGAAAAAAGAAGCTGCAGAGAGAGCAGATGGAGTAGGCAGGCAGGCTTCCCCTTAACATGGGACAGGACAGGCCTTTTCTTAATATCAAGTCAGACTTAGTCTTAGTAAAGACAATAAAGCTTTTTTCTTATAGACTTTGCTTTAATTCATTTAGCAATTAAAAGATATATTCTTTTGCTTTCTCTCATTTTTTATTTAGAATCAGTTCATTCTTTTTTCACTGGTACTTGTTCCATATACATAGGTATGTATGGATGTGTGTGTAAGTATATAAGTATGAGATAATATGTAAACTGGGCCCAATTGGTTTGAATGGAAAGGTATGCATGGAGCTGCATATGAATTTATATGAGTTTAATCCATATTTGCATGTATAAGTTTTCCATTCTGTGAGTGTTACTCTTTTTTCCTGGTTTAGTAGAAGTTTATTGCTTCACCCTACCCCTAGTGTGACAATTGAAAAAAGCATCTGGATGAGAGGGAAAAGTCTATGACAATTAATCTTTTACTTTATGCCCTGCTATTTTAGGCTGAGGTGTTAAATGTCAGAGATGGCAGTTTCTGGCTTCAAGGAAACTCAGGCAGGTCAGCTACAGTAGCAAAGTGACTTAGACTTAAGACAGGTAAAAATTTTATTATTAAAAATTGTATAAAAGCAAAATGGAAAAGGGGGCATGAGATAGGGGTTTTCTAGGGAGGGGAAATGGGGAAAGGGGATGGCATCTGAAATGTAAATAATATATCCAATAAAGAAATAAAAAAAAATAGAAAATAGCAGTCCTTCCTTCCACCCCTTGCCCCAGTCCCTGTGGCTGGAGCAGACACCCAGTTCATTTGCTCCCTTGCAGAAATGGTATCCTGAGACATCCTAGAGAGGCGACTGAACTCTGTAGTGGCAAGAACAAACAGTAGCCCACTGCCCTAAGCCCCAGAGCTACAACTTGGAGCAGGGAGTGCTCAGGACCCACCAGAAACACAAACTTCACCCCTGTGGAATACCATTCCTCTTTTGCCCTTTGCCTCAGTCCCTGTGGCTGGAACAGACACATACCTGGTCTGCTTCCATGTGGAAACCATATCAGGAGACATCCTAGAGAGGCCACTGACCTCAGAGCTGCAGGCACCTTATCCGGAGACATCCTAGAGGAGCAATTGAACCCAGAGCAGCAGACACCGTATCTCGAGACATCCTAGAGGAGCCACTGAACTCAAAGAGGTGGACATCATATCTTGAGATATCTTCGAGAAGCCACTGTACTGAGAGCATTTGGAGCTCAGGATCACAGAATCACAGAGACATCTGGATTCTGAGGAGTTCTGACATAAGCAAGATAACTGGAAAGGCAGGCTCCAGTCAGAAACAGTGCATGCAGGTAGCACTAGACTTAGCCAGATGGTGAAAGGCAAGCACAAGAATGTAAACAACAGAAACCAAAAATACTTGGCATCACTCAAACCCAGTTCTCCCACCATAGCAAGCCGTGAATACCACATCACACCAGAAAAGCAGGATTCAGAACTGATATAACTTCTCATGACAATGATAGAGGACTTTAAGAAGGACATAAATAACACTAAAAGAATTTGAGGAGAACACAGGTAAACAGGTAGAAGCCCTTAAAGAGAAAACACAAAAATCCCTAAAAGAATTACAAGAAAACATAAATAAACAGGTGAAAGAATTAAACAAAACCATCAAGGATCTAAAAATGAAAGTAGAAGCAATAAAGAAATTTCAAAGGGAGGCTATCCTGGAGATAGAATACTTAGGAAAGAGATCAGGAGTCATAGACACAAGCATCACCAACAGAATACAAGAGATAGAAGAGAGAATCTCATGCAGAAGACACCATGAAAAACATTGACAGAACTGTCAAAGAAAATGGAAAATGCAAAAAGATCCTAACTCAAAACATCCAGCAAATCCAGGACACAATCAAAAGGCTAAACCTAAGGATAATAGGTATAGATGAGGGTAAAGACTTCAAACTTAAAGGGCCAGTGAATATTTTCAATTAAATTATAGAGGAAAACTTCCCAAATAAAAGAAAGAGAAGTCCATAAAAATACAAGAATCCTACAGAACTCCAAATAGACTAGACCAGAAAAGACATACCTCCCGTCACATAGTAATCAAAACATCAAATATACAAAACAAAGAAAAAATACTAAAAGCAGTAAGGGAAAAAGGTAAAGTGACATATAAAGGTAGACCTACAAGAATTACACCAGACTTCTCACCAGAGAGTATAAAAGCCAGAAGATCCTGGACTGATAACAAACAAACCCTAAGAGAACACAAATGCCAGCCCAAACTACTATACCCAGCAAATCTCTCAATCAATATTGATGGAGAAACCAAGATATTCCATGACAAATCCAAATTTACACAATATCTTAACTCAAATCCAGCACTTGAAAGAGTAATTTATGGAAAACTCCAACAAAAGGAGGGAAACTAAAACCTAGAAATCCCAAGAAAATATTCTTCGAACCATCCCAAAAGAAGATAGTTACACAAACGTAATTCCACCTCTAATAACAAAAATAACAGGAACAATCATTTTTCTTTAATATCTCTTAATATCAATGGACTCAATTCTCCAAAAAAAGACATAGACTATAGGACTGAAAACATAAACAGGACCCAGAATTTTGCTGAATACAGGAAGCTCATGTCTCTGAAAAAGACAGATACTACCTCAGAGTAAAAGAGTGGAAAACAATGTTCCAAGCAAATAGTCACATGAAACAAGCTAGAGTAGCAATTCTATTATCAAATAAAATCGATTTTCAACCAAAATTAATCAAAAAAGATAAGGAAGAAAACTTCATACTCATCAAAGGAAAAATGTACCAAGATGAACTCTCAATTCTGAACAACTATGCCCTAAATAGAAGGGTAACCACATACATAAAAGAATCTTTACTAAAGCTCAAAGCATGCATTGCACCTCACACAATAATAGTGGGGGATTTCAACAAGCCATTCTCAACAATGGACAGATCGGGGAAAGAGAAACTAAGTGGAAACACAATGAAATTAACAGACATTGTGAACCAAATGGATTTAACTGATATCTATAGAACCTTTCATCCTAAAACAAAAGAATATACCTTTTTTTCAGCACCTCATGGTACCTTCTCCAAAATACACCATATTATAGGTCACAAAACAGACCTCAACAGATATAAAAAAAAAAGATGAAATAATCCCTTGCACCCTATTAGATCACCTTGGTCAAAGGCTGGTCTTTAAGAATAACAAAAACAATGGAAAGCCCACATATATGTGGAAACTGAACAATGCTCTACTCAATAATGACTTGGTCAAGGAAGAAACAAAAAATAAAATTAAAAACTTCTTATAATTTAGTGAAAATGAGGACACATCATACCAAACCTTGTGGGACTCCAAGAAAGCAGTACTAAGAGGAAAACTCGTAGCTCTAAGTGCCTACAAAAATAAACTGAAGAGAGCATACACCAATAACTTGACAGCACACCTGAAAGCTTTAGAACAAAAAGAAGCAAATATACCGAAGAGGAGTAGACAGCAGAAAATAATTAAACTCAGGGCTGAAATCAACCAAACAGAAACAGCAAGAACTATTTAAAATATTAACAAAACTAGGAGCTGGTTCTTTGAGAAAATCAACAAGACAGATAAATCCTTAGCCAGATTAACCAAAGGGCATAGAGACAGTATCCAAATAAATAAAATCAGAACTGAAAAGGGAGACATAACAACAGAAACTTAGGAAATTCAAAAAATCATCAGATCCTACTACAAAGGTCTATACTCACCAAAATTGAAAAATCTCGATGAAATGGACAATTTTCTAGACAGATACCTGGTACCAAAATTAAATCAGGAACAGATAAACCATGTAAACCATCCCATAACCCCTAAAGAAACAGAAGCAGTCATTAAAAGGCTTCCCACAAAAAAAAAAAAAAATGTCTGGGATCAGATGGTTTTAGTGCAGAATTTTATCAGACCTTCCAGGAAGACCTAATACCAATTCTCTTGAAACTATTCCACAGAATAGAAACAGAAGGAACAATACGCAATTTGTTCTATGAAGCAACAATAGCACTCATATCTGAACCTCACAAAGACACAACAAATAAAGAAAACTACAGACCAATCTCTCTTATGAATAGTGATGCAAAAATACTCAATAAAATTCTTGCAAACCAAATCCAAGAACACATCAAAGCAATCATCCATCATGATCAAGTCGGCTTTATCTCAGAAATGCAGGGATGGTTCAATATTCAGAAATCCATCAATGTCACCCACTACATAAATTAACTCAAAAAAAAAAAAAAAACCACATGATCATCTCACTAGATGCTGAGAAAGCATTTGACAAAATTCATCATCCCTTCATGTTAAAAGTCTTGGAAAGAGCAGGATTCAAGGTCCATACCTAAACATAGTAAAAACAATATACAGCAAGCCAGTAGCCAACATCAAACTTAATGGAGAGAAACTGGAAGCAATCCCACTAAGATCAGGGACTAAACAAGGCTGCCCACTATCACCCTACCTGTTCAATATACTACTGGATACCTTAGCCAGAGGAATTAGACAACAAAAGGATGTCAAAAGAATAGAAATAAGAAAGGAAGAAGTTAAATATTACTATTTGCAGATGCTATAATAGTATGCTTAAGTGACCCCAACATTTCCACCACAGAGCTCATAAACCTGATAAACAACTTCAGCAAAGTGGATGGATATAAAATCACCTTAAACAAATCAGTAGACTTTCTCTACTCAAAGGATAAATAGGCTGAGAAATAAATTAGGGAATGGACACCCTTCACAATAGTCACAAATAATATAAAATATCGTGGAGTTAATCTAAACAAACAAGTGAAAGATCTGTATGACAAGCATTGCAAGTATCTGAAGAAAAAAGTCCAAGAAGATCTCAGAAGATGAAAAGATCTCCCATGCTCTTGGATTGGCAGGATTAATTTAGTAAAAATGGCCACCTTACCAAAAGCAATTTATGTATTAAATGCAATCTTCATCAAAATTCTAAATCAATTCTTCATAAAGATAGAAAGAGCAATTTGCAAATTCATTTGGAATGACAAAAAAAAAAAAAAAAAAAACAGGATAGTAAGAACTATTTTCAACAATAAAATATCTTCTGGAGAAATCATCATCCATGACCTCAAACTGTACTACAGAGCAATAGTGATAAAAACTGCATGGTACTGGTACAGAGTCAGGCAGGAAGATCAATGGAATAGAATTGAGAATCCAGAAATGAACCAACACACCTATGGTCACTTGATCTTTGACAAAGGATCTAAAACCATCTAGTGGAAAAAGGACACCATTTTCAACAAATGATGCTGGGTAAACTGGAGGTGAGCATGTAGAAGAATACATATCATTCCATATTTATCTACTTGTACAAAGCTCAAGTCCAAGTGAATAAAGGCCCTTCACATAAAACCAGATACAGTGAAACTAATAGAAGGGAAGTTGGGGAAGACCATTGAATACCTAGGCACATGGGAAAAGTTCTTGAACAGAACATCAATGGCTTATGCTCTAAGATCAAGAATTGACAAATGGGACCTCATCAAATTGCAAAGCTTCTGTAAAGCAAAGGACAATGTCAATAAGACAAAATGGCTACCAACTGATTGGGAAAAGATTATTACCAATCCTACATCTGATAGAGGGATAATATCCAATAGATACAAAGAACTCAAGAAATTGGACTCCAGAAAACCAAATAACTCTATTAAAAATGGGGTAAAGATCTACACAAAAAAAATTTTCAACTGAGGAAATTCAAATGGCTGAGAAGCACCTTAAAAAATGCCGAACATCCTTAGCCATTAGGGAAATGCAAATCAAAACAACCCTAAGTTTTCACCTCACACCAGTCAGAATGGCCAAGATCAAAATCTCAGGTGACAATAGATGCTGGCGAGGATGTGGAGACAGAGGAATACTCCTCCATTGTTGGTGAGATTGCAAGCTGGTACAACCACTCTGGAAATCAGTCTGGCGGTTTCTCAGAAAATTGAACATAAAATTCCTGAGGATCCAGCTATACCACTCCTGGGCACATACCCAGAAGATGCTCCAACATATAACTAAGCCATATGCTCCACTATGTTCATAGCAGCCTTATTTATAATAGACAAAAGTTGGAAAGAACCCAGATGTCCTTCAACAGAGAAATGGATACCAAAAAAAATGTGGTACATTTACACAATAGATTATTACTTAGCTATTAAAAATAATGAATTTGAGAAATTCTTAGGTAAATGTATGGAACTAAAAAATATCATCCTGAGTGAGGTAACACAATCACAAAAGAACACACATGGTATTTACTCACTGATAAGTCAATATCAGCCCTAAAGCTTGAAATAACCAACATTCAACTCACATACCATATGAAGCTCATGAAGAAGGATGAACAAGTGTGGATGCCTTGGTCCTCCTTAGAAAGAATAACAAAATATTTAAGGGAGCAAATATAGATCAAAGTGTGGGACAGGAACTGAAGGAGGTGCTGTCTGGAGACTTTTTCAACTGGGTATCCATCTCATTTGTAGTCACCAAAGATAGTTGTTGATGTGGATGTCAGGAAGTGCATGCTGACAAGAGCCTGATATAGCTTTCTCTTTAGAGGCCTGCCAGAGCCTGCCGTATTCAGAGGCTGATGCTCACAGCTAACCACTGATCTGATAAATGGTTTTCCAATGGAGAAGTTAGAAAGAAGACTAAAGGAATTGAAAGTGTTTGTGGTCCCATGAGTAAAGCAACAATACCAACCAGAGCTCCCCAGGGTCTAAACCATCAGCCTGGGAGCACATCGGGATGGACTCATGATTCCTTCTGTATATGTAGGGAAAGATGGCCTTGTTAGGCATAGGTGGGAGAGAAGAACCTTGGTCCAGTAAAGGCTGAACACTGAGTGGGGAGGGGAAATCGAGGTTGGGGAGTTAATTGGGAGTGGGGGGTAGATGGGGGTACATCCTCATAGAAGCAGGAGGAGCGCGGATGGGATAGGAGGCTACTGGTTGGTGGGGATAGTGAGGTAAGGGAATAAAATCTGAAATGTAAATATAATATCCAATAAAAGAAGAAAAAAAGGACAAAAATAAAAAAATAAATAAACAGCAGCCCTAAATATTTTGCAACACCAAGTCTTGCCCCTAGTGATGCTCTTCCCGCTCTGCTACCTCAAGTCTAACCATAAAGAACCACTGGAGCTGGCCTCCAGCATTTGTGAATAATAAATTTTATTAAGATATTTTCATTAGAGGTGTATCAATGTGTTTTGATCATGATAATTTTTCTCTACCCTCATTTCTACCCCTCTCACACTTACATAGCTCTCGCCTCTTCAAAAGTTGTCCTCTTTTAATTTCATTTTTTTTTCTTTTAGAACCCCACATGTTTTATTGGAATAGCTTTAAAGAGTGTGTATGAAGAGTTATTTACAAGAATGGTTACCTTAACAGTGGAAACATAGCTAAATGTGTCTCTTCTCATCAAACGTTAATTATGCATAAATTTTAAGGAAGTTACAAGCCTTGTAATCTCTGTACTCCAGGATGGAATGTTAATGGGCCAGTCGCATGTGTGTATGTGTGTGTGTGTGTGTGTGTGTGTGTGTGTGTGTGTGTGTGTATGTGTCTGTGTGTTTTGCATATAATCATAGCTGCTATGAGTTCAAGGACAAGATGATCATTGTACTGGACTATATTATGTAAGCCTGACATAAGGTAAAGTTATCTGAGAAGAACAAACCTCAAAAACCTATACAACAAGAACAAGCAACAACAACAATATTTTCATAAGATTGAAATATACAGAAGCCTATAGGGCATTTGCCTAAGTGCTTGAGGTCACTACTGGGCTGGTGGACCTGGGTTCTAGAAAACAAACAAACAAACAAACAAACAAACTAAGCAAACAATGAATAGCAAGACAAAAAGAAGTCCTCCATGACATCTGCATCAGCTCCAGTCTCTATGCTGTATTCCTGCCTAATTCCTATCCTAAACTTTTGGCAGTGATAGACAATGATGTGGAAGTGTAAGGAAATAAACCCTTTTACTTCAAACATGCTATTGGTTATAGTGTTTCAGTATAGTAATAGTAACCTTTACTAGGATAGCCATGTCGTATCTGATAGATATTGTTCAAGGGCACACCCTCCTTTATTTTTTGAACTCTTACTGCCCCTGTGTACTAAATGTTACTTTAATGAGATTATGTACATAACTTAAAACAGACACCTTACCTTCTGCAGTCCAGTACATTGCAACAGAAAAATAGTGTTTTGTGATTCCCCTATTTCAAAGACTAAAATAGTTAAGTTTTTTCAGCTAGTAATGTGTGTTCCAGTGACCTAGGTCAGCAGGTCAAGCTTTTAGTACCCATTTTTTATTGTAACACACACACACACACACATACACACACACACACACTATTACATATCATCCCTTTTGCTTCTTGGGTTATAGAAAGTAATGTGTACAAACTCAAAGCATACACTGCAGTAAATATTGCTCTTCCTTATTTGTCAAGTCACTGTCCCAAGTCTGGTTTGATTCCTTTATGAATAATTATATCACAGCTTCTTATTTTAAAAGATAGCATAGGGGGCTGATATGGGGTTTTCTGGCAGGGTGACTGCTGCTCATGCATGAAGACTAAGCTCAATACTCACAGCACATAAAATATGGCCATTGCACTGAATATAAAAAATTCAAAAACTAGAGTAATAGAGACAAGATGATCTCTAGACATCTGTATGAACATTTACTAAAGTCAGATCTGAATGTTTCAGGTTCAAAGAGAAGAGAGAGATTCTGTCTCAAAGAATAAGGTAGAAACTGATTGAAGAAACCTATGACTTCAGTGTATGACTTCCACTTGTATACATGTGCAAATGTGCTTGCAAACCTCTATACATGTGCACATAAATATCAGCATGTTCAACAACAACAACAAAATGCAGATGTGTGGTCAATACCCAGAGATCTTCCTGTCATGGGTTCACAGGGAGTGGGAGCCACTGGGATGTTCAAGTATATGGTGAACAGAAAAGAGAGAAAGAGAAGAACAGTTTGAGTATCATGAAGAGAGGTGTAGCTAGAGATGTGAGAGTGAAAAGAAATAGTCTTTTATGAGTACCCTGCCCTGCCACCCTAAGCCATGATGAAGTCCTAGCATATCCTCCTCCTGGGGCCTGTATATTGATTTGTGGCCATGAAGGGTTCTAAATGGATGTCCATGACCCATGTTACCACCAAAGGCCATGTAGATGGCCTTGGTCTGTATTGCAACCTGGGTCCATATTGATGTCCAAGGTCTATGCAACTCTGGTCCTAGTCCTCATTGGCTGCAGCACTCTGGAGTGTTAGCCCTATCTATTTCAGGAGAAGTCATAACTGCAGTACCAGAGAGTGGGCCATGCATCTCTTCTGGGCAAATAGAGCAGACCTTTGTTTGTATGAGTATAGGAGACTCGGCCTAACAACTCATCTGCCATGAGATGGCATATGCAGGGAAAATGCCCTTCCCTACTCAACACTTGACATCTATGGCTGGCCTTGGATTCACAAAAGTTGGACCTGGGAGTCAAAAAATTAGCTCACTTGCTACAACATTCTGGAAAGAAGGTCCCACTTTTTGACTGGGATCACAGTAGATATGGCTTTTGTAAGGTAGTTATGGATGAGCCAGCTCCAAGGGCATGAAAACAAAAGAGATGGCCCCTTGCTGGCTGCAACCTTTGGATGAGGAAGCTGGAGCAGTACTGAAGAGCTTGCTCTAATGGTTTAGATGTGAAAGAGGTGGCAGGCTGACCAACTCAGCTACACCCAGATCCAGGTCTAGGGCTTTGAGTTGGCCCTCTCCAACATTTTCTTCATCTGTGTACTGCTGGTGCACAGGAAAGGGTTTGTTCTACAGATATAAAGCATCAGGATATAAATTACACAGGAAACCATTGTGATGTCTGAGGGGAGTCACATTGAGGATCCAGTCTGCATAATGTCACAGAAGCCAAACGCCTTGAATCCATCCAATGAATCATTGGAATTAACATTGTAAATAAAAGATGTGTGGACAAATGGGTATACTGTGTCATACTACCATTTCCAGAACAAGATTTTTTTTGTGTTTTGTTTTGTTATTATTTTTGTTGTTGTTGTTGTTGCTGTTGTTGTTTATGTCCTTTTGGGAAGGAGGTTGCAAGAGTGGAGGGCAGAAAAAGATCAGGAGATGAATGGGATTGAGGTCCATGACGGGAAACTCACAAAGTTAAAAAAAAAAAAAAAAAAAAAAAAAAAAAAAAGTAGGTCTATGACACGAAGGTAACATTTATTTTTTTTTTTTTAATGATAGAAATGATGCTAGCAGATGTGTTATTTCATACAGTAAATATGAGTCAAGATAAAACTAAATTTTTATTATGGATGCCCACTGATTTGTATCCACTCTGGGTTCTCTAGATCCCTGGAGGAAAAGACAAGGACTCATGTAATCGGACCTGTGAGAAGAGTATGAGTGATCTCCATTGCCTGTAGAAAACGTGCCTTGCTTTCTTTCTTTTTCTCCTGTCACTCCTGTCCCTGGTACAACTGAGAAAGATTCACAAAAAATAACGTGTGTGTGTGTGTGTGTGTGTGTGTGTGTGTGTGTGTGTGTGTGTATTCTCAAATGAATATCCAATATAAATAAGTTAAAAATATGGCTGTCACTGAACAATGTGGGTTATAAATGAGCACAAACTGTTGACATAGTATATCTGGGAACCTTAATGTAAACAGTGATGTAATCTGTTATACTGCAGGAAAAATGATGGCTCATGTGTAGACATGGGTTCTTGAATCTTATTGAGCTGAGTTATAGTTTCCATGTGTCTTCTGCCCCGGGCAGTTCAGGGAGGCATTGTTCATAAGGAGAAGCAGAAGTACATGTGTCAGAAGTTCAACCGAGTTCACTACACGCACGGCATCAGGCAGCATTGTGAGAAGTCGGTGTGGGGAGTTCTCACTCAGTCTGAAGTTCTGCAAGGCAGGCAGGGCTCTCAAGTGGGAATCCCTAGGCC
The DNA here is from genome assembly GCA_030674055.1 of Rhabdomys pumilio. Classification (NCBI taxonomy): domain Eukaryota; kingdom Metazoa; phylum Chordata; class Mammalia; order Rodentia; family Muridae; genus Rhabdomys; species Rhabdomys pumilio. The sequence goes on from JANHMN010000009.1 coordinate 16,132,017, forward strand.
AGGAGGCGGCCGGGGACCAACTGATCTAAAGCTCTTAGGCTCCCAGATGCTGCTGGAAACCACAGAAGAGTTGAGACTGGGGACATATGAGCGCTTGACAGGTCTGCACACCAAGAGAAAAAAGGGGAGGAGGGAGAGCACTGGCTGTGCCTTAAGGGAAAGGGATTCTTTTGTTACTTGCTTGGCTGAAAGGCTGCTGCTTGTTTGAAGATGTAGGCCTCTGGGTGGAACACAATAGCAGGCCCCAATGACATGAGGAAGTCCATAAGATTTCATAAGCTTTATTGTTCATGATGGATGGTAGTTGAATCTGGATGTCCACCCCCCCTTAGGTCAGGGTCGACCTAACTTAAATAGGGAGGGAGAAGGGAGGAGGGTCTGGAGGAGAATACTTAACTAACTACACCCTCTGGCCTTTAGGTATCTCATTGATATACGCCTGTAGTCATGCCCTCTACCTGTAAAGGGTGACGTAAACCTCTCTTAGGGAGGGGCTGTATTGCCCTATGTGTCTACAAGTTTATGTCAATAGAGATCTTAGATTGTCTGTCAGGATCCTGGGTTGTGGAGGCATGGCTGAATACCTGCTGTTGTCCCTGATTTCTTCCATCAGCATCTGGATTTTGGGGAGACCAGTGCCCAACCAAAAAAAAAAAAAAAAACTATCCTTTCATTGTCCCAATTTATATAATATTTTTTTTTTAGAATTACAGTTTTATGTGATTGTATGTAAAGATAGCTCTGATGGTAGAGACTTGAACCTTAATCAGAGTTTGAGCCTTTGTTTGGTCCTCCACCTTTAGCAGCATGCTTGACTGAATGTGTCTGTAAGTCTTGTCCTGACATCTGTGTAGCCTGTTTGAGACCTGTATCAACCTCTGCTTGTGTACTTCCATCTGCTCTCTGCCTAGCAATTTGGGTCTATTGAATAACTTGTCCTATTTACCTGAAAAACATCAAAGTCTTCTCAAATTCCATGTCTCCTATGTCAAAGTTTTTTCCTGTTCTAGACCTCACACATGTACAGTTTTTCTTTTTGATCAAACACAGATCCTTTAGAAAGATAATTCATTTAACTAATATTCTTTGGAGAAGACATGTGGAAAACTATACTAGTTCTCCAGTACAATGCTGGGTCTTAATTGTCAGCTTAAGAAAATCTAAACTCATCTCTGAATTGGGCTTCTAGATATGCATGTGAGAATTACATTGAGTTTGGTCAACTGAGGTAAAAATAGTCATCCCAAGTGCCTGGCACCACTTCCTAACTAGGATCTTGGACTATCCAAGAGGAAAAGGAACTGAGTTGAGGTTGATGTTTATCATCCTCTGCTTGTTGAGTGTGAATTCAATGCAGTCAGCTGTTTCAATCTCCTTCCATTTTGATATCCCTGTCAGGTACCTTTAAAACCAAATAAGCATGTTTGCATAAGTTTATTTTCCAGGGGCATCTATAATATCATAGCTAATGAAGAAAAACTAAGACACCAAGAAATTTGTCATCTTGTGATTTATTTTATTTTTTGAGAAGTCCTTAAAAATGAGTTCTGGTAATGGGTCTAGAGTGATAGACTCTTAATCCAATGAATGTATAAATTGAGTGTTTAAATGTGAAGATAAAATTTTACACAAAACATCAAAATATGTGCAGTTGATAAGTTCTAAATGTTGTATAAAGAAATCACAAACGTAAAAATAAATAAAGATTATTACACAAATTTCAAGACACAGCTCATAACAGCAAAATTTGGACTTTTGGAGATGTGCCTCAATTGGCAAAATGCTTGTCTAACAGATGAAGACCTGTGTTAAATTCCAAGCAGCACACATAATACCTTGTTGGGCCTTGGATGAGGTAACTCCATTAAATCTGCGCTATTCAATCATGTAGGACACAGGTAGATATCTCCACATCCAGAAATTTAAATATTAATGAGTTATCTAAAGGCCGTCAGGATTCCAGCCTTTGGAACCCTGGAACCTTGAAATGCAGCCACCAGCAGCAACAGCTGAGTGAATGTGGGATCTGCTGAGGGCAACGGCGTGGGAAGCGCCGGACCCCGCCGGTTTTGTTCCTGCTGCTGCCAGACTTTTTCCCGACCCACGCGAGTTTCTTTCTTCCCCACAATACCTAGCATGGTAGAACAAGCTAACAATCTCAGAACTTGAGATGTGGAGGTAAGCTAATCAGAAGTTTAAGATCATATATATATATATAATATATATTGTACATATATGTATGTATGATGTATGTATGAGGCCTAAAGTAAATGAGTAAATGACTACAAAACAAAGCAGCTACAAAAAACCATTATATATATATATATATATATATATATATATATATATATACACACCCCACCACACACACACACACATACACATATATATATATATATATATATATATATATATATATATATATATGACTATTAAAGACATCCTTCTGGTGGAACACAGGCTAGAAACTCCAGAGACCCCAGGTGATCCTAAAGAATGTCAGGCGTTTCACCACGCCCCCAGATCTTAGGCTCCGGACACAAGGCCAGGGCCCTTCATAGATTTTTCTCTTTCAATCACGTAACCTCACAACACATCTTCATATTAATGAGGTACCTAACAGTCAGATTGGCATAGCCAATTAAACATTATTTCCCAGACCCTCCTCCCTATCAAACGTAATTAACCTCAGACCCACCATGAGAAACTGGGGTACAGTTTATTATTTAATTTTCTGCCATGACAATAAACATCTTAAAATAATGAATCGTTTCTCTTTCATAGGAATCTACTGTGAGGAACAATGAAAAAGGCCTTCACCTACAGAACTACTGTCTAATCTCCTACAGAGGACCTCTCTGTATTCCCAACCATGGTGACCACTAACACAAGCAAGCCGATATCTGCCATGACAAGACAAGAACTCTCATCCCTACAAAATCCAGCCAGAACACTTGCCTTCTCTCCTTCAGCCAGAGGCCAATTCAGTTCATGGACCTCACTTTTTTGGCTCTTCGATGGCTCCCAAATGTGCCTGGATGCACAAGAATCTGAGAAACAGACAATTTCTGGTCTCTTCTCATATCCAGGGACCACTGAGTCAACTCCAACATTCCCCGGGGACATCAGAATGTGCTCCCCAACCTCCCCAGATTGGCATTCCATGGCTTACCATAGCCTGTTGCCCACACCTCTCCTTGAGCAGCTCTGAGCCCTGTGGTGGGGCAGACTCGGGACTCCACACATTAACCCAACAGCTGATGGAGGATGAGTGGAAACCCAGCTTCAAGCATACCCCCAGCTGGTGATCCACAAAGATTCACTCTGGAACTTAAGAACAGTGAATAACTCCTGAACTAATTCAAAAGAGTAGTCCTTCCTCTGATCTCTCTTTCTCTTCTTTTCTCTCCATGTGTTCCTAGCCAGTTTCTTTCCCCTCCTTCCTTTTGACTCTTAGCTACAGTCTACAAATATCATTTTACACCTAACTTGCTCTACTAGATGGCGACTGGCCATCACTCTCTGCCTCTCCCTGAGTCCCAAAAGACTCCTAAATAACTAATAGAGCTGCCTTTCAGATGGAAGTGCCTGCTATAAAATGTCTGCTTCATTTGTTTGCCAGCAGGCTACTGCTCCTGCCACTAAAACACAGACAGAGGATATCTACAGATGCTGCCTTTCACTCCCTCAGGACCTGACATTTATACTTCTTTCTTTGAACTTTTCTTCAAGGTTGGTCTTTCATCTCCATCTGCTCTACATTTAGGATATACCAACCAAGAAAAATCAAACAAAGCATACAAGGAGACCTGCTTGCCAGAGCACAGAGTCATCTCGTGGCAGAACTGTGCCCCACCTTCATCTAAGCCCACCAAAGCCAATAGAGAAGCATACCTAGATACCTTTAACTCAAAAGTTTTTAGGCTTTGTTTAAATGCTTGTTCTCTCTAACAGGAATACCTGAAACAATATTCATGCTTTTCAAGCCAAAAATTTTCTGGCTTCTTTATTTAAATGTTTACTTTTCTTCCTAGCATTTATTATAGATGTTCAAAATTTTTTTCAACATTTCAAAGATTTTTTTAAAGGTTCAAAAATCATCTAATATACTTCCACAGATGAAATCAACTATGCTGATCTCCATTATTCAAACACTAATTAACAACCAGTTTCATTTTACAAACAAACGGTTGCTGCCTATCCCAGATACATAATTATCATGATATTTTCTTCTGCAGCTATTCAGAGCAGACTTAAAGGATACCTTCCAGGACTAAGTTCTTCAAATACTTTTGCTGTTCTAGGATTCTAATGACAGACCATGATGTACTCTCAAGTATACCATTACAGGCTTAATGCTTGCTATCCACCCTATGCAGAAATCCCCCTGCTGGGGTTTTGATCCTCTGTTGAAATTACCCTAAAGGCTATTGCCACAAAGGAAAAGGACAGTGCTGCTCTCACAGATCCAATGGAGACGACACTATCTCCCAGCACCTCCCTGGGACAACAAAGCTGCCCTCCTCCAGACATCTCATCTGACTGAAGACTCCTGAGGCACATGCTGAGATCCAGAGACATGTGTTGAGTCCTTGAAAGGATTGAATTGGAACCTGCAAGCTACAAATGAACATTCTTGCCAAAGTCAAATGTCTACTGAACTACATGTTAGTAAAGAAAATGTGATGTCTATCTAGATTAATAAAAGGTTGTTTAAAACTGATATTATTGCCCTCAAACTGTACAACCTGTGAAATAATTATTGATTCAATGGTCCTTTGTCTTCCCAAACCCCACTCTTACTCAACATCTCCTTACCCCTCTGGCTTTAATTTGTTACCCCTTTAGCCTTTGTACTGTTTTCTTTTACTAATTTCATTGCACCCAAAATTTTCACTACAAATGATACAGTTACTCTAGTGACCCCTTAAAAAAAAAAAAAAGTAAAAGAGGAATTGTAGGACCTTGAAAGGCATCCTGGTTTCTGGTGGAGCACAGGCTAGAAATTGCCAGAGACCCCAGATGATCCTAAGGAATGGTAGCCATTTCACCATGCCCCCAGACTCTAGGTACCTGACACAAGGCCACAGATTTTTGTTTTTCAGTCACCTAAACTTAAGACATATCTTCTATATTAATTAGGTACCTAAAGTCCAGAAGGGTGTAGCCAATTAAGCATTCCTTCCCAAACCCTCCTCCCTACAAAAGGTATTTAACCTCAGACCCGCTCTTAGAAACTAGAATATGGTTTATCATCTACTTTCGGCCATGACAATAAACACCTTAAAACAATGAACTGTTTCTCTTTCATCAGGATACACTGTGGGGAAAAATGAAAAAGGCCTTCACCTACTGAGCTGTTCTCTAATGTCCCACAGATGATCTTTCTGCATTCCCAAACATGGTGACTACCAACTCAAGCAAGCAAATAACACTCATCCCCTCAGGACCCAGCCAGAACACTCTACTCCCTCTCACCATCAACCTAGGACCAATCTAACCCATGACCCTCACATTGTTCTTAGGTCTTCTGTGGTTCCCAGAGGTGCCTAGGTGCCCAAGAATCTGAGAACCAGACCATCCTTGGCCTCTTTGCATTCCTTGGGACCCCCAAGCCAACTCTAGCAGTCCCTGGGGACCTCAGACTTCACTCCCCCATCCACAGAGTGGGGTCCTGCAGCTTCCCATAAGCCAACACCTACCCAGCACAGGTGTGGAGTGAGTGTACTCAAACTTACCGTGGCTTGCCCCCTTCCCTGAGTGGTCCAGGTGGTGGGGTGGATATGAGACTCTCCATATTAACCTAACATATATAAAACACTACAAGTAACATAACTAATTTGTTTTAAATGCACTATATAGGATTTTAAGTAGTCATTAAAAACTATGTCTATATAATATATAAAATAATACAAATTAGTTGAAAGAAATAAAAGCAAGTGATAAAATTTTATACTGTCAAGGAAATTGTCTTGAAAAAAATGCATCTTAAAAGACACCACTGAATAATGACTGATTTCTAGTTTGTTGACTATAAACCATCTCTCTGAGAATGCCTTACATATGTGGTCTCATTAGAATCTGAACTTATTTAGATAAACATTCGCATCACATGTGACTATATGACAACACAATTGTTTTGTAAATATTCAGGTATTAATTTTGTTAATACTGTTGTGGTTAATTTTGCATCAATTTGACAGATACTACATCCTAGAAAGTATTCTCACTGTTTAAAAAAGTAACATTTTTTACATATTTAAAATATTTCATATCCAATTACCTAAGAAGATTATCATGAAAGTATGTACATGTACCTAGACAATGTTTGCTGGTGAGGATCAAATACTCAATGACTGTCCTACTTACATAAACAGAGAATCTTAACAATACTAAGCTATGAACTAAAATGATAACATTTTCAGGAATGCAGCCTCCTATGCTACACTTCACAATCCTTTGAGCAAATTCCTTAAAAGAAAGCCACTCCTTCCATTTCTCCCTCACACTCTCTGATTGTTAATATCTTAATATCGATTGTCAACATGACATCATCTAATATTACCTGGCAGACAAACCTTGGCATGTCCATGAGAGAGTTTCCAGATTGCATTAGCTGAGATAGGAAGATCACTTAGAGTGTGTAAAAACTCTTTCCATGGGATGGGTATATGAACTAAATAAGAAGGTGACAGAGAGCTGAATGTAACTGCTATTGTCACTCTGTACTTCTTTCATGTGGTTGCAATTTCACCAGCAGCCTCAAGATAGATCTGCCATGCCTTCCCCATCATGAAGATCTGTACCCTCATTCTGTGAGCCAAAGCAAACCCTTGCTTGATTGGATTTTACCATGACATTTAGAAAAGTAATTTAATATGGCCACCTTCTACCCCTTGGTCTTTCTATCTGCCTTCCCTTGCTGTATAACTACATGAGAGTTGCTCCACTTTTGATGGGCCTTTATACTACCAAAACCATTATACTATATATTGTTCGGCAACTTGCCACATTCTAAGCTGGGAAAAGTTACCTCAATAAAGAATATTTCTTCATCAGTTCATTCTATAGACAAGCCTGTGAAACACTTTTTTTATTAGTATTTGATGTGCTAGGTAGGGCCCAGTATAGTATGGGGAGTGGCATCCCTGGGCATCTGTTTTTGAATGGCCTAAGAAATTAGCTGAGTGGCTATAACGTGCAAACTAGTGAGCAGCAATGCTCATTATTCACTGTTTTAGTGTCTACCTCTCCATACTTCCTTTGAGTGCCATCCTCCCTGACTTTGATGCATTATGTACTGTATACTGTGAAGTAAAATAAATCATAGATTCTTTAAGTTTCTTTTAGTCATATTGTTTTTTTCTCAGAAATAGAAAGAATACTAAGACAGGTATATATTTATTATAACAAACTTTCTGAAAAACACAGCTTAGTCTACCTCAAACATTCCCAGAAGGACCTACTAAAAATGGAGCTCAGAAGGCTCACCAAGGCACATTTTCAAATGAGTATAATGTATGGTAATGTATTTGTTCACTGAAATCACATGGTGTTTCTCACTCCCATGAGTGCATGTATGTATGTGTTTCTGTGTGTTTGTTTGTGTACATTTGTTCATACTTCTGTGTGTATGTTTGTATACATGTGTGCATGCATGCGTGTGTGTGTGTGTGTGTGTGTGTGTGTGTGTGTGTGTGTTGATTTAGCTTCCCTAGGAAACCTTGACTATTTAAAATTTTGCTTCATATAAAAGTTCCTGACAAAGAGTCTTAAGAACAAGGATGTTAATTGATTCTGATTTTTCTAGAACAGATTCTGTGAGCTAGTTAGATATATAGTCACTGTTGACAACTTTACACTAATAAAAAGAATACACACAGTTGCCCTAAACTTGACATTTGTGTAGTGAATAGCATCCTGAAATGAGCAGTAGATGACTCAGTCAGAAAAGGACCTTTATCAAGTAGATGGGATACATACCATTAAAGTTCAAGCAAGCTAGAATGAACAAGACCTTACATGAAGAAGCACGTCTACTTCCCATGATCTCTCATTGGTCATTCATGGGACATTCCATAAATTTAACTGAAAGAGGAAGTGAGAATTCATGTCTGTTTTCCCCAGATGTTTCTCCATTATTTTCAAATTTCAATGGAAGTCATATAGATGTAAAAATTTAGGTTTCTTAGACATACCCCAGGACATACCAGATATTAGAAGATTCTTCCTCATGGGAGGAAACTTTATGTAATACATTAAGATGATACTTGTAAGTCTAAGGTGTCTAAGGAGGCACCTGCTCTCAATAGAATTTGTACATAGTTTGCATCTATTTCTTCATTCCATCTTTTTCTCCTAAGTCTTTTATTAAGGAATCTAGTTTTGATTGTGGAATCAACATGTAGAAAGAAAGTCTTAATAAGAAACTGTTCTCCATTTACTTGACCTGTCAACAAGTATATGAGGATTTTCAGAGTTGGGTTATTTGATATGGGAAGATCCATCCTGATTGTGAACCACAACATTTTATGAGCAGGCTTAGGAATACATGAAAAGGAGATAGCAAGCTAAGAAAATTATGCAGCATCCATTATTGCTGTCAACATTTGGCAGTGACTACAAGGTGACTAGTTGTTCTGAGCTCTTCCACCTGAACTCTTCACTACAGTCAAAAATGATAACGTGCAAGCCGGAGAAGTCCTATCTTCATTATGATTCTTTTTGTCAGAGTATTTTCTACCCTAAGTAGGAGAGGAAGCAAAGACAAGACTGAATGTTCTTCATTTCTACACACTAAGTATGTAAAAAAAAATAAATCTGAGACATTTTTATCATTTTAACACACTAAAACCATAATAAAAGTCTGAAATATTTATACCTTACTGCTGCAGTGAGTTTTGTATTGAATTTTGATGGTATTTTGGGTATGACATGATGTCTAAAAATCCCTTTATCTTCCATTGTTTATGAAATTTTCACATATCTCACCTGTTTGGAGAATTTTCCTATAACTGCACCACCAAGGCAATAATAACAGTGATGATGGAAGCCCATGACTGCTTTCTATTTTCTAACAGGAAAATGCCAATACTTTTTCCTTAAATCCCAAGGAAAACTTTTAATTTTGACATATTAAATGTATTTATACAATTCCTGTATGTATGATTAAGGAGTGGATAGGAATGACACCTCATTGAGTGCTGTGAGAATTAAAAGGCACAATGTATGCAGAGCATTCAGAACAGTGCCTGACTCCTAGTGAAATCATTCCAGTGATAGATTTATGCATTTCAGTGCATGAGGTATCCTGCTGTTCATTCCTCTTCAAAGTTGTAGCCATAAATGGTTAACTAATAGACATAAAGCACTTCAAATGAATCTTGGAATAAAATGAACTCAATATATCTACACTATTAATATAGAACAATATTGCGAAATTTCTTCCCAGAATAAATTTATATATTTTTACCTAGCTTTTGCTGAGCCTCCAAAATTGGCATGTATACACTATATGTATTCACAGAGCAACATTAATTTAAAGGTATGTATGTAGTACATATTCTTTAAATAATACTGTTTTACTTTATGTGTATATTTTTATGCTATGTTGTACGTGCATGTGTGTTTGTATTTGTGAATGTGTATGAGTGTGTGTTTATGTGTGTGTGCACTCATGTGCATGCACATGAATGTATTCAGGTATTACGTGATCTTCAATGTATAAGCAAAGTAATTTAGTGACATTTCTCTATTAAAAAGTAAATCAGGGGAAATGTGAGAAAATTCTGCTAATTAAGGTTATGTCTATAATTGACCTTATAGCCTTATGGGGCTTAGCACAATATGGACTCTCTACACTAGCAGAGTTTCTATTCTCTGACTTTGTCTGGGAGGTTCAACACTCCTCATAACTCTACATTTAAATTACATACACAACTTCCTGTCTCCCGATACAAATGCATTCAGCTTACACCCGAGATTCCTGAAGTGCTTTTCCATGCTAATGAGGCATTTTGGTACTCGAAATCCTCAGACAATGACCTTTACCCACCTCAGATATGCCTACACCCAGTCTCTAAATATATATCAGTGTACATATTCACAGGGCTTCCAAACCCTGTTCATAGTCTCTGATACCTTTGTCCTTGTAGATCATATCTGTGGACAATTCCTGAGGGTAAGGATAGTCACAGTAGGCCTCAGAAGATGATTGAACCTATCTTTTGGCACCATTCATTTGTTCAGAGATTTCCCAGTGCAGGTAGGATTTAATGAAGGAGGGCAGATGGACAGGGGTTCCAATCCAACATCTACCATTAACTTGGGATGGCACACAACTGCCTGTGTTTAGTACCAGAGATCTGATAAATTGTTTGAGAATCTGAGGGCACCTGTATGAATGCCTGACTCATATGTATATACATATATACCTATACATGTGTGTGTATGAATTCCTGACACACACACACACACACACACACACACACACACACACACACACAGATATATTTAATATCTTTTTTCTTGAGTCAGGGTCTCACTGTCAACCTCAGGCTATGCTCAGGCATAGGTTAGGTGATTCTTGTGAAAAAAAAAGTTCTTATTCTTTGCATAATTACAAGCAGGACAAAAGCCTTCCAGTTGCTATCACAATTTTCTGACCAATTTACTTCAACATAGAGATAAATCCTTGCTATTAGCCTTACCTTTTGACTGGATTCTTGAAATATCAGAATCACAGAGGACAGAAAACTTCCAATCAGTATAAAAGTGCATCTGTGAGAAGTACACATCTACTGAGACAACAGGCTATCATAGGACAATGCATATGACCCACTCAACATGCTTAATTATGCATACCTTTCATACCCTCCTCCAGTCCTTTCTCTGTTTCTATCTAAAGCCTATCTCTGTACACAGAAATCTGACCTCTGGGGATCATTAGGACTCTTAACTTTTTCTTTTCAAAATATGGCAACATTAAATACATCACATTTTGCTAGTATTCACTGTACCTGTTTCTATAATTAGCATATTGGCATAATAGGTTCTTATTGGGGCTGCTCAAGGGAGCTTTTTTTTTTTCTAAATACCATTGGTTATAATTTGTGTTAAACTCACTATTGCTATAATTGTATTATTTTGCTATTAGAAAACACTATGACCAAAGCAAGTTATAAAGAAAAGTGGTTTATTTTATTTTATTTTATTTATTTTATTTTATTTTATTTGTTTGGGTATGTATTAGCTTATTATGCCAGATAGAGTGTCCATAACTGCAGCAAGAAGTTAGAACAGAAAGATGACAGCTCACATCTCAACTCCACACAGGAAGTCAGAAGAACAAGCAGGAACTTGGGCATAGATATAAATCTCCCAGATCACTTGTCAAATATTTTCTGCAGATAGACTCTATCTCTATAACCTCTCCTAAACAATGTAACAAACTAATTGAGCCTTTAGGGCTGTTACCTATTCAAATCACTATAATATATACTATAAGCTGGTGTTCCATTCAGTCTTCTGTTTCAGCACCACTAAGTGCTGGGATTGCTTGTACTCACTACTGTGTCTGGCCTTCTCTTCTTTATTATTTTTATCATCTTATATGATTATATTTTTTGAATTTTTTTCAAATTTTTATTTTTTCAATAGTATAAATTATTTTTATCTTGATAAAGTACATTTTTTGTGTATCTTGACTTGAATCCTGTGGAAAGTATGAACTATATTACACTTCCTCTTCCTCATTAGATGCTGTAATCAAATTATGAAGAAGAGTACCAAATGGTTTGTGTTCATAATAAAATTACTTTTCTTAATTAGGGTTTTCATTGCTCTGAACAACAAACATGACCATGATAATTCATATAAAAAAACATTGAATTGGGGCTAGTTTATAGATTCAGAGGTTCAGTACATTATTATTATCGTGAGAAACATGGCAACATATGTACAGCTATTGCACTGGGGAAGCTCAGAGTTCTATATCTTGTTCTGAAGGCAAACAGGTGAAGACTGACTTCCAAGCAGCTAGAAAAATGTGCTATCTGTAAAATGAAACACTTCTTTTAACAAGACCAAATCAAGAAGACCATGACTCCTGCTCTCTGGTCAAGTATATTCAAGCACATGAGTCTATGGGAATCAAACCTTTACAAACCTTTGTACTACTTTAAGTCAACTTGGGTTTAATTACAGATCAATAGAGTATTGATGATACTCAAGGGGCTGACTGCCTACTGAGGTATTTTCTCCCAACCAAATATCTGCTAGTGTATCTGACACTCTACCTATCCAACTGAAACATTGAGTATAGAAAATGACAAATAGCTGTTTTTAAAGAAATCATTTGTTTCTAGGAAAATTTTGTGAAAAGTTTTGTGAAAAAGTCTTGCACCTGATAAGCTTTAAAATAAACAGATATAAAATGAGACCATGCAGTTTGTGTTAAAAGAGGAATGTAATAAACCAAATTCCAGACCTAGATGATGTGCGAGCTTTCACCTCCAATATATTCAGCTTAATCATAAGAGGAAGGGCTATGCATTACTGTTATAGAGACTGGTTCTGGCTCAGGTGACATGACCTCCATTCTAGGACAATGCTCAACCTTGCAAACTTATATAAAAAATGGCTTCCCTTTTGCTTCTTTGAGTCTCATGTGATATTTTGAAGTGAAGGTCTTTGTTTCTCACATGATCACTCATAGCTTTTTAAATTCTTTTTTTTTTTTTTTTGGCTTTTTTATTTAATTTTTAAATTTTTTTAATTGGGTATTATATTTACATTTCAAATTTTATACCCTTACCCCACTTCCTCCCACCACCCAGAAACCTCCTATCCCATTCCCTCCTCCTCATGCTTCTATGAGGCTGTGCTCTCACCTAACCCTCGCCCCCACTACCTCCTCCCCCCCCCCCCCTCCCCCCCCCCCCGCTCTGTGTTTGTTTTTCATGGAACCAAGAATCTTTTCTCCCCCCTATGCCCGACAAGACCATCCTCCTCTACATATACAGCTGGAGTCATGGGTCCCTCCCTATGTGCTCCCAGGTTGATGGTTTAGACCCTGGGGAGCTTTGGTTGGTTGGTATTGTTGCTTTCCTCATGAGGTCACAAATCTTTTCTGCTCCTTCAGTCTTCTCTCTAAGTTCTCCATTGGGAAACCCTTGATCATATCACTGGTTAACTATGAGTATCATCCTCTGAATGTGTCAGTCTCAGGCAGACCTTTAAGGAGACAGCTATATCATGTTCTTGACAGCATGTACTTCCAGCCATCTACATCAGTGTCTAGCTTAGGTGACTGTACATAGATGGATACAAGGTGGAATGATCTCCAAATGGCCCCTTCTTCACTTTCTGTAAAATATAAAGTTTTGTTTCCATATTTGCTCCCTTGAGCAATTTTCTTACTCATTCTATGTAGAACTGAGGCATCCTCACTTGGTCTTCCTTCTTCATGAGGTTCAATGTGGTCAGTGAGTGGAGTCTTGAATATTCTAAGCTTTTGGGCTAACATCCACTTATCAGTGAGTAAAAACCATGTGTGTTCTTTTGTGATTGGGTTAACTCACACAGGATGATAATTTCCAGTTCTATCCATTTACCTAAAAATTTCTTGAATTCATTATTTTTGATAGCTGAGTAATACTCCATTGTGTAAATGTACCACATATTTTATATCCACCCCTCTGTTGAGGGACATCTGGGTTCTTACCAGCTTTGGCTATTATAAACAAGGCTTCTATGAACCTAATGGAGCATATGTCGTTGTTGTATGTTGGAGCATCTTCTGGGTATATGCCCAGAGGTGATATAGCTGGGTTCTCAGATAATGCTATGTCCAGTTTTCTGAGGAACCGCCAGACTGATTTCCAGAGTGGCTTTACCAGCTTGCAATCCCATCAACAATGGAGGAATGTTCTTTCTCCGCATCCTTGCTAGCATCTACTATCACGTTTTTGAGTTTTTGATCTTAGCCATTCTGACTGGTGTGAGGTGGTATCTCAGGGTTGTTTTGATTTGTATTACCTGATGACTAAGGATGTTGAGCATTTCTTAAGGTGCTTCTCGGCCATTCTAGTTTACTCTGTTGAGAATTCTTTTTAAAGCTTTGTACCCCATTTTTAATAGGGTTATTTGGTTGTCTGTAATATAATTTCATGAGTTCTTTGTATATCTTAGATATAAGCCTTCTATCGAATGTAGGATTGCTTAAGATTTTTCCCAATCTGTTGGTTGCCATTTTGTCTTATTGACAATGTACTTTGCTTTACAGAAGCTTTGAAATTTTATGAGGTCCCATTTGTCAATTCTTGATCTTAGAGCATAAGCCATTGGTGTTCTGTTCAGGAACATTTCCCCTGTGCCTAGGTATTCAAGAGTCTTCTCCAACTTTTCTTCTATTAGTTTCAGTGTATCTGGTTTTAAGTGAAGGTCTTTTATCCACTTAGATTTGAACTTTGTACAAGGAGATAAAAATGGATTGATTTGCATAATTCCACATATTGACCTCCAGTTGAACCAGCACCATTTTCTGAAAATGCTGTCCTTTTTCCACTGGATGTTTTTTGGCTCCTTTGTCAAAGATCAAATGATCATAGGTGTGTGGGCTCATTTCTGAATCTTCAATTCTATTCCATTGATCTTCCTGCCTGTATCTGTACCAATACAATGCAGTTTTTATTACTGTTGCCCTGTAGTACATTTTGAGGTCCAGGACTGTGATTCCTCCAAAAGTTCTTTTGTTGTTAAGAATAGTTCTCGCTATCCTGGGTTTTTTGTTATTCCAAATAAATTTGCAAATTGCTCTTTCTATCTCTATGAAGAATTGATTTGGAATTTTGATGGGGATGGCATCGAATCTATAGATTGCTTTTGGCAAGATGGCCATTTTTACTAAATTAATCCTGCCAATCCAAGAGCATGGGTTATCTTTCCATCTTCTGAGATCTTCTTCTATTTCTTTCTTCAGAGACTTGAATTTCTTGTCATACAGATCTTTCACTTGCTTGGTTAGGTTCACTCCACGATATTTTATATTGTTTGTAACTACTGTGAAGGGTGTCATTTCCCTAACTTCTTTCTCAGCCTGTTTATCTTTTGAGTATGGGAAAGCTACTGATTTGTTTGAGTTGATTTTATATCCAGCCACTTTACTGGAGTTGTTTATCAGGTTTAGGAGTTCTCTGATGGAAATTTTGGGGTCACTTAAGTATACTATCCTATCATCTACAAATAGTGAAATTTTGATTTCTTCCTTTCCTATTTGTATCCCTTTGACTTCCCTTTGTTGTCTGATCGCTCTAGCTAGGACTTCTAGTACTATATTGAATAGGTAGGGTGAGAGTGGGCAGCCTTGTCTATTCCCTGATCTTAGTGGGATTGCTTCAAGTTTCTCCCCATTTAGTTTGATGTTGACTACTGGCTTCATTTATATTGCTTTTACAATGTTTAGGTATGGAGCTTGAATTCCTGCTCTTTCCAAGACTTTTAACATGAAGGGGTGTTGAATTTTGTCAAATGCTTTCTCAGCATCTAGTGAGATGATCATGTGGTTTTATTCTTTGAGTTTATTTATGTAGTGGATTACATTGATGAATTTCCGAATATTACACCATCCCTGCATTCCTGGGATAAACCCTACTTGATCATGATGGATGATTGCTTTAATGTGTTCTTGGATTCGGTTTGTGAGAATTTTATTGAGTATTTTTTTATTAATACTCATAAGAGAGATTGGTCTGCAGTTCTCTTTCTTTGCTTGGTCTTTGTGAGGATTAGGTATGAGTATAATTGTAGCTTCACAGAACAAATTGGGTATTGTCCCTTCTGTTTCTAATCTCTGGAATAGTTTGAAGAGAATTGGTATTAGGTCTTCCTGTAAGGTCTTATAGAATTCTGCACTAAAGCTGTCTGGCCCCGGACTCTTTTCGGTGGGGAGATTTTTAATGACTGCTTCTATTTCTTTAGGGGTTATGCAATTGTTTAGATGGTTTATCTGCTCCTCGTTTAACTTTGGTACCTGGTATTGAAAGACCCCTCGAAGGGACCCTACCTCAAGTCTGGACCGGTGCTCACCCACGGACACAAGAGAGACCTCCTTGATGCATTTGCATAAGGTAGTTTAATAGCAAGGGCCCTTGGGTTGAAACCCGTCCCATGCAGGAGACAAGGGATTTCGAATGCGAACACCAGAGGTGGGGAGGGGGAGACTATTTATGGGGGAGGGGGAGACTATTTATGGGTAGGGGTAGGGAAAGGCGGGAAAGTTTCGTGTGGTTACACACGATTGGTTATTTCAAATATCAGCAACTTGCAGAGGAGGCAGGATGGCTAGTTAGGACTTGTCTGGGCATGTCTTTTTATTTTTCTTTGTGGCCAGGAGTGTGTCTTCCTGCTTTGGGCCTACCCCACCCACAGGTGGATTTTCTTCCCTGAGGCTTGAGGAATGTATCTGGGCAGTGAAGGCCCGAAATCCTACAGCCTTCCTGGAACTAGTGAGCCTGTATATATTTTATAAAATGATCTTTATAATTTTTCACTCTACAGTATCTATCTAGAAAATCATTTCATGCAGATTTTTCAATTTTGTTGAGTATAGGCCTTTGTAGTAGGATCTAATGATTTTTTTTTAAATTTCCTCTGTTTCTGTTGTTATGTCTCCCTTTTCAGTTCTGATTTTATTTATTTGAGTACTGTCTCTGCACTCTTTGGTTAGTCTGACTAAGGGTTTGTCTATCTTCTTGATTTTCTCAAAGAACCAGTTGCTGGTTTTGTTGATATTTTGTATAGTTCTTTCTGTTTCAACTTGGTTGATTTTCAGCCCTGAGTTTGATTATTTTCTGCTGTCTACTCCTCTTGGATTATTAGTTTCTTTTTGTTATAATGTTTTCAGGTGTGCTGTCAAGTTGTTAATGTATGTTCTTTTTATTTTCTTTTTGTGGGCACTTAAAGCTATGATTTTTTCTCTAAGTACTGCTTTCAAGGAGTCCCACAAATTTTGATATGATATGTCCTCATTTTCATTTAAATCTAAATAGTCTTTAATTTCTTTTTTTGTTTCTTTCGTGACCAAGTTATCATTGAGTTTAGCATTGTTCAGTTTCCATGTATATGTACGCTTTCCATTGTTTTTGTCCATGTCAAAGATGAGTCTTAGTCCATGCTGGTCTGATAGTATACAAGGGACTATTTCAATCTTTTTTGTATCTGCTGAGGCCTGTTTTGTGACCAATTATATGGTCTATTTTGGAGAAGGTACCACGAGGTGCTGAGAAGAAGGTATTTTCTTTTGTTTTAGAATGAAATGTTCTATAGATTTCAGATAAGTCCAATTGGTTAATAACTTCTGTTAATTTCATTGTGTCTTGGTCTAGATTCTGTTTCCACAATCTGTTCATAGCTGAGAGTGAGGTGTTGAAATCTCCCACTATCATTGTGTGATGTGCAACGTATGCTTTAAGCTTTAATAAAGTTTCTTTTATGTATGTGGGTGCCCTTGCATTTGGGGCATAGATGTTCAGAATTGCAAGTACCTCTTGGTACATTTTTCCTTTGATGAATATGAAGTGTCCTTCTTTATCTTTTTCATTACTTTTGGTTGAAAAATGATTTTATTTGATATTAGAATCTGTACTCCAGCTTGTTTCTTGGGGCCATTTGTTTGGAAGATTGTTCTCCAACCTTTTACTCTGAGGTAGTATCTGTCTTTTTCACAAAGGTGTGTTTCCTGTATGCAACAAAATGTTGGGTCCTGTTTATGTATCCAGTCTTGTAGTCTATGTCTTTTTATTGGAGAATTGAGTCCATTGATATTGAGAGATATTAAGGAATAATGAATGTTGTTTCCTGTTATTTTTGTTATTGGCAATAGTGTTATGGTTGTGTAGCGATCTTCTTTTAGGGTTTTTGGAAGATTACTTTCTTGCTTTTCCTCCTGGTGTTGGAGTTTTCCACCAATTATCCTTTGAAGTGCTGAATTTTTGGTAAGATATTGTGTAAATTTGATTTTGTCATGGAATATTTCCGTTTCTCTATCAATATTGATTGCGAGTTTTCTTGGTTATAGTAGTCTGGGCTCGCATTTTTGTTCTCTTAGGGCTTGTATGACATCAGTCCAGGATCTTCTGGCTTTTATAGTCTCTGGTGAGAAATCTGGTGTAATTCCTATAAGGTCTGCCTTTATATGTTACTTTACATTTTTCCCTTACTGTTTTTAGTATTTTTTATTTGTTTTGTTCATTTGATGTTTTGATTATTATGTATCAGGAGTTATTTCTTTTCTGTTCTAAATTATTTGGAGTTCTGTTGGCTTCTTGTATATTTATGGACATCTCTTTCTGTAGGTTAGGAAAGTTTTCCTCTATAATTTTGTTAAAGATATTTACTGGTCCTTTCAGTTGGGAGTCTTCCCCCTCATCTATACATATTATCCTCAGGTTTGACCTTCTAATTGTGTCCTAGATTTCCTGTATTTGGGATAGTAGCTTTTTGCATTTTGCATTTTCTTTGACAGTTGTGTCAATGTTTTCCATGGTGGCTTCTGCATATGGGATTTTCTCTTCTATCTCTTGTATTCTGTTGGTGATTCTTGTGTCTATGTCTTCTGATCTTTTATTTAGGTTTTCTATCTCCAGGGTAGTCTCCATTTGTGATTTCTTTATTGTTTCTACTTCCATTTTTAGATCTTGGATGGTTTTGTTTAATTCCTTCACCTGTTTGGTTGTGTTTTCTTGCAATTCATTAAAGGATTTTTGTGTTTCCTCTTTAAGGGCTTCTATCTGTCTGCCTGTGTTCTCTTTAAATTCTTTGAGAGTGTTATTTATGTCCTTCTTAAAGTCCTCTATCATCATCATGAGAAGTGATTTTAATTCTGAATCCTGCTTTTCCAGTGTGATGGGGTGTTCAGTTCTTGCTATAATGGGGGAACTGGTTTTTGATGTTGCCATGTAACTTTTGATTCTGTTGCTTACGTTCTTGTGCTTGCCTTTTGCCATTTAGTTAACTCTAGTGTTACCTGTACTCGCTGTTTCTGACTGAAGCCTCCCTTTCCAGTTATCTTGCTTGTGTCTAATCTCCTTGGGGTCTCAATGTCTCTGTGATCTTCTCCAGCTGCTCTGAATACAGTGGTACCTCTAGGATGACTCAGAATATGGTGTCTCCTAGGTAGCAGTCCAGGTATGTGTCCACTGTTCTGGGTGTAGTGTCTTCTCTAGGATGTCTTAGGCTAATGTGTCCATTCCTCTGAGTGCAGTGGCTTCTCTATTATGTCTTGAGATATGTTGTCTGTCACTCTCAATTCCTTTGCTCCTCTGTCGTTCTGGGTTCAGTTGTACCTCTGCCACTCTGGGTTCAGTAGACCCTCTAGGATGTCTACTGCTCTGGGTTCAGTGGACCATCTAGGATGGGTCAGGAGGGATCTGGTGTCCACAGGAGCAGACCGGGCAGGGGTCTGTGTCAGGCTTCAGATCCGGGAGAGGGGCAGAAGGGGTGTGCTATTCCACAGAGTCAGAGTTTGGGGGACTTCTGGAATCTGAGCACTCCCTGCACCCAGCTCTGGGCATAGTGAAGTGAGCGGGTCTTCTTAACTACTGCTCTGGTTTCCATGGACCCTCTAGGATGGGTCGGGAGAGATCCGGTGTCCCCAGAAGAAGACCGGACAGGGCTCTTAGCTTTTTAAATTTTTAAATGCAGTATATAACATTATCTGATTATAAATATATGCATATAAATGCAAGCACATGTGCACAGATACATGAACAACTACTGAAAGTTCTTTGCCCTTCTCACACACCCTTCATATAATTTCTGCCTCTTGATCACTTTCAGATTTTCACTATGAGAGTTGTTCTCAGGATGATTTTACTTCCTGCTCAGGAGTATCTCTTGACATTAATGTCACAATTTGCAGGTTTGTCCCTTGGGCAATGGAATGGGTATATAACTACACCTCAGAAATGATGTTTATTGGTCTTAAGGATTAGGTGGTAGATTGAGCTATTTAGAAAAAGAGAACTTCATATCTGGCTACTTGAGAGTCAGTGATGTGTTGGGAGGTGGATATAATGGTTTACACAGAAATTATAGAAGATAATTTAATGAAAAATACAAAAGCTTTTCTTTTCTTTCTTTCTTTCTTTCTTTCTTTCTTTCTTTCTTTGGTTTTTCGAGACAGGATTTCTCTGTGTAGCCCTGGGCTGTCCTGAACTCACTCTGCCTCTGCCTCCCAAGTGCTGGGATTAAAGGTGTGTGCCACCACTGCCCGGCAAGTCTTTTCTTTAAGAACATGCAAATTTTTCTCTAAAACAAGCCAAGCCAAGAATGTAGACCAGCCAGTTCCAGGAACCAATTGACCAAAAAAGAAAAAATATAAGTCACCTGGGTGGTTCCATGAAATAGTTGACCATAAAGTGAATGGTAGGGCAAGGCCACATTCTTGAGAAGAATGAGTATACAGGATGTTTTCCATATGACCCTGACCAATATGGATTGGGTCTTTTAGGGACTTTCCACTATTTTTGTGTTATGTTTCCTTAGTTACCCCCTGACCCCCCCTTGGTTTGTGGTTTTCCCCTATATAAGCCCTCCTCAGACCAGCTGTTTTTGTCAATTCTGCTCCTGCATGAGTATTGAGTTGACCAGTCAGCCAGCTGATTCTCCAAATTAAAGCTTCTTGCTGCTTGCATCTGGTTTAGTGTCTTGTGAGTTATTGAGTGGTTGTTACACCCCAAGACTTGAATGAGGGTCTCCTCTCTGTGGGTGTCTTTCACCTGTAATAAATAAATTTACTTTTGCAACTTGCCCAACTCACAGAGTCTGAGATTGTGCACATTCTTATCCAACCCTCAAAGGTCTTAGATGGGGTTTCTATTTAGTTGTGTGGGTGCTTTCAGTAGATTTTCAGATAAAAAAAATATATCCTTGTTTATATACATATGTTAAGAAAATTTATTTCATCATTTAGTGTCTACCATGAACTGTAACAAGCCTGAAAATGATAAAAGTATTTTAACATCAATTTTGGGTTTTTTTTTTTTTTTAAACATGCTTTTTTCAAACAACTGGTTCAAGAAATTGAAATTCCCCCAGGAATCTCACATCTCATGCTGGTTGAAGAGAAGGACTAAACTTAGGTCAAAAAGAGGGGAGAATATATATATATATATATATATATATATATATATATATATATTCTAACAAATAATATATATATATTATTTGTTAGAATATTTAAGGCCATAACTTGACAGTGGACTTGTAAGAACTAAATGAGAGATATTAAGGACTTCCTTTTAAATTAGAATTCACTGCCCTGGAATGCATTATGGGAGGAGTACATTATTCCTGAGCCAGAGGACACTTGTTAAATTAACATTCAGAAGAGGAAGAGAGAGGCTGATTAACATTGCTCAGACCACAAGGAAGGGAACCCACTTGTGGGTAGGGAAGGCCCAGAGCACAGAGACACATTTCAGGATAGGAGATGGTCAGAAATCAAGTAACATGCGAATCTGAGTCATCTATATACTGGACCTGAGAAGGTCAGCTTTTGTGGTTCCCCTCGTAAACTCTGTATAAAAGCTACCCCAGCATTGGCTTGGGGTTCCCTATGTCTGCATATAGGGAAACCCCAGTACACTTGCTATGTTATCATCAATAAACCTCATATTATTGCAGCCAATCCCATCTCTGAGTGTCTCTGGGGGAGCATCCCCTGGTTTTGGATCTTAGAGTCCAACAGACTGTGTATACATACACATGGGTACTTTGTGACTTAGAGGTCACTGGATAATTTTTTTTTCTTTTTCTTTTTTGTTTTTTTTTTTTTTTTCCTCTTTGCCAATATGGTTATAGTGATTCTCAATCTGATGATTAATTATTGAAACAATGAACCTTAAAACATGGGAATTTCCAGAGGAAGCTTCTTGCTGGGAGAATGAAAAAGCCTAAGCCAGAGGTGTCAGGCTCAAGAAAACCCCACTGCCTCAAATACAGGTGTTCTTCCTTTCCCGAAAAGGAACCATTTCCTTATTAATGTCAAAAGAGACAAAGGGCTACCTGTGGTGATTATTAGCATATCAAAGTGCATGCTGTCCTTCAGGCTCACTCAGTCTCATGAGTACCTACTCTTCTCCCTTCTTCCAGTAAGGTCTTTACTCCTCATTTTTCTCATTTTATCCTCCTCCCTCTTTCTCTTGCCTACTTTTCTATTATCCTGTTCTCTTGGTTGTCTTTCTCTTCCTCACTTGTTCTCCTCTTTTTTTTTTCTCTTTTCCTGGCCATGTCTAGTCTACTGGCCTTGTCTAGTGTATTATTTTCTCTTTCTGTTACAGACATTTTATGATTCCTCTGTCTGTACTTTACATCATGTCTACAATAAAAAACCATCCCCTCAACCATACCTTAAGTGGTGATGTCAGTTTCTACAAGCAAAAGAACAGAAATTTCACACAGTTTTAACAGCTTTTGAAACCATCTTACAGGAGGGAACTGAAATCCAAATAATGACATGTCAACAATGGGTGGGTCCACAGTCTGACCAACACTGCTTAGATTTGTATTCCCTTCGACCTCTATACATTAGTCTCACTTCAGAGTCCCAAGACTTAGGCATACCACTGAACCTCAAAAAGCTGAAAAACCTCTCTCAATGTGGTTATATTCAATATTTTTTTTTCTGCTTTGCATTGTTGATTTGCCTGTTTAAATTGTCTTTTGGAGGATGTTTGGTTGGACTAGTAACAGTGACAAGTGCTTGAGATTCATGGGATGAGTAGAACTTTGGTTCTTCAGTTCACCCTCCTGAGAATATAGTAGTGACAAAAAATAATAATATCACTGACCACTGGACAGTGCACCAAACAAACATATTGAGCTTTTTGTAATGTACTAATATCATTTACCATTATCCATTTCATTATTAAAAGGATTTAGGTAAGTTTCATAACCACATAACAAAGAAAAACAAACTTGAAAAAGAAATGCAAGAAGATTCATATGGTGGTACCAAAGTCCTCTATAAGATTCTAACACAGACCTGGCTTTGATGTGATTTTTACTAATTGTTACTATTATAAAATTCTGGTATGACTACCTAAGGGTTTTTTTTTTTTTCCCAAAATCTGTGGTGTTCTCTAGTACATGATGATTGGTGATGGTTTGTTGTCTTGCTCACTTTAGCTTTATAAGTGAACCTGTGGTCTATTTTTTTCCCCAGGGTGCTATGGAATGACACTGTCACCTAGTTCCTACCTTGATTCCCAAGATGGCTCCATTGTCCTTCTTCATTCCCATATGGCCCTTGTTGATAATGAGATCCATATAATCCAATTCTCCCCCTTGGTGTAGTTGCAGTTCTTTTCTCCTATCTCTAAAAATACATTTCTGCCATGACTGACACCTGTAGCCAATATCTATATTGCTTAGATTTTTGAAAATTATAGGTAACCGAATAAGTTAGAGAAGGATTCAAGTCATGTTAAATGTATGTTTACAGTGTCAAACAAACAAACAAAACACTAAGACACAATCTCTCTGAGAAATAAAACAGCAGAACCAATGGGAAAAGATATACATACATTTTCAGAGTATGGGAAAGATGTCTGAAAAGTGCAGGTAGCATCAGATTCCTTGTTTTTATCCCCACTATTTGTGTCTGCTCTATGTATGTGTGTATGTGTGTATGTGTGTGTGTTTGTATGTATGTATGTATGTTCATGTAAACGTGGATATGCATGTTCTCTACTCCATACCTGGAGGTAATAGTAATAACACTTGTTTTGTTGGAAATAAACGAGAATGATTATTTGCTATGAAAGTATGAAAATTTTCTTTTATTGTTAACCACTTTATCACATTGACTAGGAACCACCACCACCCCCACATGTTTTAGATTGATTTTTTTAAAAGTGTTAGTTCACCAAGAATTTGGTATGATGTGTTTTGATCATATTCACTACTGCAACTTCCCCCAGATCTAACTAGCCCATTCCTTATCTAGCTCTGCATCCTTTATGTTACTCTATAATATAGTCTTGTGTCACCTTCCACTGGAATGTGGTTTACTTGACGGAGGCTAAAGGTAACATTTGCCAATAATTGCTGTGTATCTAACTTTCCTCTTCATGCTGAGACTTGATCTTGCTTGGTCTTACAAAGTCTTGTGCATGCTGCCACAACTGCTTTGGGTTCATACTTGTACGTCTCCTGCTGTCTCAAGAAAATTATGTTTCCTTGAAGTCACCCCCTTGGCTGTTACATTGTTTGCCTTCTCTACTGTAAGACTATGTAGCATTTGTTTTCCTGAGTCAGAATTATTATTATTATAATATTTTTATCAAAAGGGCTCCAGAATCATCCATGTCATCATGGATTGCATAGTGGAAGATGTGGATTGTAGGGTGGAAAACTTGGAAGAATTGATGTCTTTTCAAAAAAACTGGTTTTATTTCTCTAAATTGTTGAATATTTGGCTTTTTGTGTGTATGTGTGTACATGCATAGGCATGCCACTGTGTATATGTAAATTAGAAGGAAATTTTTAGAAGCCACTTGTAAAAATTCTCCACTTCTACTATGTGGATTTCAGGGATTGAACTCAGTCTGAGCTTTGGCTTCATCACAAGCATTTTTGCTTGCTGAGCTATCTTACCAGCCTAGTTTTATTTATTTAGTATTTATGTAATGAAACTAAGGATATATCCTGATCACATTCATTAAAATATAAAATCAAAACACAATAAAATGTTTTATTATTGACTCAGTCTACAACTGTAATACATGCTCTACAAATTTGCTATTCATTTTTTACAATATTATTTTCAAGCAATTAAATTTTTACTGCCAATTTGTAGGATTGGCTTGATACAATCATTAAATACAAGTGAGGTACTAAGCATTAAAATAAGGATGTAATCATATGAGGCTACTTTTTTTTTATCCTGTTGAGACAAGATTATTTTTAATATGTAATACTTATTAAAACATACTTCTATTATACTGGGAAATGTAAATTATGTAAGCTTTCACATATAATATTGCTTCCCAATATGACTGACATTTTCAATATGGTAAATAACATTTTGTCTGCTTATTACTTAAGTACTTCTGATTTTCTAAATACAAGATTAATTAGCTAAGATCAGGAAAACTATGTTTAGGTATTTGGACTAATCAGGAGCTCTGCCTTGTCTGCAATATTGATAGGAATGTTTTGCAACTCTACCAAGTAAGATGAGTGGCAAAAATTTATGCAGATTTTGCTATAAATTGCAAATAAGTACAAAATTAATCAAGTTGGCATCACCAGAAATACAGAACACCATTAGCATTTCAAATTATTTCATTCCATTTTGCAGAATCTGTTGGCAATGTCAAATAGCAATGTTATAAATCATATTGAAAAATAGCAAGAACTTAAAAAAAAGTTTGTGTGTGTGTGTGTGTTTGTGCGTGTGAGTGTGTGTGTGTATCCATACACATTTTAGGGAGCTGGGTCTCTCCTTTCATATGTCATGGCTAAGAGATTGTACTCAGGCCATTGGGCATCTCTGTACCTCTACTTGACTATGGCATATATTTTGAGAATTATTTAAAATACTACGCATCAGACACCACTCGTTTTTTAAAAGACTGAGCATTCTGGTTAAAAATACCAATTCCTCCATGACAAAAATTTTCTTTACATCTAGATTTAAATTTTAGCTGATGAGAAGATAATTAATACCATCACCTTTCTTCCTGTGAACTTATTTACTTTTAGGTAGAAACTAATGCATGTTATTAAAACCTAGAACTTACTATGTAGCAAAGAACAAGATTAAACTTCTTGTGCTCTTTTCTCTGGAGGTGGAACACGGGGCTTTCAGCATACTTGACAAATTCTCTATCACCTAATTCACATTCCCAGCCCAACTTACTAACATTTGATATAACATTCCAAATTTTCATCCATTATCCTACCTCCCAGGCTCTGGTTCTATTAGCACCTCTCTACTACCTATATTCTAATATCACTTTTAGTGATGCCAACTTTTCAGATTCCACATGCTAATGAGCTCATGTCATAGGATTTCAAGTACTTTCAAACAGTAATTAGTAAAATTTCTCTATAACAAGTATCACAAAGCCCAAAAGCCTTTTGAATTAGTTGTCTCAACAATCAGTATCAGTAACTACAGAATAAGACTTTAGAAAATCTACACCAAGCCACAGCTTCCACCATTTGTGTTCCATTTTTAATTTTCTCCCAAACTAGTTTTCCCTTTTAATTTCTGTCTATAAATATATTAGTTCATATACATATACACATACTACATATATCTGTGTAAATATATGTATATATATATATACATAATATATATATAATATATATATATATATATATATCTTTGATCATATTGTTTTTGCTTATCCCTTTCTTGTATAAACTTACAGTTTTTATTTACTCCAAATTTCTCAATTATTCTTCTAATTAGATTATAATTATTATCCAGCTTATTTAGATTAAATCAATTTTTTTCCTAATACTAGGAAGGAACAACTTTAATTTATTTTATTCAATTTTTTTTTAATTTTCCATTATTCCCTAAGTAACTTAAGGTAAAACTGGATGTGGTTTTTACTCCAAGAGAAAATATATTCTTTGAATAAAAATGAATACAATATACATTACACACAGATAGAGATGGAAAATATTATTTTCTTTCCAGACTTGTTCAAAAAATCTAAAAGACCTCAGGAAAGGTGAGTTTTTAATCTCTGCATTTTTTGGACCATTTATGGCACAGGATAAATAAGTTGAGAACAACTATAGATGAAGATTTACTGAGTATTATATAAGAGGTTTTATTATGGGTAATGAGATTCTGAGAATAAAAATGCCTGCCTAACCTGGGAATTACTCTGATGGAGAGAAATTTAAAGATTCCAAAAAAGTACAAATGCAGGCTCTGGAGAAATGGCTCAGTAGTTAAGGACATTTGATGTTCTTACAATGGACACAGTTTTGATGTCTAGTACAGGTTCCAGGGGATTGAACAAACAACCTCTTCTGGTCTCCAAAAGCACCAGCCATTTATGATGAAACTTTAATACCCATAAAATAAAAATAAATATTTGGTAATTTAAAAAAAAAGCACAAATGTGGTGTTTCTGATGTAAAATTGTGGCATATGTACTGCATGTGCAGTTATGCCTCTACTTTATTGGTAGCAGCAGAAAATGAATGATCTCACATTTTTAAATACAACTCATTATTTTTTTGCAATGAGGCAAAGGCATATCTGTGGTATGTATGTAATTTCAAAGACCAATTGCAGGAGTCGATACTTTCCCTCCAGCACTGGGGTCCTGGGATTGAACTCCAGCATGGTTCTGTGGCAGGTGCCTGGATATGAGGAGACATCTTGCTGGCAACCAACTTTTTCAAGCCCCATAAAGATTCTAATGCCATTGCTCACAGGAAGTAGACAATGTAAAATGTATATAAAAGCCTGAAAGTCAGGTGACATTGGCAGGTGACAGTGAATCCAAGCAAAGCTTTGATTTCCTAACCTCATCTTTCTGATTTCCCATCCAAGCAAAAATGATTACAAGAAGGACAACCAGACATACAAAATTCTAAGTGTTATAATATGCAAGCTGTTTCTACAATCAAGATATTGTGACCTCTTTACATTCATCTGCTATTTCCCACCATTGGTGACTTAGTATGAAGCATGACTGGCTGACAGAGAACAACCCAGCAATTAAGAGAAATCACTGCTTTTTTAGAGGACCAGAGTTTAGCTTCCAACATCCATATCAGGTGGCTCTCAATCTCCCAAAAGTCTAGCTTCATAAGATTCAATGTCCCCTTCTGATCTCCATGGTTACCTACATGCATGTGCACGTGAGCATGTACACACACACACACACACACACTAATTTTAAATGATTAATTCAAGTGAGATACTTACACCTCCCAATGATATTGAATAGAAGTGTTGCTAAAACAATACCACAGAAATATTTTCCAAGGGATTCATCTTTTTTTCTAATTTTCAGAACAGAATACAGAGTTTTAAAGCATTTGGTTCTCCATTTTAGGTGCTGAGAGTTAGACTGTGGTGATATTTTGAGGAAAGAGGCAAAATGTATGCAACTTTGATGATATTACAATCCAGAGAAGTAAGAAATTAACTCTGTAGAAAGTCTGCACTGTGCTGGGTCAATGTGGCCATCACATAGATAAAACGCCTGTCAGGTCAACATTTGTATTTTATAAGCAGTGTAGTAATGCTTTTCCCTTTTTGATAACTATGATATACAATTTTGGCAGATGCCAATTCAATTAAAGAAGGTTTATATGGCATTCTTATAACATATCTAGCATATTTTATTATTGCTCATGAAATCAATCATTTGCCTTTTCCAACATGGAGATTTATAAAAACTAAAGTGGCTTCAACTTTATCTACTTTTTCCAGTAACAGATTGACTCTTTTGTGGAAAATAACCAGTTCTGTCTGCCAAACTATACCAAATTCCAAAGGCAAGCTTTCCTTAAAATTATTGACAATATCCTATATTCACTCTGAAGTAGAAAGCAAGAGCTTATAAACTTCTGACATTTCTCTGCCTTTACTACCATATCTATATGTTCATACCACAACTATTTCAACTATGGAGATGATACAAAGTACTGAGTGTTGGCCCCATTAGAGTGTTGGCCATAGACAGGTAATTGTTGCAGCCTGAGCTGCATTACATTGGGCGTCAAAATGTTGTGGACCCACTCTGTCAATGTTGGAAGACACACTGCCAAAAGCCTTGGGGGCTAAATTGTTAGAGCCCACACTGCCCCAAGCTGATCCAGCCCACGGGTTGGGGTTCAGCAAGAGACAGAGGATGAACTTGAAGAATGGAGACCAGACAGAGTGTGATTCAACCTCATTTATTCTTCAGTCTCTCTTCCTATTCCAAGTCCCAAGTCTTGAGTTTCTAGTCCCTAGTTCCTGGTCCCTAGTGCTTCCCAGTTCCAAGTTCCAAGTCTCTTTCCCAGTCACTAGTCTTTTTCCAAGTTCCAAGTGCCTAATAATAATTTCTTTTGTCTACCTCTTGCCTTTTATACATCTCACATCTAAACCATGCCTCTAAGTCATGCCCTTAAGTCACACCCTTAGGTCTTATCTCTAAATCACACCCTAACTCACGCCCTTAAGTCTCAGCTCTAAATCACACCTTTAAGTCTCACACACCCAAGGGAAGATCCTGGATATCTAACACAAGATGTTATCAGAGTGTGCTCAGCTGTTGTAGGCTGTTGTTATCAAGTCTCTTGTCAGAGTATATGGCTCAAGATGGCTGCATGGATGATAGCCGCCTTCTGTTGGCTCCCCACAAGTAATGAAAAGTTCATAAGAACTGACAAAAAAGTTGTCCTCACCTCTACCAAATACTATACTGTAGTGTACTGTACACACACACACACACACACACACACACACACACACACAGAGTACTTTTCATTGCCACCCCTGTAGCAATCCCAACAGAGCGCAATAAGAATACAACACATTACTTGAAAGATAAATGATTGTCTTAACTTGCCACATGCAGTGAATGTGAAATGACCTTAAAAGTGTAAACCAGATAATTTTATTCCTTCCTTATTTCATTCTATGCCATGAGAAAATTATAGTGCCTTTGCTACTGAGTGTATCACATTCCATGCTACTGATATCTTGTTCTCCTCTTTTAAGTTATTCTTGCACTCCTTGTACTTCAGTGGCTTCCCTACCACAAGTATAATCTCTTTCCATCAGGCAACCTTTGTACTTCCATTTGCCTGACTGAATTACTTTCTCATCTGTTGACTACACAGATTAAATTTTTATTTTCTGCCATCTTTATTCCAGTATGTTGTTGCACTGCTTATCAGACTCTTCCCATCAATGTCTGGGCAATTAACATAGAAAAATGTACACATTAATCTTACCATTTAGTTGTTAATTTTTCAACCAATTCAAGTATTCTTATTCTACATAATACCAACAGTAACTTTTCATATCACAGAGTATAATACAACCTTCCTATAATTCTGTTTTCCTGGAAACATGTTCTTTCTTTCATACCCTGCAGGTAAGGTGCTTCCATTATGAACTAGTATTCCTGGAAATAAGCTATATCTACAAAGAGTGACTACTTAGAACTGCAGTGATGTAGAAATGTAGAAAATGTGAAGGTCCAGAGGTAATTACCCTATCTCTAACTAGCTTTAACCCTCACATTCCTTTGTCCCTTCTATTTTATAATTAACATCTTGTGATTAATAGAGAATGTATTAGCTTAGTAGACCACTAGCTTCCACCAACCATAATTGTCAAAATTTAATCATGCAGCATCTTGGAAATCTAGCAAATCTCCCTACATCTTTCCATCTTGCCATAAGTACTTTTTTGATGTACTCATTAATGTATATTCCTTGATTTGACTTTCTCTGTTATATACAACAATAGAATTTTATGAAACATTTTTCAGGTTGTAACATGGAATTAGGGATACCTACATTAGTTTTCCTGGGGAATGGTCACTTATAATTACTACAAATTAAAATGTCTCATTCCTTTTTCAGTTAGAGTAGTGCTGTGACTTTTGCCACCTTCAAGTATGGGTGTGATTGCCAAGGTGTGGATTAAGTTTGACCCTTCAGGTTGTCTTCTGACTGAGATCTGCTCTGGTACACACACACACACACACACAAACACACACAAACGAAAAACAGTTGGCAAGGAATTACAGGAAGCCTTTTCCTACCTGTATGTGGAGTAAGTAGACCATGGTAGGAGACAGAAGAACTGGTAAGGTTGTGCAGACTTTCTGTTTTCCATCTCTTTCCTTTTGACTGCTGCAAAGATTTTTCACCTTTCCTGTTCTGTAGCTTTTCTCACAAATTATAATAAGGTCTTTGACTCAGTTATTAACCTAATATAATAGCAAGACAAATATCCCATGAAAGGGATCCTCAGAATTTCCTGTAATAGTATTCAGGACTTTTCTTGCACTTTTAGTGTTGTACAACTCAAAGTAACATGGGATTCTCACCTACTCCCACAAAGCAGCAGGATAACAGACATATGCAACTATAGCCAGGTTGTCTTCTGAGGAGAGGGGACATGCTCAGCATCTTAATTAAGGTCCTCATGCTCATAAAACAGACACTGATTTTGGCTAAGTGATATCCCCAGACCACAGATTGATTTTAAAATGTCTATTTCAATAATATATATTTTACATTTATTATATGGACATGTGAGATAGTGGTATGTAGTTTCACAGTGAAGGCAGTTTACTGAACTTGAATTTGTCTTTGTTTTGAAATCCTCAAAAGGTGGCAGAATTACTCTTTTGAAAATAGCACCAGATACTTTCAGAGACCATCTATTCTGAAAAGCTCTATTACCAAAAAATATAACAACAATGATTGCAATGAACACAAACACTTGGCATCTAGAGAAAATTATGTGTTTTCACCACTTTGTGAGAGCAAGCTATTGTTAGCATTGTCATACAATTGCTTAATTAGACATCTCTAAGGAGATAGAAATCTATCTTCTAGAAACTCGTTTAGACTTCTGTGCTGGCTAGATTTAAGTCTACTTGACACAGTTTGAAAGAAGGCAACATTGGTTGAAAAGAAATTGCCTCCACACTTTTGGACTGTGGACTAGCTTGTAGAACATCTTTTTCAAATTACTGATTGATGGGGAGCTCTTTTCTCACATTGGGTGGTGTAAATCCTGGGATGGTGTTTCTAGGTTCTATTAAAAAAAGCAGGGTAAGAAAGTGATGTGGAAGAAGTCACTTTGTAGCACTCCTCCATTGTCTTTCCTTATCAGTTCCTGCCTCCAGGTCACTGCCCTTTTTGAGTTACTGTTTAGCTTCCTGTAGTGATGGAGTCCAATATAAAGGTGTAAGCCAAATAGCCATTTCCTCTCAAAATTGTTTTTTCTTCAAGGTGTTTTATTGTAGCAATAGAAACTCTAAGATAATGTCCAACACAAACAAGGAAGCAATATGCCAACTTTTAAGTAAATTTGTGAGAGGTAGAATGTGGACAGAGATGATTGAATCAGCAGTAAGAACCAACAGAAATAGCAATGGACATGAAAGCTACAGGTGCTAAAAGAGGTTAAGAAAAAAAGTAGATTAAAGTTAGCCTTAGAATAGGGATGGGTTGCTGAACTCTGTGTCACTGTAGAGTTGGATAATCAAAGGAAGATTTTCTGTCTAAACTTTTTTAATTATTACAGGATGTGACTCTTGTAGCTCACTTTCTTCAAACTCACCAAATACCTATAGTTGACCCTGAACTTCTGATTTCTATGCCTTCACCTCCAAAATACGATGATTACTGTCATAAAGCATCATATCTAA
Source organism: Rhabdomys pumilio (assembly GCA_030674055.1). Classification (NCBI taxonomy): domain Eukaryota; kingdom Metazoa; phylum Chordata; class Mammalia; order Rodentia; family Muridae; genus Rhabdomys; species Rhabdomys pumilio. The sequence goes on from JANHMN010000009.1 coordinate 16,164,440, forward strand.
CATATGGTATGCTGATGATTAAACCCAGGTCTCTATATACATTAGAAAAATATGTTACTAAATGACCTACATTACAATACCCATATTAGTCTTACCAAAATGTGCAGTGTAGAAAGACAAAGTGATACATTGTCAGTTGTCACTGTTTTATTCTCATGCCCTTATATGAATCTTTTTAAAAAAGACTCTGCAAAAGACACATTTCTACTTAAAATTTAGTAACATATTGTCATGTTTTGATTCTTCTCCCAATTCCTGTCCTTCTAAATAATTTTTGACAGCTAATTAGTTTGATAGCCATTTTCAACCCCTAATTTTAGAGATAAGATGTACTTACTGCTGTGCACATCTGTGTTCAAAATTAATCTCCAGGGTCTTTGAAATTAGCATCCTTTTAAAGGCAAACAAGGTTATAAGCAAAGAGAAGAATTTGATTGGTCTTTGGTCATGTTGATATTGCAGAAAACGTAGTAAAAATAGGAAAGGCTTTTTTCTGGCTTTGCAAAGACTGACTTTTGCACAAAAATTTATCAGGAATGTGTGTGTGTGTGTGTGTGTGTGTGTGTGTGTGTGTATGAAAAAGAAAAGCATAGGTTGCCTTTAATGTTTTAAATTCACATTTTTGAAGGACGTATAATGTCAATATAAAATACAAATTTATATTCTGAATAAAATGAAATCTTTTATTAATTTTTGAGATACTTGTATAATAAAAACAATTAAAAATTAAAAATATAAATCTTTAAAAGTTTTATTTTTAGAGAATGGGGATGAAAGCACAAGTATCATCTAAAACTTTGTGGCACAAAAAGAAGCATGAAGGCTGGCCCATTGAAGGGTGGTACATGGGAGGTTGGTGACAGGAGGCTGGCCCACACAGGAGGCTGGCGCATGGGATAACAAGAGCCTAGGCCAAATCACTGGCAGCAACTTTTATACTGCGGAGTTTTAAATTTCCTTACATTTTCTGCTAACATAATATAGAACATATGGGGGTTTTTTTTTGTTTTTTTTTTTTGAATATATATTTTCAGCTTTTGGTATTTTAATTTTTAAAGATCTTGAAAGATTTTTAATATTTTATTTTATATATAATGTCTTGTATATTCCAGGCTAATCTCAAAATCTTTATGTATCTAAGGATGGATATGACTCCTTAATCTTCTTGTTTTTACCTGTCAAATTTCTGAATGACAAACTTGGGCCATCATTCCCCATTTATGTGGTACTGTAGATAGAATTAAGGGTTTCGGGCATTCTAGGTGTGTACGTTCCCAACTGAACTATATCATCAACCCGTGTTTTCTTTATTTTGTTTTGTTTAGAGACAGAGTCCAAAACAACATAGGCTGCACTCAAACACTTGAACCTCCTTCCTCTACATATGAAATCCTGAGACTATAAGTATATTTCTGCCTGGTTAAATCACCTTATAAAATCAAAATGAGCATGATTAGTGAGTAAAAATTGTTGACATTAAATAACTGAAAACTCTTTTCATTACTATAAAATATAAGGAGAAAGAGATAAAACAGTAATGAAGGAATTTTTAAAGAAGAAATGGGATATCAAATCTGCCAAACTATAGATTACTTTGGAGAACTCAGGGCTGGATAAGTCAGATTTCATTTTCTAGCACTCATGACAAATGGCTCACAATACCTTTAACTTGAGCTCCAGGGTACATTTGCCATCTTTTGACCTCCATTTGCATTTACACATAGGTTCACATAAGTACACAAACATAAATATACAAATTTTAAAATGGATGTAAAATATTAATAACAAAATTAATGATAGTTTTAAAAGGATTATCAGACTAATGCACAAATGGAAGGAACAGTTTAAACAACATAAAAATCGAATAAATATTTGAAGAGAATAAGAGGATGCTGAGTAGAATACAGGATTAAACAAAAAAAATCAAGTTAGAATGTGCTAAAAATGAAATTATTACATAAAACTGAAATGCTAACAATAGTAGAAGACAGAGTCTCTGGGTTGTTGTTTCTGAACAAAAACTCATTGCTTCTAAGAGGAGAAAAGAAATATTGAATCAAGGTGCAGTTTAACATTTTCTCACAGTTAAACACAAACTGGATTCTACATATTGAAAAGCAAAGTTAGTCCTGGGAAAGGACTGATGTTTGATTGATGCTAACAATGAAACATGTCCTAACAATGTTACTAAACGCCCAATTAAATCATCTCCGCAGCCAGCAATTGAAGAGCACTTTAACAGAGGATAGCAATGTCCAAACTCATGAATAAACCAACGTGCCCTAATAATTTTATGACATGAAGAACGGGGCTTAAGGGTGAATGTGACATGTATATTTCAGTTAGATTATCCAAGAATAGAAACAATATTGATAGTGTCTTTTGAAATAAAAGTCAGATCATATCCTTTCTTGCCACTCAAGGAGTCCAGATCTCACAGTTTGAAGATATCAGGTCACATACCATTAAAATTCTCCCATTGGGACCAAGAGTTAAAAAACTATTTTATTGGCATATGTATGGTTCTCATGTATATTTATGCTATTCATACGTTTCTGTGATCCTTCCTGACTCTGGTGCTTGTTGGTCTATCTTGATACACAAGAGCCAATGGAGCTGAGACAACAGATGGGGTGTTCAGATACCCTGTGAATGTGTATAGTAATGACAATACACTGGGATCAGATGTGGGCTGACAAATCAATTTTACTTGGTGTTGTTGAAGAATTACCTAGTTCTGGGAACATGGGACAGGTACAAATATCCAAGATGGGCAAAGTCATTGGCTGAAAAGTCACTGGATAAAGTCTTAATATATAGAGATGTATCATTAGCATTGAAAGGCATACCAGGAATCTCAGGTGCTAACTTAATGGGTTCTTATTAGGAGAAAGGAACTTAAACTTGTAATCTTAACCAATGTTATGTGACATTCCACAGGTAGGTATGTGTGGGCTTAAGGTCAGAGAAAGGAAAGTCCTGATAGTAAAGAAAGTCCTCCATTCTGCTACAGACCAGAAGGCTAGCTGAATAATGTGTGTTTGCGTGTCAGTGTGTGTGTGTGTGTGTGTGTGTGTGTGTATGCACAATATACAGGCATTTGCCTAGAGAGGCCAGAGGAGGACATCATACACTCGACAACTGGAGTTATAGACAGTAGTGAGAGATTTGATGTGTGCTGGAAACCAAAAGTGAGTCTTCTGCAAAAGCAGTAAATGCCCTTAATTGCTCAGCCATCTGTTCATCCCCAGCATGTCATGTTTTTGCAGATCCTAATTTACAGCAAAACGAAGTGCTTTTCTCCTGTATGTCCTTTGTCATATAGACTATCCTATACTAAATTACCTGATTCAAAAATTTCTACCAACCTCTAAAAGGGAATATTTTTCTGACTTTTGTCATCCTGCCTATGACATCTATCTTCTTGACTCTTAAGCTACCCTTTTTAGTAAAGCTTTCTTCAAGGTTTTTAGGGTATGCTTTTCTTTCCTTTAAGACTTTGTTAGGCTGTTTCTGATACAATATTATTATATTATATTGTTTTCTTCTTTATGTTTTTCACCTCAGGATTTGCTCATTGTCCTGAGGACGTTTATCCCAATACACCTCATTTCTAAAGGTAGTCAGCTCCCTTCACAATCCAACTAATAAGCTATTCCACTCATCAATCCATTTAACAAGAAACTCTAATATGATGAATTTGGGACAATGATATAAGGCTGGAAATGACTGAATGGCTAAGCCTGACAGGTCACTCTGTCTCATCAAGAACAAAGGTTTAAACAAAATGTGACTGTATGTTGGGCCTTGGACGAGGTAACTCCATTTACCCTGTGTCCTTCAGTCATGTAGAGGGAGTGATTAACAAGTCTCCACCTTCAGAGATTAAAATATTATCTAAAGGACTGGAGGCATAGCTAATCAAGCTATTCCCCCCCCCCCCCCCCAGGCCCTATAAAAAGCCAGACACCCTGACTTTTTTTTTTTTGGTGGTGTGTGTGGGGGAGGGGGGGAGCTCACACCATCTACACCCATTTACCACGCCACGAACAATAAAAGCTTTGTGTCGCCTGGGCCTTTTTGTGCCTGCCGCCAGACTGTCAGCATTTGGAACCCTGAACCTTCCCTACTCAGCCACCGACTGGACTGTGAAAGTGGAACCTTCTGCCAGTGGTGTGGAAATCGTGGCAGGACTCCACCACCGGCCCTCGCTGCCCCACCGGACCACACCGCGAGTTTTTTGTTTCCCACAGCTGGTGCAACCAACGTGCAGAATGAACACCCACGCATCTACAAGAACCATCCTGGCTGAGTCTGCTAAGCAAGTATACTTCCTTTAAGGCGGCATGGCGCCAGGGCTTTTCTGGTCCTCTCTCAGTGAACGCTGTGTGTGTTCCCCGCCTTCATCCTGAAGCATCCTGAGACCCCAGATGGTGGCCAATCATGGCGCATGGACCTGTAGCCATGCGCCCCCACAGTTTCTGTCCTGCTGCAAGCCTACTTGTGGCAGCTGGGACCCAGAACGGAAATTCCTACTAACAGAGAGCCCTGCGCCAGCCCCTACAAAAATCAAGCTGAGTTCGCTCCCTGACCAATTGCTAGCCGCCTGCTGAGTCCACTTGGTGATGTGTGAGCACACCTGCTTAGCCTCTGCTCCTCTGCACTAGACCCAGTCTCCTGAGACACCCACCCCTGACAAAGGATGGTGCAGACCAGTGACAACAGATCCACACTCGTACACCCACACACAAGCCTACATTGTTTCCCACAGGTGGTGAACAACTCGTGCAGAGCCAGCTACATAAGCTCCCCCCACCCCCACCCCCCACCCTCCGCTGGCGCCTGTAAAAACCGTGAGTAACATCTCTCTCTGTCCACCCTACCCCCTCTTTCTCTCTCTCTGATTCTTAGCTATAGTCTAACTCCTGCCTAGGAGTAACTCCTCCACGTGTTCTCCAGCTCAAGGGCGAGATGACAGCAGCTCCCTAGTCCCCCACTCTTTCCATCCCCCCAGCTCCACAGATGGGACTCCTTCACAGCTAACAACTGTCCTTCAAGCCACAGCACCTGCTGTAACCTTCTTTCTAAGACTCTTTCCCTTGGTTGAGAGACTCCTTCTCTCGGCTGAGACCGTTCTCTCTCTCTCTCTCTCTCTCTCTCTCTCTCTCTCTCTCTCTCTCAAGATCGCCAGCTCCAAACTCTATTCTCTAGTGCCCTGCCAGGTAGCTTCTTTCCCTGATCCCCCATCATATGTGACAGGCTACAGCTATTTGGCTTAGCCTGCTTGCCTGAGGCAACAGGGCGGGACCCTGCTTACTACCTAGCCCTGTGTTCCTTAGCTTCCTCTCCCTCTCAGTCATTTGCAATTGACTAAAGCTACTTAACTCAGCCAGTTTGCCTGAAGCAGCGGAATCTAAAATCCTGTCTGCACCCTTTGCCCCCATGCTGACATCCAATTTCTCTCAAAATCTGCCTGGCTCCAATTCAACTTCCACATGTCTTTCTCATAGACACAGACACTCAGTCTTTCTGACTCTTAGCTCTCTTATCGAGCCCTAATGCTTCTTTAAACTTTTCTTCAAAGTTAGCCCTTTCTCCTTCACTACGTTTAAGATTTCTAAGAAAAACAAAGGGGGAATACAGAACCTCTCTGCCAGAGCACACAGATGCCACATGGCAGAGCAAGACCCCTCCCCCACTGCTTCTAAGCCCGCCATTACTGCTTCTTTTCCCCAACAGGAGGACCTGCAACAACAAACGTTCCTGTTTTTCAACCAAAATTTTTAAACATTTATTTTTCTTCCTAACAGAAACACCTAGAACAACAATGTTTGTGCTTTTCAACCAAAAATTTGGGGGTTTTTGTTTGTTTGTTTGTTTGTTTTAATGCTTCCTTTTCTCTCTAACACTCGTGATATATGTCCAAAATTTTTTTTCAACCTTTATAATTTCTTCAAGGTTCAAAAGCCATCTAATTTACTTCCACAGGTTAAGTCAACATACTGATCACCATTTCTTGTGTCTTAATTAACAATTAATTTCTTTTACAGACAAACTGTTGCTGCCAATCCCAGGTACATAATTAACATTGTTTTTCTCCCTTAGCCATCCCAAAACAGACTCAAAGATACCTTCTAGGACAAAAATTTCCTCAAACACCTTTGCCTTTCCAGGATCTTGATGACAGACCGCAACGTGCTTGTTCCCAAGCAATTTAATGATCAATATCCAGCCTTTACAGACATCTCCCTGCCAGAGATGCTGCTTCCCTGCTGTAATTATCCTACAGGTATACCCACAGATCCAACAGAGTCCATGCCATCTTCTGGAACCTGCCTGAGATGCCGAGCTGCTTTCTCCCAGTCACCTCATCTGACTGCAGACTTCAGAGACACACAGAGACACAGAGACAGTGCCACTTCCTGGAACTGCCAAGCTGCCTTCTTCCAGCCACCTCATCTGACTGAAGACCACAGAAACATGCTGATATCCAGAGATACACTCCAAAACCCAGAGACACTCACTACAGAAGACAGATCTAGACATTCCAGCTACAGATCAACTCTTTTGCCAAAGTCACATAGCTAAAGTTACATGTTAGTGAGGAAGACACAATGTCTATTTAGATTAATCAGATGTCATTACCCTCAAATTGTACAACCTGTGTTTAATTGTTTCAATGATCCCCTGCCTTCCAAACCTTACCCTCAATTCCCATTAGCCTTGGCTTAATTATGCTACATCCTCCAGCCTACATAGTGTTTTCTTTTGACTCTCTCATCCAAAATTTTCACTAAAAGAGAGTAAGACGTTGGGCCATGAACAGATGGTTTGGACATAGCCGGGTCTAATGAGCTTTTGAACCTCGGAGACCCGCTGGGATGAAAGATGTTCAGCTCTGTTCCTGGGCCCCCCACTCCCCCTGCCATAAAGCACTGGGTTTGAGGTAGCTGGGGACTCAACAGGACTTTGTCTGTCAGGGACAGCATATATCTCCCCATGCTCCCGAGTTCCAGACTACTCCACGGGGTCCACATCTCTCACTAACCTACACCTTACAGACTACAGATGATGCAGAGTCATGCCTGTTTTTATGAAAGAAAAGAGAGTGGGATGTCAGGCCTTGGATGAGGTAACTCCATTTAACCTGTGCCCTTCAGTCCCTTCAGTCAAATAGAGGGAATGATTCACAAGTCTCCACCTCCAGAGATTAAAATATTACCTAAAGGCCAGGAGGCGCAGCTAATTAAGTTATTCCCACCTCATTTCCCCATCCCTATAAAAAGCCAGACCCCCTGACTTTTGGCGGGGGAAGCGCACACCATCTACACCCACTCACCACACCATAAACAATAAAAGCTTTGGAAAACTTCACGTGTCGCCTGGGCCTTCCTGCGCCTGCCTACATACTGCCAGCCTTTGGAACCCTGAACTTTCCCTACGAAGTCGTCGCTGACGCTGTGGCGGCTGTGTGAATGTGGGACCTTCCACTGGCAGTGTGGGAGGCACGGCTGGACTCCTTTCCCGCAGGCCCTCTCAGCTTTGTCCCCACCGCTGGACTCCCACCAGTGCGAGTTTTTTTTTTCCCAAAACTGTACATAATCAAACAAAATCTGAATTGAATCAAATATGACAAGGAAAAATTATGTATGGGGATCATGGAAGAAAAAATTAACCTACAGGACCAGCAAGCTATCTTATCTGGAGTTAGTGGGAGCTAGTTTTCTGGAGTACACCTGCAAGTCTAGCATACTTGGCAAGTAGCAGGTCAGAGAAACCCTGTCTAATAAGACAAGATGAATAGAATTAAGGTTACATAAGAGTTGAGGCCTTCCCATCATCTGCTTATGAACACATATGCATGTGCACAGACATATACAGGTTAACCTGCAGAAATATAGAAAAGATGGAACCAACATATCCTAAGATATTCTCTACCCATTATTCAGGACTTATTTTTCTATTAAAAACTGTTTCAATCAAGGCTATGCACTGATTTTCAGATGACTCAAATTTGGGTTGAACGGCCTACTTCAGTAGGCTCACAATCACACATGTTATTTGACACTGTTTGTGTCTCATAATTTTTATATGCCAGCTTCCGGTTCTTGATTTGTGTGCCAGACTTGTTATTTTGATGTTTTTATTTTTATCTTCATTATCTGAAAATTATTTCTAATATTTTTATTTTAATTATGTGTATATATGTATTTATTTGCTTGTTTTTGTGGGTATATATGCACATAAGGGTAGTGCTGTCTCTTTCTCTCTCTGTGTGTGTGTGTATGTGTGTCTGTGTGTGTTTGTGTGTGTAGGTGTGTATCTCTGTGTGTATATTCATTAGGTGTATGTGCATGTAAAGGCAAGAGGATAACTTTGAGTGTCACATCTCAGGAATCATTAATCTAATTTTTTAAGAGACGGTTTTTCAACTGTTTAGTAAATCTTGATTCAGTAAAGCTGGGTGACCTATTGAGTACATTTGATTCTTCTTCCCTCAAGACTGGCTTTAAAAGTACAAACCAACTCAATAATGCATTTCCCCCATGGCTTCTGGGGTTCACATTCTAGTCTTTATGCTTGCGAGACAAGTATTTTACTTACTGATTATCTCCACAGCTTGAGAACCTTTATTTCTCAGGGAAATTTAAGAGATTCAGAGTCTCTTTTGTAGAAATGAAATGTGACTAGGATGAAATTTAGTTAGAAGTGACATTCATATGTAAATTTTTCCATGTTTGTGAGCTAGAGAAGAAAGACACCAGCTATGCTTTATAAAGTCAAGGGTTTCAGTGATATAGGAGGCTGAGCTTTTTTTTCTGTTTTTCTTTTTTTGTTTTCTGTGCATGGGAAGATTTAAGATCATGTGTGCATTGTGTTACTTAGTTTTTGTTTTTCTTGTCAACATTGTTCATATGTGCATGTGGTACACATAGTTGTGTGTTTGTGGGTGCACACCTGTACATGCATTCAAGCATGTGGAGGCCTGATAGTAGATGTCTTTTCTTAATCACTATCTACATTTATGCTTTCAGTCAGAGTCTCTCCCTAAGCCTGGAGCTCATGAATTCTGATAACATGGTTGATCAAATAGATTTAGTTCTCTACATGTCTTAGCTGCCTGATACAATGCACTGCTGGAAGTTGCAGGTATATGCTACCTGTCCCTGACTTTTTATACAGATTGTGAGGGTGCAAACTTGGGTTCTTGAACCTTTAGAGAAAAGTCCTTTTTTCACCCTCTTCTTGTTTTTGAGACAGGGCTTTCCTCAAACTTGCTATGTTGCTGTGGTGGCTAGCCTTGAACTTCTGATTTTTATGCTTCCATCAAAAGTGCTAGAATTTAAGGCTTGCATCATTTGAGATGGCTTCCAGACCTGTTCTTAATGTAGCAAGAAATGAAAGATAAGACTAATATCTGTAAAAATGTATATAAGTAACAATTAATTTTCTAGACACTAAACACCAGCTTCCTTTCTTTCCTTTCAACTAGTTTAGAAAGATCACTCAATATTAACCCAGAAAATATAGTGGATAAGCTCAAGAAATGTTATACACTCAAGAAAAAAAAAAGATTTGGAATGGATAGACTGGTTTATTTTTTCATTTATGGCTAAAATTTTGGATTAAAGTCAATGATGTGAATAGAAGAGTTTTCTTAAATAGCATAGATAAAATATTTCAGATGGATCAGTATTGTGTTAAAATAAAAAGAAGATTGGTTGATGACTGAGAATTATAGTTGCAATCACACATCTTACAAACAGTACATGTGGAAATATACTATTTGTTAGATAAATGAGTGAAATGAGAGGTTGAAAAATCATATTAATTAGTCTGTTAAAAATCAATGTTACTCAAATGGAGTAATCATTAATCTGGCTTTCAACAAAATAATTTCATAAAATTCAATCAGAATCTTTGTCATAAACCAGGAATATGAAATATATTTTTTTTCCTTTAAATCAATGCTATGTGCTTAGCCATGTCAATTTTTTAGCAACAGAAATTGCTTAAAAACTGTTTGAAGATGTAGGCATTTTTCTTCACATCCATATTTAAATGATTCTGGATGTTAGGTAATGGCTCCACAGGTAAATGGCTTGCTTCACAAGCATAAAGACATTAGTTCATATCTCCAGCAGCCATGTAAAATCTAGTCAGCCCCAGACCTGGTGAGAAAGTGTCAGTCAGTTTGGCTGAAATGGCTAGCTTCATTGTTAATGAGAGATCCTCTTGATACAGTAGATATTTAACATTGTCACAGCCTGGTCTGGCTAGCTATCTGGACCACCTACCATATTCCTGCATTAGAAGAGGCCAAAGGTGCCAAGAGCACTGGCTCTAGACCTACAAGATGTTAGCATGTCAGATGCCTCCACCGATTAGCTTCTTGGAGTCCATGCCCCAAATCTGGCTCAACTCTGCCACCCCCATAATGCTCGGGTATGCCCCAAACATTATCCGCCATGCTCACTGTACCCTACAAACGTGAGATTCTTGAAGCTTAAAGATTATCCAATAAATTTTTATATTTGGAAATGCTCAATAAGATGCCCACACAATTAGAATTGTAACCCAATACCTAACTTTTTGATATGAATTGCTGAGACTACTAGCTACAAATATGTCTTCCTCCAAGTTCATTCCTCTCTCTCCTCTCCTCTTTCTCTCTTCTCTCCCCTCTTTCCTATCCTGATTATGCTTACCTCTTCTACTGCCCAATCACTGAACTCCACTTTAAGACAGAGTGGCAGGAAAATACCTGCAACATTTTCTTTCAAAGAATAAGTTTCAAATGTTATCTAGTGTCAATCTTTGGGCTCTACAGGCATGCAAATATAGATACGTAAACTGACAAGCACATGGGCAAACATGTGCACTCAAAGTACACACAAACACACACACACACACACACACACACACACACACACGCACGCACGCACGCACGCACACACACAAATGGTTCAAAATTGTACCAGCTTTCCCTAGTTCTTTTATGTTGTAGAAGTCTCTAATAGAGGGCCAGCAAGATAGCTCAGTGGGCAAAATTGCATTCACTGAGTCTTACAACCTGAATTCACCCATAGAATCTACATGTTGGAAGAAAAGATCAGAGTTCTGCAAGTTGCCCCTTGTCTTCCATGAATATGCCACATCATATAGCACCCATCACAACAAAAAACAAATATATAATTAAAAAAATTTAACTATTTCCAATAAAGTGAGAGAAAAAAAAAACAGAGACAGGATGATGAATAAGTTAAATATAGCTGCTCAAAGGATAAGGTTAATTCATTTTCAGGTGTTGCAGCCCGAGCTGCGTCATGTTGGATGCCAAAAATATTGAGAACCGCCCTACCCCACGTTTGGGGGCCAAAATGTCAGCAACCACTCTGTCAATGTTGGGACCCGCACTGCCAAAAGCCTTGGGAGCTAAGTTGTTAGAGCCTGCACTGTGCCAAGCTGCTCCAGTCCAAGGGTCGGAATTCAGTAAGAGAGAGAATAGAGGCCAGACAGAGTGTGATTCAATCCCATTTATTCTTCAGTCTCTCCTTTTCTCTCCAAGTCCCTAGTTCCAAGTACCTAGTTCCTAGCACCTAATCCTAGCTCCAGTTGCTAGTCTCTTTCCCAGTTCTAAGTTCTTTCTCCAAGTGCTAAGTACCTAATGTCTAATAATAGTTGCCTGTCTAGAGTCTCAAGTGCCTACTACTTAATCTCTAATCCAAGTTCCCTGTCTTCTGTCTCAAGTGCCTACTCCTAGTGTCTAATAATCTGTTGCTTTCTTCTGTCTACCTCTTGCCCTTTATATGTCTCACTTCTAAGCCATGCCTTTAATTCATGCCTTTAAATCACTCCCTTAGGTCTTATCTCTAAATCACACCTTTAAGTCTCACACACCCAAGAGAAGATCCTGGGTATCTAAAACAAGATGTTATCAGAGTGTGCTCAGCTGTTGTAGGCTATTGTAAGCAAGTCTCTTGTCAGGGTATATGGCTTAAGATGGCTGCAAGGATGATAGCCACCTTCTGTCGGCTCCCCACATTCAGAAAACAGAATTTTCTTGCAATTCTTCTGCTGCATTGATATTTGATTTTCACTTTTTTTCTTTTCATAATGTTATTTGTAACTATATTTAAAAATGACTTATATCCAAATGGCATGATTTATTTTTATTCTAATTTTCAAGTTTATTAATATTTTCTCAATCATTAGTTATTTTCTTTCACCACATAAACACAGGTATCACAGATATAACCCTGGCTATTTCAGAATGAAGAGTAATATGGGTATTAATGCTTGGTAAGGAAAATAATATGCATTTCTAATAGTAATGAATTTTAATTTAATTAGGATAGAAAGTAGACAAAACATTTTAACAATGGAGACACTTATGTCTTCTCCAGTGGATGTTGGAAAATCACACTTCTCCTGCCTCACTGAGAATCTCACCTTAGTAAACTGCTGCTTGATTTTTCAAATTGTTACATTTGAAACTCTGGAGTTAATATTAAGGGTCTGCAAGGTTCTGCATAGCAAAAGCAGAAATAGACAAAAATCCATAAGTTTGTTTTCTCTTTTGAAAATGAAACCACTGTTAACTATCTTAACCTATTTTATCTTTTATTAAGTTGGGCATAACTTCTTTTTTGAAAGAATACTCTTATGATTCAGAAGTCTAAGAAGCACAAATAAGTTATTTTAAAATTATTTAAGCTCATGTTAATATTTTTGCTATTAAACAAAAAGAAAAGCTTCAGAACTTACAAAACTCAAGTTCAAATCTAGCTTGATAAACAAATAACTGATAATTAAAATCATTAATGACAGAAGAAGAGGGGTCTCTAATAATTTAGTTTCTGCTTAACAGACTTGAGAACATTGAAATCATGCTGAAAAAATAATCTGCCTTTGGGGGTTTCTAAAGTTCATCAGAGAATTGAAAATAGAAGGAGAATGTTGGGCTGCAGTACACAAGTGGGTGTTGGTCCTGTTGGACTGAGTTTTGGATCCCACGTGTCTGCTGCCACATGGGGCTGGTGCTGAAGCTCAGGGGGGCAGAAGCATGGGAAGTTGACTGAGTTTACTGCAAGCCATGCCAGGCAGATGGCAGGCTGTGAGAAGCTGTGTGATTATGCTTCAGGGTGGAGAGAACATAGTATGAGACTTTTCGTGTGGCAGACCTCTTGAGTCAGAATCCCTGGGCTAGGAGGTGGCTGAGGACTAACTGGTCTCAAGCCCTGGGGATCTCAGGTGCTACTGAGATGTTGTGGAAGAACTAAGATGGTGTATGGGCTGAATCAACACACGGCTGAAGGGGCAATGGGGAGAAGATGAGCTCTGGCTGCACCCCATGAGGACTGAGACTCTTGGTCTTGACTCGTTTGACTGGGTCTTGATTGGGTTCCTGTGGCTGGAGCACAGAGAGGTTATCGGTGGGATATTAGCCAACAGATTGGTAGTTAAAAACTTTCTCCATGATTTCCCACAGCAGACTCCAAAGATAAGAGGTAGTCCAGGTCTTAAAATGTTTATTGTCACAGCAGAAAATGGAAAAAGCTGTACACCATGTTCTCAGGCCAGGCCTGAGGTTAAATACCTTAGTGATGAGGAGGGTCTGGGAAGGAGTGCCTAATTGGTTACACCCTCTGGCCTTTAGGTATCTTATGAATCTGGTGATATCTTAAGCTCTGAGGCCTGTAGTCATGCCCTCTACCTGAGGAGGGGCTAGTAGGGGCATTCTTCTATGTGCCTGAAAGACACAGATGGATGGAAGTCTTCAGCCTCATGTCAGGAGCCTGGAGCCTGGGAGCATGGTGAAATGCATGCCGTCCCTTGCAGGAAAACCTGTGAGGTCTCCAATCTGCTGGGTCTCTGGCCATCTCTAGCCAGTGCTCAACCAGAAACCATGCTGTCCTTTCACAGTCCTACAGTACTGTATAAACATGATTGTAAATATTTTATTTTTCTACTTTGTTAGATAAACAAGATTTGCAAACTTGTGTCTTTTCAGCTCAGTTCATGTTTGTACTCTATCAAGAATTCTCTGCTCAGATTGTTTACTCATTTCCTGTCATATTATTTATATATACATTTTTATTTTTAAAAGTATTTATGACATCTGTAACTGTCCTCGAATTTTTTTAATGCTTCACTCTATGACAGGATATATTATTTTGATATATTAAAATTGTTGACATTTATAATTTATATTATTTAAATATTTCTTAGAACCATAATTTATTTTAGTATAAATTTATATTTCATTTTTAACTTTTATTTATTTATATTATTCATATCACAAAATAATGACCTTCACTATAAATATTTTATACATTTATATCACACTTTCTGATTAGTTAAATTTTTTAAATATTAATAATTATTCTAATATATTCATAAATTAGCTTATAATTTTAATGAAATAAAGTTAAATGTATTTCTCATGATATTTTGATAATATAAACACTGTAAGAATACTATATTTGGGGGATTAAATTAACCTAGTTAAAAGAGCCATTATGTCACTTATTTATTATCATGAGTAGTGAGACCATTGTCCTAGAAATTTTGAGACTTAGAACTGGTAGCTTAAAATTGTATCCAAATCCAACCTTAAGATATTCTATGATTTCTTCTGGTTTCCATAACACCTGCAGACATGCAGATACATGCACATGCACAGACATGCACACATACACACACACATACAGTCTAAACAACAGGAAATACTCAGATATGTACCAGTATCAAATATGTCCATCAAAATGAACAGTTGAGATGAAGAACTAGTTCTTCCTATTTAATCAAATCTTTCAACTCTCAACCAACATCTTGATGCCTTAATGTCCAATCTATACCTGTCTCTATTGGTTTTAATCTCCAGTTCTATTCTCTGCTTCTATATGTTCAGAATTTTGTAGTACTCATGTAAGCATGTTTAGCTTCTTTTGTTTAACCCAATGTATTTTAAGATCATTCAAACTGTGACAAAGTAATAGAATTGCAGTCTTTTACAACATTGCATTTTGTTTCTTCTGAATATGTAGTTTAAGATTTCAAAAGTATTTGTTATTTGTTCCGTCCCAAAAGCTGTGATTATTTGCGTGCCTATTTATTGTTTGGGTTGGAGGGAAAATGCTTTTATTTCCTCTGTCATGTTATCTTTTCTTAGGATCTTGTTGTTCTTCCATTTTTGGCTCTGTGTGTGTGTGTGTCTATGTGTCTTTCTGTCTTTGTGTCTGTACGAATTCAAGAGAGCATGTGCATGTGTGTTCATGTATGATTAGCTTTGTTATACATTTGGTTGTCAAATGATGAAACTGAAATAATCTCTGCCTCTCAAACCTCACTTTTGGTAAAAAAAAAAAAAAAAAAAAAAATGATTTTATAGAGGCTCAAAAACTACTTTTTTCCTGATCAGTTTTAAGTGAAAAATTATAAATATTCATCCCACAGTTAATTTTTATTTTTTCCTAATCATATAGTTCTTTTAGTTTTTCAGTAGTAAAAGTTTTTTAGACCCAGTGAGATTGTATTTTATTTTTATTTTCTAAGGACATTTGAATACTGGGTAGAAAAAAGTTTACTCACTAATTTTTGTTTAATGTTTGGTGTGAGGTGTGATGTCTCAGCATTTAAACACTTCTCTCACAATAATGAGAATCAAGATTTTGCTCCTGAACACACACACACTTATATCATGAATGGTTCTTATAGTCTGTCTGTAATTCCAACCTTGAAAGCAGAGGCAATTAAGTTGACCATCACTGAGCCATATCAGTGAGTGATGGATTGCATGAGACACTCTCCTTCAATGAATAGGGTGTAAAGATATCAAAGATTACTCCTGATATGTACCTTGGGCCTGCATTTATATGCTCATCCATGTACATATGCAGCTCCCACACATAAGTGCTCATATCCATGTATAAACATGCATAACACACACACACACACACACACACACACACAGGAAAATGAGAAAAGAAATAAAATATTTACTTTTCATAAGTACGTATTTATTGAATTAATTAAAAATTATTCTTCATATTATTTTCTGATATATTGATGACAGAAAATAGTATTAAAACATATTCCTTCAATATGTTTATTACTATGATGATATTTATAGTTCATGGTTACATATTTATCGTGAGCTATTCTAAATCAGTGACAATAGATCTGTGAACAAATAATTGTCCGTTTATTATCTCTGTGGATAAAGTTTTAGCCATTATGGTCAAAACTATGATATTAATCATTATTCAAATAATTTCTCTTATTCAAGTAAGTTGGTTTTATTAGAACTAAACTGAACTAACTTAAGTTTGTATCTCTTCCCCTTCCCCTGAGATATCCAAATTCATTTCATCATTAGGCTACTATATTGTCCATAAGATTCACACAGCTTTCTTCTCTTTCCTCTCTCCATCATTTTATCTCTAGGAATAAAGTTTTTACCCTTAATGTAATAACTATAATATTATTAATCATTTAAATAATTTCTCTTATTCTAGTATGTTAATTATATGAGAATTCCATAATATTAACCTTAGTGTTTCTGACTTTCCCTCTCTGAGGCATCCAAATGCATTTTATCATTACACTGCTTTACTATACACAAATTCCAGTCAAACTGTCTTCATTCTCAAGTGCTTTAAGGGCAGGGCTTTCCTTAAGAGTTTCATGAGGGCACTCAACCACTACCTCTCCTCCCACTTTCATTAAGCCTGCAGATCCTGAATCTTACATGTAAGCCATTCATTTCTCAGCATCTTTCCTGTTTTCTGAGTCCTCTAGTGCCAGTCAAGCTTCCCTGAGTACCCTACTATTCCAGGGGGACCTCCATTTTCCTGCCAACTCTTCTCCCACCTTCATCAGACCTAAAGACCCTGAACTATAGAGGTTAGCTTATTTCTCTCATCCAGCTTTCCGGCTCACTGAGTCCTCTGTGGCACATGTAGCTGCTCTGAACAGCCTGCTAACCCAGGCAGGCCACAATTATTCCACCACCTCTCTGCCTATCTTCATTGTACCTGCTTTTTCTGACCCATACAGACCTGTGAATCCTGACTCATACAGATCTATTGATCTGTACCATATAACCCAAGGATACTCCTCAGAGTCTTTCCACTCCAGAATCTTAGAGATTAACTTCCCTTCCAATAACTACAGAAACATCTAGGGACCATAGACATCTAGATGACTTAAAACCCTTTAAAGAACACAATCAGAAAAAGCCAGGGAAATATGACTCCTTAAAAGCACAGCTACCTTACCCTCCATGTTGTTAGATACTGCCTTCCCATCTAAAACATGAAGCCATTACTCACTATTTACTATGTTTCATCTGGGTTGCTCTCAACTCTAATTAGACAACCCTTTAGGCCATATTTTCTTCATCACTATATAATATATTTTCCCTTCTTTTCCCATGTCAGCTCTATTCTTTTTCTAGTTATGGTTGTCTCTCTTCAAATCTATGAAACTGCCAGCCCATCTATGTCTGTTCTTTACAGCTATTGGTTGGCGGCCTCTGCATTCACTTATCAGAATTAACTTAGGGACAGAATTCCAGGAGGTATGTGCAGACTCCAGATCTTGGGGTCTCCACTTACCATCATAAAAGACAATAAAAGACAAAAGCTGAAGACATGTGTGTCCTAGCACTCATGTGAAAATTTGGAGAAAACATGAAAAAGTCACTTTTGTACAGTTATGTGGCTTTCAGGAATTAACCTCAGGTTGTCAGACAGAGCCTTGAGTGCTTTTAATACTATAAGATATCTCAGCAGCCACCTTTATATATCTTACATATGTTTTGGGGTTTTAGAACACTAATGAGAAATGAGATTACTTTTGGGGTGTGTGTGTGTGTGTGTGTGTGTGTGTACCTGTGTTAAATTGTTCCATGAGGGTAAATATGTGCCTCCTCTTTGTTGTTTTATACTATTATTAAAAATATATCACAGATGAGGTAGTTTTATAATGAAAACAGACTTATTACTTTGTGTAATTATAGACAGAGGCCAGTATCTTGTGAGGACCTTCCTGTTACATCACCACATGATAGAACATATCCTCTGATGAGAGAGAGGGCACTCAAGGGGTACAGAAAGCACAGAAAAATAGTAGAGAGACAGACAGAGATAAAGAGAGATAGAGAGATACACAGAGAATTGAGAGGAAAAGATTAGAGAAGAGGGAAGAGGAATAGAAGAAAGAAAAAAGAAGAGAAATGGGGAGCAGAGGGACAGGAAAAGAAAGAATGAACATACAAAAGTGCCTAAACCCAAACTCACAATAAGAACATTAATTCTTATGTTCACAAGAATGGATAACTTCCAATATATACAAGACTTCTTAAAAGTCACATCTCTTAATATTATTCTAATGGCAATTAAATTTCAACACACACTTGGGAAAACCTGTAACTTAATCCACAATGCTCAACACAGATTATTTCTCAAAAATTACTCTGAAGCATACTGACTTATACATGACATCTACAATGGAGTTAATGAGTCTTAGCTTCTAATTGTTTTTTAATCTCCTACACTAATGCACATTAGTTTGATGAAGAGGATAACATTTAATCAGTGTATTTTATTCCCAAACTCTTAAGTTCTTCTCCTGAGTCTCTTCACCTCAGGCCTTTGAAATATTAGCCAGCTCATTGCTGGCCATCAGCATTAGCAACTTTATCAAGCAAAACGATTTGTAGCCCTGATATTGCTCACAGATGGTTGTTCTCTACATGAGGTACTTTATCAAACATGACATTTACTTACAAGGATGCTGAGGAGTGGATTAAACACTTCCTAATAATTTTTTTTCATGTCGCCTTGCTCACCTATTTGCATAATTGGAAATTTATACATTATGATCAACTTAAATAATCTAGTTTTTCTTTCATTTCATATTTTGTTATATTGAATTTTGAGAAGCATAGAAGAATCAGTTTTTCTTTAATTTCATTTTTATTATATTGACAAAGAGCTAAGTCTTTTATCTTTTATAAATCAAGTCAAAGGCCCAGTAACTTTTGATGTATTAATATATTTGTGTTTTCACACACACACACACACACACACACACACACATGTGTTCTGGGTATGCATGGGTTGGGGCGGGACAGCAGCAATGTATTTACAGCATAGACACAAACAAACTGTGTGTGTGTGTGTGTGTGTGTGTGTGTGTGTGATAACCCACTTCAAGTATTTGATAGATAATATTGATTAGCAACAAGTTCTCTAATTACCCATAAGAAAGTTCTCTGGGCATGGTTGTGAGTGAGTTTATCACTTTGGGTAACTATAGTGGAAAGAATTACTATAATGGCAGGTGGCATCGTACCATAGGCAGGGACATGGAATAAATACATCATACAAGGTGAGCTGGACACAAACCAGCATTATATTATCTCCCTTTTGACTGTATTTACAATATAATCAGCTACCTCCTAACGTTCCTGCTGTCATGACTTGCACACCATGATGGACTGTAATATTAAATTATAATCTAAAGAAATCCTTTTTGCCATAAGTAATTTTGTCAGGCATTGTATTATAGCAATCAATCTATCAATATATGCACAGGCACTGAGTGTTAAAGCATCAAAGTTATCAATATAAAAAATACAGCACAGAAAAATCTGAGCATATGTGTAATTTATCTGAATAGCATGACAAAAATGTTTAAAAATATTTAATCTTCAACCTGACAACAATGAAATCATTTTTGAATTATCTCACAAATATATTTTAAAGTAAATAATTAAAAGTACATGGAGAGATCTTCTGGGAATGTAAAAGATATCACAATTGAATGACGTGGTTGTAGCATTAGTATCCAATCGTTTATATTTTGTGATCAGTTATGACATCAAAGATATATGGAGAAAGTTTTCCACTTTCTCGACTCAGCATTGTCTATTCCCATTTTATTTACACTGTGAAACAATACATTCTAGCTTCTAGAATATTCATTCATTTTCTGTATCGAAATGTCAACTGCAAATTTTCTCTTACTGTGATATTAATATTCAATACTTCTGTGGATTAAAATAAAGTGGGCTGAATATTAAGGCATGGTTATGCTCATTAAGCATGTGCTGAAAAATTTGATGACTTGAGTTTAAATCCCAGCACCTATTTGGGACATGAAGAAAACAAACCTTAGGAAATTGTCCTCTTATCTCCACACCTTCCAAGGAATGTATGCAATCCAATATATTGTCCATAAATAAATAAAACTCATACATCAGCAGGCTAAACTAGCATTTTAGCAACTATTTTTTTGCAAGAAAAAATAATTATAAAAGCAATTACAGAAAGATTTTCTAACTGAGAACACCATCATCTAGTGCATGATAAGATTACAGGAAGTTTTTCATTCAAAATCCATAGGGAAAAAGGGAGTCTCACATCAAGTGGACCTAGGAGCTTCACAGCTCAAAACATTTTAAAATGTATTGTTACCATAAAGCCAGAGTATATTTGCTTTCTTAAAGTAAGAAGAAAAATTTCAATTGTTAATAATTTAATAGAGCCATAGAAAAGCCAATACAAAAGCTTATTAGAAATGAAACTGAACAATTGATTGCATTATGGTATCATGTTGTTGGTGGTAAGAGAAACAAGACACTCACTGCAAACAGAATTAGTTTTAATATGCCAGCTCGAGGCTGTGGCTAAGTGTTTTAATTATTCTAATTTATCAATTTTCTCATATCTTCTGTGTTAGGGTCTAAAGTATGCATGTTCATTAAAATCCCTGTTCAAATTCATACTATCATTGCCTGTTTTTCCTATGCACTGAGGCCCCAGCTGCAAGGCCTGCTTGAGCTCCTCTCCATGGATGAACTGCTCTTTGGGTTTCTCACTGTGGGTATGTTTATATCATGGGCTACATGACAGTATTCTCTCTTGAGAATGCTTTCCTACCTAAATCTTCTAGTGTTCTTAGGATGCAGTAATTTTTATTTATTATTTTATTTTAACACTTTTAGATAATTTTTTTTTGTTTATCTCATAACAAATCCAGGAGAACATCTTAACCTAGGAGAGAAGTTTTGGAGGAGATAAGGGAAATTTCTCCTGGAATTCAGTTTCTGTTTTCAACAAGCTTGGGAACAGAACATGAGAGCTTCCCTCGTGTAATTCAGAATACATATGAAGCTCCTAAAAAACAAAGGAGCTGAGTTTTAGCTTCAAAAAACCTTTTGCTATTCAGGTGACACATATCAGAATAGTACATTTGAGATCCTCACAAAAAGAGCCAGGTCCAAATCTTTACAATAAATTAAACAGAGAACTAGGCTTACTGTCAAAAGCTTTGAAGGGAAGGAAGGAACCTCTGATGTTCTCTGTCTCTCTCTGTCTCTGTCTCTGTCTCTGTCTGTCTGTCTGTCTCTCTCTCTCTCTCTCTCTCTCTCTCTCTCTCTCTCTCTCTCTCT
>JANHMN010000009.1:16185912-16349739 GCA_030674055.1 Rhabdomys pumilio
CTCTCTCTCTCTCTCTCTCTCTCTCTCTCTCTCTCTCTCTCTCTCTCACACACACACACACACAGAACAGAACTGAGATGCTCAGCAGTAAGAAGTACTTTCCACTATTCTACTCTTCCAGGGGGTTCAGGTTGGATTTTTTTCTTTTGATATCTTTTCTCTCTTTTTTTAAAATTTAATTTCATTTTTTAAACTATTCAATTTTTGTCCTGCTCACTGACTCCCTCCTGATTACACCCTCCTTCAATCATCCTCAATCCACCCTGCTCATCTCTTATAAGTAGGTACATTTACCCTGCTGTGTATCCCCCTACCCTGGCACTTCAAGTCTCTATAAGGCTAGGTGCTTTCTCTCCCACTGAGCCCAGACAAGTCATCCCATCTAGTAAAACATATCCTACACACAAGAAACAGTTATTGGGATGGACTCCATTTCATTTTTTCAGGACACGGGGACCAGCTACACATCTGCTACATATAAACAGGTCTAGTCTATGTATGTTTTTTGCTTGGTGGTTCAGACTCTGAGTCCCCAAGTATCCTGGTTAGTTTGACTCTGTTCATCTTCCTGTGGAGATTCTTTTCTCTTGGGGCCCACAGTCCTTACTCCTAATCTTCCATATGATCGCGCAAATTGTAGATCCACTGTTTGGCTGTAGGTGTTTATATCTGTCTGAGGCAGCTGATGAATGGAGCTTCTCCGAGGACACCATGCTCCTACACAGACATAAAGAAGTTAAACAAGAAGGAAGGTCCAAGCAAGAAAGCATGAATCTCACTTAGAAGGGGGAATAAAATAGTCAAATGGAGGGAGCAAACTGGGAGGGAGTGGGGATGAGGAGGAGAATGAGGGTTCAGAATCAGGCATGGAGAAGGACAGGAGAGATGGCTGGATAGCCATGAAAATGAATGTAAATATGCAATTGTTGGAGGTGAGGTGATAGAGGGGCATCCACTGGATAAGACAGAAATCATGTATGAGGGTGGCACCCAAGAATCAATGGGGGTGACCTTACCTGTGACTTACAACATTGGGGATATGGAACCTGAAGAGGCCACCTCCTGTACCTGGGCAGGCACCCCAGTGGAGCTATAGAGACACAAACATACCCACAAAACTTTCAACCTAAAATTTTTTTTTGTCTACAAAAAAATACAGGCATGGGGGATGGAGCAGAGACTGAGGGAAAGGCCAACCAATATTAGGTCCACATTGAGACCCATTCCTTGGGCAAGTATCAATCCCTAACACTATTAATGATACTGCTATGTTTGCAGACATGTTAGATTTGTATGTCCACTTTGGGTGGCTCAAAACCACCTGGACCTCCAATTTTAGAGCACTTAAAAACCTCTTCTGGTTTCAGGGGTACCTGCATACATTTTTAACAGTTGCAAAAATTAACTCTAAATAAAAATATATCTTAATAGAAAACATCACGCACACACAAAACAAAACAAAAAAAAGTACTAATACACATGAAAATTATACTGAGAAAAAGAGACTCCATGTCAAAACCCATACTGTGTATCTGCTCTTCAGGGTATGGCATAAACAAAAATACAAACAAACAAACAAACAGTAAAGCATTAAAAAAAAGAATAATTCCTGAATCTGCAATACAAATCATTGCAAATCCCAAAGTCTTGCCACCTACTTAGACCTCTTGGAGGTCCACCTAATACATTTCTATCTTCCTCTATCTGCCTTCTACAACTCATATTGTCTCTAATCACAGTACATCTGAGAGTGACTTGTCCCTCTTCTTTACTATTGCCTTGCTGTGAACTGAATTGAATGCAGTTGTTTCTTACATCACTTCAATAGGCTTTCTTAGGAAGTGTGTTAAAAATCAGTGAAAAGTTCAATCTCATTTATATACACACCTTTCACCCAGCTCCAAAAAAGAAGCAGCTATTTCACAAAGCTCCTCTAGACATTCATTGTTGGTAGTTTTAAATTTATACTATCTTTAGCTATTATAACAGAAAGGCCTAATAAAAAAAAATCCTAGGTTAAAATAATGTAGATGTTTGAATTCTATTGTAATAATTTTTCATCCTATGGTTTGATTGTATGAAAAGCAGTTTCTTGCTTTATTTGCTCTAAGAGGGTTCTGACATTTTAACATTTGAGCAAGGCATATTTCTGAAGTTTTCAGATGTTTAACCTGTCACGGGTGAGGATGAAGTTATTGTAAAAACAAGGGGAAGAGATGATCCAAAACATTACACACTTAATATTAAGCTACAACCATTAAAAAAAAAATGCCTGACATCTAACAGCACTGTCCCTTACTAGATGCATTAAGCTGAGGCTAAGTAGGGCTGACTACTGAGTTTTGCTCACCTGAGGTCACTATTGAACATATTCTGAACTCAGTCAGTGTTGAGTAGATTTAGGCTGGCATATTTTAGGGTTATGTAGCTGAATCAGTAATTAGCTACCCATAGGAATTTCTAAGTTTTGTGTAGTCTTTAGAGTTCCGCTGCCCTTGCTATATGGCTAACTATACTTTTTACTTACCCTTTTCTGATTATAACAAACATTAAAAGATGTAAATAGAAGATGGAAGGGGAAAAGCTGAAAAGATTTGTCAGTGGTATTTTGTGGACTAGCTTCATACATTTTATGAGTCAGCAGATCTGGATTAATGTCTAGCTTTAATGGAACACAATAAAAATACTAGCAAGGATGTAGCATAACCAGGCATTGAACTGACTTACCCCATATTCTTACCCCAACTTCTCAAGTGCTGTGAATGCAGAATATGTTACTCTTTCAGCTTATTGGATCTTAAGACCTCCTCCACATATGTCGTATTAAAGGTCTTTCCCAGAGTGCTTCAGTGTTCAGAGACAGGGTGCTTGGGAAGTAATTGGATTATGAGAATTTCATGAGAGTTCTGACTGTAGGTCTATACATATAAACCAATGTACACTTTACAAGTCCATTGCAGTGTAGACTTCTTGGAGGATGTTTGCTGTTCAAGTGATCTCTTTTTCTCACTCATATTTCCATATCCACACACTGTTCCTGTCAAAAACCTGCAGCATTGAGGAAACAGAAGTAGGCACATCATTGTAAGAGAGAGGTGAGTCTGGTGCACATAACAGGCTAGCAGAATGTGTCAAGGACCAGCATCAGTAATTCAGAGGATTGTATCCATGAGAATTCAGGTAAGGATACAGCTGTAAGCTGACATGTAACTCATTGTATTTCTGACACTGCATTAAGAAACAGCCTTCAGATATCCTATTTATTTCTCTCAGTTCATGTCAGTCTTTTATTGGTTATTCTCTATCTTTTCTGCAACAATATATAATAAAAAAATGTGTTTATTGTTTTCTTCAAACCCATTGTTTTTCCTGAAAAACTCCATGTAACTATGTCAACAGAAAACACAATGCACAAATACAGTCACAGTTCAGTATCTGCCAAAGCAAGTTGTACATTAACTTTTAACTCTTGGAAAAACCTTTAAATCACAGGTCATCTTGTAATGAACTTGAGGTTACAGCATTAGCATGAAAACAAAAAGCTGCTAAACAGGTCAGAATAATGTTAATGTTTTTAGCTTGTCTAAATTTTCTAAAATTGTCTAAAGAATATGTTTCTTCATTTTATTGATCTCATCATTGAAATATGAACTTCTACTGTACTTTTAAAACTCTTTTCCATATGCAATATTAATTCCTCTTGCAACTTTCCCCAGGGATCCTTCACAAGCCTAGGATTCTATCTTGTAGAGTTTGTATCCTAGTTTCCTTAGTCAGGAAACCCCCAATAGGTCAAATCAGCATGTTCCAATCTTTTTGGAAAGTTCTGCTCACTAATCCAATGGGCCCCTTGCAGGGTCTAAACTCTCATACCCATCCCCTTATCTTTTCTACTATACTTATAACTCCCAATTTCCCCCAATAATATTTCTATATTAAGCATTCTATTATTAGTGATCTCCCCTCTTGTAGCCTCATACCACTTTTAACCCCAAAGAACCATTTTTTTCCTTTATTTTCTCCCATGTATTTTCTATGGACATACCTGTCCTATATGATCCAGGCCCAGTGTTCATTTTCCTTGAGGTCTTCAGTTGTCTTAACTACTTAAACTTCAGGCTTCTTAAAAACATTTCCTTCTTCAAATTTTTCCAGGTACATTTTTATCATCCTGAGTTTGCAAAAGGTTCCCAGAGAACATTTAAGTCAGTCAGCCTCCACAACCAGAATCCCTTGTCCCAGTATGCCTGGGTTGAGTGCTTGAATCAATAGGATGGGCAGTTTGTTCCTAATAGAACTGTTAAGGAAGAGACCAATGTCAACCTCTGTTTTTTTATTCTCCATTATTTCTCTCTCTCTCTCTCTCTCTCTCTCTCTCTCTCTCTCTCTCTCTCTCATCTCTTTCTCCTCTCTCTCTCACTCTCTCTCTTGCTCTTTCTTTCTCTCATTCTCTCTTTCTCGCTCTCTCTTTCTCTCTCTCTCTCTCTGTCTCTCTCTCTCTCACACACACACACACACACACACACACACAAACACACACACACATTCAGATAAACATGCATGCACACCTGAATGCAGGTCTATGCCCTTGCACTTGAGTGCTCACATACATATACATATGCACAATTCAGTTAATATTTTTTCAGTGTATTATACTTGAATATAATAAATTTTTTAAGCTCATTATTTTTGATAATTCTTTACTTTTGTCAAGAAAGCTATCTCAATTTTAATACTAGTCAAATGAGTCCTCATAAGTGAATCTCCAGAATGAAGACAAAGCAGTTTCTATTTTCTAATCTCTCATGTCTATATGTGTGTTGTGTATAGGCTTGTATGTATGTGTGGGTTCATGTAGCGTTGTCTTAGTTCATTTTCTATTGCTTTGGAGAAACATCATTGTGAGGAGCCGACAGAAGGCAGCTATCACCCTTGCAGCTATCTTGAGCCATATATCCTGACAAGAGACTTGATTACTTTAGTCTACAACAGCTGAGCACACTCTGATAACATCTTGTGTTAGATACCCAGAATCTTCCCTTGGGTGTGTGAGACTTAAAGGTGTGATTTAGAGCTGAGACTTAAGGGCATGACTTAGAGGCATGGCTTAGAAGTGAGACAAATAAAAGGCAAGAGGCAGACAGAAGAGAGATCAGAGAACTAGACAACAGGTTACTTGACAGAGTACAACTTAAAACAGAGAATTAGGTATTAGGCACTTGGCACTTGGAGTAAGAACTTGGAATTAGACAGTACAATCTGGAATAGTTATTAGGCATTAGGTGGAAGACACTTGGACTAGAGAATTTAGAAGAAAGAAACAGATTATTAGGCATTAGACATTAGGCACTTAGCACTTGGAAGAAGTAACTTGGAACTTGGAGGCACTAGGGACTAGGAACTAGAGACTAGGAACTCAACACTTGGAACTTGGACTAGGAAGAGAGACTGAAGAATAAACAAGATTGAATCACACTCTGTCTAGTCTCCATTCTTCATGTCCGTCCTCACTCTCTCTCTTGCTGAAAGCCGACCCATGGACCAGAACAGCTTGAGGCAGTGTGGGCTCTAACAATTTAGCCCCCAAGGCTTTTGGCAGTGTATGTTTCAATATTGACAGAGCAGCTGGCGACATTTTGGCCCCAAACGTGGGGCAACTTGGACAGAAACACACCATGACCATGGAAAGTCTTATAACAGAAATCATTTAATTGGAACTTGCATACAGTGTCAGAAGTTTAGTCTTTTATCATCATGGCAGGGACCATGATATCAAGCAGGCAGAGATGGTACTAGAGAAGTAGTTGAGAATACAAATCTGAATCCACAGGCAAAAGAAAAAGAGAGTCACCTGGACTGGCTTAATCTTCTCAAACCTCAAGGACAAGAGACATACTTTCTTCATTAAAGTTACGCCTTTAACAATACAATTCCTAATCCTTCTCAAGTAGTACCACACACTGATCAATAAGCATTTAAATATATGAGCTTATGGGGTCAATTATTATTCAAACCACTGCACACATGCATATGTGTTCATATCAAAATATGAAGTTGATTTTTATAAGTTTTGCTTTATCAGTTTCTATTTTATTCAATGAGAAAATGTTCCTTAGTTGAACTGAACGTGTTCTTTCAGCCTGAATGCCTAGTCATCTTCTTTAGGGAATCCCTGTCTCTTCTTTCCAGAAATCTGGAAATTCAGGAATGTTGCCACCCTGACCCGGTACTAGGTTCTATAGATGTAATGTCTTGTTTGTATCTTTATAAGATAATTCCTTTTAACCACCAAGCCAACTTCTCAGCCATCTCTGTCTTATTAATTAAATATAAACTCTCCCACTTAACCAGTTCACATATTTTGATACCCAGGCTAGCTGGAAAGCTGTCTCACCCTTCCTAGCACTGGTATTACATTACAGGCAACTGCTAACACACTGGGTTTTTTATGTAAGTATTGGACAGCTAAAGTCAGGTATTCATGTTTACACTGAACTGTCTAGGACTCCCCAGAAGGGGACCCCACTTGAGTGTCAAGATAGCGCACACCCAAAGGACACACGAGAGACCAACTTGCTGCAAGAACACGAGGTAGTTTAATGGCGGAACATTCCTGGCCGACACATGTCTCAATGTAGGAGATGGGACATCGACCTCGTGGCTCAGAGATTAAGGGTTAATATAAGCTCGGGTGAGGAAAAGGAGAAACTTTCTCGAAGGTGTACAGGATTGGGAGAAACTTTCTTGCGGGTGCACATGATTGGTTGTTTTCCAATTTTTTAAACATCAGCAGGACGAACCAGTCCATGGGGATGGAAGGCAGTTCCTGCAGAGGGATGTTAATTTCTTATCTTCATGGCTCATTCCTGGAATGACTCAGCAGCCCTGTGTCCTGTAACTCTGCATTCTTTGTTAACTGATTAACTGGGCCTCTGGTTGGCAAACCCTGTAGGCAGCAGCTTCAGCTACTCAGGTTAGGGAGAAGGGATTTACAGGACCCTTTTTCTTATTAGTTTCTCATGGGACCCATTAAATTTTCTTTTAACACAATAAGTATTTTTCCAACTAACCTGTCATTTCAACACCAGCCACTGGTTCTAAGCTTAGAACTGGTAGCAATATTTAGGAAAGAGGATAAGACAACATGCCAGTGACTCTAATCTGAGATTTATGACATCTTGTTATTATAGATGTTTCAACACTGTTATATCTTATAGTTAATTAAAAGGCTGAATAAAATAGATACCATTTTATATTCTGAAAAATTTTGAGGAACTTTGTAAAAAGGCTATGATTTGAAAAGACAACATTAAACAATTATGCTGTATTTGGTTGTTATTTAAAGACCAATTTGGGTGTTTTAGTGACATTCCATTGGCATGTTTCCTGATTGGTGATGGATGCCAGCTGTATTAAATGTCTGTAAAAACTGAACATTTAAAGCTTTTGAAAACTGACAGCAAAAGTAGAACAGATTTGCTTATGTGAGTTGACGGGCCTCTTAGGAGAGTGATTCTATAAGTTACTTTTCTTACTGCCAATCTAGAAGACATGATAAAAGTAATTTGAGACCTGGAGTGTTTATTGTTTCACGGTTTGAAGGAACAGTCCACAGTAGTGGGGAAGACAGGGTGACAGGAGCATGAAGCAGCTGGTTACATGGCATCCACAGTCAGGCATCAGGGAGGCATGAAGTCCCTCTGTTACTCAATAAATTTTCTCTTTGTTATGCAATTTATAGTACCAGCCCATGGATAGGCACTACACATATTTAAAGTGGATCACCTAACTTCAAATAATCCAATCAAGAATCTCATTACAGGCGTACCCAGGGGTGTGTTTCCATGATGACTTTGAATTCCATCAAGTAGTAATCAAGCTTATCCACCACAGTGATAATCTATGTTTAGAGGAAACTATGCTTAGCTCAGTAAGATTTTGGAACACTAAAGAACACAGCAGTTGATACCATAGCTCAGTTAATGTGACTAACCCAGAGGGTATACCTAGACATTCTCTGCTTAGAAATTATTACGGGGGTCATTGCTTAGCCATATGCAAATCTTATCTAAAGCATAACAATGTAGGAATATAAAGAAGAAAGACAGCTTCTTTCCCACATGAAAAGAACAGAACAAGGTGGTGGCCTTTGGTTAGCCTACTTCAAATCATGGAGAGAAAATAAAAACCATTTTCCAATAAGCAAAATATAAAATTCTATTTTTGTAACTCTCAGGTGTGTGGAGCAGTGTGAATGGCCAAGGTCCCTGTGCCAGTCAAGTTGGTATTCTGTACTGTCCTGTCAGCTGAGAATACATGATGGAGTTTTTGAGGATGCTTATTATCATCAGAATCCATTTTTAATATGTATATTGAGGGGTGAAGGAAGCCTGCCTCTACACTTTCCAGCTGCTTATGAAGTGTTCTCCCCTTTTCCCAGAAGAAATGCCTCCAGCCTTAGATAGAGAGAGCCCAGCCTGGCACTAGAATATTGCAATCTGCCTTTTCACGGTGGCACTCCCTAATGACCCCCAACCCCAGAGGCAGGTGCTGTGTCATGAGCAATTATTCCCAGACTGCCAGTTGATTCTGGCAGGAAGTGACCTGGGATTACTACACACAGGTGAGAGTCATTGTCTGGTCTTTCAATTACATTAATCTCTAATTCAGATTCATATATTAAGGTTATCAAGCACATGCAAAACCAAATAAGAGCAATACACACTAATGCAATTGCAACTATAGTCCACACATCTTAGTCAGCCATGTATACGACCTGTTCTCGGCTCAGGCTCAGGCTCGGACTTTCTCGGTCACTTCTATTGATCTCCAGCTTCAGTCTCAGCGAGTCTTGCTCCACCGGCAATACCCGGTGCGGTGGGGGGTATTGATGATCTCGTTGGAGTCAAGACTAGCGTGGATTCAGGAGGCTAGTCATGCTGAACTGGTGAGTGGACTTTTTGCTGGGGTTTTTATACTCTCAACTTAGGTTGGGGCATTTCCTATCTTTCACAGCACACTTTATCACTTTAAGTCACATAGCACATCTGGCTTTACTCTTTTTATCTCCTGCCTATGCTAGGTCCATCTGAACCTTCACAAATGCTCCTTACAAGCTGGCTTTGGAAATACACATCCCAGCCTCCTATCACCTAGGCTGTGATCCTCCCTGATAGTACTTCCCTAGGGCAGATAGTTCCTGGTCTTGAGAAAAATGAACCCAACATCCTTGCAAAGAAGTGCTCCACTTTTTGACCAGGAAAGAAGAGCAATTAAGTGTTCTGAGACAGCTGTGGCCAGTTTGTAAAAAGAAACTAGTTCCTGATAGCATCATAAAATTACTTCCCTGGTCTTCCTGCCTAGCTGCAGGATTCTGCCCTGCTGTCTGAACAAATGATTGTAGAGTGAAAAATTATAAAGATCATTTTATAAAATATATACAGGCTCATTAGTTCCAGGAAGGCGGAACTGAAAGTAGGATTTCGGGCCTTCACTGCCCAGATACATTCCTCAAGCCTCAGGGAAGAAAACCCACCTGTGGGTGGGGTAGGCCCAAAGCAGGAAGACACATTTCTGGCCACAAAGATAAGTAAAAAGGCATGCCCAGACAAGTCCTAACTAGCCATCCTGCCGCCTCTGCAAGTTGCTGATATTTGCAATAACCAATCATGTGTAACCGCGCCAAACTTTCCCGCCTTTCCCTACCCCTACCCATAAATAGCTCCCGCCTCTGGGTTTCGGGGTCGAAATCCCTTGTCTTCTGCGTGGGACGGGTTTCAACCCAAGGGCCCTTGTTATTAAACTACCTTATGCAAATGCATCAAGGAGGTCTCTCGTGTGTCCGTGGGTGAGCGCTGGTCCAGACTTGAGATAGGGTCCCCTCGGGGGTCTTTCATTGATAATCAGGTTTGAAGTATGGCTTCCCTTAATCATCTCACCTGTTACATAACCCCAAACTTGAGAATCCCTGCTTATGCATATGTGTATATATAAACACTGAGTCCCTGGATTCGAGCATCCATTTCTAACTGGTGCAGTGGGAAGGGTTAGCTACCTGGGTCTGTCTCATGAATAAAAAGGCTCTCCATGTTATTACAGCAAAATTGCACTTCCTAGCATTCTTCTGGTGTTCCTGAGAACTGAGCATAACAATATATACCTTAGCAGACTTGTATACAATTCTGGAAATAAGATTTCATGTTGTATCTGGCATGAAATAAGAATACAGAGGATCAAGAAGATATTTTGTAATAAACTACAACCTCACTAATGACCACCAGGTGCTGTAATAACATTACCTCCTTACAAAAGGTCTATATAGGCTACATACATAGTTCAGTGTGTAACTTGCCTCATATACAGGTGTGATGATCTGACTTCAAGATGGAGCTCATATAAAATCCAGCCATGATGGTACATGACTGTTAACCACATGGTGGAATAGAAGTAGGGTCTTTGAAGAAGCTCACTTAACAGCCAGTCTAGAAAAAATAATTAACCCAAATTTTGGTGAGCTCTTCTGACTCAAAAAACAAAAGAAAACAAAACAAAAGTTAGTGTTGGGTGTGGGGAATAGTAGAAGATATTTCAGTGTCACCCACAGGCCACTAAAGATGCCTGCATGATGAACATTCCCTACAAACAGACACAGACACACACACAATCCTCATACGCATCATCACACAAAAGCACCTGAAAATGGTCCTGTTGGTAACCATTTCCAATAAGGAAGTGTTAGATGTATTTCCATTCATCGCATATCTACTGAGCTTCTGTGAATCCTCACTAGAAGGAATTATGCCATTACTCCATCAAAATATTCATCATTAACAGAAAGGGAAAATAGACATAATTAAAAGTCTCTCTATTAATTTGTAAATCAAATTTGTCCCAAACTTAAAATAGAGAAACATTATTAGAAATGAAGTATGAAAGATCAGCTCCATAAGAAAGGGTAGGATCCTGTTCAAAGAAGCTGGAAAAGAGTTGGTGGGACTTGGAAAATTGTTGACTTAGACTGCATCCTTGTCATTGTTATAAAGTATTTACCCAGAGCACCATGGTGGAAGGAAGAGTCTTATGTGGCTTATAAGTTATAATTCATCTTGGAGGAAAGCCAGGAAAGGAAATCAATGATCGAACCTGGAGGCAGAAACTGAAGCAGAAACAACTGAATAAGAGTTCTTATTAGCTTACTTTCCCTGCTTTACTCAACTACTTTTACTGTATAATCCCAGGACTCCTGCTCAGGAATGACACTGCCAGCAGTGGTCTGGACCTTTCCATATTAATGGCTAATTAAGAAATACTCCATGGATATGTCCATGAGGAAATGTATTGGAGGCATTTTTTATAAAAGGTTATTATCCCCTTTTCATAGGTATTCCTAGGCTTATGTAAGTTGACAAAACTTATGGCAATGCTCAATTCAAGCATAAAGACACAAGTTCAAATATCCAGGGCCAATGCAAAATCTACCTGTGGCTGCAAACTCTTCTGATTCCAAAACTAACTAGTAGGGAATCACTGAGGTTCATTGGACAACAGTTTTTTTTTTTTTCAAAACACAAGATCCAGACTTAGTGAGAGACTCTGTCTCAAAAAGGTAAGGCTGACAGTAATTGATATACCTCTGTGCACGTCTTAGAACAGACCACACCAGAATAAATGGTTCCAAGTGGGGTTTATTCAGGAGATAGGGCAAAGATTGAGGGGGGGGAGGGAAGAAGAGGAAGAAGATGGAAGAAGAGAGGAAGAAGAGTGCATGGTTAGAAGGTTCTATCTGTTTTATATGGGTGGTGACATAGCCTCTCCCAGGTAAAGGTGGGAGGTAGCCAGGTGGATTCTGGAAATGTATGGTGGTTGCATTTGCATTGATGTGGGGGTTACCGAGATGTAATGTCACTGGGTTGCGAGCCTGATACTAACAGTAATGACTACTGAGTTTGAATTTTGCTGGCCCATAGCCTCATTAAAATTTCTTTTAGTTTATTTATAAGCAATAGACATCAGATTTAACATCCTAACCAGCAGATTAAACGAAAACAAAATGTTTGAAAGAAAAAAAACTTGTGCGGGGTGGGAGAGAGTCTGGCAGCAGGTCCCATGAGGGCCACTCTTCCCACACTGCCAGCAGAAGGGTCCCATATGCATGCAGCTGCCTTGGGCTGGCAGCTGCAGTTCAAGGTTCCAAAGTTCCAGGCGACACATGGAGTCCGGTTTTCATGGCGTGGTGAATAGGTGTAGATGGTATGCTTTTCCCTGCAAAAGCCAGGCTCCCCTGCCTTTTTATAGGGAGGGAGGAAAGGGAAGGGGATAGTTTAATTAGCTAAGGCCCCCAGCCTTTAGATAACTCATTAATATTTAAATCTCTGGAGGTGGAGACCTCTGACTGTGTCCTAAGTGACTGAAGGGTGCAGGTTAAATGGAGTTACCTCATCCAAGGCTCAACATTAACCCAATTAACATTAACTCAAATGGATTTCTCACCAAGCTAGTTCAGTCAGTCAACAGATTCTCCAGGGCTGGAGTGAAGATTAAAAAGAAAAAAAGACAATTAGACAATATTATAGCATGACCCCAGCAGATTCTGAGGCTGAAGTTGGTTTATTTTTTTTTCCAGTCTGCTTTTATACCACTTTAAGTACATGAAAAATGATAAGATCGCTTCTGGGTTAGAAACAAGCAAGAAACAAACAAAATCTGGTAAACACTTTTCTAGTGGCTACTCAGGATGTCCAAGACAAAAGGAATTCCACACAGGCCTTGATAAACCTGCTCTGAGCTTTGCATTAACTCAAATGTAAATGTTCTTAACCTGGGTCTATTTCCTGAGTCCTAGGCCAAAATCAGTTTTCTGCCTTCTTTTGTCCTAGTTGAATGTCAAATTCCTGCCCAGTGTCTAGAAGAAAGCGGCCCCTAAAAGCTTTCCACAGATTATTTTTCCAATGAAAAGTAATAAACGATATCAAGTATCCCCTGAGCCTGTAGCCAAGATACAGCTGTTTGCACGTGCTTCTCACTTGATGTTTACAATAATATATTTTTAAAATGCCTATATATATATATATATATATATATATATGATAATATATTTGTTCTTTTACTAAAATATCTCCATGAAACAGCTTTCAAATTGGAATGTAGAACCTAGTATGACTTAGTTCTTGATTTTCCTGAATCCAGAGTAAAAACTCTGCTTTATTTCATTTTAGATGAGAGCTGTATTGATTTGTGTGCCAAGAGTATGCCAATGTTAACTGATGCTCAAAGCGTTACCAAACTTTGATATAACAGCCTGTGTTATATATAACAAGCCAAATTCAGTCAATAATTCTCAAATAATACAATTAAAACTTCCAAATTAATAGCAAAAAGCAGAAAAGGAGAATTACTCAGTGTGGCTACATAGACAGGAGGATAGAGAAGTCCAGATCTACAAACTCTAGATCCGTTTTGGAGTCCTGAAATGGGGGTAGGATTTTAAAGGGTGTCAA
Organism: Rhabdomys pumilio; assembly: GCA_030674055.1. Lineage (NCBI taxonomy): Eukaryota > Metazoa > Chordata > Mammalia > Rodentia > Muridae > Rhabdomys > Rhabdomys pumilio. The sequence goes on from JANHMN010000009.1 coordinate 16,199,409, forward strand.
GAAAACCAAGAAATCCTCTTCTAGGGGTGGTCCTGCCCAGCACTGATTTTTCATTGTTTAGACTCAGTCTCATCTTGTAATGGTGCTTGAACATTTGTAAATTACTGTCAAGATATAAGCATTTCCCTGACAGGTACTTTTCCTTCTCTTTGTATGACATTACTGGGGCATTTTCTATTGCTTTGCTGTTAGTTGCTTCACTAGTTAGTTAGCAAGACTGAGAGACATAGTGTTTTAAATTTCATATGCCTTTTATTTCTGTTAGGCCAGAAAACATTACATACCACACAGCACGCATACATGCCACCTTGATATACATACAGAGAAACAGACAGACAACGAGAAAAACATACAGACAGAGAAACTTAAATGAATCAATTTTAAATACTATAACCCCAAATGTACAAATTGCAAAAATAAAATCTACAGAGTCCCAAAGATAATAGTTAAAATGGATTAAAATCCCAAAAGTTGGAAGAGAAAAACTCATTAAATTGAAGTTTTCACTGGAACATGGAAGAATTAAAAAATAAAATAAAAGGAGTAGTACTTCTAGATAGTAACCCTTGGGATAATGATTGCTAGCACAATTTATCTTAGTAAACTTACTTTGTATACTTTTATAAAGATAAAAATCAAACAAAGAAAGCTATTCATATATCTTCTCTCATTGACACGTAATGTTACTAGCAAGTTTGCTATCTTATATGTACACTGATTTCAGTTTACTATAATAAAAGAGATGATGGAAAGGAAAGATGAAATGATTTATGAAAACACTGTCAATATAGCACCAGTGAAGAGGTCCATCCTTTCCTATTGCAGACTCTTTTTGGTTCCTAACATATTATACAGCAATATTTATATCTTTGTAAGTTGTTGGAACCTACCACTTGCCTTTCTTTAAAGTTTCAATATCCAGGAAAGGTGTGGACTTCATATTGATTTTCATTTAATTCAGAGTGCTGATGTTTGACATCCTAAAATACTTTTCAATATTTTTTTATATAGAAATTTGAATTGTTATTATGTAGTGTACCAAATAAGCAACACATCAATAATAACTCATACTATTCTCTAGGCTCTGCACATCATCTTTGAACTGCTTTTGATAACAGAATGTAAGTTGTACAAAGACTTAGAGAGTCTGTGGGGAAGAGCTTGTCATACAAGTGCAGAGACCTGTGTTTGGATCTGCAAAACATAAATGAAGTAGGGTTCTATATCCATAAATTCACTGCTCTTACATGGAGATAGAGTAAAAAAGAAGAAAATCCCAGGGAGCTGCTAAATCACTATTGTGGTTTGAAATAGAATGTCTCCCATAGGCTCACAAATTTGAGCATTTGTTCACCATGAAGTGGCATTCTTTGAATGAATTAGGAGGTATGGACCTGCTAGAGGAGGTGTGTCAATATGGGTGTGCTTAGAGTTTTCAAAAATGCCAAGTCTGGCCTCCTGACTCTTTCTTATGCCTGTAGACCTAGGAATACAACTTTTTGGTACTTATCCAGGACCATGTCAGCCTCCATGTTTCTATGCTTCTTATCATGATGATAATGAACTAGTGCTCTGAAATTGTAAGCTAGCACCCAATTAATTGTTGTTTTGTTTTGTTTTGTTTTGTTTTGTTTTATGAGTTACCCTGGTCCTGGTGTTTCTTAAAAGAAATAGAACAGTGACTAAGACAGCAAGTCTGGTATAAGAAGAAGTAAGAGATCTTGTCTTTTACTAGGAGAAAAAGAAAAGACATATATTAATCTCACACACATGTGTGTGTGTACGTGCACAAACACACACAACCACTGTAGAGTGAAAAATTATGAAGGCCACTTTATAAAATATATACAGGCTCATTAGTTCCAAGAAGGTGGAACTGAATGTAAGCTTTCAGGCCTTCATTGCCCTGGGATACATCCCGGGGAAAAGTATTAACATTTCTCAAGTCTCAGGGAAAAGAACCCACCTATGGGTGGGGAAGGCCCAAAGCAGGAAGACACATTCCTGACCACAAAGAAAGATGCAAGTCATCTGGCTGGTTCCAAGAACTAACTTTCCACTGTTCTTGGTTACACCCCCACCCCCTGCCACTTGAGGTCTTCCCAGTGTTACAACCTGCTGTTGTTCAATATTTGTAATACAACCAATCATGTGTAACCGCGTGAAAATTCCTTCCTTTCCCCACCCCTTGCTATAAAAAGCTGCTTAGCCCCCCACTCTGGGTCAAAATTCTGTTCCTGCGTGGACGAGCAGTTTTGACCTTGGCTAGCCAACTCTCTCCCAATAAACCTCTGTTAATTTTATCCAGGTACGATGTCTTGAGATTTTTGAGTGGCTGTGATTTCCCAAGACTTGAGTAAGGGTCTCCCGAGTTTAGGGGTCTTCACCACATAGTTTTTTTTTTCCTTCATTTTTCAATATTGTGTTTGTTGAAATGCTGCAAATTCCTCAGTAAATGAAAAGATGTTATTTTACTATATGAGATTGTGAAAGAAACTTTGAAAAGTTCACTCTTTGGAAACCAGTGAGATGATTCTAAGAGTAAAGGTACGTATGATCACAGCTGTTGTTCTGATTGGTCTCTATGAATCATGCAGTCGAAGGAGAAAGTAGATTCTGCCAAGTTGTCCTCTGACATTACTATGCCAACCCTTCTGCACCTAACCACATATATACAAATAAATAAATAAATAAATAAATAAATAAATAAAATGCAGTTACCTTTTAAATTAAAATAAGATCTTCTATAGGTGGTCATTCTCTTTTAATGACTCAGGTATTCACTACTGTATTTTAGGCAGCTACAGTTAAAAACTGGCTGCATGCAATACCACCTCCTGAGACAAGATTCTACTTATTTCATATTATTACCTATTTTTTTTTGCATGCTTTCCATTTGCTCATATGGATATGAAAAATATAACCAAGATTTTATATACATAAGGATATGTTTAACTGTATAACATTATTGGCTTTATTAAAGTCTCAACATTTTCTACAATATTTTAAAATTTTCTCAGATAAATTCCCTTTATGGAAACTAATAATTATTGAAGTTACTTTATCCAAATAAAATTTTTGATAGTTTCCAGCTGAAGTAACTATAGTTCTCCTCTTCTCGTGTTAACTATAGAAACAAATTTCACCCCTATAGAGTGTAAAATCAGCTTATTTTCTTAGAAGTATTCTGTTTCCTACCATCATGAAATGAACATTTTCTCATTCACCCACATCACATGGGACATATAGCCCATCCATCCATGTGACTGACATCTGATATGACTCCCCTGTTGTGCTTCTGCCGAAAAGTACCGTACTGCCTAAAGGTCAAATACCCTTATTTCTGCCTTTTCCTTTAATCAGTCCATAATATTCTAATAATGTTGGTGTTTCAGGATTTAGATTTTAGAAATTTTCCTCTTGGAAACTTCAGTAATGAGTATAGTGGGAGTTGAGATTGTGCCTATCCAGATAAAAACTGAGATACTAATTCCAGACTCATTCAGAGCACTTTACTTATTCATAGGTGTTGGGAAACCCATGTCTGCTTAGGCAGTAGCAAAAGCTGACACTACAAGGAGAGAATTATTGATTCAAGTGTCTAATGATTTTTGGAAAGAGCAGACTTTATAAAACTGTGTTTTTCATTTTTCTATAGGATATGACTGTGTCATAGCATTATGGGGATTTACCCAGATCAGGAAGACCTATGGATTCCACATATATACTTAGCAATTGAATAATTTTATTAGGAGATTCAGTGGTAGAAAAGTTGTCATGGAAAACTCTGGTTTACCCTGTCAATACAAAACAGAACAAATAAGCCCACAGTTCTCATATTAATAGCAATAAGAGCCAGTTTATTCAGGAAAATTCTGAGTGAAAATTGCCTGGAAACACAGATTTAGATTATCTCAAATTTCATGTTCCAACAAGAACACTGATATATTTATAAAAAAAAATGAAGAGAGAGGGGGTATGTTCTAAGGGGGTGTAGTCAGATATGGGGGAAGGTGATGCTTCAGAGGGCTTGTGCCAAGGCATCCCTGCCTCCCTGTGGGATCAGCCAAAGGAATGTATAGTATAGATTAGAGTTTATACAGGGCATGGGGAGGGAGTTAAGAGGGTAGTAGTGGCAGAAAAAGGGAGAGAGAAAGAGAGAGAGAAAAAGAGAGAGAGAGAGAGAGAGAGAGAGAGAGAGAGAGAGAAGAGAAGAGGAGAAGAGAAGAGAAGAGAAGTAGAAGCCAGTCATGAGCATGTTCCTGCTAATAAAAGAGAGGACAAGATTGGCCTTCTACTTGGCCTTTATTTGATACTCTCACTCAGCTACAAGGGATTGGTTATTCCATTAATCCAAAACAAAGCTCAAACTTAAGGTTTATGAAACTTGTGTGGGAATAACAACCTGACTTGCCTACTCCAGCTGCAATTTCAGGAAATGCATATAAATTTATTATGGATTTAGAAAATTGTTTTTATACTCTTTCTTTACATCCTGGTAAAGGTGACAGGTTTGCATTCAGTGAGTTTTCTTGTAATTTTGGAGAGTCCATGAAGCAATATCTTTGGAAAGTGTTGCCTCAAGGAATGTCTGATAGCCTTACATTATATAAAAGATTTGGTTTTGCTTTAGTACAAAAAGTTAAAAATTTGAATCTCTCACTGTATATTATTCATTGCATGGTATTTTATTAGCTGATCTCTCTGAAGAAATTTTAATCCAAGCCTTTGCTCTTATACAAGGAGCTTTAAAATTTTGGGGAGAGTTTGTTGCTCCAGAAAACATTCAAAGGCAATACCTTTTCAATATTTGAGACATCAGTTATATTCCTAAACAAATTGTGGCATAGAAAATTCAAATTAAAAAAAAAGATAGTTTACTTTCTTTAAATTATTTTCAAAAGCTTCTAGGAGATGCTAATGGCTAAGTTCTCACTTTAAACTCACAGAAAGAAGACTTAAGCCTTTCTTTGATGTTTTCAAGGGGTACAAATGCTAATTCCCCGTAACAATTAACTGATGAAGGAGAAATAGCTTTGCAGAAAGTAGAGTAAGCTATTAGTTTTCAACAGATACATAATATAAACTTTGATAAATTGTTAGCTGTTTTCATTATTGCCACTCATTTACTCACAACAGTCTTTTTGGCAAAAGAGACAGTTAAAATGGATTCACCCTTCTTCATCTGTAAGTAAAGTTTGAACATCCTATTATGAAACTGATACTGTGTTAATGCAGGATTGTAGGTCAGGATCACAAAAATATTTTGAGAAAGAACTTAATAAAATATTCCATATTCTAAATAGCAATTAAATTGATTATTAAAAAATTTGGCCTATTACATGGTCAACATTTTGAGCATATTCGATAATCGTTACTCAAAAGACAAATTGTTACAGTTTTTCTCTATGCATGCTTTTGTATTTCTAGTAAATTTAAGCATGCAGCCCATAGAAAATGTGTTTACTGTATTTACAGACAGTTCAACTAATGGGAAGATAGTATATGTAACTAGATGAAATGTTCATTCTCTTGAGTTTTCCCCTGCTTCAGCACAAATAATTGAATTATGTGAAAAATCAAGCTTTCAATTTGTATACTCATAGCCAGTATATAGCACATGGTTTATAATTGCTTGAAATTGTTTCTTTTTTAGATAATGCTAATTTTCAGATTTTACAAATACAGTTTAATTTAAGAAACATGTACTTTTCCTTAACTCTAGAAGACGTTTAAGTGCTCATACTGGATTGCCTGGACACCAGGGCAATGCCACAGCAGATTTGTATACCAGGAAGAAACTATTGGCCATACAATCTTATTCTTTATATCATCAAAATAATAATAGCTTGAGACAATGAATTGTATTTTCTAGAGAGTGTGCAAGTCAAATGGCAAAAATTTGTTCTCAATGTCATTTCTTTTTTCATAATGGTATCAGTCCTTGAGGACTTATACCTAATCAATTATGTCAACTGGATGTTACTCAATTCTAATTTTGGAAAATTAAAACATGTACATGTGACTTGGCACCTTTTAGGCTTTCTAGTTGCAACTGCTTTAACAGGAGAAGCAACCAAAATGTAGTTAGTTATTGCCTGCATCATCTTTCTATGCTTGGTGTTCCATATCAGATTAAGATAGATAATAGAACTGCCTATTGCAGTCAAACATTTGAGATGTTTGGTTGACAATTTAATATTAGCCATATTACTGGGATTCCTTATATTCCTCAAGGACAAGGTATTGTGAAACAGATATCATGGGACTTTAAAATAATATCTTTATAACTGTTTGAGCATGGAAGAAGAAGCTACATCTTGGTTTCACAAGAAACTCTAAAAAAAATTGGCTTTTAAAAAAGAGGGGGAGTTATACACAGAGAAGGGATTCCATAAAAATATTTTCCATCATGCCTTGTTGTTCTCAATTTTCTAAATATGGACACTCATGAAAAATCTGCTGTCAATCACCTTTGGTAACCTGAGACCAATAAAAACTATGCCACAGTTATGTGGAAGGACCTTTTTACCTTTAGATGGAACAGCCTAGACCCAGTTCTCATATGGGGCCTAGGGTCGATAAGTTTGTTTGACACCAAAGAAGGCATGGCTAGATGGCTCCCAGAAAGATTAGTGAAACAAGTAGATACCTCCACAAAGCCAGAACCAATTGTAGATAAAATGGATAACAACTGAGATCCAAGGATCCAAAGATCTCCCTGACAATTCCCTTCTTTTGTCCTTTCCAGATAAAAATGAGCCACCCGTGGTGGTATTTGCTGTTGGAGATACTGACTCTAATGCAGGCCTCGGGACTTGCACTACTCAGAACTTTGATAGACCATTGACAAGGACATCAAACAGCTAGAGATTAGCATCACTAATCTGGATAAATCCCTCATATGCTTTGCTTCAGCAATGGGTGATCTGTGCTGCCCTCAAGAAGGAATGCTGTTTTTACACTGACCACAACAGGGTAGTTAGAAATAGTATGGCCAAGATCAGAGAGAGATTAAAATGGTGAGAGAAACAGCAGGAACAAGAAAAGGAGTAGCTTAAAAAGTGGTTTTCTGCCTTTCTTTGGCTTACCACCCTTTTCCTTTCCATCCTGGGTCCTGTGGTTGGTCTTCTTCTCCTTTTGTCTTTCGGCCCTTGAACCTAGGAGCCAAGACTTTGTTGTCCTCCTGCCTGTGAGAGAGTATTAGCTAGATAAACAACCTGAGTTTAAGAATGTCTCATTACCCTCCTCTTTGTGAGGTAATATTAACTAGATAAGCAGCTTGAGCTAAGGAATGCTTGTGGGAGCATTTAGGTTACAGGTACCAGGAAATTAAAGTTGTTGGTGGTATGGTTCTGAACTTGACCCTTAGATAAATTTCCTACCTGCTTGTCTTTATAACAGTAGCCTGATCAATAAAGTTTAAGCACTTATCAGACATTTAGTCTGATGTTTCTTCTTTTTGTCTCTTTTTCCTTCATTCTTTCACCCCCTTCTGTAGTTTCTCATTGAATCCGCCATAGGCTGGGGAAGGTTAATTGATCATAATAATACATGTGGAGATGGAAACCAAACAATCCCAAACAAAGAACATTATACATTCTGATGGAGTGGTGTACTCTATTGCTTTTCCAAAGGGACCTGTACTGTGACCTAATTCTAAACACAACATTAATAAATGCTAACTAAATTCACACTCAATACAGTCAGAAGAAATGAAGTGTACATAGCTTTCATAATCAAAATATGTCAGTCATTTAGTATGGTGACATATTAGTGCTTAATATGAGTCAGGAAGTTACAGAGTATAATTTCAGTTCTAAGGTTTATTTCAGTTCCATGATATGGCTATGTGGTAAAACATTCACTGACATAACTTGTGGGACTTAAGTTTGGATCCTGATCATCCATGTAAAGCCAGATGCAGTGGTGCATATATTCACAAATCCAAGTAGCCACAATGAAAGAAAAAAAATGATACCCTGAACTTCACTGACCAGCTAGCATGGCTTATGGAACTATAAATGAGAAAACCTGACTCAAATAACGTGAAGATGCTGACTGACAATCAAAGTTGTCTTCTGAACTTCATACAAATGCTTAACAATTGCACACTCTTAGAGACACAAACACACACACACACACACACACACACACACACACACATACACACACACACACACACCCATACACATATATACTCAGCATACACAAAAATTAAAAATATTTCTTGTGGTACAAATTCCTACTTCTTTCAAACTTTATTGTGAAGTGGTGGATACTCACATCACTAATCATTTGAATAAAATGACAAACCAGAAAAATCTAGGCATTAGTCTGTTTATATGCCTTGATGATGATGATGATGATAATAATAACAATAATAATTGGCCATGAAATCAGTAGGTCCAGAGAACATGCTCCATTTGCTTAATGAGATTAGTTTAGAAAAAGGGACTTTGGCCTTTGGAAATAAAGTCACCAGATAAAAACTGCATACATCTTTATTGAGGAATTATAAAATAGCTATGAGCACATATGTGTTTAATGGGCCATGAAAGTGATAAAATTTTGTGAATTGTCTAAGAGAAAACACCACAGGTGGCAAAAATAAAATTATACACATGGATCCACTGATGACATAAAAGCAATATAAGGAATGAAGGCAATTGCCTTTTCCTAACTGGAAGGCATTTTTAAAGAGAAGCATGAAACAGAAAACATTTGTACCATGTGCATTTTATTTATATATTTATATATTTATTTATTTTTATTTATTTATGTTAAGGGATGATTGTTTTTTATTTTCACATTCAGTTCAGCTGTTCTTACAATAGGCTGAGGTCTGGATGTAAGCTATGCCGTGATAAAGTAGAGAAAACTACATTCATGCTAGCAGAGATGCTGGGAAAAAATCCATTTGCCATGGTTAACATTCATTCTTTGTTTTTAACTTTTCTTAGGGTGATTTGAACAAACAGGTCTATTCACCTCAGATTACACCACTAACAGACAAACTGAATGACTTTTTCAAATTTAGTTTTAGTTATCCAGTGGGTTTATTATAGTTATTCACTTGATCATGGATGACTCAAAGGGAGGTACACCTCCACAAATCTGATAAAAGCATAATTAATGAATAATGAAAGCTGCATAAGCTATATGCTATCAGCATTACTTCAAAGCTGATTATCTGGTCAGAGTCTTTTCTCTCTACCAATATATTAATTTATTTATAATCTTCAATAGTGACTGTAAAATACTGAATGTTTTAAAAGTTTTTCTGAGACTTGTGTGTAGTGCCATCACTGCCCTACTGCGAGCAGAGGTGCACACACACAAATATGAATGCTACACATGCCAGCTGTGGCCTAGTAGGTACTAATGAATACCAATTTCCACTATTTTGATATTAAAACATTTGAAAATAAACTCATTAAACACAAGACCCACACCACTGAAATACAATAACTGGAGGATTATTTGAAAATATCTTGGAACTGTAACTGAAATTTAAAGTGAGTCATAGACTTTAATACTTAAAAATAAAATCCACAGACATCTTCATACCCTTTAGCCATATGAATTTTCAGATTAACTCCAATTTATAATGAATTAACAATGCTTACATGTTATAGTTATTATTATCACAGAACCAAGACTTCAGCAGGATCTCCTCAGAAGAACTGACTGCATTCTGTTCTCTCCAGTCTATGCTTCACAGTTGATATTCAGGAGTCATATTTTGTGAACAAATTGTTATTTCTGTCTGTCTCTTTTCAGCCTGGCAAAAAAAAAAAAAAGAAAAAGAAAAGAAAAAAACCTGACACTCAACTGAAGCTGGCAGCACTGGGTATCTCTCATGCTGACATGTGTATAGGGCTCCCCAGAGAGATCATAAGCCTCTAGCTACAAACTCATCTAGGAAGGAATAACATATCAGCTTGGGTTGAATTCTAATTAGACTCCTACTTATGTGTGCTCTGATCATGCTTTCTCAGTGACTCGGTATCTTGTAATCGGTAAAGGTTGATTTAGATAGAGTCTTTGCTAATGGGTATCTCTGTTTTGGTAGTTTGTGGTCTCAGTGACTTTTTTTGTATATTGAGATCTACAAGTATTTATTTTTAGAGTGTCACTATCATGCCTTTGTGCAGAAATTACCAATACTTTTTTTTTTCCCATTTTTCTGACTCTGTCAATTTTTATATTTTCTTTTCCTCACTACTCACTGAAAATATTCAGCTCCAGGTAAGAAGAAACCTTACTGGAGAGTGAGGTTAATATTCTAAACACAGTTTATGATTCACTTTTCTTGTTCTGTGACAAACATACATAAAAATTATAAGGCAATTTTATTTTGGCTCACAATTTGAAAGAACAGTATATCATGTTGAGCAATATCTAATGGCAAGGGCTTAGGGAATCTGATCTCATGGATCCTAACCCATTGGATAGTGCTAATCACATTCCAGTTAGCAATTCCTGCTTCAGTTGCTCCTTTCTGAACTCGCTCTCATAAGCACACCAAGATGTATGATTGCACAGTATGAAGTGTGAAATTAGAGAGACATGGTACTATAGCAGTGCCAGAGAGTCCTACCTTCAGGAAAATCTATGAGGCAGAGAAAGACATTTGGAATCTTTTAAACTCTCAACATCTGTCTCTAGTAACATACCTCCTCTAACCATGAACACCTCCTAAATCTTCCTCTGAATTTATGCAAACTACCGAGTAGTCAGACATATGAACCTATAAGCAGCATTTTCATTCAAACCAGGTAGCCTGCCTCTGGCTCTGAATGCTGGGTTATACATATATGTCATCATGTCTAGTGTGTGTGTGTGTTTATGTGTGTGTGTGTGTGTGTGTTTCCCTAGCACATATATGGAAGTCATAGGACAGCAGTGGTTATAGCTAGTTCTTTCCCTTCATTATGTGTATCTTAGAAATCAAGCTCAGTGTTTGTGGTGAGTGCCTTCACCTTCTAAGACATATCCCTGACCCCCTAAAAGCTTTTCTTCATTTGAAGCTGTATTTATAAATTGAATTTGACTTAACACTCTTATTTTTTCTTTTTACTGGCATTAGCATTAAATTTATTTTTAAGTTAATTAATTGTATTCTTTACAAATTTATTTTTTTTATAAAATAATGAATACAAATAAAATTATAAAATTTATTTTTGCTTCAACAAATTATTTATATGCATTTTGACAAGATTTTAAAAGTATTATTTAAAATTTCAAACATATATGTAATGTATTTTGGCCATAGTCTCCCATTGTTCTTTCTTAGCTCCTATCTTCTAAACATCTTATATTTCCAAAAGTTCCTCCCTGATTTCATGTCTGGTTTTGTGACCCACTGAGTTAATGATGACTGCTTGCATTAGCATGGCTATGATATTATTTACTGAAGCATGAAGATCCTACCTGTAGCTATCCCACAAAAGAAATGACTCTTTTCTCCCCAGCAACTATTAACTGAAAATAAATCCTTAGACAAGGGATTTATATTTTGAGACAACATTACACTATGTATTGAACTTTTATTCTCACTTTTGAAATTTTATTTACTTGGTTTTCTGAGTCTATTACTGCAAACACTTTATTTCTACTGGATATACAACTATGTGTTATCATAGATTAAGAGTAACATTCAATACCTACACACTGAATAATTGCATGTCTGTCAATTCAAACATTTACCATTCTTTTATGCTAGAAATATTTCTAATTGACTGTGCAAGCTATTTTGAAATACATAATTAAGTATTGTAACTGTGCTGGAAAGCATTAGAAGTTGCTCCTCCTTCCAAATTGTATGCTGTTCCTTTAACAATCTTCTTTTTAACGCCCCCTTCCCCTTCCTACCCTCTAGAAACCACTACTTTATGGTATGTTTTTCTAAGTTTATTTTTGAAATTGATTTCTTGTTGAAAACAGAATTTTGTATTGTTTTTGAAATGACATTGAGAATTTCTTTTTAATTAGTGTCCTCCTTAGACTTAGTAGAATTCATTTGGTCCGTACTGTTATGAAATTTCGCAGTTATAATTATTCATTAATGTGTAAATCTTTTAAATGCCCTTTGTAGACAAAAGTTCTATTTCACAGTTGATTATTCTACATTTTTTACATTGTTTCATTCTCAACCATAAGGACCTAACAATAAAGGAGGAAGTAAGTATACTGTCATATTGGAAGGATTAAATGTGATCAAGCTGTCCTTTCAGGTTAGAAGGGCCTAATAAGCCAAACCCCGTCTAAGACATGAAAATGATGAGGGAACAGACCTACCTTTACAACTGGAAACAAAGTTCAACAGATGTCTTTTCTCTCATTAAGAGTGTCTGAGAAATCTGACCTACAGAGAAAGATAACATACTTCTCCCACTAAATTTATAGTACTATTTTCACGCATAAAACATGCAGAGCCTCAAATCTCATGATGGAACCCAGCCTGCCTCTTCTCAGTAGATATAATGCTTTATTCACTAACCTGGCTGTGACTTTTATTTATGTTACACTAATGCATCCTCATTATCATTTTAATTGTTATTTAGTCCATGAACATTCATTATTTTCAATGAAGAAAAGTTTAGTGGTTTTGCACTGGTTGCTATTCTTCACCCACCTCATCTACAACTAAATTAAAATTTTTCCCGTGCTTTTTTAAAGTGTTCTATACTGATGAAATTAATGCTATATATAGAAGAGAATGTAGCTGAGCATAGTGACTCTCTTCTGTAATATCAGCACATAGAATGTGGAAGCAAGAGAATTAGAAGTTCAAAAGACCTAGATTAAAATTTGTCTTCCCAACAAAAATGGTTTAATGAACAAAACCTTTTCAAAGATATAATCAACCATTTGAGTTTCAGTTAATTTCAGATACAGTCAAGTTGGCAACAGGATACCCTCATTATTTTCTTTCTCTTCTGATTTCTGTTTCCTTTGTTCTAGCCCCTCTCTTGTACACTATAAGGTTCTATTAGTTCTTCTACCTCTGCAACAAACAAGTATACTAACAACAACAATAACAAAAACAACAACAGCAAAGTCATTTTGGTAGAGAAAATACATTATGTTATTGTGAGGAGATTTTTGTCCTGTGCTACATAACACTTCAAAACTCCGTGCCATTAATCTGTGAGAAAATGCAAACAAAGAAATTAAATTTGGAAAATATTGGTGAGAACAAATGAAGAAATGCAGTGATCATTTATGATCATATTTTTTAGATATTACAAATTCTAGGTACTTGATTTTTTTAATCAGATTAGAATAAACAATGAAGTCTGAGAGGAAACACAGAGTTCATGTTGGTGATTTTTAGAGTAGCAAGGACAAAATTCATAAAGATAATTTTCTTCAATAGTTACATGTAACACCTGTAGTTCTTGATGGTCAATTATTATTCATTTTAGACGTCTAGTGAACACTCCAATTACATGTTAGCAAATTTGACACCTGTACAAACTGTCTATTTCTGTGGTCTGGGAGCCCACATTTATTGTTTCACCTTCATGTAGCTCAGGCTCATCAACTAAATGGATGTGCCTTGTATTATTTCCAAATCAAATCTGTTGAGAAGAGCTGATACTTTATATGAACATTTAGAATTCAATGTGTTTTTTCTATAGCTAAGCATGTGATAGTTTACAAAAGTGTGTTTCAAAAATATCTTTAATGAGGTTAAATGTTGTGGGCATTGAAAATATTTTAATTAGACTCAACTGAAATAACTGTTAGTTGGCAATAGCAACAGATGTACAGAGATGACAGACAACAGAGTTTAAAAAGCAGTATTTTATCTTCATTCTAGTCATATATATATATATATATATGTATATATATATATATATACATATATATATACCAAATATAGCTAAGTACATAAATATTTATAAATACTATTTAATCACACACAAAGACATATATTGTACATTCAACATATATATCATAATACATACCTGTATATTATAGAAAGATTTTATTTTTTATATATATGATAATATTTCATATGTAAAATGGGTCTAGATGACATAGTTATAAAATATATCATAAATAATATATTGACATGTATATATACTTTCATAAATATATATATATATATACATGTATATTTATGTACATAATTTTATATAAAACAAATATATAATACATTGTATATAATTATATACATAAATAACATATATATATGTATATATATATATATATATATATATATATATATATATTAAAATAAAACTGGTTAAATTAATCTGGTCCTGGTTTGTCTACTGATGGGCTAAATGAAAATAATTCTCAGTGAATTTCTCTTGTTTCTGTACATTTAGAAAAAAGGAAAGAATATTTACTGATAAATAACTTTTAATGAATGCTTATAATCAAACTAATAATAAGAAACTGGTCAGGATTGGGGATGCTGCTACTTCTAAGGCTAAGGTAAGAGGAGGTTCATATCTAGCTACATAGTGAGTTCAAGGCCAGCAAGGAAAATAGCGTAGGTGACAGTATCAAATTAAGAAGTGAAAAGAGGGAGGAAGATGGGTGACACATCACCTGTCTTAGCAACAGTTTAGATACCACACATGTTCAAGGCTTTGTGTTCAGTCCATAGTGCATAAAACAAAAAGAAAAATCAACAAACAAATAAACAAACAAACAAATAAATAATAGGATTGTGTCTTTATTCAAAAAAGAGAGCAAATTAGAATCTAGTGTAAGCTTTCTCTTTTTAGGCAAGGATGTTGTGATGTCTGTATTTTCCTGTAGCTATTGAACTGCCCATTTAAATTACATAAAAATTTTGAGTTGTACAAACTCTTCCTCTTCCCATAACCAACATCTGATGAGTTAACACAGAAGATATTTGTATATTCTATGGAAGCTCATGTTTCCATAAGGACTCAGTTTTATGAGCAGATTCACAAGTTATATTCATCATGAATACACATATTCCATTAATAATATTCATATGGAACATTTTTCATAGAATTCACATACTATATTCCTCATTGGTATACATACTCTATTCATCTTACGACCATATACCCTAATCACCATGGGGCTCATATACTACTTTCATCATGAAATTACCATGCTCAATTTCTTGTGACTTTCATGTGGAGTGCACATGGTCCATTCTTCACTGAATATGCATGAATCATATATATAGAGGGTAATGACACATGATATAATCCTAATAGTTTACTACACTTTTTACTCTATGAAATTTTTTTTTAAATAAAAAGTGAATTATTGCAAAAACACTACAAGTATAAATTTTGGAAAGAATAGAAGATATATATGAGAAAGAAAAGACATGAGTAACAACAGTAATCTTGATTTAATCTTCCATTTCATATGATTCTTCTAGGAGTAAAAAAAGAAACACAGGAAGTTATTCTGTTCTTCAGTGCATCATTAGTTTTGAAAAGCCTATAGCTCACATATTATTTCAAACAGATAGAAGAAAATACACAATTCATTGGTACCATGCTCCCAACTAAATAAGCACTAATAGTCATGATAGAATAAACAGTATTACTTTCATTTCTATTACAATTCAAGACTGATTTGCAATAAAAATGTAACATTCATAGTACAAATCATATCTAGGATTATTTCGACACTTATACATGAGGAAAAAACTATTATTTGAAATAAATTTTTATCTTAACCATCCTGTTCTTGTATTAATATAGTGTGTCTGTGTCTGTGTGTCTGTGTGTAAGAGAGAGACAGAGACAGAGTCAGAGATATAGACAGAGATAGAGAGAAAGAGATGTGTTTGGCTTCTTATGGAACATGAAAATGGGTTTACTTTTCACGATATATAACCCCCACAAAGATTATTCAATAGAACATTTTGGTAGTATTTGACTTGTTAATTTGAATCTTCTAGTTAAAGAGGATGACACTGGACATATAGAATTCAAGTCAAGATTCCATTTATTATACAAACTGGACCTGATTCTGATTCTGCCTCCTTTTTTTCTGCTGCTGCTTCTCCTTATTCCTCAATATCTTCTTCCTTCTCTTAGTCCTGTTTTATCTCCTCCTCTTTCATCTCTTCTTCTTTTTTCCTCTTCCTTTTTTGACAAAGGAGCATGTCACATGGATGGACAGGCAGATTGGTGAGGACCAAGAATTGATCATGATGTTGTTGTATGACGTTCAATTTCCAAATAATCAAAAAATAAAAAAAAAAACACAATAAAAATATTTTATTGGAACAAACAGACTGAGCAACTACAACTTAAACATCACAGGCAATAGCCTCTATGCTTCTTATTCTGATAAGATTCCACTGAAAAAATTAATATCTTAAAGTGTTGCTGCAATAAGACAAGGAATAGATGAAGAAGGATAGGTACAACATTTGAAATGATTTATTGTAAGATTTTAGACAGAGGAAACCATTGTTCTAATTGGTAATGATATACATACATACATACATACATACATACATACATACATACATACGCACACATATATATGCTTCTCCTTTACCCATTTTATTATTTTTAATTAAATAAATCTAATTTACTTATTCATTGGTATGCATACCTGCTTACCTGTATGTGTATGCACATACAATCTTCAGAGATACCAGAAGATGACAGTATCTGGATCTGAAGTCACAGATGGTTATGAGTAGCCCAGTTTGAGTGTTTAGAACTGAAATTAATTTCTTTTCAAAGAGTAACAATCTCTCTTAATCATTGGACTATCTCTATAGCCACTCTTCTGCCTATTTCATTTGATCTGAGTGAACAGAATATTCAGAGATAGAATGAGTATTTCAATAAAAACCCAGGTTTGGTGATGAATCATCTCCCTTAAATATAATTGTACTTACATCCCTATGAAATTCAAAGATCTGATCTTATGCGTTCTGACTTAGCTTTTGCAGCAGCGCATGTGCATACATATATTAAATCAACATGTTCTCTCTCTCTCTCTCTCTCTCTCTCTCTCTCTCTCTTTATATTGTAAGTGGGGCATACAGAGTCAGTTATAGTTAAGATCAGAGACATGTAACTCTCATATAAGTCCTGAGTGAAGTTTTCAGTATTCATGTCAAACATTTCACAGTCAGACACAACAGAAGGTCCAGTGATTAAGAATCCATCTTCTGGCCTCCCATTAATACTGTCCACAGAGAGATAGAAGTGATTAGTTAACTAATCAACTAAATTAAAATTAAAGTGAATATAATAAAAGTATGCAGTGGGAAAGTAAATTTCATAAGCCTTTTTTGTTCAAAAGTACATACATTATCCTGTTCCACTTATCTTGAATGAATAAATTTATAGGAACAAAAAAAAAAACCCTGTTATTTACAGAGTCTGAAATCACGTGCCTTGTTAATGGCAATTACAGGGGCTGAATACATTCTAAAATTAGATGGTGGTTATGTCTGCAAAACCTTGTGAAAGCAACAGGACTGCTAACATACACACATTTAAATGGTGAATTAAGCATAATTTTAATTTAAAAAATAAAAAGAAAAAAATTGATCATTTGAAATATAAAATTTAACAGCTACAGACTTCCACATCAGGGACTGTATTTTAATATCATTCTAGGAAGGTAGAAATTAGTTATAAATATGTAATGTACAAAACAAAAATTCATGTGAACTTACTTACTGTGTAATGATAAAAAAATTCAGTTCAAAATTCTCAACTCATGACCTAAATACACTTTATTATCTTTACATTTTCTTGCCAATGTTTTGCTATATGTTAGCAGAATAGCTTTTTGTAAAAGTAGTGTTTTAAATGTGTCATTTTACTTGTGTGGTGTGTGTGTGTGTGTGTGTGTGTGTGTGTGTGTGTGTGTGTGTGTCTTAAAGACCAATTGTGGGTGTCAGATCCATAGATCTAGAGTTATAGAAGTTTGAATGAGCTGCCCAATGTGAGAACTGGGCATGTAACTGGGAACTTTACAAGAGCAGCACAAACTCTTAAGCATTTCTCCAGCCCTTCTATATTTTATTGTACTTGGTTTTATTGATTCATTTTCCACACCACTAATAATTTTTTTTTTACAGAAAACAGTGAGCATCATGACTTATTAGTTCTTGCCTATTACTTAATGTAGATACTTTATAGTGTCATGCTAAATCTTTTTGATTTCTGTAATCTCCATTTTCTTTTTTTGTGTTCTTAATGGCTTACAGGAAGAACATGACATTTGTCACTAGCAGAATTCAATATTATAGTTAAATGCAATCACTTATGTGTAGTTCTCCTGTAGGATGCTTTTTCTTTTCAATATAAATCACATTTTCAGTTATCTAAAGAGTATATAATTTAATATTTTGACATTATAGTGTTGCATATTTCTTTACCCAAGAAAACATGACACATGATTTGGGAAGACACAACAGTTTAAGATAATGATTATGTGAAAGTCCAATTTGGTGAACTCAAGAGTTTCTTGGGGTTGTTTTCAGGAATGCAGGCTACACAAAGGAAGCTGTCCCACTGAAAACTCATCTAAATGTTCCTGTTTCTGGGTGATGGGACAACGCAGGAAACCTGTTGCCCTGGAACTCCCAGAATCACTTGGAGGCAGATTGAAAGGTCTGAGACTCTCCTGTAAGCAGCTTTTCTGGTCAATCTCTTTCCCCAGTGTTTGATGTTTCCATAATTTTGGAGAACATCCCAGGAGAAACTATACATTTCAGTTTTCTAACACATGTAAATCAACCTCAACTCATCTTAGAGCTCCTGTTGTACACAGTCATTAGTTTCAGATCTTTTAGCCTCTGTAGACTGCACCACACCTTGCAAAGAGGTATTCCTGTTGTTTTCCTTTAGTTTTAAAAGCATTAACAATCCATGCCTGATGTTTTTAACCACTACATAGCATGCAATTTTGTTTTTACAAATTTTTCTGACACTGATTTTTACATTATGGTTTGTGTAACTCTAGAAATTTTACTGAGATCTAGAGAAGAATAACAGTCTCTGCTCATTTTTTTAACAGTTTCTTTTGGGAACTTTTTAATATCTAGGTCAAGAAAAATGCTGAAAACCATCACTGATTTCTCTGGTTCATTGAGTAAACAGAATTTTTGTAGTCTCAGAAATTGAAAGAACCAAAGAAAACTACCTGTTGTATAAACAAGTCTGATCTTCAATGGCAATCAATGTCCTAGCCACAAGAATATTTAAAACTTGTGGAGGGAAAAACTGCCAAGCTTAGGAAATAGATTAACTTTCAACCAACCACAGCCAAACATGGATTCCTCTGTATAACTTTTATTCGAGCATGTGGAATATATGAAGGTAGAGTGTTGCGATTTCAGAAGAATCTGTAAAATTTATTGGTATTTGTGGCTTTGTACAGATATGATGCATGAATTTCATCTGTAAATTGTTTATACTCATTTGCTCATGTACATGCATTGGTATTTCTATATGAGAGGTTTAGGTTGTGTGCTGATGTTTCTATGGTAATGGGTTGTGTAGACGTGTAGGGGCATTTTCATACAGTGGCCATGGATCAGCATGGGTGTGATTGTTCAGGAACTGTCTATAATTTTTTGTTGAGACAACATCTATCTTGATGGCCTGACACTCATCAAGAAGGCTAAGGTGACTGTTCAATGAGCTCTGGGAGCCTTCTGTTTCTTCTTAGAATTAGGACCACAAAATCCCTAAATTTTTGTGTTGGTTCTTGGGAATAGATTCGCGCACAAACAGCAGGTTCTTTGGTATTGGAAGCATTACTTCATTTCTAATTATAGCAGCATAATGGTTTTGTTCAGCCCTTTGCTATCCAACATTATGTTCCTGTGAAACCATTATATATATTTGCCTAAATTTCTGTATAAGTCTACTTAATTATTACTACATTTATGTCTTTGTACTACTGAATTTATAAAGGTAGGTACTGAGATCCTAACAGAGTTAAAAACTTAGCAACAATCCAGCAAAAACCATTGTACTCCCTGGTATACAAAATCCTTCCTTCCTAGTATACACTTTCAAAGTGTTTTTGTTTGTTTGTTTGTTTGTTTTATGAGACAAAGTATAGATAGTATGGATAGAAAGAAAAATATAGTTGCAAGGAAGGATGTAGAATATTGAGTAGGAAAAAACAGCTGTTTCAAAGCCTGTAAGCCACATGTTTAATATATTTTCTCCTACAACACTGTACTGTGCTACTAAACATGGTAATTCCTTCCAGTGTAATGGAACTCTGTTAAGTATACAATTTCTATTCTTATGATATTAATAAATAATATACATTTAGAAATAAGTTATGTCATGAAGACTGGATTCAACTTGACAATGAAGAATCAAAGAATGCATTATTAGAGAAAAAATGAGGGCCTGAAACACAGCTCATCAGGGGAGGTATTTACTGCTGAGACTGATGACCTGATCTGTGTCCTTGGGGTATACATGAAGGAAAGAAAGGCTGATAGGTTGTCTTCTCTACTCTGCATTTATTTTCTAGACAGACAGACAGATAGAGTGAGTACATTTAAAGAAAGAAGGATAAGGTATATTGAAAACACTTCACACATTTAAATAACATTAACATTTTTAGTTGGAGTTGACCATTTGAATCTCTTTCAGAGGCTTCTTTTCAAAAGGCTTAGCCCCAACTTCTGGCAAACATAGCACCACTCTCACTCCCTAACAAAGATGACCTTAGTATATAAGAACCTTTTGAGATGTCAAAATCCTTTTTAATAAAACCTTTAATGGGAAAATATCTTCTATTTTTCTACCTTATCCCTAAAACTGAGTTAAAACTTCTCAATTCAAATTTCTGAATTCAATCTTGCCCTTTTTTCTTTTCTTTTAAAAATACATTTTACGTGTATGAGTGTTTTGTTCACATGTTTGTGGGTGTATCATATTTACAGGATTCATTTGGAATCAGAATCTGTGACTGAAGTTGGAGGTGCTTGTGAGCAATGTGGGTAATGGAGACAGAATTCTTGTCTTCTTCAAGAGCAGTGAGTGCCCTTAACCTTTAGGCCATCTCTCCAGGCTTCTCCATGTTTTTTAAATCCTAGTCAATTTATAAATGAAGTTATTCATGGAGAATAAGTTATAAACTTTAATGTTCTAATAAGTGCTTTATCTGTGCTTACATTTGTTGGGAAAGAAGCCTGCCCAACATGATGGCTCAGTCAATCCTGATGAACTCAGTTCAAATCCCAGGGCTCTGCACAGTCAAAAAGAAGAAAAAGTGACCCTTTGTTTATATGCTCCTAGAGCTCTTAAATTATTGCTATTGAAAAGTAGCCTCAGAAAATGGTGTCAAAGTCCATAAACTTTGCAATGCCAATGTGAACTCTAACATAAAAAACGTAGTATACGACAGTGCAGGCTTTTTGACCTCACGAAATGGGACACTTTTTGGCATAGTATTTATTTTGGTAAAATCTATATATATGCAGAACAGCATATATAGGAATTTTTTTATCTTGCTCTCAGTTTATCTGTGACTCTAAAACTATTCAAAATATGAGTATTTTAAAATGACTATGGGATTTAAGAATATTAATGCTTAAATTCTTCTACACTGAAGACTTGTTGGTAAATTTTACATGACTGTTTTAAAAATTTCGAAATCTCGACCTAAATTCTAGTAAACATACATGAATACATTCTTATATTCTCCAAATATTTATATATGTATACATATGCATATATAGATTTAATTTAAGACCATATATATTTGTTCACATATATATGCATTTAAGATAAACATGTATATATACTCTTGTGACTCATTTATCTATATATAAATACTCACACATAGATATACATATATACATACATATATATACATATTTAAAATGTAGCAGTATCTATAACTTTACATATATATATTTTTACTAAAAAACCTACTTATCTGTGTATACATTTATAGGTAATTGTAATATATACTTGTGTTTGTTTAGATGTATAAATATCCATTTAAAGTATGTATAATTATAAATATACATACTTATATATACATTTATGGCATATATATATATACATATATATATATGTCTATAAATTATATTTATATGTAAGGCACATGTTTGTATGTATGCATACCTAAAATATACATTTAAGACATACATGTATATTAAGAAATGTGTACATACATATGTGTGTATATTCTAGACACGTTTATAAATGTATATATATGTGTATATTCTTAATACATATTTCTATATATATGTGTGTATACATTGAAATGTGTATATTTAAGACATTCCTATATGTGTACATGAACATTCATGTATTTACACTTTAGATGGACTTATGTACATATTTAATGCATTTAAGTACATCTATATATTTCTACATGTTTATTGCCTAATCTAAAGAAACAGTGACTAGTAGAAACTTGGTCTGTGATGTCCTGATTGGATGAATTATATGAAACAATTTGCTCTTCATTAGCATAGATAGAATAATGTACACATTCTCAAAACTTGATTGGGCAAAAAGTATGCTAAGGTTTCATAATGACATAAGCATTGATAGTAAGAGAAAAGGACCCCATACATTCTAGAGACTCCATATCAAGAAACCTGGGAAGTATGAAGAAATTCAAAGAAATACATTAGAGTGATTGCTTCCTTTCTCTGGAAATTTACCTTACCTACAGAACTATAAAATCTCACTTCTATGCTTCCCATACCTTTTACTTTTTCATTGTCATACTACAAAGTATATCTTACCTTTGTTTGTACTGCCAGCATCTCATTTGTAAATGATATTTTCAAGGTTATTATTGAAGGTAATTGCAGAATGTTGAAAAGCTGTCAAACTGAGCAGAAGCAAACTGTTTGCTGCAAATAGCAAATAAAACATACTCATACATTATTAAAGCCACTTCATAAGCAATCCTTCCTTAGAAATTGTTAATGTTCTCAGACAGAGCATTAATTTGTTATGTGCACCAGGATGAAGCTAAAAAGAGTTGCTTCTAGTAGTTACCACATTGTTAGGATGTTTATCTGTCCTCAGAAGGAGAACATTTTATACTTGCCCTACCATTTAAATGTGGTTTTACAATATGTATGGGATTTGCTCTCTTGACAAGAACCCTACTGCACAATCCTTCCAGTGACCCCATAAAGAAAAAAAAAACACCTCTGAAAATTAACAACATGGAACAAGAAAAAGGGGTTGCACCATACAACTTGAAGTTCTCAAGAAAGAAATCAGACACCAAAATATAATATTTTGTGTATGTGACTTTTTGTGTATATGTGCAGGTACACACACATGTTCATGTGTGGAGGCCAGAAGAAAAGCTCTCATGTCATTATACAAGGAATACCCACACTTTTAAAAATTATCTTTAATCTACTTTTACAGCCCAGTCATTATCCCCCTCTCAGTCCACCCTCCAACACTTCCTACTC
This sequence comes from Rhabdomys pumilio, assembly GCA_030674055.1. Lineage (NCBI taxonomy): Eukaryota > Metazoa > Chordata > Mammalia > Rodentia > Muridae > Rhabdomys > Rhabdomys pumilio. Next base: position 16,222,825 of record JANHMN010000009.1, read on the forward strand.
CCATTCTATTTTCCCTGTCTCCAAAAAGATGCCCTCCAACACCAGCAGGCATCAACACATCCTGTAGCATCAAGTATCTTGAGAGTTAATTGCATCTTCTCTCACTGAGACCAAATCAGACAGTCTTTTGCTGTATATGTTTCAGGGCCTCAAAGATGCAAGTGTATGCTGTCTGGTTGGTGGCTCCATTTCTGAGAGATCTCAGGGGTTCAGGTTAGTTGAGACTGCTGGTCTTCATATGGGATCTCCCTCTTCCTCAGCTTTTTCTAGGCTTTCCTGAATTCAAGCACAGGGGTCACCAGCTTCTGTCCATTGGATAGTTGTAAGTGTCTGCATCTGACTTACTCAGCATGTTGTTGTGCCTCTTGGAGGGCAGCCACGCTGGGCTCCAGTCTGTAAGAACACTACAACATCAGTAATATTGTCAGACCTTGGAAGCTTCCCTTGAGCTGGACCCTAATTTAGGCCTGTCACTGGAACTCCTTTCCCTCGGTCTTTTCTCCAATTTTATCTTTGCCATTCTATTAGACAGGACAATTCTGGGTCAGATTTTTTTTTTTTTTTTTTGTCTGTAGAATGTCAATCCCGTCCCTCCTCTTTATGGATTGTCTTTCTACTGGAGGTGAACTCTACAAATTACCTCTCTACACTGTTGAACATTTCATCCAGTGTTCCTTTAAGTCCTGAGCTTCTTTCAGCTCCCAGGACTCTGGTACATTCTTGAGGGTTGCCCCATCATTGGTCCTGAGGTTGCCTGTTCCCATTTTTGTTTGCCTGCCCTCAGTGCTTCACTCCTGTTTGCCTTTAATACCTGATAAGGTTCCCCCTTTTGCCTCCCTATCTCCTATTTCACCAAGGAACCTCATCCCTCCTTCTGCTCCTTGTGATTTCTTTTATTCTCCCTTTCATGTTGGATTGAGACATCTTTACTTGGGCCGTTAGGCTTGTTAACCTTTTTGAGTTCTGTGGGTTGTATTCTGGGTAAGCTGTAATTTTTTTGGCTTATATCTACTTATAAGTGTGTATATACCATACATGTCCTTTTGGAGATGAGTTACCATACTCAGGATGATATTTTTTAGTTTCTTCCATTTGGCCACAAAATTCGTGATGTACTCATTCTTAATAGCTGGGTAGGATTACATTGTGTCAATGAACCACACTTTCTGTATGCATTTTTCCAATGTGGATCATCTTGGTTGTTTCCAAATTCTGGCTGTGAGAAATAAAGCCTGTATGGACATAGTGGGAAATGTGCTCCCGTGGAGTGGAGAGGCATAATTTTGGGGACATATGAACAAGAAGGGTATTGTTGGATCTTCAGGTAGACCTATTTTCAATTTTTTGATACCTCAAGATTAATTTCTAAAGTAGTTGTACTTGTTTGCCATCCCACCAGCACTGGAGGAGTGATTCTTTTTCTCTACATTCTAGCCAACATATGCTGTCACCTGAGTTTGTGATCTTAGCTATTCTTACTGATGTGAAGTAGAATCACAGGGTCATTTTGTTTGCATTTCCCTGATGACTAAGGACTTTGAACAATTTTTTTGAGTGCTTCTTAGAAAGTCTAGATTCCTCTGTTGTGCATTTTGTGTTTAGTTTTATATTGCACTTTTGGATTGTGCTTTTATTTATTTATTTATTTATTTATTTATTTATTTTAACATTAGCCTTTTGTATTCTTTATATATGTTGGATATTAGTCCTCTATTGGCTTAGAGATTAATGAAGAATATTTTCCAATCTTTAGGATGCTGATTTGTCCTATTTGCTATGTCTTTTGCTTTTCAATTTTATGAGGTCCCATTTATCAATTCTTGATTTTAGAGCCTGAGCCATTGGAATTCTCTTTAGCAAAATTCTCCAGTATCAATGGGTTTGAGGTCCTTTCCCACTTTCTCTTTTATTGGATTCATTGTACCTGGTTTTATCTATCTATCTATCTATCTATCTATCTATCTATCTATCTATCTATTTATTTGGTTTTGGGATATTTTTTATTGGATATTATATTTACATTTCAGATTTAATCCCCTTACACATCCCACCCCCAACTCAGGAAAATCCTATCCCATCCCCCTTCCTCCAGCTTCTATGAGAATGTGCCCCCAACTAAATTCCCACTCTCACTCCCCACCCTCGAATTCCTCCACACACAGTGTTCAGCCTTCATGGGACCAAAGATCTTCTCTCCCACCTATGCCCAACAAGGGCATCCTCCAATACATATATAGCTGGAGTCATGGGTTCGTCCCTATGTGCTCCCAGGCTGGTGGTTTAGACACTGGGGAGCTCTGGTTAGAGATATGGAGCTCCATGTTTCTCAAGAGAGACCCTAAAAGTTAGAAGATTCTGAACAGATGCCATACAGATCCTAAGGGAATAAAAATGCAAGCCCAGGCTACTGTACCCAGCAAAACTCACAATTATCATACATGGTTAAATCAAAGCATTTGAGGACAAAACAAAATTTGAACATTATCTTTCCACAAATTTAGCCATACAGAGAATAATAGAAGAAAAAGTCCAACAGGAGAAAAACTACACCCCAAAAAAGGAAGAAGTTAATCTTTTCACAGCAAACCCAAAAGAAGAAAAACACAGAAACATAATTCCACTCTAACAACAAAAATAACAGGAACCAACAATCATTAGTCTCTAATAGCTCTCAACATCAATGGACTCAGTTCCTCAATAAAAAGATATAGGGTAACAGACTGGATACATAAACAGGATCCAACATTTTTCTTCATCAGGAAATATACCTCAGAGTTAAAGACATACATTACCTCAAAGTAAAAGGATGGGAAAAAGTTTTACAAGCAAATGGTCCCAAAAAACAAGCTGGAGAAGACATTCTAATATTCAACGAATTAAACTTTTACCCAAAAGTTATCAAAAAAATGGGGAAAGACACAACATACTCATGAAAGAAAAAAATCCACCAAAATTAACTCTCAATTCTGAGTATCTATACCCCAAATGCAAGGACATTCACATTTGTAGACAAATGTTACTAAAGCTCAAAGCACACATTGAACCTCACACAATAATCATAGATTTCAACAACCCACTAACACCAATGGACAGATAATGGAAACAGAAACTAAACAGAGACAAAAGAAGTTATGAACCAAATGGATTTAACAGGTATGTACAAAACATTTCATCCCAAAACAACAACAACAACAAAATACCTTCTATTCATGATATCTTCTCAAAAATCAATCATATACTTGAACAAAAAACAAACCTCAGCAGATACAGAAACATTGCATTAATCCCATGTATTCTATCAGACCACCACAGATTAAAGCTGGTCTTAAATAGTAATATAAGCAATAGAAAGCCCACATACACATGGAAGTTGAACAACTATCTGATCCATGATAGCATGGTCAGGGAAAAATAATCAAAGAAATTAAAGACATTTTAGGATTCAATGGAAATGAAGGTACAACATGTGCCTCCAAAAAAGAAACTGGAGATAGCATACATTAGCAGCTTAAGAGCAAATCTGACAGCTATAGAAAAAAAAAATGAAGAAAATACACCCAAGAAGAGTACAAGGCAGGAAATAATCAAACTCCAGATTGAAATCAAGAAAATAGAAAAAAAAAAAAAAAACCCTATACAAAGAACCAATAAAACTAGGACCTAGTTTTTTGAGAAAATCAACAAAATAGATAAACCTTTAGCCAGAATAACCAGAGGACACAGAGACAGTATCCAGGTTAACAAAATCAGGATAAAAAAGGAAACATAACAACAGAAACTTAGGAAATTAAAAAATAATCAGATCATACTACAAAAGCCTATACTCAACAAAACTAGAAAACTTGTATGCAATGGATGATTTTCTAGACAGATACCAGGTACCAAAGTTAAATAAGGATAAGATAAACCATCTAAACAGCCCCATAACCCTCAAGGAACTCGAAGCAGTCATTACAAATCTCCCAACCAAAAAAAACTCAGGACCAGGATTTTGTGCAGCATTTTTGACAAATGGTACTGGTTTAACTGACAGTCTGCATCTGGAAGAATGAAATTGATTCATTCTTATGTTTTTGTAGAATGCTCAAGTCCAAGTAGATGAAAGACCTCCACATAAAGCCAGATACCCTTAGTCTAATAGAAGAGTAAGTGGGGAAGAGCCTCAAAATACTTGGACACAGGGTTTATGCTTTAAGAGCAACAATGGACAAATGAGACCTTATAAAACTGAAAAGCTTCTATAAATAAAAGAATACTGTCAATAGGCCAAAACAGCAACCCAGGGATTGGGAAAAGTTATTACCAACCATATATCCAATAAAGGGCTAATATCTAAAATATACAAAGAACTAAAAAATGTAGACCCCAGAGATTCTAATGACCCCATTAAAAAGTGGAGTATAGAGTTAAATACATTTCAGTTCTCAACTGAAAAATATTGAGTGGTCGAAAAGCACTTAAAGAAATGTTCAGCATCCTTAGTCATCAGGGAAATGCAAATTTCACCTCACACTAGTAGGAATGGCTAAGATCAAAAACCCAGGTGACAGCAGATGGTGTCAAGAATGTGGAGAAAGAGGAACAATCCTTCATTGTTGGTGGGATTGCAAGCTTGTACAACCACTTTGGAACTCAGTCTGGCAGTTCCTGAGAAAATTGAAAATAGTTCTATCTGAGATCCAGCTAAACAACTCTTTGCATATATGCAAAAGATGCTCCAACAAGGAGACATGTGCCACTATGTTCATAGCAGTCTTATTTATAATAGCCCAAAACTGAAAACAATCCAGCTGTCCCTCAGCAAAGAATGGATACTGAATATATGTATATATACATACATACATACATATATATGTATGTATACATACATATATACATATATACATACACACACATATATACATACATATATATACGTTTTATATATGTATATAAAACACAGCAATTAAAAAAACAGTGACTTTATGAAATTTACAGGCAAATAAATGGAACTGGAAAAAATATCATCCTAAGTGAGGTAATTCTGACACATAAGAACACACATGATATGTACTCACTAATAAGTGGATATTAGCCTAAAGGCTCACAATGTTCATTATACAACCCATATACCATATGGAGCTTAGAAGGATGTAAGACTAGGGTGTGAATGCTTCAGTTCTGCACTAATGAGGGAACACGACAATTGTGGGATTTTAGCAGGTGGAGGGATATGGGATGTGTGGGGGAGAAAGGAGAGGGAGAAGTTAGTGTGGCAGTATTAGGAACTGGAAGAGATGTGAGAGAGGTACAAAGGGTCAGGAAATAAAAAAAAAATGTAGCAGGGAGGGATGAGGAACTGGGGATAGCTACTGGAGGGTTCCATACTCCAGGTAAACGTACGGCTTCCAGGACCAGACAGGGATGACTTTAGCGGAAATGTGCAGAGACAGGGGAGATAGAACCTGTTGAGACCACCTACAATAGAAAGTCACAGCCCCTGGTCCAGGAATGGGTCCACTCACCCATCTCAAAATTTCTAACCAAGAAATGTTTCTGTCCAAAGGAAGAATAGGGATAAAAAATAAAACAGAGACTGAAGGAAGGGACAACCAGAGATTGCCCCACCTGAGCATCTGCCATGTCTGCAGACACCAAACTCAACACAGTTGCCATGGTCAAGAGGAGCTTGGTGACAGGAACCTAGTGGGAAGGTGACTGGGAATGTCCAGCCAGCAACTGACCAATGCAGATGTGGATGCTTGGAGCCCACCATCAGACTGAGCTCAGGTAACCTGGTGGGGGATCTGGCTGAAGAACTGGAAAAGTGGAGTTGGATTGCAACCCCATTGGAAGAACAACATAGGCTGGCCTGACTACCCAGTTCTTCTAAAGTTTAGACCACCAACTAAGGAGTGTACCTGCAGGGATCCATGGCTCCAGATACAAATGTAGCATGGGATGTCCTTGCCTGACAGCAATTGGAGGGGAGGGCCTTTGGTGCTGGGGAGGTTTGATGCCCCAGTGTAGGGGGATGCTGTAGCAGTGGGACAGGGGATTGTGGGTGGGTTGGGGAGCACTGGCATACAGTCAACAAGGAGGACAAATGTGTGATGAGAGTTTAGTGGAGGGGTAACCAGGAAGTGGTATATCATCTGAGATATTGAGGACAAAGATCTTCAGTGTTTGAACACACATATTCCTTATTAAATCAAAGCATTAAAACTAATCCTCAATCAGTATCAGTATAAAAGTGAGAGGGGAAAGGCCTTCTACATTAATCTTAGTGTTATAGCTTTGTCTGATACAATCTTTGCTTGTTTCTAATGGTTTATTTGGAGTAAGTTTCAATGAATACCTTTTATTAAGGGTGAAGAAAGGACTGTGGATATTTGGAAAAGGACATAAGAATATCCAGGAAGGGGAAAAGTCATTGGCTGAACACTTTGGCTACTGAAATGCCTCATTTTCATGAATTCATGAAGAATTCCAGGTGTTATACAGTGTGACTGAATACTTGTGACCATTTGATTGTGGGATCTCTTGGTTACATGCTCCAAGGAAGGAACTTAGTCCTGCTGCTTTCAGTGTAAAATTCTACTCTCAATATTTCAAATTTCTGGGCTTTGGAAGTGCTCCACTTCACCTGTCCCATGCGAATTTCATCTGGTGGCACAGTCCACATGCCCTACACAAACCTAGAAATATGGCAAATGATGTCATTACAGAGAACCCTGGTTCAACTTCTAGGGCACACATAATGGCCCACAAATTTCTGTAACTCCATTTCCCGGGGATCTAATACTGTTTTCTGACCATTGAGGGAAGTATACATACTGTCATAGTCAGTGTTCTATTGCTGTGAAGAGACATTATGACCAGGGAAATTCTTATAAAATAAAACATTTGATTGGGGTAGACTTACTGTTTTAGAGGTGTTGTTCATTGTTATAGTAAGAAGAATGATGTCACACAGGCTGACACGATGATGCAGAAGTTCAGAATTCTACACATGGACCCATAGGCAGCAGGGAAGAGTGACTCTGAGGTTTGAGTGAACTTTTTGAAACATCACAGCCCATCCTTAATGACAAACTTTCTCCAACAAGGTCATACCTCCTCGTACTATAAAATAATGCCACTTTCTGGACACCAAGTACTCAAATGGCCATTCTTATTCAAACTACACATGCAAATTTGAAGGCAAAACACTTATGTACATAAAATATAATTAAATAATTGTAATAACATGTAAAAATAAATAAAAACAGGAATTATAGGCATTCAAACATTCATTAATTAAATATGATCACAAACCTCATGTGTGCTTTGTATATAAACTATTTGTAAATATAGCTGTGGCTTATTTTAAGCTATCTGAAAAGACATTGTTATGGTTACAATTCTGGCTGTCACAAGTTTTTCTTATACTAAGGCCTATCTATACTTAGCAGTTTGTCTACCATTTTCTCTGGGTTAACCTTGGCTGAGTAATTTTAATAAACAAATAAATACTCTCTATTCTTACCACTATAGCAGATGATGTTTTAAATTAGGGAATTATGCACTAGGTCCATTTTGAGATAAATAATTTTCTTAGCAACCTAAAATCTTTCCTTTCTGAAATATTAAACTCTACATCCAGGCATCAGGGCTAGTTACTTCCCACTATCCTTTTTCACTTTTGCATTTTAAAGTATCTAGCATGTCTAGGAGTGGAGACAACCCCACATATGTGGTATCTAGGAAGAGATAAAGATTCATAAATTTTTCAGTTGACACATAATAGAATTGATATTTTTAAGTTCTATGGATGAAATGATCACTGTCATGGGAAGACAGAATGCCCCACTTGTTACAAAAAAACATATTACAGGAGTTGTAATATCATGGCGAATCTAATGTACATTTCAGCAAAACTGTGTGAATTTGCTTCATTTATAACTTGTGGTCAATTTCAGAATTTCCATGTGTGAAAGTCCCTCCATCCAGGAATATGAACAGAGGACAGATCTCACCCTGTCACTTCTGCATTTGAGGCATGATTTATGCTGCTACTTTGTACCAAAACTTAGTCTGAGCTTGCACGGATCTGATGGTTAAGAATCTGATGGCTGCTCTCTTAATTCAACCACCTTTGAAATGAAGATTGGCAAGAATGTAGAAAGAATTCAAAGGTAAGATTTAAAATGAAACAAAAAGAAGTATAAAATAATAAGGAAAAGAGGGAAACAAATTTATGGCCTGATAACCAAGTAGCATATATCTATGAAGTGGACAACTGTAAAAGGGTTTACATTCAAAGAAAAACATCTTCAGCTGCCTTTCAACTCACTTGCTTTTGGGTATAAAAATTAAGCGAATTATTCTTTGCCACATTATGTCCATCATAAAACAATACATGGATTGTTGTAACATTCTAGTTTTAGCATAAAACCTACCCAGGGAAGTTCACAAGCTGTATGTGTCTGAAGAAGGCCACATCCTCTCCTGAGTACATGCTTTCACTGTAATGAAATGTCTTTCGAATCTTTACTTCATCTGTCTTAGAATTCTCTGAGGGTGAACATCCATTCTCATCTGCCCTCTCTCCAAAACACTCACACTTCATTCCAGCTATCCCTGTCTTAGGTGCTTTTTTTCTTGTTGTCACAAAATATTGGAAAACTGCAATTCTTTCTTCTTTGATTACAATGGATAGTTTTGCTTGGTTTCTTATTCTTTGCTGGTATATATGGTCTCTTGTAACTTGCAGAATAATAAGTTTAAGTACACTGCTTTTCATAAACTTCAATGAAAAATTAGGTTTTATGCTAGAAGTTATTTCTTTCCTTATATTAAGTATGTTTTCTTCCACGATTGTCATGAAAATATTTGCTTTGAGTTTGTCCTGAGTCTTTTTTTTTTTTTTCCTTCTGTACTTATGATTCATAGGTGGTTTTTTTTTTTTTTTTTCTGGTGTCCCAGAGTTTCGACATGTTTACTTGTTTGTTACTTTAACATTTTTTTAACTCCCTGATCCAATTTTCATCTTGTCATGATCCTCTTCTGACTCTCACTTATTCCAGTCAAATTTTGAAATTTCTTTTTGTTGTGGCCTGCTCCCCTCTGCTTGGCTTGGCCTCCAAAGTGCTGGGATTAAAGGCGTGTGCCACCACCGTCCGTCCGGCCCAAACTTCCTCCTTCAGCAAACCCTACTGGCTTGAGCCACCAGTACTGGCCCAAACTGCCGCTCTGGGTCAGGGTCCAGAGAGAGAGAAAGTGGGATAAGGGGAAGAGACACAAAGATGGCGACAAGACAGAGGTTCTGGTCAAGTCTCATTTATTGAAGGGAATTCTGGGGTATTTACACACTTTTGCCACGTGCCTTGTAGGCACGTGGATATGACGTAAGCCTTACAGGAGTGGATAGCTGCTTTCTAGCCGCTTTCTGTTAAAAGTCGGCTCCCAACATCTTTTGACTTTTTATTTGAACACTGGAAATTTTCATTTTGAGTTGTATTTTATTTAGTACTTTCTTCAAACATTCTATCTCTTTATTAGATTATATTTCATTATCTTGAGTTCTTTATATTATGTTTCTCTGTAACTATCCTGGGGAGGATCAGTTGCAACTACATTGCTGAATTCCTTCTGTATTAGTAATTTCTTTTATTGATGTCCTGTTGTTTTGAATCTCTTAGTATTATTGAGAGTTAATACGGGTCCATTACATAGCCTTCCTTTCTTCTGGTTTTTTTCATTGTTGTTGTTACTTGGTTGGTTGGCTGGTTGCTTGGTTGGTTGGTTGGTTTTTGTTTTTTTATTTGTTTGTTTTTTTCATTACATTTGCTTAAATTTTTATCTTTCTATACAATATATGATTCTAAGCTCTGATGTAGATCTGATATGTATTGTGTTAGAAAGAATGACATATGTTTACCTTTATAACTCCTAGCAAATGGTATGAACTACATACTTTTCTTCTACTACAAAATTTTAGGTTTATCATGATCAGAAATTAAAGTAAATATAAATTAAATCTCACTAATTTTCTAAGAGGTTTTTTTCATGGACCAACATAAGATCTGTTCTGAAAATATCCTTAGTGGTGCTAAGAAGAATGTACACTCCACTGAGACTAGTGTCTTCCACTATTACACTTCAATTTACTATTTAATTCAGGATCATTCACTAAACATTAAGCTCACAGATCAATTTGATTAAGATCCTATGTTCCTTCTGTCTCTGCCTCCCAAGTAGTGGGGTCCCATGTCCTTGGTGCCATGTCTGTCCTATATTTTATGCAGTAAATTTCTGAACTCAAGTCTTCCTGCTTGCATAACAGGCATTTGACTGACTGAGCCTTCTTCCTAGCCCATCTTTTCTCATCAGATTATATTTTTTGTCTGCTTCTTCTGTGCCTTTATGTCCCTCATTCCCCCTTATTCTGCTCCTCTGATTCATTAATTGACTAGGGAGCTCTCTGACTGGTCAGATTAGTTGGACATTGAGCTTTTCAAGTCTTTTTGTAAGTCAGTACTAGGCTAACATGTAGATAAGAAAAGGGAGATAGAAAATATGAGATATGGAAACAAAACAAAAGGTATATTAAAAACATGGAAAGTTGAAAAATGTTGGAAGAATAATATCCTACATGGTAAGAAAAAATTTATTTATAAAGATGTGAATGATTAAGCTCACATCTCTGTGCCAGATGTCAGATAATTTACATGTACTACTGAGGAGTGAGACACTAGAGACTCATAAAACCTTGTACACTTTTGTCATTGATCTTGACCACTCATGACATCTAAATAAGACCCTATTGCTGAAGAGACTTTGTAGTTTAATTGCCTGGTAGAGAAAAATCTCAACTGACACTAATCTGGAAGCTTACTTCTTGATGCCGGATTTATAGACTCCTAAGGTGCACTATATACTGTTGTGAGGAAGAGGCATTAATGATCTAACTGAGCTGTGAATCCTAGAAGCTATAACAAATATATACCTTAGAGAGATGGAACTCACTACAGTAATGGCATGACTAACATGAAAATAACCAAACTCTTTCTGCTCAAGTATGAGGTCTACTCCATAATTGAAATATGTACTTAGTACTGTAATCCCACTAAGATAAGGTGGGGTAGACACGCCTGGGATAGTTTGAGAAGAGAAGGTTCCTTAAAAGAATGAATCTAGCAACATACAAAAACTTGCATTTTTGTCAGTGTCTGGAAGGCTCATGTTTTTCAAATTTTTCCCAGTAAATGAATATTCCCCTTGTCATATTTGTCCTCTAACTCTTGGTTTACCCCACATACCTCTCTTTCTCTTGAATTTTATGAAAGAACATTTTGTGCTTTCTAACTAAATCCAAGTTTATTAACTTAACTTACATCCTCTTCTTTGACTGCAATATTTTTTCAATATTCCTGTAGACACATAAGAATTTTTTGCTTAGGATTTTATCTTTCAATGAGAAACTAAAAAATACAATCTTTCCAATTTCCATTATACTTAATTCATATTCTTTGTACTTGCAGTTAAATATTCACTAAGAAAGATAATGATCTATTTCTGGCTCAGAATTAAGTGATGTTTCTAGTGATTTCAAGATAATTTTTTTTAGGAGACTGATATAGCAGGACTGCTTATTATTTAACAGTTCTCTCTATATAAATCTAGATCTCTATTCAGCTATTATGAAATCTATTCTGCCAATTGCTATGGGATGTTTAACATTTACACTTTTAAACTGATAGTAGCTGTTACTAAGTCACATCTATCTCACCAATACTGAGTGGAGCATGAGAAGATTTTGGTTTATTAAAAGAAGTACCACAAAAGCATTTCTGTATCTCATAATTGTAGCAAAAGAAATTCAGGCAACAAAAGGTTTCGCCTCTTCCTCCTCTGTTGCAACCGGCTCCGCTCTACCTGGCTTGAGACAAAAGACTTAACAAAAAATGTTGTGGCTTGCTCCAGTCTTCAGGTCAGGGTATAGAGGGAAAAAGAATGCAGATAAGGGGAAGAGACGCTAGGAATGGAGACAAGACAGAAGTTCTGATCCAGTTTCTAGTTCTTTACTGAAGGGAAATCTGGAGTATTTATACACTTTTGCTATGCCCCTTGTAGGGGCATGGATATGACCTAAGCCTTGGAGGCATGGCTAGCATGTGCGCCTTACAGGCATGGATAGCTGCTTTCTAGCCGCTTTCTGTTAAAAGTCGGCTCCCAACACTCTTCCTCCTCCTCCTCCTTCTCTCCTCCTCTTCCTCCTTCTTCTTCTCCTCTTCCTTCTTCTTCTTCTCTCCCTTCTCTTCTTTACTTTGTGTGTGAGAGAAAAAGAAACAGAACATTCATAATTTATATGCCCACTTGTGCATGTGGGCATGTGAAGGTCAGAGGTAACATGAGGTATTTATCATTCTCCAACTTTTTTTTTTTGAGAAACAATGATTAACTCACAAAATTTCCAAAGCTCCTAATGTTGTTATGTTATATAGCCAATGAGATCCAGAGATCTTCCTGTGTCCACTCTCTCAGCTTCAGAGTTACAAATATTCACAACCATGAACAAAGTTGAAGAAGGTGTAACAGATGCAAACTCAAGCCAGCATGCTTTTTGGCTGGTATTTTGCCTGCTGCACCATTTCCCTCATTTAGTGATTTTTTTTCTCTCTCTTTCTTTTTGTTTGTTTGTTTGATTTATTTTGTTTCATTTTTCAGAAAGTACTAGGAACTGCATCTAGATCTAAATAGATATAGGTCTAATATAGACACACTCTCAACTCAATGGATGTATTTCTCAGAATTCAAATAGACTAGGTTACTTGAGTCTGACATTTCTTTCCCCTCTGCTCTTTTTCTGCTGCTTTATCACCTAACAGATTGAAGCATTTTCTCTATGTAACATCCTCTCTACAATCTTTGTACAGTAGGATAATTGTTAACAGGGCATTGAATTCTTGTATGTATTGACTATACTTTATAAGTAAAACGCTTTGACACATTTTATTTCCTAATAGCAAAAACAATCAAATAAAATAATACTAACAATCTGACTAAGAATAAGACCAGGAAAGAAGCATACATATGAAGGAAGCAAATGTATCTAACCAGTACCTCACACATGATGCTCAGAGAAAACAGCATAAAACACTCAAGCATTTCACCAAGTTGATACTGAAGACTCAGTTTATAAAATTCTTGCATGCCTCACAACTAGCTAAATGAAAACATCTTGCTAAAACCTGCATACACACACAACACAGCACAGTCACACACACAGGCCTGCACACATAAACACACCCATGCTCATACAGGCACACACATACACACACACACATGCACAAAAATATGCACAGAGAGAGAGAGAGAGAGAGAGAGAGAGACAGACAGAGAGAGAGAGAGACAGAGAGAGAGAGAGAGACAGAGAGAGAGACAGAGAGAGACAGAGAGAGACAGAGAGACAGAGAGACAGAGAGAGTGTGCATGGGCTTAGTCTTATTGCAACTTGGTATACCAAAGCTGTTTAATATCCACCAATGGCCTCCCCTTTTCTGAGAAGAAAGAGAGGTGGGATGGATAGGGCAGGAGAGGAGAGAATATGAAACTGGAAGAAGAGGAAATGGGAAGCTGAGATTCAGATGTAAAGTAAATATTAGGAAAAAGTGTTGTATATTTTACTTTCCAGAAATGTAACTAGGCAGGATTCATAAAAATGTAAATTCATGATTCAAACAAAGGTATGAGGAATGTGCATACTGTTAATAATTGGTTACTGTTTATATTTTATTTGCTTTTTAAGTGATGATATAAGTGAAAATATAAAATATACCCACTCTCATTGCTAATCTCTTGATAATTTAATAGATTCTAAAATAAGCTGGGAGAGGTATGTCATAATTTTGATTACGTTGATCAAGAGGTAAGACCTGTGTACTGCGAGTAGCACCATTCTTTGCCTATTATTAAGAACTTTATAAAAGTGAAAAAGTGACCAACATTCATGTCTTAATGCTTTTAAATTCTGACTGTGGGGTGCTCATTATCCTCAGACTTCTGCCACTTAACTTCCCTAGCTACAGCAGTTTCTTCCTTTAAATTATGAGCCAGAATAAACCTAAAATTACTTTTATTAAAGTATTTTATCACAGCAATAGAAGATGAATAACGATAACCAAAATAGTTTTGGACATCTTTGTCTAAATCTGAATACAAAACCAATTGATAACAACTTCTCTTTGGTCATTTATGTCAACACAATTTAGCACACAGTACTATGTTCTTATTTTGTTTTATTTCCTTTTTACAAACAATGGTCCATCAATATCATTGAGCTTTTTTTCTGTTATAGACAACTGCACCTATTAATGTATGTCTATCTTCACTGATCTCTTTCTATGTTTTTTCCAAGTTATTGACCTTCTCATAAATTATCTCCCTTTACTCCACCTCACCCCCCCCCCTCTGCTGTTCTCTCACTCATCCTGTTCTCCGTGCACTTGAGGCACAATCTCCCCTAAAATAGCCCAGCTTGCTTTCAGGATGTATTCCTGTGTATTTTCACTGCCTAAATCATTACCTTTGTTTCAATTCATTTTCTTGCAACACATTGAAACCCAAACGACACACAGTCACTGGTGAAGTTTTCATGAATACAATAGGAAAAGCATGTAATGTTTCTCAGAATATTATCTCAGGTTTGCTCCTTTGGCTGTGAGCTGGATATCTGGCAAGTTTGCTCTTTCACAGAATAAGAGAAAACTCAGATAACAGGATTATTTTCTGTCTTCAGAAAAGGGCTCTGTGTCCTCTGGCCTCTAATACAGCTGCTGAATGTGTGCTGCCTGCCAGTGCATTTGTATGTGCTGTTTGGGATGATTGGGTTAGCTCTGTGTATCATAAAGTAATGTGGAGCCATCTGGAGATTAAACATGCCAGCACATTAGCAAATCTGGACACAAATCAACTTACTTTAAGGCAAATCAAACTTTTTGATATTTTGTCCTCTAGAGTGGATATGGAAATGATAGACATAACAAATGAGATGGCATTTACTGCTTCATAAGACCTCCATTATGTGACTTAATGACTTTGTCTAATCTTATCATATGCACAAAATGAGCATAGCACATGTATATAGCTCCCAACTTATGGGCTATCTAATCCTAATGTTTTATTTTATTTTAACTACAAAAAAATTTAAAATACAGGCAACACAAGCATAGAAAACTAAGTATCATTCTGAAAATAATTTTGAATATTCAGTGCTTTCTACAAATGACCTATAGCAACTCCTAATTCACTGCAGGCTCTTCTCAAGTATCTTCCACAGAGACAAAGATTGGGGTGCTCATATAAGACAGACTTTTCAGTAGACTATTCTGCTACATACTTGTTCACTCACCAGCCTATGTACATCTTAATAACATGAACTTTCAATAGGGTTGAGTATAGTACTCAATCTTTTATTTTTATGAATATTTTTCAAAAATGCTTTCGAAAAATATCAAGGAAAATAAAAAACAACAACAAAAGAAAGGACAAAAATGAAAAATACAAAACAAATAAACAAAACAACAAAAAAAAACAAGGCCAGATTCCTCTGAAAAAAGAAAAGAAGAGAAAAGAATAGGAAAGCGTAATTTTTTTCAGCAATTTCAACACTTGCTATATATTAAAGTATGCTAACTAATCATACTAGCCAGGTTTAGACAATGCTCAGTTTAAGAAGAGAGCCTTTCTCAGTAAATACAAAGGAAATCAAAGGAGAAAGACAAATAATGTTAACTTGTGGTATCATTTTATAATTCCATATACAAAGACAACTGCATACATATACTTTCACACATATGCTAGAATATATAAACATACACAAACCACATAAATGCTAAAAAAGTTATTTATTCTTGTTTAGAAGAACTGAGTACATATAAATTACAAAGATTTTTCATACTTTAGTAGTAAGCCTGGGAACTCTCAAGACAGAACAACAGGAAGAATCTTACACCGGAGTAGATAAAAGCTGATCTCACATACATCATCAAAAAAACTACTCAGGAGTCTTAGCTAAATCTGCTGCTCACCCAAACTAGGGAAACATCACCTTCCAAATTCATGGCAGTGTGCGGTTGAACAAGAGACAGGTTTTTCTAAGTCCTGTTAAGAAGATATCTTTTTAAATTAAGGCAGGTAAAATAGGATGGAGAGATGAATCAGAAATTATCATGTTCAGTTCTTGCAGAAGCCCCTAATTCAGTTCCTAGTACCCTATATGTGCTTACAAGTGGCTGAACTTTATGGAGCCTGGTGCCCTATACTGTCTCCTATGGCCACCAGGCACACAAGCTGTAAAGTTATAGACATGAAGTCAAAGTTTTCATGTACATAAAAATGAGAAATAAATAAATCTTTGAAAAAATGCTAAAAGAAATCAGGAACTAGAACTTTTCAATTGGTAAACATCTCCAAGAAAGAATTTAGAGATGATAGATTCAATGGGTCAATAGGAGCAGACTGTACTGTGATTTTTCTACTGACGAATTCATCTGGTGTTTTACAAAATTCTTGTAATAAATATTTAAGTCACGTATCAAACGTGGGGGGTTGGAAGTACATGGAACTAAAAATCAACAAAATACTAAACTTACAGTAGTGAAAACAAGATGAGAACATAAAGTCAGTTGGACCTATGGAAGTTGTAACTATAGGCTTTGTTGCACTCACCTAAGTTCCTGAAATAATGCCTCAGAATGAGTTACTTATGAATTAATGCTAGGTAAATATCTTTGGCTCTGTTCCCTGACTAGTCATTAACTCAATAATACAATTTATTCTATCCTATTTGTGCCACCTGGAAAGTTATCTCTCTTATAGTTTTCTTTTATGTCTTTTTTAAAAATATTATTTATTTTACTTATTTATATTCCAGATTTTGCTACCCTTTTGGGTCCACCCTCTGGGAATTTTTCAACCCATCCCCTCCTTTTTGCCACTGAAAAGGTGCTCCCCACTCCTTCCCTACTTCCAGGCATACCCCTTTCCTGGGGCATCAAATCTCTACAGGTTTAGGTACATCATCTCCAACTGAGGCCAGATAAGACAGTCCTTTGCTATAAGGGGCTTTGGAACAGCTCATAGATGTTCTTTGGTTGGTTGCTTAGTCTCTCAGAGCTCAAAGATGTCTAGGTTAGTTGAGATTGTTGGTGGTCTTCCTATGAAATTGCCGATGCCTTCAATTCCTTCCATAGAGGAACCTGACCTCAGTCCAATTGTTTGGCTGGATTATCTACATCTGTCTCAAACAGTTGTTGATAGAGCCTCTCAGAGGAAAGCCATGCTAGTCTCCTGTCAGGAAGCACAACATAACATAAGTAATAGTGTTAGTGCTTGGTGCCTGCCCACAGGATGGATCCTAAGTTGGACCAGTCACTAGAGGGCCTTTTCTTGAGTCTCTACTCTATTTTTATCACTGCATTTCTTTTGGACAGGAACAATTCTAAGTCAGAAGTTTTGGAGGTGTCTTATTAACTCTATCTGTCCACTGGGGGCACTGTCAATCTACTGGAGAAGGTCCCTTCATGCTATATCCCCACGTTGTTGGATGTTTTGGTTAAAATCACACCCATTGTGTTCTAGAAGATCCTGTCACATCCCAGGTATTTGGAATTTTCTAGATTTTCCTTCAACCCCCCCACCCCCATACGTCCATTCATTCTTCTGGCCCTCAGTCCTCTCCTGTTTGCCCTAATACCTGACACCTGTTTACCTTCCCTCTCTGGCTTTCTAATCATGTCTTTTCCTTCCTACACCTCCCTTGATTATTTTGTTTCTCTTCTAAGTGACATTGAAACTTTCTCACTTGGGCCTTTCTTGTTAAACTGCCTACAATCTTTTGGTTTTATCACGGGTATTCAGTACATTTTAACTAATAGGCACATATCACTGAATACATACCATACATGTCATTTTTGGATCTTGATTACTTTACCAGAGATGATATTTTTTAATACCATCCATTTGCCTGAAAAATTCATTATGTCCTCATTCCTAATAGCTGAATGATATTCAACTGTATAAGTGAAACACATATTCTTTATCCATTCTTTTTGTTGAGGAACATCTGGGTTGCTTGCAGTTTCTAGCTATTACAGATAAGGCTGCTATGATCATAGAGGGGCACATGTTCTTGTTGTAAGGCAGACCACACTTTGGGTATATGCCAATAAGGCATATAGCTAGGTCTTCAGGTAGAGCTAATTCCAATTTTGTGAGGATCCACCAGATTGATTTTCAGAATGTTGTACTAGTTTGCAATTCCTCCAACAATAGAGAAGTGTTCCTCTTTCTCCACAGCCTTTCCAGCATGTGCTGGCATTGAGTTTAAGTTCTTAGTCATTCTGAATGGTGTAAGGTACAATCTCAGGGTTGGTTTGATTTGCATTTTGCTGATATCTAAGGATGATAAACATTTCTTTAAGTGCTTTGTCTTATTTAGTGTTTTACTGTTGTGAACAGTCACCATGACCACAGAAAGTCTTACAAAGGACATATACTTGAGTCTGGCTTACAGATGCAGGAGTTCAATTCAATAACATCAAGGCAGGAACATAGCCTCCAGGCAGGCAGGGTACAGGAGGAGCTGAGAGTTCTACATCTTTGTCTAAAGGCTGCTAGCATAATATTGACTTCCAGGCAGCTAGGTTGAGCATCTTAAACCCACACTCATAGTGGCACACCTACTCCAATAAGGGCACAAATCCTAATAGTGTCACTCCCTCTGTGAAGCATATACAAACCATCAAATGCTTCTCCACCATTTGAGATTCCTCTGTTGAGAATTTTCTGTACTATAGTTTTAAATTGAGCTGATTATTTGTAATCCTAACTCTTGAATACTTTATATATTTTGGATATTAACCCTCTATCACATGTGAGGTTAGTGAAGATCTTTTCCCAATTTGAAAGTTGCTGTTTGTTCTTACTGACAGTGTCTTCTGACAGTGTCAGGTTCATGAGGTCCCATTTACCAATTCTTGATCTTATAGTCTAGGCTGTTGGTGTTCTATTCAGGAAATATTCCTGTTGGTAATGAGTTCAAGGCTCTTTCCCACTTATTTTATGTTGTTGTCCTTTATCCACTTGGACTTGAAGTTTGTACACGTTGAAAAATATGGATTGATTTATACCCATCTATGTGAAGACCACCAGTTAGATAAGCACCATTTTTTGAAGATGCTTTTTGTTTTGCATTGTATGGTTTTGCTTTCTTTGTCAAACATAAAGTGCCCATAGGTATGTGATATTTTTTTTTCAAGTTTTCAATTCTATTCCCCTGATCAACCTGTCTATGGGGCTATACCATGCAGTCATTATCATTATTGCTCTGAAGTACAGCTTGAGGTAAGGGATGATGATTCCCTGGCAGTTCTTTTGTTGTTAAGAATTGTTTTGGGTATGCTTGTCTTTTTTGTTTTTCCATAAGAAAATGAGAATTGTTTTATTTTTTCATATCTGTGAAAAAGTGTGTTGAAATTTTGATGGTGATTGCATTAGATATGAAGATTGTTTTTGGTAAGATGTCCATTTTCACTATGTTAACCCTACAGTTCTATGAGTTTGGAGATCTTTTTATCTTCTGAGGTCTGCTTTGATTTCTTTCTTCAGGTGATTGAAGTTCTTGTCATACAAGGATCATACACTTCCTTGGTTAGAGTTATACCTAGACATTTTATATTATTTGTGGTTATTATAAAATGTGTTGTTTCCAAGATTTCTTTCTCAGCCTGTTTATATTTTGTATAAAAGAAGGCTACTGATTTGTTTGAGTTAATTTTATATCAGGTCACTTTGCTGAAGTTGTTTACCAACTGTAGAAGTTCTCTGGTAGAAATTTTGGGGTACCTTATGTATACTATCATATCATCTACAAATAGTGATACCTTGACTTCTTGCTCTCACTTTGTATCTCCATGATCTCTAATTCGTATAACTAGAACTTCAAGTACTATATTGAATAGATATATATGAAGAGTGGGCAGCCATGTCTTGTAGCTGATTTTAGTGGAATTTCTTCATTTTTCTCTCCATTTAATTTGGTGTTGGCTGTTGATTTGCTCTTTATTGTTTTTACAATATTTACATTTGTACCATGAACTCCTGACCTCTCCATGGCTTTTAACATGAAAGGGTGTTGTAATTTGTCAGAGGCTTTTTCAGCATCTAATGAGATTATTTTGTGATTTTTTTTTAATTTCAGTTTGTTAACATAGTGGATTATGTTGATAGAATTTCATATATTAAATCATCCCTGAATTCCTGGGATGAAGCCTACATTCCTGGGATGATTAATGATGGTTTTTACTATGTTCTTATGCTCTGTTTCTGAAAACTTTGTTGAATATTTTTACACTGATGTTCACAACTTAAATTAGTCTGAAGTTTTCTTTCTTGTTGGGTGTTTGTTTCCTTTATGTATCTGAGTAACTGTGGCTTCATAGAATAAACTAGGTATTGTTCCTTCTGTTTTTATTTTGTGGAATAATTTGAAGAGTTTTGCTACTTGCTTTCTTTTGAGGGTCTGGTACTTTGTAGATCTGGTAGAATTTGGTAAGAAAACCATCTGACTACTTCTATTTTCTTAGGGGTTATGCAACAGTTTAAATTGTTTAACTGATATTGGTTTAAATTTGGTACATGGTATCTGCCTAGAAAAGCATCCATTTCATCTATAGTTTTCATTTAGTCTAGTGTGGGCTTTTGTAGTAAGATTAGATACTTTTTAAATTTTTCTATGATTTTGTTAATTCGAACACTGTTTCTTTGCCTTTTATTTAGTTTGGTTAAGGGATTGTCTATCTTATTGACTTTCTCATAGAACAAGACCTTGATTCTGTTGTATTCTTTGTATAGTTTTCTTTGTTTCAAAATGGTTGATTTCATCCGTGAGTTTGGCTATTGTCTGCTCTTTACTCCTCTTGGTTGTGTTTGCTTCCTTTTGTTCTAGAGCTTTTAGGAGTGCTGTTAAGTTGATAGTATAGGATCTCTGCAATTTCTTTGTGAAAGCACTTCATGCTATGAATTTTCCTGACTATACTGCTTTCATTGTGTCCCATAAGTTTGGGTGTGCTGTCTCCTCATTTTCACTGAATTCTAGGAAGTCTTTAATTTCTTACTTTATTTCTTCCCTTACCCAAAATATCACTGAGTAGAACATTATTCAGTATCTATGATTATATTGGCTTTCTGTTTTTGTTGTTGTTGTTGTTGTTGTTATTGAAGTGCAGCCTTATTGTGTGGTGATCTGATAGAATCCATGAAAATATTTCAATCTTTTTGTATGTGTTGAGGCTTGTTTGAGTTTGATTATGTGGTCAGTTTTTTAGAAAGTTCTATAAGGTGCTGTGAATATGATATATTCTTTTGTTTTGGTGAAATGTTCTGTAGATATCCACTAAATCCATATAGTTTATAACTTCTGTTAGTTTTAATGTGTCTCTGTTTAGTTTATGTTTCAATGCCCTGTCCATTGTTGAGTATGGTATGTTGAAATCTTTGCTCCTTATTTTGTGATATTTGTTGTGTGTTTTGAACTTTAGTAAAGTTTCTTTTTACAAATGTTCCTACCCTTTCATTTTGAGCATTCACGTTTAGAATTCAGACTTTATCTTGGTGGATTTTTCCTTTCATGAGTGTAAAAATTCCTTTCTTATCTCTTTTGATTACATTTGGTTGAATATCTATTTTATTGGATATTAGAATGGTGGTTCCAGCATATCTCTTGGAATCTTTCTTGAGGAAAACATTTTTTCCAGCTCTTTACTCTGAGGTAGTGTCTATGTTTGTTGCTGAGGTATGTTTGTATATCCAGTCTGTTAGCTTGTGCTTTTCATTGGTGAATTGGATCCACAGATGTTGAAAAATGTTAAATACCAGTGGTTGTTAATTTTTGTTATTGGAGGTAATATTATATGAATGTGGTTTTCTTCATTTGTGTTTGTAGTGAGATGACTAATTTCTTGTTGTTTCTTCTGTGTATGTATGTGTCTGTATGTAATGGAGTTTTTTTTTTTTTTTTTTTTTTTTTCTAGTATCCTGTTTAGGGCAGTATTAGTAGAAAGACGTTATTTAAATCTGTTTTTGTCATGGAATATCTTGGTTTCTCCATTTATGATTGAGAGTTTTGCTGCATATAGTAGCCTGGCATGTTATCTGTGGTCTCTTAGAATCTGCACAAAATCTCTGAAGGATCTTCCGGCTTTTAGCATCTCTATTGAAAAGTGTGGTGTAATTCTGATCTTCCTTTATAGGTTACTTGACCTTTTTGTCTTACAGCTTCTCATGTTCTTTTATTTGTTCTGTACAGTAATCATTTTTACTTTTATACAGGTAGAGGAATATCTTTTCTAGTTCAATCTATTTGGTGTTGTGTAGTCATCTTGTACAAGTTTACAGGCATCACTTTCTATAGGTTAGGGAAGTTTTCTTCAATGATTTTTTTTAAAAATGTTTTCTGGCCCTTTGAACTGGGAATTATTGTCTTATTCTATGCCTATTATTCTAAGGTTTGGTCTTTTCATTGTGTTCCAAATTTTCTGGATGTTTTGTGTTATGAACTTTTTACCCTTTGTATTTTCTTTGGTTGACATTTTGGTATCTTCTAGGCTATCTGCTAAGCCTGAGATTCTCTCTTCTATCCTTGAATTTTGTTGATGATGCTTTTATTTATACCTTCAATAGCTTTCCTAGGTTTTCCATCTTTAGGCTTGCCTCCATTTGTGATTTCTTTATTGTTTCTTTCCATTTTTACGTCTGGTACCATTATGTTTAATTCCTTTACCAGCTTAATTACACTTTCATGTATTTCTTTAAGGAAGTTATTTATATTCTCTCTAAAGGTCTCTATCATCTTCATGACATGGGAATTTAGGTATCCTGTGCCTGCTGTGGTATGAGAACTGGGTTCTGATTGTGCTAAGTTATTTTCTTCTGTTACATATGTTCTTGTGATTCCCTTTTACCATCTGGTTATCTCTGGTTTTAAGTGGCTTGGGTGTCTCAGACTGGAGCAGGTCATCTTGGAAGCAGGTACTGCTGTGTGACCTGGGTTAAAATAGAAATCCTGGGAGGTAGAAAGTGCTGTCTCTGGTTAGGTAAAGCCTCCTGTGTCCCTGTCTCCTTGTGTTGCTGATTAGAGCTGACTTCCTGAGAGACAATCTGACCTTATGATTTGGGGCAGGCACACCAAAATGTGCTCCTAGTTATGCCAGTCCTCCTGTGTTTCTGGTTATGTAAAACCTCCTGGGAAATATATAGATTGTGAGGTCCAAGATGGCAGCAGGCCCATTGATTTGCCACAGGTTTAGGTGAAGGTATAGACTTGAGGGGGATGATGCTCAGGTGAATCAAGCTAAAATCCCACATATCTTGGGCTCTGATTCTGGTTATATCAGACCTCCTGAGTGACAGATAGGCTGTTGAGTCATGGGGTAGAGGGAGGAGGCACACTCAAGTATCTGCTGTGGGTTGAAGTGGATGTACAGATTATAAGTGGAGTAGGCTCAATTTTAAACCAGGGAAAACTGTCCAAAGCTTGCAGTAGTTTCTGAAACCATGTATGACACAGACTCCTGTAAATACCATGCTGCTCTTGGCCAAGAGCACCTACAAAAGCTAACCATTAACTAGCATAAAGATTCATATATTTTTTTAGCCCCATTGATCCTGAGCTTTCTGAGACTCTCCCATCTCGACCTTCTATCATGATGTAAGAGGATTGGGTTGCTAGGTATGTACTATGGTGCCTGTTAGCTACATTGTCGATAATAGTTCAATGACCATGAGTGAACAAACTAATGGCTAAATATATTAAACATAGGACAGTAAGATGGCTTAACAGGAAAATGTACCTGACTCTAAGCTCAATTATCCATTATTTTTTTATCCTGAGGATCTAAATAGTAGAAGGATAAAACTTTCTCTATGAACTTCTCAGTTTTAAAAAGTACTTTAAAAAAAATCCTAGAGTGGGTTACCTTTCCGATTTTGATTATTAATATTCCAAGATGAATGCCACACAGACAACATTTATATTTTAATGTGTCTTAAGCAGCACAATAGCTGAACAACTGCCTACGTTCCATGATGCTAGAATCTGCATCCTATCCATAACCCAAGTTGTTATCTACTATTTCATCTGGTCTGATCATAATTAGCCAGTCTTCTGGGCCACATACTCTTCGACTTTAGTCCATGGTAGTAGTCCTACTTGGTTTTTTTTTTCCTGCATGTTCTTACTACTCCATGGCAGCTTCATTTTTCTTTTCTGCTTCTTGTTCATGGTCTCTCACCCACCAAACCGCATCTAGCCTATAACTCTTCTCCCCACTTATTGGCTGCTGGTATCTTTTATTTACCAATCAGAATTAACTGGGAGAAGGTTGTGTCGGACTCTGTACAGTCTCAACTCCTAGAGGCCAACAATTTTCATCACAATAAACAATAAAAGACAAAGCATCAACAATTCCTCCTTTTTCTCCAAATAAAAGATTGTTTTATTTCAGATATACATTGGACACAATTAGAACAATTATGCAAATTAAAATGTATGAGATATACTAATAATGTCCATTTCATCATATTTGACAAGTAAAATGAAACATTCTATGATCTATCCTAATTTAAAGTTTTTACAATTTTGCACTTCGATAATGTTTGATTTTAACTTGTAATACATCTGAAAACAATCTTTTCTATATAGAACATCTCCTTTAAAGATAAAAAATGTAAGTCTTATTGTGAGACTATACCTATCTAGTTTTCAACCCCTTCATAGATTTGAGAAGCTGTTAAATATTAACTGAATTTGCAGGAATCACAAAGCTGCAACATTCAAATCTGAAACCACAGACAGAGATACGTAACTGCTTTACAGTCCCCAGAATTTCATATAATGTTGGAATATTTACCTTCTGGCCCATACTTGAGTAAGGCCTTAAGTGAAAGAGGAATTATGAAGGAGTAGCTTTCTTTGTCATGGCAATGCTTAACTGTCGATTCTTGCATCTGTTTGTCCTTTTTGAACAGCATTATATCAACAGATGAAATGATGACATCCCCATGACTAGCTTGTCATAATTGAGGAAGCTACGCATGGAGTTATTGATGTTTATTTCCTCCCTTGAAGTGGAATGTGGGTACTGTCAGGAGCAAACATGTCTCATAATCAAAAGATCAATTAATAATAAAATGATTTTAAATGCCTTATGCTATAGATCTCTGACAGTTTTGAAGACTATATCAAGGGATTCAGGCAGAGGTTTCTCAAATGCTTTTAAGCTAGAGTGGACAGGTTAAGACATGGATGCTAGGAACCCCTGATAGAAAGTGAGTTAGGCAATGCAGAGAGCAGGCATAAACAACATAAGAATAGAAACATTAATGGAAATTTAAGAAGTCAATACTATAGTAAGCACCTCTCAATGAATGCTTAAGAAAAGACTATGTCTTTAACTACTCCACATAGTACATGTATTTTTATATGTAACAAAACAGTTTAATAAAAATAATCCACCTTTACAAATGAAGTAAAGGGAATAGATAATGATATAGTTTCCCAATCAAACAAGATACACTCATAAAACGAAATACACTGCAGTCATATTTTCTAATGCAAATGGATTTCAGAGGCATGCTGAGTAACAGGTATAAGGCACACACACAAAATGTGCCTAACATTTATATTATTATAAACATTACAATGATCAGACAAATAAAACTACATGAAATAATTCTGGCCAGCTTTAATCAGACTAACCAGTGGGCAGAATCCAAATTAACAAAATCAGAAACGAAACAGGAGGCACAACAACAGAAACCTAGAAAATTCAAAAATTCATCAGATTCTACTACAAAAACCTATATTCAACAAAACTGGAAAATAAAGATGAAATGGACAATTTTCTAGAAAGTTACCAGCTACCAAATTTAAATTAGGATCATATAAGCCATCTAAACACTCTCAAAACTATAAAGAAATAAAAGTAGTTATTAAAAGTCTCTCAATCAAAAAAAAGCCCAGTATCAGATCATTTTACTGCAGAATTACATCATACCTTCAAATAAGACCTAATACAAATACTCTTTAAACTATTCAACAAAGTAAAAACAGAAGGATCATTATTGAATTAATTACCTAAACCACACAAAGACCCAATAAAGAACGAGAACTTCAAACCAATTTCCCTTAATATTCATGCAAAAGTACTCAGTAAAATTCTGACAAACAAAATCCAAGAACACATCTATCCTCCTACAAACAACTCATTGGCTTAGGAAGCTAGATTAGATGACATCATGTCTTTGATGTCATCTATGACACATCGGAGGTGTGTAGGTATTTGTTCACATTTCCCAATAAGAAATCATACAGCAATCTGAAAATACATATTATCAACATTGGTGCCACAATCAAAATATAGATTCTATGAGGAGAAAAAAAAATAAGCCTTTTTTTTGGTTTCTTTCTGAAACAATACAAGAAAAAGGTCTGAGGATTTGCAACAGTAGAACGATGACTTGATGTCTGTGTTATAATATAGGCCTTTATCAGCTTTGACAAAAATCACAAATGACTAGCAAAGCAACCTCCACCCACACAGAACATATATATTGAATTTTTCATCACCTTGTTCTACCCTAAGAAGTGTTTAACTCAAATAGAATCAGAATGAGTTCTGAAATAATTAAATGTTTTTGAAGAAAGTGCAATATCATAGTTAGTAAAAAAGATAGAAATACTAGAAAGAAATATTTAAGAAACAACAGTAGCCTCCTAGGGAGAAAAATAAAAGTACTGGTTCAATGCATGCCTCTTATATTCCTTTTCTTTTTATCTGGCAGCCTGTACACAATTTATAACTGCTCGAGCTTTGATTCAATTAGACGTGACAATATTGATGTTCTGGTATACAGAGAGGCCTGCTTGTGACTATATACTACTTCTGGGGCATAAAGTATAAAGATAACTAATAAAAAATAAAAGACTTAGAGAAAAATGTCATTCCATGTCAATGGTTTCATGACAGGTTGGCAAACAGCAACGATTTGTTTACATGACTTTCTGCCAGGATTCACAGTAATAGCATGAAGCAAAAGAAGTAAAAAGGGGGAAAGAAGAAAAGATGAAAGAAGACAGGAACAGAAAAGAAAAATGGATTAAGAAAAATAGGGGTAGGATGAAAGGAGGGAAAGATGACAACACTGAGAAAGAGACACAGGGACACCATATAAACATAAAAAGAACATGTCACTAAATTTATTAAATATTTTCTGTGTATAGTATACTTCAGGCCTTATGTCATTTCTTTAAAACTGAAAATTATTTAGAAGTAGGGTCTCATGTAGCCTAAGGTATCGTTATACTTATGTAGCTAACAAGGCCTTGATCTTCTCATTCTTAAATCTCTATGTGTTAGAGAAAATTATGTCATGGGCTTCATACACTTTAGCAAAACAACTTTTAACCAGCTTTATTCCCAGTCCTTCCATTTGTGGAAGGAAGCATATTTTCCTATTTAATATCTTACCTATTTATAAAGAGAGGTGATGAGGTATACTATAGACATTGGCCAATGAATCAACTTTCTTTGGAGGAAGAAGGCACTGAAATCTATAGGACAAAAATGAACAAAGTTAAAAATGAAAGGCAGCATCACGCGTACACACACACACACACACACACACACACACACACACACACACAAAGTATATTCCATATATTTCAAGACCAAAAGACCATTCAAATTAGTGAATATACAAGAAGAGGAGAGATCTAGTTTTCCAAAAGTCTTACGAACTCCAAATTCTAGGCCATCAGATTTGGGGTTTATCTCAAGTAAAATGTAGACTATCAGGTCAGATTTGAGGACTTAAAGTTTATCAATGAATTTCTAGTAAATGTGCAGAGATAAGATTAAAGGTATCAATATTTGAGCAATCAATAGTTACCTGACCGAGATTATTTAGGTTTCATTTATGCCTTTTTTGGAGAAGTCACTCAGTGTATTATTTCAAATATACAACAAGTTTTTAACATATTATTCTCTCTACTTGTAAATAATCCCAGAAGATTTTAATGAGTTTTTATCAGGTTAACCAAGTAATACACAGGAGATGAAAAATTAGAGTGGTATAATATAAATCTGAACATATACTATAAAAAGTAAACTGCAAAGTAATCAGTTATAATAAAATCTATAAAAAGAAATGCATTCTTAACATTTTTTCTTGATTGAAAGAAGAGTATAAAATCCATAAATCTGAGTTTACTATAATTATACTTTAGTATCATGCGACTTAAACAGACTTTTAAAAATAACTTACTATTAAATACTGAAGAATGAACAGATTAAGAGTATTCAGCACTATATTCCTGAGGCATTTAGGCTTTTCTGCCCTAATATCTTATTTGAGCAATTTTAAATCAAAAGATCCATCTTGACTCCATTTCAGAAGATTCAGGGTATCAATCTTGGGTAGTAGTGGCAGAATCAAGAAGGAGAGAGGTAGAAATGTGAGAGGAGGTGAGGCCCAGCCCCTAGCTTAGCCTCTCCCCTTTGCCTTTGACCAATTGAGAGTAATGACAGCATATAAATTCATAGGGGATTAATATGAAGTGAAATTTAATTGGGTGATATCACACTTATAAAATCTTTACAGTGTGTTGAGTTCAACACCTATTATAGAAACTGCAATGTGGAGAGAGAGAGAGAGAAAATATCAGTCCATTGTTGCTCAGTATGGTTCAGCAAGCAATCTATGACAAGCAAATATTTGTTTTTAATGAGTAAACTTATGGAGAATATAGTAAACCCAAGTGAAAAATAAATAAGTGATATAGATAGAAAGATAGATAGATGATAGATGATAGATAGATAGATAGATGATAGATAGATAGATAGATAGATAGATAGATAGATAGATAGATAGATAGATATGGATGAATGAATAGATAGCAAACAAAATCAAATTTGGTAAATAAAACACCCAACAGAAATAAATGGATAAATCTCACTGAGGATGTTAGCTGGAGTTCATGATAGAGGGAATTTTGGGTCTCCTGTCCCATCTGGCTTCCAACTAGAAAAGCATTTATCAATAGATGGAGATGACATCATGAAATTAGTTACAACATCCAAGAGAAACTGTCTTAAGAAGTTGAGGTCATAAACTGGAGTTCTCAGATAAGTTTATGCCTATAGCTGAGTTTCCCATGGATGATCTCCCACTTTCTCTTTCTCCCTTTGTATTGTGAAGTATGGTAGGACCTTCTAATACAAATAGAACATCTGAATGTTTTCAAAATATCAACAAAATATCAACAAAACCAGGAGCTGGTTCTTCGAGAAAATCAACAAGACAGACAAACCCTTAGCCAGACTAACCAAAGGGCACAGAGACAAAACTGAAAAGGGAGACATGACAACAGACCTGAGGTAATTAAAAAATCATCAGATCCTACTGCAAAGGCATAGCTATACTCAACAAAATTGAAAAATCTGGATAAAATGGACAATTTTCTAGACAGATACCAGGTACCAAAATTAAATCAGGAGCAGATAAACCATATAAACAGTCCCATAATCCCTAAAGAAATAGAAGCAGTCATTAAAAGTCTCCCCACTAAAAAAATGTCTTGGATCAGATGGTTTTAGTGCAGAATTCTATCAGACCTTCCAGGAAGACCTAATACCAATTTTCTTCAAACTATTTCTCAGAATAGAAAGAGAAGAAACACTATTCAAATTGTTCTATGAAGCTACAATCATGTTCATATCTAAACCTCACAAAGACCAAAAAAAGAAAGAGAACTTCAGACCCATCTCTCTTATGAATATCAGTGCAAAAATACTCAATAAAATTCTCATAGACCGAATCCAAGAACATCTCAAAACAACCATACATTATGATCAAGTAGTTTTTTTTTCCTTTTTTTAAAAAATTGGGTAATATATTTACATTGCAGATTTTATCCCCTTACCCAACTTCCGCCCACCACCCAGAAACCTCCTATGCCATCCCCCCTCCTCATGCTTTTATGAGGCTGTGCCCCCACCTACCCCCAGCCCCCACTACCCCCTCCCCACCCTCACATTCCCCGCCCCTCTGTGTTTGTTTTTCATGGAACCAAGAACTTCCTCTCCCACCTATGCCTGAAAAGCCCATCCTCCCCTAAATATACAGCTGGAGACATGGGTCCCTCCCTATGTGCTTCCAGGCTGGTGGTTTAGACCCAGGAAAGCTCTGGTTGGTTGGTATTGTTGCTCTCCTTATGGAGTCACAAACTCATTATGGAGTCACAAACTGCTCCTTCAGTCTGCTCTCTAACTTCTCCATTGGGAAACACTTGATCATATCAGTGGTTAGCTGTGAGCATCGTCCTCTGAATGATTCAGTCTCTGGCTGACCTCTAAGGAGACAGCTATATCATGTTCTTATCAGCATTCACTTCCAGCCATCCACATCAGTGTCTAGCTTAGGTGACTATACATGGGATGGATTCACAGATGGAATGGTCTCCAGATGGCCCCTCCTTTAATTTCTGTCCCATATTTTGTTTCCATGTTTGCTCCCTTGAGTATTTTTGTTACTGGTTCTAAGTAGGACTGAGGCATCCCCACTTGATCTTCCTTCTTCATGAGCTTTGTGCGGTCTGTGAATTGAGTCGTCACTCTTCCAGTCTTTTGGGCTAACATCAGCTTATCAGTGAGTAAATACCATGTGTATTCTTTTGTGATTGGGTTAACTCACTCAGGATGAAAATTTCTAGTTCCATCCATTTACCTAAAAATTTCTCAAATTCATTATTTTTAACTGCTGAAGAATATTTCATTGTGTAAATGTACCACATTTTTTGTATCCATTCCTTTGTTGAGGGACAGCATGGTTCTTTCTAACTTCTGGCTATTATTAATAAGACTGCTATGAACATAGTGGAGCATATGTCCTTGTTATATGTTGGAGCATCTTCTGGGTATATGCCCAGGAGTGGTATAGCTGGATCCTCAGGTAATGCTATGTCCAGTTTTCTGAGGAATTGCCAGACTGATTTCCAGAATGGTTGTACCAGCTTGCAATCCCACCAATAATGGAGGAGTGTTCCTCTTTCTATGCATCCTCACCAGCATCTGCTATCACCTGAGTTTTGGATCTTAGCTATTTTGACTGGGGTGAGGTGGTATCTCAGGGTTGTTTTGATTTGCATTTCCCTGATGACTAAGGATGTAGGGCATTTCTTATGTTGCTTCTCAGACATTTGAGTTTCCTCTGTTGAAAATTCTTTGTTTAGCTCTGTGCCCCATTTTTTAATAGGGTTATTTGGTTGTCTGGAGTATAATTTCTTGAGTTCTTTGTATATCTTGGATATTAGCCTTCTATCAGATATAGGAAGGGTAAAGATCTTGTCCCAGTCTGTTGGTTGCCATTTTGTCTTATTAACAATGTCCTTTGCCTTACAAAAGCTTTGCAACTTTATGAGGTTCCATTTGTCAATTCTTGATCTTAGAGAATAAGCCATTGGTGTTCTGTTCAGGAACTTTTCCCCTGTGCCTAGGTATTCAAGGATCTTCCCCACCTTTTCTTCTATTCATTTCAGTATATCTAGTTTTATGTGAAGGTCTTTTATTCACTTGGATTTGAGTTTTGTACAAGGAGATAAGAATGGATTGATTTGCATCCTTCTACATGTTGACCTCCAGTTGAACCAGCACCATTTGCTGAAAATGCTGTCCTTTTTCCACTGGATGATTTTAGCTCCTTTGCCAAAGATCAAATGATCATAGGTGTGTGGGTTCATTTCTGGATCTTTAATTCTATTCCATTGATCTTCCTGCCTGTCTCTATACCAATACCATGGAGTTTTTATTACTATTGCCCCATAGTACAGTTTGAGATCAGGGACGGTGATTCCCCCATAAGTTCTTTTAGTGTTGAGAATAGTTCTCACTATCCTGTTTTTTTTTTTTTTTTCAAATGAATTTGCAAATTGCTCTTTCTATCTCTATAAAGAATTGATTTGGAATTTTGATGGGGATTGCAGTGAATCAATAGATTGGTTTTGCCAAGATGGCCAGTTTTATTAAATTAATACTGCTGATCTAGGAGCATGGGAAATCTTTCCATCTTCTGAGATCTTCTTCTATTTCTTTCTTTAGAGACTTCAAGTTCTTGTCATACAGATCTTTCACTTGCTTGGTTAGATTCACTCCAAGATATTTTATATTGTTTGTAACTAATGTGAAGGGTGTGATTTCCCTAATTTCTTTCTCAGCATGTTTATCCTTTGAGTATAGGAAGGCTACTGATTTGTTTGAGTTGATTTTATATCTAGCCAATTTGCTGAAGTTGTTATCGTCTGCAAATAGTAAAATTTTGACTTATTCCTTTCCAATTTGTATCTTTTTGACGTTCTTTGTTGTCTAATCACTCTAACTAGGACTTCCAGTACTATTTTGAATTGGTAGGGTGAAAGTGGGCAGCCTTGTCTACTTCCTGATCTTAGTGGGATTGCTTCCAATTTCTCTCCATTTAGTTTGATGTTGGCTACTGGCTTGCTGTATATTGCTTTTACTATGTATAGTTATGGGCCTTGAATTCCTGATCTTTCTAAGTCTTATAACATGAAGGGATGTTGAATTTTGTCAAATGCTTTCTCAGTATCTAGTGAGATGATCATGTGTTTTTTTTTTCTTCGAGTTTATTTATGTAGTGGATTACATTGATGGATTTTCGAATATTGCACCATCTGTGCATTCCATGGATAAAGCCTTACTTGATCATGATGAATGATTGTTTTTATGTTTCCTTGGATTTGGTTTGCGGGAATTTTATTGAGTATTTTTGCACCAATGTTCATAAGCGAGATTGGTCTGTAGTTCTCTTTCTTTGTTGGGTCTTTGTGAGGTTTAAATATGAGGGTAATTCTATCTTCATAGAATGAATTGAGTAGAATTTTTACTGTTTCTATTCTGCAAAATAGTTTGAAGAAAATTGGTATTAGGTATTCCTGGAAGGTCTGATAGAATTCTGCACTAAAACCATCAGGCCCCTGACTTTTTTTGTTGGGGAGACTTTTAATGACTGCTTCTATTTCTTTAGGGGTGATGTGACTGTTTAGATGGTTTGTCTACTCCTCATAAAACTTTGGTACCTGGTATCTGTCTAGAAAATTGTCCATTTCATCCAGGTTTTCCAATTTTGTTGAGTATAGGCCTTTGTAGTAGGATATAATGATTTTTTTCAATTTCCTCAGTTTCTGTTGTTATATCTCCCTTGTCAGTTCTGATTTTATTAATTTGAGTACTGTCTCTACGCCCTTTGGTTAGTCTGGCTAAGAGTTTGTCTATCTTGTTGATTTTCTCAAAGAAGCAGCTCCTGGTTTTGTTGATACTTTGTATAGTTCTTTCTGTTTCAACTTGGTTGATTTCAGCTGTGAGTTTGATTATTTCCTGCCATCTACTCCACTTGTATATATTAACTTCTTTTTGTTCTAATGCTTTCAGGTGTTTTGTCATGTTGTTAGTGTATGCTTTTACCATCTTCTTTTTGTGGTCACTTAGATCTATAAATTTTCCTCTTAGTACTGCTTTCATGGAGTCCCAAAGTTTTGATAGGATGTGTCCTCATTTTCATTAAATTCTAAAATGTCTTTAATTTCTTTATTTATTTCTTCCTTGACCAAGTTGTCATTGAGTAGTGCTTTGTTCAGTTTCCATGTGTATGTGGACATTCTGTTGCTTTGTGCATATTAAAGACAAGTCTTAGTCCATGAAGATCTGATAGGGTACAAGGTATTATTCCAATCTTTTTGTATCTATTGAGGCCTGTTTTGTGACCAATTATATGGTCTATTTTGGAGAAAGTGTCATGGGTTGCTGAGAAAAAGGTATATTCTTTTGTTTTAGGATGAAAAGTTCTATAGATGTCAGTTAAGTCCAATTGGTTCATAACTTCTGTTAATTTCATTGTGTCTCAATTTTGTTTTTTGTTTTTTCCATTATCTGTCCATAGCTGAGAGTGGGGTGTTGAAATCTCCCACTATTATTGTGTGAGGTGCAATGTATGCTTTAAGCTTTAGTAAAGTTTCTTTTATGTATGTGGGTGCCTTTGCATTTGGAGCATAGATATTCAGAATTCTGATTTCCTCTTGGTGTATTTTTCCTTTGATGAATATGAAGTGTCCTTCTTTATCTTTTTTGATTACTTTTGGTTGAAAATCTATTTTATTTGATATTAGAATCATTACACCAGCTGGTTTCTTGGGATTTGCTTGGAAGGTTGTTTTCTATCCTTTTACTCTGAGGTAGTGTCTGTCTTTTTCACAGAGGTGCATTTCCTGTATGCAGCAAAATGCTGGGTTGTGTTTATGTATCCAGTCTGATAGTCTGTCTTTTTTTTTTTTTTTTGAAAATTGAGTCTATTGATATTAAGAGATATTAAGGGAAAATGAATGTTGTTTCCTATTATTTTTGTTATTGGAAATGGAATTATGTTTGTGTAGCTATCTTCTTTTGGGGTTGTTGGAAGATTAATTTCTTGCTTTTTCTAGGTTGTAGTTTCCCACCTTGTGTTGAAGTTTTCCACCAATTCTTCTTTGAAGTGCTGGATTTGTTGTAAGATATTGTGTAAATTTGGTTTTGTTTTGGAATATTTTGGTTTCTCCATCAATATTGATTGAGAGTTTTGCTGAGTATAGTAGTCTGGGCTGGCATTTGTGTTCTCTTAGGGTCTGTATGATATCAGTCCAGGATCTTCTGGCTTTTATAGTCTATGGTGAGAAGTCTGTTGTAATACTTATAGGTCTGCCTTTATATGTTACTTTACCTTTTTCCCTTACTGCTTTTAGTATTTTTTCTTTGTTTTGTACATTTGATGTTTTGATTATTATGTGACAGGAAGTATTTCTCTTCTGGTCTAAACTACTTGGAGTTTTGTTGGCTTCTTTTATATTTATGGACATCTCTTTCTGTAGGTTAGGAAAGTTTTCCTCTATAATTTTGTTGAAGATATTTACTGGTCTTTTAAGTTGGGAGTCATCCCCCTCATCTATACCTAATATCCTTAGGTTTGGCCTTCTTATTGTGTCTTGTAATTCCTGTATGTTTTGGGTTAGTAGTTTTTTGTATTTTGCATTTTCTTTGACAGTTGTGTCAATATTTTTTATGGTATCTTCTGCACATGAGATTCTCTCTTCTATCTCTTGTATTCTCTTGGTGTTACTTGTGTCTATGACTCCTGATTTTTTTTTTTTTTTAGGTTTCCTATCTCCAGGGTAGTCTCCCTTTGTAATTTTTTTCATTGTTTCTTCTTCCATTTTTAGATCTTGGATGGTTTTGTTTAATTCCTTCACCTGTTTGGTTTTGTTTTCCTGTAATTCATTAAAGGATTTTTGAGTTTCCTCTTTAAGGGCTTCTATCTGTCTGCCTGTGTTCTCCTTAAATTCTCTGAGAGTATTGTTTATGTCCTTCTTAAAGTCCTCTATCATCATCATGAGAAGTGATTTTAATTTTGAATCCTGCTTTTCCAGTATGATGGGGTGTTCAGGGCTTGCTATGATAGAGGAACTGGTTTCTGATGATGCCATATAACTTTGGATTCTGTTGCCTACATACTTGTGCTTACCTTTTGCCATCTGTTTAACTCTGGTGCTACCTATACTCACTGTCTCTTACTGAAGCCTGCCTTTCCAGTTATCTTGCTTGTGTCTGATCTAATCAGGGTCCCGATGTCTCTGTGACCTTCTCCAGCTGCTCTGAGTACAATGTTACTTCTAGGATGATTCAGGATATGGTGTCTCCAAGGTAGCAGATCAGCTAGGTGTCCACTGTTCTGGGTGCAGTGTCTCCTTTAGGTTGTCTCAGGATAAGGTGTCCACTACTCTGAGTACAGTGGCTCCTCTAAGATTTCTCAGGATATGTTGTCTGTCGCTCTGAGTTCAGTGGTACCTCTGCTGCTCTGAGTTCAGTGGTACCTCTGCCACTCTGGGTTCCATGGTACCTCTGCCACTCTGGGTTCAGTGGACCCTCTAGGATGTCCTGGGAAGAATCTGGTGTCCACACAGGAGCAGACCTGGCAGAGGTCTACACCAGGCCTCAGATCCGGGAGAGGGGCAGAAGGGGAGTGCTATTCCACAGGGGCAGGCTTTGAGTTTCTGCTGGAATCTTAGGGCTCCCCGCACCCATCTATGGATGCAGGGCACTGTGTGGGTCTTCTTACCTACCGCTCTGGGTTCAGTGAACCGTCTAGGATGTCTCGGGAAGAATCCAGTGCCCACACAGAAGCAGACTGAACAGAGGTCTGCGCCAGGCCTCAGATCTAGGAAAGGAGTGGATGGGTGATTAAGTAGGTTTTATCCCAGGGATGCAGAGATGGTTCACTATTTGGAAACCCATCAATGTATTCCATTATATAAACAAACTCTAAGGGAAAAAAACACATGATCATCTCACTAGATGCTGAGAAAGCATTTGACAAACCTTAACATCCCTTCATTTTAAAAGTTTTAGAAAGATCAGGAATTCAAGGCTCATACCTAAACATAGTAAAAGCAATATACAACAAACCAGTAGCCAACATAAAACTAAATGGAGAGAAACTTGATGCAATCCCACTAAGATCAGGAACTCTACAAGGCTTCCCACTCTAACTCTACTTATTCAATGTAGTACTGGAAGTCATAGCCAGAGCAATTAGACAACAAAAGGAAATCAATAGGATACAAATAGTAAAGGAAGAAGTCAAAATTTCACTATTTGCAGATGATATGATAGTATACTTAAGTGGCCCTAAAACTTCCGTCAGAGAACTCCTAAACCTAATGAACAACTTCAGCAAAGTGGCTGGATATAAAATCAACTCAAACAAACCAGTAGCCTTCCTATTCTCGAAGGCTAAATAGGCTGAGAAAGAAATTAGGTAAACGACACCCTTCACAATAGTCAAAAATAATATAAAATATCCTGGAGTGAATATAACCAAACAAGTGAAAGATCTGTATAACAAGAACTTCAAGCCTCTGAAGAAAGAAGTAGAAGAAGATCTCAGAGGATGGAAAGATCTCCCATGCTCATGGATTTGCAGAATTAATTTAGTATATATGGTCATCTTGCCAAAAGTAATCTACAGATTCAATTCAATCCCTTTCAAAATTCTAAATCAATTCTTCATATAGAAAGAGCAATTTGCAAATTTATTTGGAATAACAAAAAAAAACTAGAATAGCAAGAACTATTTACAACAATAAAAGAACTTCTGGGGAAATCGCCATCCATGGCCTCAAACTGTACTACAGTGCAATAGTGATAAATCTGTATGGTATTGGTACAGAAAAAGGCAGGAAGATCAATGGAATAGAATTGAAGATCCAGAAATGAACCCACACAACTATGGTCACTTTATCTTTGACAAAATAGCTAAAATCATTCAGTGGACACCAAGTGTGAGGAAATTCAAGGGTGGGGAGTTGGGGTTGGGGGGATAGTTGGGGCCAGATCCTCATAGAAACAAGAGAAGGGGGATGGGATAGAGGTTTTATGGGTGATAGAAGGAATGGGGTAAGGGGGTTAAATTTAAAATGTTAATATAATGTCCAAAAAAATTAATGGATCATCTTTCCTCCAATTATTTTGTTTTAGTTATTCTCTGTCACATATGAGGTGAAGGAGGTAGATGATTCTCATACAAAGGACATTAGTGGACAGTTAAAAAAATACTTAGATTTGAAATTGGAAAAAATGTTGAAATAACATTTTGAGTGGTAGATTTTAGAAGAGATCAGTCAACACTAGACTGTTTACCAGTTTAATGAATATTAAATTTCTGAAATAATCCTCTCAGAAAATGTCACCTGTGACCCGCACAATCGTCTCGCCAGCAAGAACGCACGCGGGCACATAGGATCTTTCTGCAGCATGTGTTTATTCCCAAGTATGGAGGAGGAGAGAGAGAGATCTAACATGGCGCTGCTTTATATACACCCTAGGGTGGGGTGGACATATCTGATTGGCTGCTTGCTCAAATTCCCATGTTACATCCCGGGTTGGGCGGTGATAGGCGGTCCTTTGCCATTGCACATGCGCTATTTTACTTGTTTACCCACGAGTGTCAGGTGCCAGCATCAATGGCTCTCCACACCTTCCCCTTTTTGCTTTATTAAATGAGACCGTAAGGTCGTCTGGCAAGACTCTAAGTCATCTCTCTTGTAGAGGAAGGTAGAGGTCTAGTCCCTTGTGCAGAATGTTGGGATATTGTAAAGAATTTCCACCCTGGTTGTTGAGTCCACGAGTGTACTTTTATCTACCCATCCCGTTGCCTTTGACAGTGAGAGGATTTTGGCAACTCGACCTCTATGCAACCAGACATGCCTTCGAGGAATCTATCCCTGAAGAACATCCCCTGTATATCACAGTATACACTCTACCCAAAGATGTGCAGAGAGTGGGGCTTTTGCCTCACTGACCCAGTGCAATGGGATAGAACCCGTGGGGTGCATCAGCTGAGGGCTCAAGCGCTAGCTACTTTTGTAGCACAGACAGCCAGACTCTAGGGGAGGAACCTTGTTCTAAAGCAGCAAATGCTTCGGCAATCACCGCCTAATCACACTTCTGTTGGGTTTTAAGTTTGCAGACCAACCATAATATGAACACTAATCCACAGCATAGGGCTATACCAAGCAGGCCTATTCCCACCCATTCTTAAAAGAAGGGAAAGGCCGAAGATCTCTCAACGTTTCCTTGAACTCTAGGGTCCAGTTCTGCAGCAAAACCTAGAAAGGGATGATCCCCCATCTCAGCTCCTCATGTCCCACCATCGGCAGTGTCAGCCAGAACATCACTGTCAGCAGGAGGGTCTTCATGTCTTTGGGCAGGATCAAGCTGAGATTCCAAGATTCTTCATGTTAGGCGTTCAGGTAGCCAGAATGGATTATCTTCTTCCTGTGGAAAAACACAAAAAGCTTCCCTGGATCTTATTAAAATAGGATCTGGGCCTTTCCATTGTCCAGTCAAAACATCCTTCCATTTGACCATCTCTTTTGGCCTATTAGGCTCTTAAAAATGATGGTCAGCTGCCGTGTGGCCTTGACTGTCCAGATTTAAAAAATTAAGGGTGAAAAGTACTATAGAAACGGTGACTCGTGGCACTGAGGGTAGATCTTCCTTGACTCCCCCTTTTTGCTTTATTAAATAGGACTTAAGAGTGCGGTGAGCCCACTCTATAATACCTTGACCTTGAGGATTGTACGGTAGACCTGTTAAATGGGTCACCTCCATTTGGCGGCAGAATTGTCTAAACTTCTGAGAAGTGTAAGCTGGTACATTGTCAGTTTTAAGAATTTTAGGCTTTCCCCAGGCACTCCATGCCTCGAGGCAATGCTGAATAACATGGGCTGTCTTTTCCTGTGGGGAGCGGCTCCGCCATTACATTATGGTGTGTACACATGCTCACGTCCTAGGTAGAGTAAACAAGAATGTGCGCATATGCCTACGCGTCACCCCTTCCTGGCGCGAGTGTGCCCAGGCCATACGTTAACCGGTCTGAGACTGCGGGAGCCTGTCAGGAGCTGCCACGTCCTAAGCGAGCGTTAGGCTCTATATAAGGGATGGGTTTTCTGTCCTTGGGGCTCTCCACTTCTCGTTGCTTGAAGAAGCTTGTGATCTCGCTCTCAAGATGCATTAAAGCTTCATCTGCAGAAGGATCCTGTGTGAACCGCGTCTTTCCTGCTGGTGGGAGGTAGCGCGGGACATCTTCCCCCGGTCAATGGGGAAGCAAATATAATTCCAGAACAAGTAAAAATGGAAACATGTAAATCTTGCAATTTGCCAAAGGATGGGATGTGAGTAACATCCATTTGCCAAATCTGTAGTGGCTGAATTCCTCATGGATTAATTCCTACATGAGGCGCTGGTAAAAATTGACAACAATTTTGACATTGAGTCACTATATCCCTACCCTCTTTTCTGGTTATGTTAAATCTCTGACGTAAAGTCTCAGCGGTTACATGAAATCTTTTATGGAAATCTTTGGCCAAGGTCCACTTTGGAAATAGGATGACAGCTATTAACTTTGTGGCTCGGTCTGCCAGGTCATTTCCATGGGACATTGGTCCCGGTAGACCTGAGTGAGCCCTGATATGAGTAATAAAAACAGGAGATCTCCTATTGACTAGGGTAAATTGAATCTTGTGAAAAACTTTTGTAAGTCTGCTAGAGGGCTTAATTAATCCAGCAACTTCCAGAACCCTAACTGCATTTACTTCATAAAGGGAATCCAAAACAATATTTAAAGGACCTGGGAAGGTTTCAAGAACCTTCAATACTACCAAGCATTCCACAACTTGAGGTGAAGTCTCATGGTATTGTCTAGCTGTGACTTTATTATTAAATACATAGGCACCCACACCTGTTTTTGACCCATCTGTGTAAACAACCACTCCATCTGGGAGCGACTTCTGAGATATAATGCGTGGAAACACAATAGCTTGAGTTAAGGCAAATTGTAAAATGGGATGTTTAGGATAGTGATTATCTATTTGACCATTAAAGGAAGTGACCAACACCGCCCAAACATCAGAGGTAGCAGTTAATGTTTGAACCTGATGTGCAGTATATGGCACTATTAAAACTTTAGGATCCCTTCCAAAATGAGTAACAGCTGCTTTTAGACCACGAAGGGCAAGCTGAGCGACTGCATCTGGATACCATTCAATAATCTTTGCGGGGGGATGCATTAGGATGGAACCATAGTGGGGCCCATCTTGCCATAACACAGCAGTTGGTAAATGTCTGGTCTTAAAAACACATAAATCAAAAGGTTTGGTTATATCAATACGTTTTAATTGGGCATTTTGTAAGGCTTTTTCCACTACTTGTAGGGCACGGCTCATAGCTGGCATCAAGCCCCTAGGCGAGAAAGGGTGAGTATCTCCTTCCAGAATGTCAAACAAAGGTTTTAATTCAGCAGAGGGGATTTTTAAAAATGGTCTTAATCAATTTATATCACCTAATAATTTTTGAAAATCATTTAAGGTATGTAAATGGTCCTTGCAAATCTCTAATTTCTGAGGAATTATTTTCTCCAGGTAAATAACTGATCCTAGAAAGGAGCCTACTTCCGACATTAGGACCTTTTCTGTGGCAATATGTAGGCCACATTGTCCCAATGTTTTAATTAATAGATGGTATGAGGTTTGCAAAATAACTGATTCCCTATGGCACACAAGAATGTCATTCGTGAAAAGGACCACTAACAAGGAGGGGAATTTTTTTCTAACTGGCTCAAGGGCCCTTTGTACATATAGCTGGCACATGGTAGGACTATTGGCCATACCCTGAGGCAAAACTTTCCACTGATATCTCCTGTCTGGTTCAAGGTGATTAACAGCAGGCAGGGTAAATGCAAATCTTTGCCTATCTTGTGGGTGTAGGGGAATAGAAAAAAAGCAATCCTTAATGTCTATAATTATTATCCTCCATTGCTTAGGTAAAGCAGAGAACAGAGGTAGGCCTCGTTGCACTGAGCCAAACAGCCGCATTTGCACATTAATGGCCCTTAGATCAAGGAGAAGTCTCCATTTCCCTGATTTCTTTTCTATGACAAAAATAGGTATATTCCAAGGAGAAGTGGAAGGCTCTAAATGACCAAGCTGTATTTGTTCTTTAATCAGCCTTGTAGCAGCTTTCAATTTCTCAGAGGATAGCGACCATTGAGGAACTCACACGGTCTCCTCTTTAAGCCAGGTTATGGGCATAGAGCCCTCAATGGCAGCTAGAGAAAACACAAACCTTGTCTTCCTGTATTACTTTCTTGTGAGATTGGGTTTAACCTTCCTTCTTCTTTTCTGCCCAGGCCTTTTCCTTCCTTATATCCCATCCTTTTCATAATATCAATAGCTTGCTGAGAATATTCATTAGTTAATGTTAATCCTAAGTCTTGTAAGATGTCTCTTCCCCAGAGATTAATGGGGAGAGGAAGCACATAAGGTATGAAACTTCCTGTTTGACCCTCTCGTGTCTGCCAAGTCAAGGAGTGTGAACTGACTGCAGGGCTGGCCTCATATCCCAGTCCTTGTAGGGAATGAAATGATTGTGTAACAGGCCATGCCTTAGGCCACCATTTGGAGGAAATAATGCTTTTATCAGCTCCTGTGTCTAAAATTCCTATAAAATTCTTCCTCTCTATCATTAATTGTAAAGTGGGCCTAGTTTTAAGATCAACTACCAGGTGAGCAAAGTCGGTTCCTGAAGAACCAAGCCCGTTGGCACCTCCGGGCACCCCGGTGAATGGGAAACAATCATGTAAACTTGGAAGAATAACTAATTGAGCAATCCTATCTCCAGGGGAGATGGAAAATATGACTTGTGGACAAGAACAGAGAACTTGAAGTTCCCCAGTATAGTCTTGGTCTATCACACCAGGATGAACCACAAGCCCCTTTAAAGCAAGAGAGGAATGACCTAAAATAAGGCCGACACTTCCTTCAGGCAGGGGACCTTTAAAATCAACTGGGACAGGCTGTACGCCCCCATGTGGCATTAGTAAGAATTGGGAGGTGGAGCGGAGGTTCAATCCTGTGGAGCCTCTTGTAGCTCTGCGGCTGCAAACATCCTCTGGCTCTGAACTTGTGTCCCATAATTTTGGGGGCCCTGAGACCTGGGGCCCTGATACCCATTTTTTGGAGTGCCTTCATCTCTTCCTGCTGGGGAGGGGTCATGCTGAATAATCCTTCCTTGAATGTCCCTAAGTGAGCGACATTCATTAGTCCAATGATAGCCCTTCCTGCATTTTGTGCATAACCTAGGAGGTCTTTTTTGTATGGGAGTACGACATTCTCGTTTCAAATGACCTGGCTTACCGCAATTATAGCAGACCTCACGTACACTAAGATTTGCGTGATTTTGGCTTTGCAAAATGGCTGCAGCGAGGCCAGCATTAGTTAGTGGGCCTCCTAGTCCTCTGCAGATTTTAATCCAGTCTGTCAGCCCTTTGCTTCTTCTAGGGGTAATAACTGCCTTGCATTCTGGTGAGGCATTTTCATATACTAATTGTTCTATCAATGGCTTAACCTGTTCTGGATCTCCAAAAATCCTGCCCGCCACTTCTGTCACCCTAGCAACAAAGTCTGAGAATGGCTCTTGGGGACCTTGCAAGATTTTGGTTAAATATCCCTCAGCTTCACCTTTCCTTGAAAGAGCCTTCCACGCCTTAATAGCAGCAGCGGAGATTTGACCATATGCTTCCCAGTCATAATTTACCTGGTCGCTAACAAACTGTCCCTGCCCTGTTAACAATTCAAACGTCCACTGTCTTTGATTGCCTTCCGCATTAGCATTGGCCTTTGCCTGCACTTGAGAAGCATCGTGCCACAAAGCTTTCCATTCCATGTACTGTCCCGTATTAGGGAGAACAGCTTTTACTGTATTTTGCCAATCATTTGGAGTCATCGCCATAGCAGCTAGTCTCTCAAGCTGCATGACTGTGAAATTAGCATCAACTCCATATTTGTTAACTGAATCAGCAATCTCCTTAATATGGGTATACTCTATCGGCGCGTGTACGCGACCTTCCCCCACTGCCTCAAACTCGGAAAAGCTTGTAACATCCTTCTTTTGTCTTCCTCTGAAAGGAAGGAGTCTGAGCAGCGCTTGTCCTCATAAGGTGGAAGAGTGTTGGGGACAATAAGTTGGGAGTGCGCGACAGGCCGAGAAGCCATGCGATTTCCATCTCCTGCCTTTTCCCGCCCTCCATCTTGTTTTGGCGGCTGCCTATCCTCATGGTACTTTTCCTTCTCATAGATATCCAGTTCCCCTATTTCCGAGCCATCAAGCCCCAAATCCTCCATTTCCTTTACTGGATAAAGAGTTTTCTTTTTTGGAGCTCTCCCTCCCTTGTCACGATACTCTCCCAGGGCATTCTTTCCCCTCATTATCACTTCCGCGGACCGAACGTCTTTGGAAGGGCCTGTATTCTTGCCTATTTTCCTATTCTCTTCATGAGTGGCTAACCTCTTATTCAGCCCTGTTTCTGACCTGTTGGCTTGTAGCTGTTCTAACACTCCCTGACCTGCCGCGATATTTGAGCAACTTTTCCTATCCTTTAAAATCAAAAGGAAGAAAGCAAACACTGCTAGCGTGATAGTGAAAGCTCCTGAAACTCCTATAGATTGGGGAGGAAAATGAAATAAATCAAGACCAAACATGCCTCTCAGAGCTTATCTTTATGCTGCAGTTCTGAATCCTCTCCGCGAACGGAGGCTCTCCTCAGTGTC
Organism: Rhabdomys pumilio; assembly: GCA_030674055.1. NCBI lineage: Eukaryota > Metazoa > Chordata > Mammalia > Rodentia > Muridae > Rhabdomys > Rhabdomys pumilio. Next base: position 16,267,109 of record JANHMN010000009.1, read on the forward strand.
GGCAATGGTGGGTTTCCGGGTTTCAGCACCAGCTGTGACCCGCACAATCGTCTCACCGGCAAGAACGGACGGGGGCACATAGGATCCTTCTGCAGCACGTGTTTATTCCCAAGTATGGAGGAGGAGAGAGAGAGATCTAACATGGCGCTGCTTTATATACACCCTAGGGTGGGGTGGACATATCTGATTGGCTGCTTGCTCAAATTCCAATGTTACATCCCGGGTTGGGCGGTGATAGGTGGTCCTTTGCCATTGCACATGTGCTATTTTACTTGTTTACCCACGAGTGTCAGGTGCCAGCATCAATGGCTCTCCACAGTCACCACAGGCTAACTCTGAGCCATGACCTCTAAATTTTGAAGTGTTTCTCAATCCATTCAAATTGACAGTATCTATTATCACAAATATTGTTTCTACTTAAGTGACAAGTAGACTTCAGAACATCCCTTAAATTAGTTGACTGATATTCCAAATAGCCATTCTTTCAAATGTTTTTTTTTTTAATAGGTGTTGTGTCATTTTTCTTTTACTTTGGCTGTTAGAAAGGTCATGGTTGTAGTTTTGATTCTGAATCAACATAAAATGCTGAGAAATTTCTCTGATTCCATCTCAGTATTTCTATTTTGAAACTAGTATTACATATGTACCATTGATCAACGGAAATGTTAAAACTGAAAGGTTCCTGACACAAACATCCAGGTAATCTGAGACACAATTGAAAGACTTAAATTAAGAATAATGGGAAAAGAAGAAGATGAAAACCCCCAGTTCACAGTGTACACACACACACACACACACACACACACACACACACACACACACATATATATATACATACACACACATTTATATATATATATATATATATATATATATATATATATATATACAGGATATAATCAAATTTTTAGTAGTTATGCAAATGTATATGTATTTTTAAAAAAGATTTTATATGCCTAATAGTAACAAATAAGAATATAAGCACATTTAAATATATACTATGGGACATATGAAAAATACATTAAAATGAAAGCACATGAGTATCAGGAACATTGCATTGAGATGAGCTCTTTTTTTACATTGCTTGGATCAGACAAGCAGCAGGAAAAGTGGAGGAACAAACAATTGTAATAAATAATATTGAGTTAAAACTTAAATGTTTTTGTTGCTTTAGTGTCTCAGAGTCAGCGTCACTAACTCTATAGCAAGAAAATATCCACTTTTAGCTAAAAATGTAGATAGACTTTTCTCAAATGAAGACATACCAATAACTAATGTATATCTGGAAAGAACCTAAATATAAGAGAAATTCAATTGTAAGCCAGTTAGATTAACCCCTTATGCCTGTTAGAATAGCTGTTATCCAGGTAAGTGAACAGGAATAACAGCTAAAATTATCACCAACAAAATACAAGAGATAGAAAAAAGATTATTAGAGTTAGAAGATAAGACACAAGAAATAGTATCATTGATCAAAGAAAATGTTAAAACTAAAAGGTTCCTGACACAAACATCCAGGTAATCTGAGACACAATTGAAAGACTTAAACTAAGAATAATGGGAAAAGAAGAAGATGAAGACCCCCAACTCACATACTCAGAAAATATCTTGAACAAAATCATAGAGGAAAGTTTCTCTAACTCAGAGAAAAAGCTCTTAAATAGTACATTATAGAGCATCAAATAGAGTGAACAACAACAACAAAAAAAATCCTCGTACAACAAAACACAAAATGTACAAAAAAAAAAAAGGGGGGCAGAATTTTTTAAAAGCGGCAACACATAAAGGCCAAGTAACATATAAAGGCAGAATTATCAGAATTTCACCCAACTTATTCATAGAGACTTTATAAGCCCAAAGGGTTTGAACAGATATATTACAGTCTCAATGAGATAACAGGATACTATACCCAGCAAAACTTTAGATCATCTATACATTGTGAACAGAAAAGATTACTGTTTTTTTTTTTGTTTTAATTTTTGTTTTATTGTTTGTTTGTTTGTTTGTTTTTGTTTTTCAAGACAGGATTTCTCTGTATAACGCTGGCTGTCCTGGAACTCACTCTGTATTTCAGGCTGGCCTCAAACTCAGAAATCTGCCTGCCTCTGCCTCCCAAGTGCTGGGATTAAAGGCACGCACCACCTCTGCCTGGTAGAAAAGATTTCTTGACAAAAGATTTAAACAATATTTTTCAATAATCCAACCTAACAGATTATAACAGAAGGAAAATTTCATGAAAAATTAGTAATTACACCCAAGAAAACACAATAAATAAATAATTCTTCACAAGTAGAGGAACATACATAAGAGAGAGAGAGAGAGAGAGAGAGAGAGAGAGAGAGAGAGAGAGAAGAGAGAGAGAGATTCATAACAAACGCACCATAAATATAAAAAACTGGAATTAATTATTATTGGACATTACTATCTTTTAATATCAATGGACTCAGTTCCCCAATAAAAAGACACTGGCAGAGAAACTTGATGTCTACTCTACCATTCTTCTACATACAAGAAACATACCTCAGCGACAAAGATAGTTATTACATCAGTGTAAAGGACTGGAAAAAGGTTTTCCAAGCAAATAGACCCAAGAAAAAAGCTGGAATAGTGATTCTATATATCTAATAGAATAGATTTTCAACAAAAAGTATTCAAAAACGATGGGGAAGAACACTTCATACTCAGCAAAGAAAAAAATTCTACCGAGATGACATATCATTTCTTATCATTTCTGGTGTAAATACAAGGGCGACCATATTCATAAAGAAAACATTACTAAAGCTTAAAGCACACATCAAAGCTCACACATTAATAGTGGGAAACATTAACACAGCACTCTCATCAATGAGCAGGTCACTGAGACAGAAACATCACTGAGAAAAAAATGAAACTAAGTGGAATTATGAACTACACGAACCTAATAGATATCTACCAAACAATTTATCCACATGTAAAACAATATACATTTTTCTCAGCATATCATGGAATCTTCTCTAAAATTGATGATATACTCAGTCAAAAAGGAAGGTACAACAAATACTAGAAAATTGGGAGAAAAAAAATACTCCTTGTGTCTTATCAGATCACCAAGGATTAAAGCTGCCTTCAATGACAGGAACAACAGAAACCCTAAAAATTCACAGAAACTGAACAATTCTTTACTCAATGATGATAGTGTCAGGAAAGAAATAAAGAAATTAAAGACTTTCTAGTATTCAATGAAAATGAAGACACAACAAAACCCAGCTATGAGACACAGCAAAACACAGGAAATATCATAGCACTCAGTGCCTTCATAAAGAAATTTATAAGATCTTATACTAGCAACTTAATAGCACACTGCACACATTATAGTTTTAGAACAAAAAGAAGCAAACACCCAAGAGGAATAGATTGCAGGAAATAATCAAACTTGGAGCTAAAATCAACAAATTAGAAACAAACAGAACAATACAAAGAATCAATGAAAGCAAGACCTGGGTATTGGAGAAAATCAACAAGATTGACAAACCCTTAGACAAACTCACTATAAAGCAAAGAGAAAGCACACAAATTACAAAATCAGAAATAAAAGTTGCACTGAGGAAATTCAAAATATCATTAAATCTTATTTCAAAACCCTGTATTCAATAAAATTGAAAAATCTAAATGAGTTGGATGATTTTTTAGACAAATACCAAAGTTAAACCAAGACCAGGTATATTATGTAAATAATTCTGTAACCTCATGAGAATAGAAGCAGTCATTAAAGGTCCCCAACCAAAACACAAAACTCAACAGCAACAGCAGCAGTAACAGCAACAGCAACAAGAACAGAAAAAAAACTCAGAGCCAGACGGTTTTAGAGTAGAATTCTATGTGGCATTCAAGAAGGCATAATGCCTCTATTTCTCTAACTGTTCCACAAAATAGAAACAGAAGGAACACTGCTAAGTTCAATGTATGAGGTAACTATCACCCTGATATGCAAACAACACAAAGAGTAGGCGAATCTCAGACCAATGCGCCTTATGAATATTGATAGAAAAATCCTCCTTAGAATATTTACAAGCCAAACCCCAAAACACATCAGAAACATTATCATCCTTCATAATCAAGGAGTCTTCATCTCATCAATGCATGTTGGTTTAGAATAAAAACAAAACAAAACAAAAAAAACCTGCCAATGTAATCTACCATATAAACAAAGTGAAAGGAAAAAAACATATGATCATCTCACTAGGATGATGAAAAGACCTTTGAGAAAGCTAATACTCTTTCATGATAAAGTCTTGGTGAGGTCAGGGAAACAAGGCATATACCTAAACATAAAAATGGGAATATACAGTAAGACAATAGTCAACATCAAATTAAATGCAGAAAAACTTAAAGCTACTAGGCTTCACCTAGTAGCTAATAAAAACATATACAAAGACCCACAGATATATGGTAGGTGGAACTTGGAGAATTCAGTGGATGAGGTTGGAGGAAGATTATAGTATTCACAGGGGTCAAGGTCACTACAAGAAAACCAACAGAATCAAACACCCTGAGTCTATAGAGATTCACAGACACTGAACCACTAAACAATGGGCCTGAATTGCACTTATTCATGCCCTTCACACATATGTTACAGCTGTCCATATGTTATAGCTTGGTGCTGTGTGACTCCTATCCATGGGAGCAGTCTCTGACTCTGTTGCCTGTCTTTGGTATGCTTTCTTAAACTTTTCTAGGAGAGAAGGTGCCTAGTCTCACTTCCAGTTTATATGTCATGGCTTGTTGTTGTCCACTGAAGCTGAATCTTTTCTGAAGAGAAGTGGGAGAAGGAATGGTTGAGAAGGGGTGAGAAAATAGGAAAAAAGGAGAAAGGAAATTCTGCAGGGGAGATATAAACAAATAAAAGTAAAAATAAAAGAAATAAAAGATAAAAATAGAAAGGGAAGATTGCTTTGATAGTAAAGGACTTTAAAGTAAAAGCATAAGGACCCTAGTTCAAATTTTAATAACGTGTGTGTGGTTGGGCTAGGCATTGTGGCATGTGCCTCTAATCACAGCCTGGGCATTGTGGACAGTAGGACCTTTGGGACTTGCTGGTCAACCAGGCTAGCCTAATTTCTGAACTACATGTTCAGTGGGTTAACCTATATAAACGATTAAGCTAGAGTGCGGAAAAGAGAAAACTAGTCGATGATTTTATATATATATATATATATATATATATATATATATATATATATAGGCAGTTAGTATGTTCAAATGTCTACTGCATGTCAACGGTTATTAAAGAGTTATTTTTAGTAGCCAAGATACAGAAGCTATTCATTTGTCCATCAACCTTTCAGCTAACAAAGGAAAAATGAAACACATAGTGAAACGGTACTTCATATGAGATTATTATTATTACAACTATTATTCTTTGTAAAACTCATTTGTAAAACATTGTGATAATGAAAGAAATTATGTAAAGTGAAATAAGTCAGAACAGAAATACAAATACAACATGATCCACTTATACATGTGGAATATAAAACAGATAATCTCAATAAAACTAGAGAATAGAGCAGGTTATGGGACCACACATCTATAACCCCAGCATTCAGGAGACATTAGTCAGAGAATACTTAGTTCTAGCTTAGGCTAGGATGTAGTGAGAGTCTACTCTCTAAAAGAGTAAATATATAGCAAGAGTCTGTCTTTTAAAAGAGTAGAAACTAAACTGGTTGGAAGCACTTGTATATAGAAAAACGCTGGTCTAAAAGCATAAACCTCCCATTACGAGCAATTAAATTTACAGAACTGTTTGTACAAAAAACCTGGCACTCCAGATTATAGATATGTTAACCCAATTTATTTAAAACCTTATTTAAAATGAGGCATAGTTGTCATCATCTTTAATCCAAGCACTTGAGAGGCAAACGCAGGTGGATCTCAATGAGATTAAGATTAGCCTGGTCTACATATTGAGTTCCCAGAACAGTAAAAAAAGAATAATAATAAAATTAAACTATGTATATTGCTTTTGTGGGGGATATAAAACCATGCCAAGAAGTTTGGTAAGGTAGAACAGGTTGAGACCTGGAGACTTAGTGGGCACACACATGAGGCTTAGGGGGCTCCCAGCTCCCTGCAGACTCCTGACTTGGAATGGGTGCTAGGCTCCTCACATAAAAGAAACGTGTCCTATGATCACATAGGTGCAAAACAGAATTCTCCATGCTAATGAGGTATGTAGAGGTGCAAAGGGCTTAGCAATTAAACTTCCCTTCCCAAATATTTGTCCCTGCACAAGGTATTTAATCTCAGGTGTACTCTGAGATTGGGTATGGTTTTATGTATTCATATTCTGCCATGAACAACCAATAAACTGTTTAGCACCATGGACTGTCTCTTTCATCAAGATCCACCATGGGAATCCATGAAGAAGGCATTCAACTACAGAGCTGTAGTCTAATTTTCCTGCAGAGGCCTCTCTTCACTCATAGGCACAACTGCCTTGAAAACATCATTGGCTAAGCTAAGGACAATAATCTATGGGATAAGTCAGAGCTCCCCATCAGCCCTTGCCTACCATGAGCTAGATGCTATCCACAGCCTGTGGGCCCCAGACTCTGCCCTGTGCTCTTCTGTGACTCCTAGCAGCACCTGCATGTCTGAGAACCCCATGGACACTCATCATTGAATGTCCTAAACCAATTTTGGCTTTCTCACATCTCAGACTGTGCTTTCCTATCCCTGGAGCAGAGCCTTGAAAATTTCAAATACTTCACTGGTGGCAGAGTGGGAAAAGTGCAGTCAAACTCCTAAGGACCTACCTCCCCAAGAGACTGTACCCAGTGGTGGAGCAGACATGCACCGAAGTATGTGAAAAAGTGAGAGTTTGTTCATGTGTTTCGAGGTGCTCAGAGTAGTCAGCAGGAGGCATCAAATCTGCCTTGGAGCTGAAGTTTCAAGTAGCTGCCCTTCCTAGGAACCAAAATCTAGTTCTTTAAAAGTGTGCTGCCTGTTCTTAACTGCTGAACCATCTCTCTAACCACAATATATTGTTTAAATTATGTTATGTGTTTGTTAGACGTTACCATAATCACTATAAATACAATTTTGTCAATCAAAACATAGAGTTGTAATTGTAGTAATCTAATTTTTCAGAAGCATTCATTGTGGTATGTCATTGGATGAAGTGATCTTCAGAGAACTCTCCTGCAATGGTTTGTCAGTTCTCTATGTGTCATCTACAACTCAGTTCTGTGTCAAAGGAGAAAAGAATGGATGAAAATACTTGTTTCACATGTAGTCATCCTCCTTGTCAAAAATTTTCCTACTACTTAAAGACAGTTTGAGCAAAGAATTACATTTATTTGTTTCTTTCTTTAACAACAGTTACAGTAAGTTACGTCATTTCAAGTAATCTTTCCATATATATATATATAGTTAAAGTTATTTAGTAGAGTTAACTCAAATTTGAGTTAACACACTATTGTCTGGTTATATAGAAAATATACAGGGATATTAATATTTTAAATTTAAAATTGTTAAAATATGCTTTTGACAAAAATTAAAAGAAATTCTTACATGAATAAACTTTTTATAATTAAGATCATGCAGACTCATATTCATTGCAAAGGTTTCTGTATGCATAAGCTGTTTCAGTGACAAATTACCCATCTGTAATCTACAGATGTTTCAAACCAGCACATGAAAGGCAATATAGTTTAAACATTTATTTTTCAGTATCCAAGTTACCAATGAAATCTGCTGATAGTATAGATGATAAATTAGAATTTCAAAAGATTATTTTTGTATCTCTCACACTGTATTGCTATATAAACACGGTGTGATAAAATAATAAGACAGTATATAGTGAATTTAGATGTAATAACCATTGTCTTTCTTGCCCCTGACTCCATTTCTCAAAGTCAACACTACCTTGAGTCATCACCATTTTGTTCTTTAAACTTCATCTATAACATTGTCACAAACCCTTTCCTGGCAGCCTCTTTCCCCCCTTCTCACTGTCCTCTTCCAGTTTTTTGGCATCTATCCACAGCACCAACAAATTATCCATAACTTTTGATACTTAGAAACTAAGTTCTTATGTAAGACAGAATATGACATTTGTCTCTCTGTACCTTGGTTACCACAGTTAACATTATACATACTAGTATTATAATTCTGCTACATTTTAAAAACAATGTTAGTTTTGTTTGTGTATGAGTAAAACTCCACTGTGTATGTATAACACATTTCCATTATCTATACATCTGTTGATAGATAGCTCCTTGCATTGTGAACAATGCAACCATAAATGTGGATGAGAAAGTATGCCTGTATTAGGATGCATAACACATTGAGTAAAAAACCAAAAGTTGAATAAAAACATTTATTATAAAGAAAGATGACAAAAGTCAAAGAAATGTAATCTATATTATTATGGAAAATATACACAATAAAGACATTATTTGTAGAGGAGCATTGCAAACTCCATTAAATGTACATTTTCACTGTAAAGATTATTGTAAACAAAATAACACTTTTCTATTTTGGATAATTTAGCAAATTCACTGGAAAATAACTAGTTGAGAACATATATTTAGGATATTTATCAGACTTAATAATTTTATTTGATTATATAAATATAAAGAAATCAAAAATTGATGAAAACATCATATTCATGCAATCTATTGAGTAGTACTGTCTAACATATTTTACTTGTAAAAATTAAAGAAATTATGAAAGATATTTTCAAATAATTCATATTCTCATATGTGGCAGGTAAAGAAGGTCATTCGTTGAATTTTGCCCACTCTGAACTCATCCTACAGCCTTACTTCTACAATGGTTTAGAGTGTCATGGAATAAGAACTGTATTCTCATAGTTATAATGAAAGTTTTACTTCCATGTTTTAAGGCAACACAAATATAAAAATTAGAACAAATTATTTTTACTTAGTTCAACATTCTCATCAGCAGTTTAATGGTCTTCTAATGATTACTACCTATAAATATGTCCAATAATTATTACCACCAGGCCTGATGCATAATAACCTATGAGGTCTCAAGCTTTTCATAGAAATGTTGGAAAAACAAAAGGAAGAGAGATTTCTTCTTCTATTCATGTTTTAAGGCTGGACTCACAAAACATCAAGCAAGAGTCAGTGTTTTGACTGAAGCCACAGTAACAATTTTCTTTATCTAACTATCTCTGGAGAACATGCAATAGTTGACAATCCTATGTCAGACAATCCAGGAGAAGGCTGCTGCTTGGTTTTCTGTGCTCTGGAAGACTATCGTAACTTATTTATTCTTAAATTTTAAAATATTTATTCATTGGGTATGTATTTGTGAGTGTGTATTTGTGTATGTGCAAGTGTATGTGGACCTGCCTGTGTGCACATGCCATGTCACAGATGTGGAGGTCAGTAGACAATGTATGGAGTCAGTTTATCTTTCTACCTTGTAAATCTCAAGGATCAAATTCATGTCACTATGCTTGGTGACAAATATCTTTATTTCTTGAACCATCTTGCTACCTCAACTATATTTATCAGCATGTTTCCATCTAGCATCTTGAATACTAAGAATAATTTAGTCTTTTGATGTTTGATTTCCTTTAGCATAAATTAGATGGAGTAATTTTGAAAAATTTAAATAGAGAAATATATATGTTCCCAGCATCTTTTATATATAACTTATTGTTTACCATATTTCTTTTCAAATGCTGTCTAATATTGCTAGCTTTCACAATGTAGTTTGAATGGGAAATACCCTCACAGGCTCATGTGTTTGAAAACTTGTCTTCAACTGGTAGAGCTGTTTAGGAATGTTGTAGATCCTTCAGGAGGTAGAGCCTTACTAGTGCAAGTGGGTCTGAAAAGGTGCACCTTCAGATTTTATACTCACCTACTAAGTCTTCACACTTTATTTCCTACACATAAATACAGTGTGGCCAGGATTCGATTAATCCTGCCATCAGGCATTCTCACCAGGACAGATATTCCTTGGAAGATGTATCCTGAAACAAACTCTTCTTTTAAAGATGTTTTCTTTCAGGTACTTTGTCACAGCAGCATGAATAAATAATACATTCCACTTACCCCAAATTATAGTATGGTTGGATATAATATGATACTCTGTACAGGTAAGTTGGATACATTTTTATTCTTTAAGGCAGGGAATTATGTAGGTCGGGATGGCCTTGAACTCACTACATAGCTTAGGATGACATAAAATCTGATCCTTTTACCTCCACATCATGAGTGCTGGGAACTTGAGGTTATGCCACCACGACTGTTTTAGGCAATGTTGGAAATCAATGTCTAAGTTCTCATGTAACAAGTACAGTCCTAAATGAAAATTTAAAATGTCAAAATTAAAACAGTAATAATAAATGGGTGAGGTCTTGAAAGAAGTCTCCATGTTTAAGAGCATTTTTTCTTGCAGAAGTCTGAGGCTGGGTGCCTATAACTTAATGGCAGATCATGTGTTAACTTGGTTCCAGAGTATCTAACATCTTCTGACTGCCACAGGTACTATTCTGCATGTATTATACAGATATACATCCAGGCAAGCCACTTATAGAACAAACAAACTTAAATTGTTTTAAAATAAGATGACATACTTTATACCATTCAGATTTATGCTCTTTGTATATTGTTTTATTATTTGCATGTCAACAGAATCTTTTTGGTAAAAGTGGTAATAAAGCTGTGCTTATTTCTATCAATGCTGAGACAAGACTCAGCTAGGTTGTACCTCCTAAGTAATCCAATAAAACAGAAGCCATCATGCTTGTGGCTATTCTCCAATGATACACTGTGATTGAAGCGAACTGGAAAACTGGCTTCAGGTTTTTCTTGCTCAAAATTGAAGGTCCATTTTAATGTAACTGTTGACACAGTGTCAGTCCATTCTCTGCTTAGTGATAGGTTATTAGGTAAAGTCAGCATCAGCCTGTAGTAGTTAATAGGGTTTTCTAAAAGGTCCTAATATCAATTCTAAAAATACTTACTGGGATCACACTGGGGTAAAGATCATGGAAGATAACATTTGAAACAGGCTTTGCTCATATTCAGAAAAGACAAAAGCAGTTCTAGAAAGATTAGTCTTCCCACACTTATGTGAGACACAATCTTCCCAACAGTCAAGATGCCTGACTGCCCAATTTCACCCATACCCTGACCCAGTACTGTCAACTAGCTGATTATTTCTGTTTTAATCAAAAGCACAGTGTTCCTATGTGCTGCATGATAATTATTGATAGATTCGGAAAACAATATTTGATCTTTTTTCAGGCAGGTATAGGATGAAATTGTACTCCATCACTGGCTCCATCACTGCTTTGGTTAAATTTAAATTTGCTCTTGACTACTGTAAGGTTTTCATTTTCTAAGAGCATATATGCTAATGGAGAATCCTACAATAGTCACTGAGAGTGGAAATGAATGCACAACTTATTCACAGGCATTCTGCTGAACACAAGAAATGCATTTTATTAAGATTTTCCTAAGTGAAAATATTCATTTTTAAAACAATATTTAGGAGCTGAAGATATGGCTTAGTTTTAAAACACACCTGCAAGTATAAGGACAGGAGTCAAAATCAACAACATGCACCCCCACACCACAGAGACACAGATACAGACACACATACACAGAGGGAGAGAGAAAGAGAGAGAGGAAGAGAGAGAAGAGAGAGACAGAGACACACAGAGAGATAGAGAGAGACAGACAGACACACGCAGAGAGACAGAGACAGACAGAGAGAGAGAGAGACAGAGACAGAGACAGAGATAGAGACAGAGACAGAGACAGAGAGAGAAGCTAGGCACAACTATACCTGTGCCTATAATTCCAGTGCAGTAGTATTCTGCAGAATTGTTGAAGCTCTCTGACTGCTATCTGAGGTCGAGGCTCCAGTAATGATCTTGTCTTAAGGAAATAAATATAAGATTGATAGAATAGGGCATGTCATGTCCCTACATGGTATCTAAGAATACATGGTTGCACATATGTGTAACATATATACACACAAACACACACATAAAATTATCTAAATTAGATTGAGACTTTTTTCTACTACATATAAAAAACTCATATCAATGATAATCTACTCTATATAATGAAATGTAACACATTATTTTAATAAAAGAAGGTAGTTTTACAAACCAATTATATCATAGTACACACATTTGATGTTACAAGTTAGAAATAATTGGAAAATCAAATATTTAAATATTTTTTAAATCACAAGGAGCCATACTGCATGCTTCGAATTTGCATCAAAATTAGAATGAATCTATTTTAACAGTTTCTTTGTAATAAAGTAGAACATGGATTTCTATAGGGATACATTTTTGTATAAGACAAATACCTACAAAATAATTTTACATAGGAAATTAAAATAATAAAGAAATAAATGATGTCATGAGTCATTCAGGGCACTTCCTCATTGTTACTCTCTGAAATCTGCACATTTTCCTGGGGTGGCAGGTAAGTGTTTTTATCCCAATTTTACAGATGAAAAGCTTGAAATCAGAGGTTAAGTGGCTTGCTTGCAGCAGCACTGAGAGCAAAAGTCAAGATCAGACATCCAACATCAATGTTTGATTGCTCAGATCACTCATCCATGAGTCTAAATATAACACAAGTATTTGGAAAATAATTTTAACTGTTCTTGAGAACATTCTAAAGTGTTCTGGGTCAAAAGAGCCAACTAACAATTACATAGATCTTAAATGTTCTGAGGCAAAAAAGTCTTACCAGGGGAAAGACACATAGAAAGAGGGAAGGCAGGATAATAGTGATTGATGTTTTATTTAAAAGAGATGACTATCATTTTAAGTATTTTTTCTTTTTAGCAGTGTTCAATATCTATCCATTTTATCTTTTTAGAAATTATCTATTTATTTATATATATCCCAAATACTTCCAACTCCCAGTCTCCCTCTTATAGTTCCTCCCCATTCCTCTTTCCTCTACCACTGGGAGACCAGCCCTTCCCCAGTATCTCCCTACCCTGAAGCATTAATTCTCTACAAGACATTTTGCAGCCATTCCCACTGAGGTCAGACATGATAACCCGAGGTCAGACATGATAACCCTCTGCTACATATGTGCCAGGGCCCTGGATTAGCTCATGTATGCTCTATGGCTGATTGCTAAGTCTCTGGGATTTCCCAGGAGCCCAGGTTACTTGACACTATTGGTTTTCCTGTGTGGTTGTCATTACATTGAGTGCTTTCAGTCTTTCCTCAAACTCTTCCATATGGGTCCACAACCTTTGTCCAATCATTATCTAGTTATCTGCATCTGTTTCAGTCAGCTGCTGGGGTAGAGACTCTCAGTGGGCTGCTATACTTGGATACTGTCTGCAATCAAAACATCTGCATCATTAATAGTGAGAGGGATTGGTGCCTACTCATGGAATGGGTCTCAAATATGCCATGGTCATTGGTTGGATGTTTCTTCAGTCTCTGCTACTTCTTTGTACCAAAATATTTTCAACAGCACCAATTTTGGGTCAAATTTTCAAAGGTGGATTAGTGGTTCCATCCCTCCCCTGGGTGTCCTATCTGTCTACTGAAGATGGACTCTTCAGATTTTATCTCTACACTGTTGGGCAATTCAACTAAGGTCACCTACATTGACTCCTGGGAGCCTCCCTCATCTTGTAACTCTGGGACTTCCTAGAAAACCCGCCCAACCCCCAACCCTGGGCAGCTGCATATTTCCATTCATTTTCATTGAGCCCTGTAAATCTCTCTGACTCTCCCAGGTCTTATCCTGCCTGCTTCCTTATTCTCCTCACCCTCCCCAATCCCACCAAATTCCCTCACTCTTTCTGCCTGCCATGACTATTTTGTATGATTTAAGCATTCTCACTTGGGGCGACCTTCTTGTTTAACTTCTTTACATCTATGGGATGTAACATGAATATTCTGAACTTTTGGGATGATATCCACTTCCCATTGAATACATACCATGCATGTCCTATTTAGTCAGGGTTAGCTCACTCAGGATGATATTTTCTAGAGTGATCCATTTGCCTGAAAATTCATGATGTCTTTGTTTTTAATAGCTGAATAGTATTCCATTGTATAAGTGTACCACATTGCCTGTATCCATTCTTCACTTTAGGTACATCTTGGTTGCTTCTATTTTCTGTCTACTATGAATATAGTGAAATATATGTCTTTGGAGTATGGAGAATCATCTTTTCACTATATGTCCAGGAACAATATAGCTGAGTCTTCAGGCAGTATTATTTTCAGTTTTATGAGAAATGGCCAGAGTGATTTCCAGAGTGATTTTTACAAGTTTCCAGTCCCAGCAGCAGCAATGGAGGACTATTCTTCTTTTACCACATACTTACCAGCATGTGATGTCCCTTGATGATTTTACCATAAATATTTTAATAGTAATCTCAGGGTCATTTGATTTGTATTTCCTCTATGATTAAGAATGTTGAACATTTCTCAAGTGCTTGGAAATTCAAGACTTCTCTGTTGAGAAATCTGTTTTTTGTTTTTTGTTTTTTTTTTTCTCCAACCTATGTTTTTATTGTGTTACTAGGTTTTTTGGAGGGAGGGGTTGGTATCTAAATTCTTGATTTTATTTATTTACTTTTGATATTAGCCCACTGTCAGATAAAGGATTACCAAAGATCTTTCTCCAATCTCTCCCCACTGCTATTTTGTCTTATATATTATGTCTTTTGCGTAAGAGAACCATTTTAGTTTCATTAGGTCCCATTTCTTAATTCTTGACTTTAGTGCCTAATGTTATTGGTGTTCTCTTCAGGAAATTTTCTGCTGTGCCAATGCATTCAAGGCTCTTTTTCTTTCTATTTCTTTTCTATTATACTCTCTGGTTTAATATTGAGATCTTTGATAAATTAAGACATGAGTTTTTTTTAGGGTGATACATTAGGATCTATTTGCATTCTTCTTTATGCAGACATCCAGTTAGACCAGAACCATTTGTTGAAGATTCTCTCCCCGGTAGATTTTGTGGTTTTGTACATTTTGACAAATATCCAAGTGTTCATAGCTGTGTGGGTTTATTTCTGGGTGTTTGATTCAATTCCATTTATCCACCTGTCTTTTTATATAACACTACAGTGGAGTTTTTATTACTTTTGTTCTGTATTACACCTTTTTGTCAGGAATGGTGACACCTCCAGATATTCCTTTACTCATCAGCATCAATTTGGCTATCCTGGGTTTTTGTTCCTCCATATGACATTGAGAATTGTAATTTTAAGATCTGTGAATAATTATGTTGGAATTCTCATGGGGATTGTGTTGAATTTGTAGATTGATTTTGGTAAGATGGTCATTTCGGTATGTTAAATCTACTGATCCAGGAGTCCAGGAGATCTTTCCATCTTCTAATTTCTTCCTCAATTTCTTTCTTCAGAGAGTGAAAGTTTTTCTCATACAGATCTTTCTCCTACTAGGTTAAAGATATGCCAATCTATTTTATGTTATTTTTAGCTATTGTGAAGTTTATTGTTTTCCAAACTGTTTTCTCAGTCCATTTTTCACTTGTATAGAAAGGGCTACTGATTTCTCTGAGTTAATTTTATATTGAGCCACATTGGTGAAAGTGTTCTCAGGTGTAGGAGTTCTCTGGAAGAAATTTAGGGTCACTTCTGTATACTATCATATCATATGCAAATAGTTGTACTTTGACATCTTCTTTTTCAATTTATATCCCCTTCATCTCCTATAGTTGTCTTACTATTCTAGGTAGAACTTCAAGTACTGCAGTGAATACATAGGGCAGCCTTCTCTTGTCCCTGATTTTAGTGCAATTGCTTTAAGTTTCTCTCCATTTAGTGTGATGTTGGTTATGGACTTTCTGCATATTGCTTTGTTTATGTTTAGGATACATGTCCTGTATCCATGATTTCTCTAGTACCTTTAACTAGAAGGTAGGGTTCTAAAACTTTATCAAAGGCTTTTTTCAGCATCTAATGAGACAATCATTTGGCTTTTTCATTCACCTTGTTTACAGAATGGATTACATTAATGCATTTTTTGTACATTGAATCAGCTTTGTATCACTGAGATTAAGCTTACTTAACCATGTTGTAGAGGGTAGTTCTGATGCTTTGATCAGGAATCTGTTTACTGGTGCTGAAGGTCCTTGCCCTCAATTGGTAATTGCAATAGCTAGTGACTAAGCACAGGACAGGAAACTGAGAGTTGCACAGGTAGGACACAGGAGAATCAAAAAAGACTGAGAGAGAGAGGAGAAGAAGATGCCATAGCAGAGAACATAAAGCCAACCAGCCATATAAGTTTCTGAGTAAATGACTTCTGTCCACTTCCCAGACTGAGCCTGGGGTAACACAGGAAGATTTAGGAGTGCCAAGTCATTGTGTTAGCAAAGGCATTTTGAAAATGACTTGTGTGTGTGTGTGTGTGCACTTTTTTTTTTGCCTAAAAAAGCATTTTATTGAATCTTTATTTATGGGAGAAATTATAAAAACAATATTTGGCATTTAAAGCATTCATCATACCTGCATTTAAATTTTCAATTCCTTTTGCTTTATTTTAAGTTTTTCTTTTTTATTAATAACTTTATTTTAAAAATGCTAATCACAAGCTTTATAAGTTTGGTAATGCTCAATAACAAGATGCCCATACAATCAGAAGTGTAACTCAATACCCAACCTAGATATACCAAATATCTTTGATTGGCAGAGACAAGCAAACATCCACCTCCATGTACCTCTCTCTCTCTCTCTCTCTCTCTCTCTCTCTCTGTCTGTCTGTCTCTGTCTCTCTTTCTTTTTTATCCTATCTCCTCCCACTCTCCTTACTCCTCCTCTTCCTCTCTTTACTCCTCCCACCTTAGTTCCTCCTAAATGTCACTCTTCCTGTTAAAATAGAAATTTTCTTTCAATTTTCTTTCAAAATACAATTAGATCATAATTATAACAATTTGCATCAGTAAGGTACAAGATACCCAGTCCATCATTTTGTTGACTAGCCAGAACCTCTGTCATCCCTCCTAACTAAAAAACTTAATTCTGAACCTGGCTTTTTTCTTGGCTTTAGAATGAATGTCAGATGAAAACAATCTTCTCAAATCTTTTCTCTCAATGTAAATAGCCAGGATTGGCTATGAGACTATAAGTCTTCAAAACCATCAGAAATCAAGAATGACTGAATTAACTGAAATTATGGGAAGCACAAAGCATACCTTCTAAAACATAGCCAATTTATAGAGACCACTGAAAACCTGGACAGTCCCTATACTACAAAAAATTGGAGCATCCAATCTTCAGCTTTCTGGCCCAGGATCATCTGACAGACCTAGTGATGCAGAATTATTAAGGGCTGATTACTCTGTCTTGGCAGATATAATCCCTCCTGTTCCAACAAAAACAGTATTTTTCCCTAGAAAGAAAGCCCAATATTAACCACCTCAGTCCCCAAACCCAGGGAATAGGGGCGCTGACTCTTCATTAACTTCTTCAAGCTGATTATGGATGTTGAGATATTAGAAGAGGGGCAGGGGGATTAGTAAATTGATAAGCCTCTGACTCTGTGTCTTCACTTCTCCTTACTCCTCCTCTTCCTCTATTTACTCCTCCCACCTTAGCTCCTCCAAAATGTCACCCTTCCTGTTAAAATAGAAAATTTCTATTTTAACATCAGAGGTTTGAGCAGGTCTGTTCAGCTTGCTTGATGAGTAGATACACCAAGGCTGTATATTCTACAATATACAATTCTCAAAACAAATTTTAGTATCAAGATAATTTTTTGTTTGAATTCCGGAATCTAGTCTTCTGGCAGCCTGCCTCTGTCCTGTCTAATCCATATAATTTTTGGAGTATCTATGAGGGTGTGCTCCCACCATCCTCCCGTTCCCGCCTCCCTGCTCTCAAATTCTCCAACACTAGGGAATCCAAAATTTCATGCACCAAGGCCATCCACTTCCACTGATGCCTGACAAAGCCACCTTTAAATACCTATACAGGTGGAGCCATGAGTCCCTTCCTTTGTATTCTAGGGCTGGAGGTTTAAGAATGACTACTCCAACTTGTTTCTTAGGACCATTTGCTCAAAACATTGTTTTCCAGCCTTTTACTTTAAGGCAGTGTCTGTCTTTGTCCCTGAGGTGGGTTTCCTGTATGCAGCAAAATGCTAGGTCCTGTTTACGTATCCAGTCCATCAGCTTACGTTTTTTTTTAATTGGGAATTGAGTCCATTAATGTTAAGAGAGGTTAAGGAACAGTGATTGTTGCTTCCTGTTATTTTTGTTATTAGTGGTGGCATTATCTTTGTGTGGCTATCTTCTTTGGATTTGTTGGAAGAGGATTACTTTCTTGCTCTTTCTAGGGTATAATTTCCCTCCTTGTATTGGAGCTTTCCTGCTATTATCCTTTGTAATGCTTGGTTTGTGGAAAGATTTTGTGTAAATTTGGTTTTGTCATGGAATATCTTGGTTTTTCCATCTATGTTAATTGAGAGTTTTGCTGGGTATAGTAGCTTGGGCTGGCATTTGTGTTTTCTTAGGGTCTGTATGACATCTGTCCAGCATCTTCTATCTTTTATAGTATCTGGTGAGAAATCTGGTGTAATTCTTTTTTTAATTCTTTTTTTTCTTTTTTTCCCAAACCTACCCCCTGCCCCCACTACACCCTCCCCATCCTCATATTCCCTCCCACACACTCTGTGCTCATTTTTCATGGGACCAAGAATCTCCTCTCTCACCTATTCCCGATAAGGCCATCCTCCAGTACATATATAGCTGGAGTCATGTGTCCCTTTCTATATGCTCCCAGGCTGGTGGTTTAGACCCTGGGGATCTCTGGTTGGTTGGTATTGTTTCTCTCCCCATGGGGCCACAAACCCTTTCTGCTCCTTCAGTCTTCTCTCTAACTTCTCCATTGGCAAACCCTTGATCATAACATTGGTTAGCTGTGAGCATTGTCCTCTGAATGTGTCTGTCTCTGGCAGATCTCTAAGGAGACATCTATATCATGTTCTTGACAGAGTGCACTTCCAGTCATCCACATCAGTGTCTAGCTTAGGTGACTGTACATGGGATGGATACCCAGGTGGAATGGTCTCCAGATGGTCCCTCCTTCAGTTTCTGTCCCATGTTTTGTTTCCATATTTGTTCCCTTCAGTATTTCTGTTACTTGTTCTAAGTAGAACTGAGGCGTCCCCTCTCGGTCTTCCTTCTTCATGAGCTTTATGTGGTCTGTAAGTTGAGTCTTCGCTATTCCAAGCTTTTAGGCTAACATCTGCTTATTAGTGAGTAAATACCACTTGTGTTCTTTTGTGATTAGGTTAACTCACTCAGGATGATAATTTCTAGATCCATCCATTTAACTATAAATTTGTCGAATTCATTATTTTTTAATAGCTGAGTAGTACTCCATTGTTTAAATTTACCACAATTTTTGTATCCATTCCTCTGTTTAGGGACATCTTGGTTCTTTCTAGTCTGACTATTATAAATAAGGCTGTTATGAACATAGTGGAGCATATGTCCTTGTTATGTGTGTATGCTTTCTATTCATGTATCCAAGATAGCTCCTGGAACTGGAAATAAGGCCAAGCTGTGTAGACAAATGTACAGGCTGCATCAAAGTGGATGATGTCTTTGTGTTTGGTTTGCGAGTGTTTTTTTTTTTTTTTTGAGTATTTTTGCATTATTCTTCCCAGAAGAAATTGGTCTGAAACTCTTTCTTTGTCTAGTTTTTATGTGGTTTAGGTATCAGGGTGACTATGGCTTCCTCAAATGATTTGAACTAAGTTCCTTCTGTTTGTGTTTTGTGGAATATTTTGAGGAGTATTGCCATTGCTTCTTCTTTTAAAGTCTAATAGGATTATGCACTAAAAAAATCTGGCCAATAGTTTTGTGATTGGAAGACTTGTAATAATTTATTTTATTTTCTTAGGATATATAGGACTACTCAGATGGTGTGCTTGATCTTGACTTAGATTTGGTAACTGATGTCTTTCTGGAAAATCACACATTTCTTTTAGATATTCTAATTTTGTGGAGTATATGCTTTTGATGTATGACTAAATGATTGTTAGAATTTCCTCAGTGTCTGTTGTTACATTTCCCTTTTCACTTTTGATTTTGATAATTTGAGTACTGTCTTTCTGCCTTTTAGTTAATTTGGCTAAGGTTTTTTTTATCTTGTTGATTTTATCCAAGAACCACCTCTTACTTTCAATGATTCTTTGTATTACTTGATTTTGTTTATAATTGTTTGATTTCAGCTCTGAGTTTGATTAGTTTCTGCCATTTACTCCTCCTGGATGTATTTGCTTCTCCTCCTCTTCCTCTTCCTCCTTCCTTTTCCACCTCCTTCTCTTCATCTTCCTCCTCTTCTTCCTCCTCTTTTTTTCCTCCTTCTTCTTCCTCCTCTTCTTTTCCTCCTTCACCTCTTCCTCCTCCTCTTTCTTCTTCTCATCTTCATCTTCCTCCTCTTTTTTTCTTCTTTTTTTCTAGGGCCTTCAGATGTGCTTTTAATTAGTTTGAGAACTCTCCAATTTCTTTATTTACATTTAGTGCTATGTCCATTCTTCTTAGCACAGATTTCATAGTATCCCATAAGTTTAATTATGTAGTTCCCACATTTTCATTAAATTCTAGAAAGTCCTTAATTTTTTTCCCTTACTCAGCCATCATTGAGTAGAAAGTTGTTCAGTTTCCATCAATATGTATACTGTCTGTTACTTCAGTATTTGTTTAAGTCTAGCTTTAATCTAAGATGATCTGATAAGATTAATAGGGCCATTTCAAGCTTATTGTGTCTGATGAGACTTGCTTTATCTTTCTACTGGTCAGAGTGGGGTGTTGACTTTTCCCACTATTAACATGTAGAGTTTGATATGTGATTAAAACTTCAGTAATATTTCTTTTATAGATGTGTGTACCCTCACATTTAGTGCATCGATGATTAGAATTGAGATGACATCTTGGTGGATTTTTCCTTTGATGATTATGAATTACCATTTTTTTTTCTCTTTTCATTACTTTAAGTTCAATGTCTATTTTATTAAATATTAAAATGGCTATTCCAGCTTGTTCCTTTGTTACATTTGATTAAAAAAACTTTTTTCCTGCTCTTTATACTGAGATAATTACTATTTTTTCCTGAGATGTTTTCTTTTGGCCAACAATTGCTTTGTAATATATTTAATGATGGTCTGATTTCTGAAACTGAGTTAAGATTTTAACTGTAATCTGTGAAAATGAGTGTTTTCTATGTAAGCCTTAAGGCAAGTGAAAATTAAGACAAACTCTATTTGTCCTTCTTACAGACCTGCAGTCAGTCATGTTCCCATCCCAGCTGTGGAGACTTACTAGCACAGATGTCATTAGTAGGGAAAAATACTAAGAAATGATGCCCTTTGCTTTTAAAGTCCAACTATACCAAAGAGAAATATGCCATCAGTACAGGGTTTCATTTCCATGGAGATTACATTGTCCATTTTAAAGACTCTCAGTCAATCAGGACTGGACCTGTGATGTCTATTATCCATCTATGCATCCCAAAGAAAATTTAGATTACTAAATTAGAGCAATTTTCTTTCTCTTACATTGCTAAGAGAGGAAATTAGCTCAAAATGTTTTCTTTCAGTTTCATTTTGACATTTCCAAAAGAAAACTGGAAGGTGTATTAATTTTTAAATATAGAACATTTGAGTTGAGTTTTAATTAAATTAGGAATGGTTTAAAAAAATCGCTTAAAATTGTAGACCTCTTTCTTGTTCCTTTATACTCTAGTTAGTGTTTTTTCTATGGTTCTTATATGCTGGTGTTCTTAATATTACACACAACTAACTAAACCAGAAAAAAAGGTTTTTGTTGTTGTTCTACCTTTTTACTTTTTTAGTTACAATACCACAGATGCTAGCACAAATGAACTAAGAAATCTACAATTATCACAAAGTTAAGAATATGCAGAGTCAGTTAAATAAAAGGCTCTTTGGATCATTTGTCTGTGGCGGTGAGAATGTGGTAATAAGAAATGAAATCTAGGGAGCCATAGTGGAGCCAACCAGCTGAAGTGCACCAGTGGTGGTAGAGCTGAAAAGGAGGGAGGCAGAGAGGATGGTGGCAGGGAAGACAGAACAAGGGATGGCACCAATCCACATAGAAAGGAGGGTGAGAGCAAAGAGAAATAGAGAATCGCTTTTGTTATCCTGATGCTTAGTATTTGTAGAATGTTGATTGCAAATGCTAATACATTTCGGACTGAGGTCTTTTGAGGATAATCATGAGAATAATCCCTAAAAATGGAAAAGTAGAAGTTGAGAGTCAACTGAGCCAAGCCCTCTCGCCAGAATCCAGAGAGAACAGAGTGGACACAAGCTTTTAGTGAGTCCTTACGCACTCACCAAGGGTCAGAGCTTAGCCTAGCTGTGAGCAGGTGGCTTGGTGGTGGCATCAGAACTTTCAGAAAGTCACAATGTAGCCGAGAGCATCAGGGCTCCATCCACAGAAAAAGAAAAAGGAGAGGAGACCAGAAGGGACAAAACTTCCTCAGGAAGGCCTTAGTGAAGAGATGTCAATTCCTAGGACTCTGGGAGATGTTAAAGGTGGACAGGGCTTGCTTAGTTGTGGAGTGATGAACAGTAAGTGACACAAAAAGCATAATTGTAAACATGCTGTCTTTTTGCACCAATGATGTGTTTTATAAAATGGTGGAGGTGAAGCCGTGAAAGGGAGCTCCTGGAAGGCCCACGCCAAAGCATTCCCTCTGAGAAATCAACCCATGACACAAACCCAATACATGTAGCTTTATTGGCAAGAAGGGAAGGGGCAGGGTATAGACAGGGAAGGAAGGAAGGGAGGGAGGAAGGGAGGAATGGAGAGATAAAT
Organism: Rhabdomys pumilio; assembly: GCA_030674055.1. Classification (NCBI taxonomy): domain Eukaryota; kingdom Metazoa; phylum Chordata; class Mammalia; order Rodentia; family Muridae; genus Rhabdomys; species Rhabdomys pumilio. The sequence goes on from JANHMN010000009.1 coordinate 16,289,953, forward strand.
GGAGGGAGGAAGGAAGGAGGGAGAGAGAGAGAGACAGAGAGAGAGAGAGAGAGAGAGAGAGAGAGGAGAGAATCATTTTATAGGAGAAATGAGATTGTTCTTGTCTGTAAATGTTTGGCAGAGCCTCGAGGACATGCTAACAGAATTAAACTAGAGTTGTTGGGCTGTCAGGTTACAATGTTGAATGACAAGCACTGTTACTCACTGAGCCATCTCCTTGGCCTCCTCCTTTATTTTATTTATTCATTTGCTTTAAGGCAAGTCACTGAACTCAGAGCTCACTGACTGACTATACTGACTCATTAGCCAATCCAGAAAGCCTCTTTGCTTCTCTGGCACTAAGGTTATATAACTGTGCTACCATTTACACAGATGCTAGGGACCCAAACTCAGGTCCCCATTCTTAAATAATCATCACTTTACTAAATTAGTCACCTCCCTAGGTTAGTGACCCATCTTCTCATATCAAGCTTGAAAGTTTTCGATTCACCACAAAGCTACCATTACACAGTACTAATTCAGTAAATTAGGGCCATCACACTCACCAAGAAATGAAATACGTAATTCAATGTAAACAAAAGCATTAACCTCAAGAGATAATGTATTATAATTTACAGACAACATTAATTTTGATGGATGTTAATTTTTTTCAGAATGAAACAAAATAAGAAAGACTTGGTAGTGTGAAGGTATTTGATAATATCTTCCAACACCATTCACAAACTCCTCTGACAAAGGACTAAAAGGTATTTGAGTTTTTTATAGCCACAGTGGACTGGGTGATTTATTGAACTTCTCAAGGCATTGGTTTCTTAAATCTTAGCCTTGTCTGAATCTGTAATCAACTTGTTGTAAATTACACATCAAAGAAATGCTTAAATTGTTTTTATTCCATTAATAAGAGAAAACATAGATTGAAATTACGAGATTTTAAAGATAGAAAGGTTAATTAAAAGACTTTCTGTTACACAAAAAAGAAGACTAGGATAGGTAGTAGGAAATGACAGACATGAGAAAAAAATGAATGATAAAATACTCTTGGGAGAAAGTTGAGTAAAAGCTGTTTATATAGGACTTTATGCAGGAATCAAAGATGGAAGCATTTTAAAGATGGTTTCAAGTAATTTTGGCTTAATGGGAATGAATCTGAAAGCATATTCAATGATGAGAAGAAAGATTCATTTTAAAATAAGAATATAATAGTTCTAAATTCAGGGGGCTAGGAGATATCTTTATGGGTAAAGATCTTGACTCACTGTTTAAAATCATTTTATAGGGGAAGAATAAAAAGCAAAAACAAACAAAAAAATCTGTTTCGAACACAGCAGGTCTGTGAAACACCTGCAGTGGGAATGATACCTGGGTCAAATGGATTCCTGGGTCTTCCTGGCCTATACTGGTGAAATTAGTGAGCCTCAGATTTGGTGAAAGATACTGTGCTAAAAGACAATGTGAAGAATAATTAAAGAAAACACCTTATGTTTTCTTCTTTGTTCCACTTGCACCAAAAGCATGTGGCGAGTACACATACACACATACCACATACACACACTCCATACACTACACATGCACAGAACACACACCTGACTTCAGAGGTTTTCAGGTTCTGGAGTAAATATATAAATAGGCAATAAAGTAGTATGAAATAATATTATCATTTCCTACCTGTAGATAAAGAGAGCCCATCACGACTGTCACTGATCTACTTCCCACAATAAACGCCATCTGCAAAGGAGTTTATATTAGGTAGTTTCTTCAGAGTTAAGAAGGCCGAACCAACCATAATTTTTTCCATGGGGAGTTTGAGGAACACAGGAGTTGTAGCCACAGTGTATGAAGCACTCGAGCGAGAACAGCTCCATGAGATTGAAGTACCACCAGATCCAACATTTCCTAAAGGAAAAAATGGAAAGAAGAGTAGAGTGGCTCCATAACAAAAACCAGAATCAGCAAACATTGTCAGGAATAAGGATAGGGATGTGGCAGAGTGAAAGGGCAGAAAACTCCCCAGCTCTTGGAACCTTTTTCTTTGGCTTCCTCTAGACTCCATTCTTCCCTCTCTTCTTGCTAACTTTTAGATAACTATGGATGTTAAATTCTATTTCCTAAATGTACTTAGTCTCCCTTTCTTATCACAGCTAAGGACCTCTGATCATGTTAATTGATGAAAGAAAAGTCTGAGGATGCTCAAAAGAGAAATGCCATAGCAATCGCTGCCCTTGAAAGACTGTCTGAAAGGGAATCTTAAACAATGAGCATAGTCTTAGTAAAATCTTTACACAGTTGTGATTCTACCACATATTGCTTGAAGGAATACTAAAATCTCAAGGTATTAAATATCAAACTCATGGTCAAATTCAGAGAAGGCACGAGGCACTTCCTAGCTCCTTACTGTATAAAAAGTCATTCACACTGAGGTAGAGTGATTGGAAAAGACAGCTATCATTGATATCGGATCTCTGCATGTGTTTTCACACATATACCAATATACTCATACATACAGTTGAATGTACATAAAGTCATGAGCATCCACACAACTATGTGTGCATACAAACAGGTATATTCACCCCAATACATACTAAAAAAATGTAGACTCTCATATTTAAAAACAACAACAACAACAACAAACCAACTCTCCTGTTTCCTGTGACAAATACCAAAGTCAGGGTAGTAAGAAGGACTTTTTAAATTCAAGAGGAGGCTCATGGCATGTGCAGTCAGCACTGTTCTTTTGTGACAGCTGCACGTTCTATAGAGTTGTCACCAACAATATAGACTTTTGTAATGTAGAATGTGTACTCAGAGTAAATCTTAGGACAAGGTTAACACCTTCACACAGTTCAGAGCTCTCACATCTGTGTGTTAGAATTTAAATCAGGGGCAGAGATGGGCAATGACAGAAAATAAAGTGAAGATGAAAGTAAGGCAATGTGAAGGAAAAGACGTGTGTCCAAGTCATCAATGTAAGGTCAATCAGGAAGTTTGTGTCATATTGGATGTTTCTTCTGTCTCTTCTATGGCTGTGCTTTCTTGTAGAGTTAGATTATACAAAAAAAACCAAACCCACAACAACTTCTCTTAATGGGATAATTCTTTTGAAATATTTTTTGAGATTATAGTTATTTTTGGTCACATTATTACATAATTTCTTACCCTAACACAATACACAAACCCTCCTATAATGAGCTCTCTGTTGACTCTCAGATTCATAGCTATTTATTCTAAGTACATAAAAACACCCTGCACTATTTCCTGACATCTATCCCTCTTGTACTACTCTTGAGCATATTCCTAAAAGATGTTCCAACATATAACATAAACACATGTTTCACTATGTTCATAGCACACTTATTTATAATAGCCAGAAACTAGAAAGAACCCAGATGTCCCTCAACAGAGGAATGGATACAGAAAATGTGATACATTTACACAATGGTGTACTACTCAGCTACTAAAACCAATGACTTTATGAAATTTACAGGTAAGTGAATGGCACTAGAAAATATTATCCTGAGTGAGGTAAACCAGTCATAAAATACACGAATGGTATGTACTCACTGATAAGTGGCTATTAGGAAAAAAGGTTGGAATATTCATGATACAACTCATAGACCATATGAAGCTCAAGAAGAAGGAAGACAGAAGTGCTGATGTATCAGTCCTACTTAGAAGAGGGAACAAAATAATAACAGGAGGTAGTAGTAGGGAGGGGTTAGGAGGGAGAGAGTGGGAAGGGAAAAAGGGCAAAGGTTCAAATATGAGAGGAGAGGTGGAGAAATACAGATGGCCAGGAAATTGAACAGAGGTGTGTAGCAATGGAGAGTGTGGTACTGGTGGTAGTACCAGAAAGTTCCAGATGCCAGGAAAACAAGAGGTTCTCAGGACTCAATAGGGAGGACATTACATGAAATACCCAACAAACGGGAGAGAGAACCTGTAGAGACCACATCCAGAGATTAGGGACAGCCCCCGTTTGAAAGATGAGCCCACCCACAAAAAATACACCCTGTTCAATATGTATAACATTGTATATAGGTGTGTTTTCAGGACTGACAATTTGGTATTGGATAACTAATTGTTGGTCTGTTTTCTTATGAAATCATTCTGCTTTCATCATTTTTTAAAAATTAGTCTGTAGTAGATGAGGGCGGGTGAGCTATCCCATATCTATATTCAAATGCACATTGGTTTTAACCTTGTTTAGGTTTTATTTAGGCTTTTATGTTGATGAGCATTTTTGTGTGTGGCTTCTGACATTACTAGGAGACAGAATATTTCAGCAAATATCTTGCTACTCTGTCTCTTTCTGGTTTTACACAAAGATCCTGGAGCCTTAGGTGTAGGAGCTGTGCTGTTGATGTATCAGGAGGAACTGGCCTCCATGATTGTGCATTTTGATCAGCTTTTATTTACCTGTAATAGTCTCCATCATTTGAAAAATTTCCTTGATGAGGTTTGAGGACTACACTTATCTGTGAATATAAAGACTAATACTTAGAATTTAGTTAGAGGTTATTCTGGTTCAGCATAGTAGTGATTCTCTGCCAAGAACCCTGACTTCATTTGCCCTGGAGGTTAGCTACATTTCCAGAACTTGGATTGCTTTCCCCATTGTTAAGCAAGCTTAGGTCCTGTTAAAGAGCTGCTGGTTACCATTAAGATATGTGTCCCACTACTACACACTTAGAGTAATTTTGAAAGGATTGTCATTTTTGTAGATCATAGGTGCTATAGCTGGCTCTGACTAACGTTTGCTTGTCTTGTTTAAAGTCTTTCATGGTGCCTCCTAGCACCATGAAAGACAGTCCTTGGGATGAGCAGGATGATACTTAAGTCAAGTAATTGTGTTTGAAATTTGAATTTTTTTGTTTTCAAATTTATATCAGAATTTGTCTCACATAAAGTTGCTTACATTACAGGTATACCTCACTGTTTATGTTTTGCTCTATTATTTCATTACACTTTGGTGAAAAGTTTACCGATTAGGCAATTATTACAATCTTGTATCAAGAATTGCTACTGTTTCTCTAATACTTATGAAGCTTTACATTAATTTAACTATAGGTTTTTAAGTAAAATATTATTTTAACCATTTAAAAATGGTGATACTATCCCTGAAGTAAATGACTGCATTTCTAGCAGAGTCTACCATTAGTCACCTGCTAACCTCTCATTTTATTTACATTGTAAATAATATTTCTTCTGTATTGTTGACATAGAGTGAGAGAATACAACGGTTGACATCACTACCCTCTTCTCCACACTGCAACAAATGTTTGATATTTAGACAAATTGTGTTTTAAGAATGCAGAATCTTTTAAGGTTTCCTGACTAACTGCCAACAAACTTTAGTTTTTAAAAGTAAGACAGTGTACAATTATGAAAGTATCTTTAATATCCTAAAACACTGGGGCTTTTGGTGCACCTCACATACACAGTTACTGATACAATTGGAGGCCACTTAAGACTGTTATGCTATACTATGAACTCAGCCTGTTTCTCTAATCTGCCTTTAAGAGATCAATGTAACAATTCACCTTACTTGTTTCGGATTTATCAGGCAATTAGCATTTAAAACCTAAACCAATACACAGTTTTAATCTTAAAATATGTACTGCTCTTTGGCACTGAACCAGAGAGAAATGCATGTGTATGTATGAGTGTGTTATTATAACATTTGCTGAAAGGTGAAAATGTGACAAAAGTAGCCTGTTAAAATTAATACTTACCACAAATACTGGATACAACATACAAACATTGTCTCACAGTGTTGGTTTATCTGGGTTAATTGCAGTCAATTACAATCAATGATTCTAGAACTTAGTTAACACTTGCTATGCAGTATTTCTCTTTTTTTCCCCATGTGCTGCTTATGTTGCTGTTCAATAAAACAGAGACAGAGCCCTTTGTTAGGAACAGACTCAGGCAGAGACACAGGCACAGACAGGGACATCAACAGAGACACTAAAACAAATACGAAAAGACCACATTCAGGCAGATATACACTCAAAATCTTAAAATGGACAGAAAGAACAATGGAAGGCACATGAAGATAGAAATAGAGAATTCAAATCTGCATTCCTTTTAATTAAATTACCCCAAGGAGAAGTGCTTTATTAATTTGTTTCCTTAATGTGACACCCACACATTATTGGTGAATGAGTTTACTATTAATGCTTTGAAGCTAGCACATTGTATTGCCTCATGAGAGAAATCTCTGGTGTGTTAAATCTACACAAAAAGCCCTTATAGTAGAAGACCATTCTACTAAATCATTTTAAGAGTTTATATTAGTAACATATTTATCCTAATCTCAGCAAACAAACATGAGTATTATACATATTCCCTTATAAGGTCAAGAATTTTTTTTATGAAAGCAATGCTTTACATGAGAGAATACAAAGCACATTTTATAATATTGAGCACAGAAGGTCATATTTTATATTATCTTGACATACTATAATATATAATCTTCATACATAAATACATGCATACATACAAGCATACATGAGTTTCTGGGAACCCTGATAAAGCTAGAGATACAGAGATATACCTGTAATCCAGAAATCCCAAAAAAAAATTGGAGGAGGAGACAAAATATTTCCTCAAAGTTCATAAACTAACTAGCCTGGCTTCTCAGGAGATAATGATAAGAGACTGTCTCAAACAAGGCGGTGTGCCAGGACCAAAACTCAAGGCTCTCTTAGGACATCCACAAGCCTGTTGTTGAATGTTCTCCCTTATACTCACTTCTCACACATAGGAGCACACATGTTATCACAAACTTGGGTGAGAAATGGTTATCTAGGTGTGCTACTGAGTCCATTCTATGGGATAGATAAAGAATTCTGTGTTCTAGGAGGCAGTCAAATGGGAAAGTAAAAAGAGAGAGAGAGAAGTCACTAAATATAACAGCTGTATATCTGAGGGATGAAGTGACAGCAGTCACCTAAGAGAAAAAGTGGGTGAGATCCTCAGAGGGCAGGATACAGAAGTGCATTTACGGATGCTGAGGGCACTGGCTTAGAAATAGTATGTTGCAAAGCACCAGCCACATAGAGAAATACAGCAATATCCATAATTTTTATTACAACAACTTTTGTTAAAAGGATGAGGAAAAGGAGAGGTGAGAAACAAAGAAAAAATGTGCTTCAGGCAGTTTATAGGCTCCCCTAGGCCTCATGGATATTCTCCCATGGATATTGCTTTCCTCTTATACAAAGGGTATGGGGGCAAGACACAATCCCTGTAGAAAGAAAAAGACCTTCTTGAAGAGTCAGTTTCTATTTCACAGGTTGGCTAAATTTTTGTACCTCCCTCAAACAAAATGCATGTGCACACACAGGCAAGCATACCAACATGTATTAGAATATATACACATATAATTAAACATACATGTTACATATACACACTGATACACAAATAAACACATATACAGACACATGCATGCACACACACACATACACATACACACACACACATATATATGTGTAAATATGTGTGTGTGTGTGTGTGTATATATATATATACAAAGACTTTTTAATGAACAAAAAATTCCAAAGAAATTTAATAGATGAAATGTGCTTGATTTACATAATATCCAAAAATTAGTTAGAAATACAAAGCTCATAACAACCGTATTACTTGTTACTTCTTATTTCCTTGGTTCAAGACCAAGAATCTAGAAATATTCTTCCTTGGGCATTCATGAAACTGCAAGTTTTTGTGCCAGAGATAAAATGGGGATGGAGGAGACTCTGTTTCCTCATGAAGCTGTATACAGAAAGGTTCAGTCTTTCACCACATGATATATCTGCAGGTATGCTTGACCATGTTCACACTGTAACAGCTGACTTATCCCAGAGTCAGCAAATGTCTCCATACACAGTCATCTCAGAAAGTTCAATCACTTAAGCACATTGTAATTAATAGCATAACTGTACTGTTCAAACTTTAGTGGGGACCCAAGAACAAATATCTCTTCATCCAAGATGAGTTTCTAATGACAGACTAAGGAAATGATTTCTCTTAAGTATAGCTATGGCCAGTGAGTTTAATGGTGTTATTTGCAGAACCACAGATGAGAAGTTACTCATAGGGGAATAGGTGACTCAAAAGAAGATGTGTCCCTGAAAAACCCACCCTAACATTGATGTTGACTCACACATGCTAGATCCTTCCTTGCAGGCAGTTTAGCTGGGTGAGGAAGCTCCATCCCAAAACATGTATTTATTTTTTATATAAACTGAGGTGAGGGTCTTATGACTTATCAGTTTCAAGAGCTTCCTCAAACTTCTAAGTTCATTGACTTTCTGAGCCTTGAACAATTTGTTTACTTACTCAGTCTTAAGACCTTGCTCCATCTTTCTAGGAAATAATATTTCAGTTTAAAGGAGATAGTTGAAAAACAACCTAGATTAAAGGTAATTTCATGTAAGTGTAATCTTGTTTTAAAAGATTCCTCTTTAATACAATATGGATATGTTCTGATATTGAAACAAGCCATGTTTGAACTTTTGATACTTCAAAATATAATACACAATTATGGAAAATATTCAGTCAGCCTAAGATCTTTTTAGGTAAGGAGTGGTGCCCTAACATGAAACTTGATGTACCTGTCTTAACACATCATCTACTCTCCATCCACTCTTGGTTTTCTTTCAGGATGCCCAACTGTAATGGGGCTGAAACATTCAGAGCAATTAGGATCTGAAAATTTCATCTTTGGAATATGACTACTGAGAACAAAATGTTTCTTAAATGCATTAGAAATCATATCAGAAAAAGAAAGAAAATGCATCTTCAGAATTAATAATTTTTTGTCTCTCTAACACAGTCACAGTATCAGGAGAGTTTAAATTTTCCTAGGGTCATCAAGTATCCCTTTCTTCATAGAAAGTCTGCCTATGAGTATTCTTATTAACCTGATTATATAGATTAGCAAACAACTCTAGCCAATGTGGTCTGATTGAAAGAAAGACATTTGCCAGATCTAATCTACTATATCCAAATGTTTTTTCTAATATATTTTTTCATGCCCTTCTGGTCAGGGTAATTTTCAAAAGCAGTTAACACACAATATTTTTGTTGTTGTTTTTCAGATAACACAAATTGCACTTTGTTCATATAGTCTTACCAAAGAATGAAGTATTCCACAGAAAAGAATTTTCCAGATCACTGAAACAAGAAAAGTCCCAATTTGGTTTTAGAAGTTTTGGAGAGAACTCATTCTAAGGCACATTTCACACCTTCCTACTTCTTGAATAAGTACAAGCTGCCTCAGATAATCTGATATTGTTAAGTCAGAGACCATAGGCATCTCTGTTTTGCTCAGGAATTTCATGCAGGTTTAGCTTTAAGTAGCTAAACTAAATAGGCTTGTACATACAAATACCCAGTGCCTCTTTATTCTATTTTTCTTAAAATGTGTATCTCAAATACAAATGAAAACCAAACCTATTTTCTTTCTTTCCTTTCTGGAGGAAAGAAAAGTCTACATTTCTTTTTAAACACACTTAAATATAAGCTTTCCCTGTGTTACTCAAATATCTAGCACATGGTGTTTTGGGGATGTGTAATAAAAGCAATGTGTTGGCTAGTGCTGTGTCTTATATAAGTAATTGTAAGTACTGATAGTGTGGGCTCATGCTTGCAAGTGAACTGATTATACTTTTCTTAGCTTCTCAAGTTCCATTTGTTATTGTTTCTATTTTTACCTGTAAAATTTTTATATGTAAATGACACTTAAGCAACACTTAATAATTTGGCTTCCCATAGTACAGATAATACTGCAGGTATGGATCTATAACACTCCCCATAAGATTTGTGTAGAACTTTTCTTTGCTCTTATGGGAATGCTTGATTTGTCTTTTTGAATAAAGAAAAGGAAAATTCAATTTTTTATTACTTATTATGTGCTTGCATGCTCAAAAGTATGCTATGAGATAATCAACATCCAAAACTGGTATCAGAGTCAATGAAAACTATTCAGAGACTCAGAGAATGGATGAGATCACAGCTCTGTCTGATTTCAAATATTGTCCTTGTAAAGTCTTTTGTTATCACTGCATGAAAGTGATGAATTAGGAGCTAGGACAATACCTCAGTCGGTAAAGAGCTTGTCTTCCAAGCAATAGTACCCAAGTACAATCACCGCTGCTACTCTGATATAATGTTCAACATGGTAACACACACACACACACACACACACACACACACACACACACACACAGAGAGAGAGAGAGAGAGAGAGAGAGAGAGAGAGAGAGAGAGAGAGACACTAGTGAGGTGGTTTCAGTTGAATTTCTGGGGCTCTATGGCTGGATAACCTAGCCAGATTACCAAATTCTGGGTACCATAAGGAGTCTTTGTAATAAAATAAGTGAAAGAGTGTTGTGGCCAGAGCTGCCACACGTTGGGCGTCAAAAATGTTGTGAGCCTCTCTATTAATGTTTGAACCTGCACTGCCAAAAGCCTTGGGCGCTAAGTTGTTAGAGCCTGCACTGCCCCAGGCTGCTCAGGTCTGAGGGTCGGGGGTTCAGCAAGAGAGAGAGTGAGGACGGCCTCGAGGAATGGAGACCAGAGAGAGTGTGATTCAATCCCATTTACTCTTCAGTCTCTCTTCCTAGTCCAAGTCCCAAGTCCTGAGATCCTAGTCCCTCGTTCCTAGTCCCTAGTGCCTCCAAGTTCCAAGTTTCTCCTGCAAACTCTAAGTGCCTAATGTCTAATGCCTAATACCTAACTCCAAGTTCTTCTTCCAAGTGCCAAGTGCCTAATAACTAATTCTCTGTTCCAAGTTGTACTCCCTAATTCCTAGCTCCAAGTTGTACTGTACTCTTCTGTGTCTAATACTCTCTAACTTCTTCTGTCTGCCTCTCACCTTTTATATGTCTCACTTCTAAGCCACACCTCTAAGTCACTCCCTTAAGTCATGCCCTTAGGTCTTATCTCTAAACCACACCTTAAGTCACACCCTTAAGTCTCAGCTCTAAATCACACCTTTAAGTCTCACACACCCAAAGGAAGATCTGGGTATATAAAACAAGATGTTATCAGAGTGTGCTCAGCTGTTGTAGGTTAATGTAGTAAAGTCTCTTTTGAGGGTATATTGCTCAAGATGGCTGCAAGGGTGATAGCCATCTCCTGTTGTCTCCCCACAAATGAGGTGGACTGTGAGGTGATACTTCTAAGGTTACCTTACCACAGGATGATTTCTGTCTATTTCATGCACATACTAGCACATGTATCTGTGCATAAATATACAACACACCTGTAAAAAGAGAGGATAAAGTATAAATATAAACTAGAAAAAAAGCTATTAACAAATCTGGATTCTAAGTAGATTTAATTCCATGGATCATTACTGCAGTACTAATTATTAATCACTTAATATATTTACCTTGACCTGTTTTTAAAAGTAAATTTTTATAAAATATTGTTTTGGAGTGAGGGACTCTATAACCTGCATTTTTTATATTTTTTGTTTTTGTTTAAAACTGTATTAAGTCACTTTATTATTTAACACTGTCATTTAACATATAAATTGTATTGCTATACATATAATATGTTGTGTTTTCAAAACAAAACAAAATTAGAAATTATGTCAATAAACTGTCACTTTTTGAAGAGTAATAATTAATTTAGCAAATGTGCCTGGTGACAGTATTACACTAATACTTCTTCAATGTAATGTTAACAATTACATAATAAAACTAAAAATTTTAAACATAAAAATGTAGCATATGATGATATAAACTTTAAAAATATTCAATAGAGTAAAACATATGTGTTCTGAAATTCTGAAGAAAGAAAATGAATCAATCTTGACATAAGACAAGAATATACTGGGATTCCTTACTGGAATTAAATTGTCAATGGTTTAGAATTTGAACTCTGTGTGAGAAGATGCTGCAAAAGTCAATATAATATTATACTTAATCAAGTTGTCACTATGTGTTATATTTGAGTTTGTCTCCTAATCTTCTTTCTCGTGGCCAGCATTACAAAGGAAGTAGAAAAGCTTTGAATTTTTTTTCTGTTTTCAACATAGAGTGAATCCACAAAAAGCTGTATAGTGTCCCTTGGTTAAAGCTAGTTTGAAAGTGTTCAGCATGGATATGTGCCATAGGAACTGGTTTTTAGAAGCAACAAAGCCTGGGAAACATTTGTATGTTCCTCCCCAACATATGCTGCCTGGGACATGATCAATAGGCCAGCCAACTTTATACACAGTTAATTCAGCCCTTGGAATTGGCCTCAGAAGGAATACAAACAGGATCATTTAAACAATGCTAGCCAAATCCTGCAAAGATGGCTGAGTTCCTGATAAACAAACCTCATAAAACTTGAATACCTTGCCAAGCAATCTGGGCCAATTAAGAAAGGTATAGGCTGAGCAAGTGAGAACATCTACTCAAATGCCAGTTTTCAGGGCCTCAGTACTGACTGTGAAACTTCTCAGAAATAACTTTACAGAAAGCAAACATTTGGCAGCCATTTAAATAGAGCTAGTAGCCAAGAGATTGACCTTGTCGATTTGAGAATGTATAAATCCATATTTTATGGTCGAAAAACAGAATCTCCTATTCTTGAAGGAAGAGAATTAACTACCTGTCAAGCAAGAGACCAGATGGTGTTTGCTGTAGCTGACAGATCAGGAACAAATGACTTTTTAAAACTAAAGGAAAGAAGAAAAAAACTAACAATGGCAGGAAGAGTGGCAAGTTTGTTCATGTTTACCATAAACACTGAGCATGGGGATCGAGAAGAATGCTCAGTAAGTAAATTGCTTCCTTGCAAACATAAAGACCTGAGTTCAAATTCTGAAATTGTATGTAATACTTACAATTTTATTGCTGCAGTTTATATGCAGAATCCCAGCAATAGAAAGCCAGAAACTAATGGATCTCTGGAATGCACTGGCTAGCCAATTTTGTCTACTTGATGAACTCAAAGCTTTGATAAACAATTTTCTGTTGATCCTACACCATAATACTATCCATAGTCAAAACCCCCATTCAATAATCCTACACAAAACTACATACACATTTGTGCATACATAAAGTGAAGTAAACAAGAACAAGATACTGAGCATGACACAGCACAGAAAACACAAGATAAAATAAACACAATAAAACACTTCTCTGAGACAGCAAAAGTCTGACAAAGTCTGCTTTGGTTTAGAAAGGTCAGTACAGTCTGATTAGGAGAGTAAGTATTTTAATTTAGAGTAATTTTAGAGCTACTGCTAGCCTTATAAATGTATAGTTTCACAGTTGTAGAGTTTTGAGATTTAATTAGGAGAATTCTTCCTATTATTCAGGGATTTTTGCATGGAAGTAGGCTGAGCAGATTTGAATTAATGTACTTTAAGTAATTTTTCTGAATTTCCTGAAGTGAATATCTAAACCCAATTTTTGTGGTGCATGGTTTAAAAAAAAATTCTACTGTAACTGAGATTGTGATTGTTTTTTTCTGAACTATAGGATTCATAGTATGTTAACAATCATGTATTTGGGTCAGAAAGATATGTCAATATGACCCAAGATTCAGTTCTGGGTCTATTGGGAGATGAAAGAATAATTTGGAGACAAAATGGAAAAGCTCTTATGATCACAGTTATAAATACCAAGCACATTCAAACTACCACACTTATCTATAAAATAATTATCAATTTCAGCCATTGTTCTCAAAGATCTTACTGTTTTTATTGGTATCTTCTCATTTTTCTATCTATAGTTTATTTATTTATTTTTTATCATTTCTTCTTTACAGTGTTTAAATTTAGTTTCTTTTTCTTGTTTTTTACTAATTACTTACTATATTAATGTAATTGGTAATATGAATTCTTCTTTCTCCTGCATGTAAAACTATAAATTTTATTCATGGCTCTTTTTCCATAAAGAATTTTGTATGTATTTATTCATTTGTCTTATTCTATCTTACCTTCAAATATCTTCTTTGTCACATTAAAATTAAAGCATGCTTAACTTCTACACATTTGTAAACTTTCCAATTACACTTTTGATATCTACTTTTAGTGTCATTTAATTGTAACTAGGAATATACTACACATCTAATTTCAGACAGTGTGAAAATGGAGAAGGTACATTGGTTTGGTAAAGGTGATGACCTAAACCTACCCTTTAATGACAAATATCATTAGAGGACAAAAGACTTCAAGACCACAGAGGCCATGATCAGACATTAAGTTAGTAGATAATTAGAAAGAAACAACACATCAAAAACTACATAAATATAACCTTAATGAGTTTCATTAAAAAGACACCTCAAACTAAAAGCGAGCATGACACTGGAGAGGCACAGAACAAAAGGAGCCTCTGATAAATATTCTCAATAATGGAAACTATTTAATTTTCAATGCTTTCTAGAAGTGGCAGGGAATTTTACACAATGTGATGTAGCTCAATATAGTGTGATAGACAAAACACAGAGGATCAAGCTAACGGGAAGGACCATAAATCTGGAGCAGGAGCAGGTACAGAAAACCACAGAACAGACAGCATCTTAAATCCCTGTCACAGAGATAGGTACGCAGAGAGATGAGAACCTGTTTTTGTTGGTGGTGGTGGGTTTTTTTTGTTTTTTGACTGTGTCTACCTTCCAGTGGTCAGCATTTTAATATTTAATCGGTAGTGTTTAAATGGGAAGGCCCATGATGTATAATTACTTTAAAAATATCTTCAGGGTTTTTTTGTTTGTTTCTTTGGTTCTTGCTTGTGTTGTAGTACGGATATTTACTCAGACTATAGCAGGAAAATCTCATTATCTTTTTGGAGTAGTCATGACCTCTGACTAGCCAAGCCAGTGCATGGGTAGTCATGTATATTGTAATGGTAATGCCACAATAAATACATTCTAGTTAGAAGAAAGGGTGTGAATAGGAAGTCCAAGAATCTAGTAGTTGCTCAGTTACATAAGTCTAGGTGCTTTAAATGGTCTTCAGTTTAAGCTGAAATCCTGAAAATGTTGCATCTAATATGCTGTGACAAGCAATTGCAAGCAGGAGGAGGAAAAGGACTTCTTTCTACCATTGTTTTTATGTAGTCCTCCAGAAGAAGGTAAGATCCAGATTAAAGGTACTACACACTACTCCTGGAGCTAAGCTCTTCTTTATTTGGAGCGTGCTCTATCCCAGGCCAGCCTTGCACTCAGAGAACTTTTGTCTCTGTCTCCTGGAATTAAAGGCATGTACTGCCTTGCCTGGATCTAAGCTTTTCATGCCCACTATGCCTCAAGATCTTCACCAAAAGAGTTTGTCATCCCATGTCAATATCCAGATCAAACTTCTGTGTCTTCCAGCCTCAGGATCTGAATCACAGGTATGCACTCTATTTCTAGTTAGTCGTTCACTTCAGATACAATCAAGTTGACAGATTGGAAGATCACAATTACCAAGCTTCTCTAAGTAACCCCATACCTGGTACCTGTGAGTAACTATAACAAGCTTATTGGTTATCCAAGTTGCACTTTGACAGAATCTTTAATTTTTGCCTGTTTTCTGTAACTCATCTTGGATAACAAGATATGTGTTCGCATCATCCTAGAAGTTAGTACACCATGGTCTTACATAAAGTTTTAGTTTTTGATAAAATGTCCTGGCAAAAACTGCTTTTGTGGGAAAAAAAAAAGCTTTATTTTTTCTTGTAGTTCTAGAGGCATACAGTTCATTATTCAGAAAAAAAAAGAAAAACCATAGTGACTGGAAAGTAACAGACATGATAGCACAAACAAAAGCTGCCTCATCGTATTGCATCACACTCTAGTATCAAAAGCCTGAACATGAAGTGTGGGGAAGTGGACCTTGCCTATAGACAGAAGAATTTGTAAAGTGGTCACAACAGTTCAGAACCCTAAGAAAACTTATAATTGAGAATGGCAGGAGGTGGAATTAGCTCCTGGCCAGATTACTGACGAGGAGCTCATGACCAGTACACTCCACAGTGAGGATCATGGCAATCAGTAATGTAGGGACAACTCCTGAATACCTTCCCCATGTATATGGAAGATTCCTAACTGCTCAGACCAAGACAGTGGAAACATCTACACTTGGATCCCACCTCACTACAAAAATGTTTGTAAGGTCCCTATGTACAAGGAATAAAGTGTACTAGTTTTTCAGCAAAGATCGTCTGAGGGTGTCAGACTTATTGAGCTTTAACATTCCAGGGAAGAGTTTTATCTCCTGAATCTTTCTACCTGTACCTAAACGCTGTTGACAAGCCAGGTTCAAGTCGTTGACCTCAGCAACTTCCTGCTTGATAGTCCTGGCTCCAGCTTCTTGCAGCCCACTGTTTTTCTAGGGCAGCAGTAGCTACAGAAGAAGTCCGGTAGCCTATGTTTCTCAGGCTTCCCCTCAGCATCCTACCTTGCTCCAGCTTCCCTTGAGAGAGGTCTGGGGAATGGCTAAGGATGCCCCTCAAGTTGCATCCCTGTATGCAGAGCAGAAGTGAAGCACAACAGCAGTATATCGATATTGAGCTACAAATACTCAATGTCCATTGTCCTGACTCATTTCCTTAAGCAAGCCTTCCCTTCTTCAAGGTTCTACTTTTCCAAATTGTACCTCTAGCTGGGGACCAAGTATTAAAACATTTCATATTTTATACACATATCAATTACTAAAGATATCTCTTAATGTAACTTGAAATAATTAGACTTTGCAGCATGTGCCATAGTATTGAGAATTTCATCCTCCTTCCCTTTAACCTTTCCTTTTGTTGTCACTTCTAAGGGATGCCAACCTTTTCTTTCCACTTTTCAAATCTGTTTTTATTTAATCTATCTTGCTATATTTCTACCCTCTTTAACAACTCTAAAACTTGTTTTAATTTTATTTATTTTTTTAGATCACAAATTATTTTTTATGGTTGCCATTCGCTTTCTTATAATTTAATATACTAGTGGTGTAATATTAAAAGTTGTCCAATCTGAGACAATAGATTTTTTTTAAATTCATGGATATAGTTGTATAAGGTCAACTATAAATAACAATAATGTGAATAATATAACCACCTGTTTAGAGCTGTCCTGTTATACTAGGTAGGTCACAATTATCATAAGAACCATTTGTGGGTTCCTATAAATTATACAGTGCCACTGCTACCTAAGCAGATGTGTACTTAATCCAAGTGGTAACATATTGACCACAATGCTACATAGATGTATACTCTGGTACCACACAGAGAATGAGTCTGTCAACCTCTCTCTCTCTCTCTCTCTCTCTCTCTCCCTCCCTCCTTCCCTCTCTCTCTCTCTCTCTCTCTCTCTCTCTCTCTCTCTCTCTCTCATTGTTCTCTTTGTGAATTTCATATGAGGTATGGCAATGTCACTCATCTGTCTTCCCTTCCCCTCATATCCACCTTCATCCTTGTAACTTTCCCCCTACAGAGAAAAAATAAGTCTATTGGAAACTGTAGTTTGTCACAGTGTAGCCTAGAATATTACCTGTTGTCCACACTTCTTGATTTGCAAACGTTGATTGCAAAAAGTTATTGGTCTCAAATGAGGGTGCAGCCTGTGGCTTTTAACCTTTCAAAACGGAAACCTTACTAGGACTCCTCTAGGATATCCTGTTGTTGCACTGTGTAATGAAGATCCTGTAGTTTTTTTGCATATGTAGGACCAGTTTTTTCATGCACTTTAGCAGTTAATTAAAGGAACAAATGTTGGAATGGGAAAGCTCGAGGCCCTGTATCTGGGTCTGAGGGTTATCTGAGATAGTCAGCTGGCTTAATTGTCTGTTTTCTTGCCACCTCTGTAACCAGGGCCAACTCTAGCCTGCTGCCCAGACGAGGCGGAGGACCTGCTTTTTTAATTGTTGCAGCCACTGAGAGTCATGGTCAGTCATCCCACTCTCAGTTTCCAAATGCCAGCTCTCTATTCTTCCATTGTTAATGTGGGAAAAGCGAGGGGATGTCACCCCCTCACATTGTCTATCACACAGCAGACAACAGGCAGTGCCAACTGTCCTGTACTCAAGTTCTCTGGGCTTAAGCACTCACCAGCAATCACCATATCCAGGGCCAGCTCTACTATGCTGCCCAGGTAAAATGCAGGGCCTACTCTCCTGAGTGCTACAGTAAGTAAGAGGCAGGGACAGCTTGCCTGCTCTGATAACTGCAAAGTAAGCTGTCTTGACTGCCC
This sequence comes from Rhabdomys pumilio, assembly GCA_030674055.1. Taxonomy (NCBI): domain Eukaryota; kingdom Metazoa; phylum Chordata; class Mammalia; order Rodentia; family Muridae; genus Rhabdomys; species Rhabdomys pumilio. The sequence goes on from JANHMN010000009.1 coordinate 16,308,118, forward strand.
TTATGTGACCAGGGGCAAGAGGGGAGGACAACTCTTGCTCATGTCACCACATGACAGACAAGTGGCAGGGTCAGCTTTCCCATGGCCATTCCCACTCAGCAAGCTCTCCTGCTCCCCAACCACCAGACTCAGCTATACTGTGCTATCCATGCAAGGTGCAGAGCCCTTGAAAAATATTTCTTGTCTGGTCATGTGATGTATGAAACTAAACTTTTTCTTATTCTTATACCAATTGTCTTTTCAATAGATCCACTTACTATTATCATTTGTTTATGTTCTGTGGATCTAAATTTTTATTAGTTTTAATTATGTGTGCTGGCATGTGGTGTGTGTACATGAGTGAAGGTGTCAGCAGAGGCTATAAGCATTGGACACCCTGGAGCAGGATTTGCAGACTGTTATGAGCCACAAGTAGGATCTGGGAACCACAGTTAGGCTTTTTGGAAGATAATTAGGTGTTCCTAATCACTCAGAAATCACTCCAGCCCTTTTTGTTGTTTTTCAGTGCTCTGTGATAATTCTAAGAGTTTCCTCAGGGTGAAATTCAATAGCTGTTATTTCTTTCAGACATCTATGTTCATTTCATCACAGGCATTATTCCTCATTTAACCAAATGTTCTTGTGGTACTCTTATACTGTTTTTAGATGTTCCCATATTAGACATATAATTCTGTCTCTATCCAGTGATACCTTAGGTAATTACTTCTGTCTTTAGCTCAATTATAATGTCTAGGAATAATACTTTTTGTTTTGCTCTTTGGTTAACTTTTATCAGTCAATTTCCTCTTTTAAAGGTAGTTGTTATAAACAGTTATGAGTTGGTTGAGTTCCTCTCTGGGAAGGAAAGCTCAGCCCACATTCACACTGACCATAGTTGTGTGAACCTAGCACTCAGCTGCCAATCACAGTATGCAGTGGAAATGGGAAAAGTGGCTACTAATTCTCATTAGAATGTAGCTGGTCTGCTATATCTTTCTGTCATTATTTCTGTGAAGAGGTTATAAGGCACACCCATCTAAAGCATCTTCATGTTCCTAGTCTTCTGTGTGCCAGCTCCGTTCTTCTCATTTACTGTGTATTGGCTCTTTCAAAAATCAATCTTAAATTGTGAAGATCTATAGGTATGCAAGATGGACACTGTCACCACATCACGTGCTAACTAAGCCCATTGATTTTCCTGGTGCCACTTTCCCAGGAAATTCCAAGGGACTTTTCAAACATCTGTCTTACTCAAAAATAAAGGAAGGCAGTATTTATAGGTCTCAGTAGGTGTTTCAAGTGATCTTGAAGCTATTTCCTCATGGTTTTAGAGAAGAGCTCTGTTCATGGTCTCTCACAATGGACATTTTAAATTACAACCTCTTCTCTCCCTTGGCTATGGACATTTTCTTCACATCTCTCTGGTGGTGCTAGTTGTTAACACAGTAAAATACTGTCCTAAAAAATGATCCATCTTTCTCTATTAAACCCCATTTCTCCCCCAATCCTAGCAATACTGTGCTGCCTCTGTCCAGTATGATTGGTGAGAAGACGACAGGCATTTTGTATTTCAAGTCTCTTACTCCCTGTTGATGGACAGTTAAACTATTGCTGAACTATACTCCCCTAAGCCCAGCACATAATCAACATTCAGAGAAATAGCTCAGATAGAGGCTTGTATTGTATAAATAATCTGTTCACTCCTGCTCATATTGTTTCTCATAATGTCATTTTTGTAGTGCTCCTCCCTGACATATTAGTCCTAACGGACTCATAAATGTGGAGAGTCAGTGACCAGGTTCAGGGTTAGTCCTTTCAGCTAAACATTTCCTGTCAACCGTAAAATGATTGTTCTACTATTATTGTTTCAGTGTTAGACCTTCTTGAGTTCAGATTTTATGCTTTTGATACATGCCAGGAAAACTTACATTCAACTTGAGACAAGCTCTGTGAACTACCTGAGCTCTGACCAAGGCAAAGATTGCAAGACAAATGAGGTCAGGAGCTGCTTCCTTGAACAGATTCAGCCTGATCCACAATAAAACAACATGAGAATAGAGGGTTCCTGTGACTGGCTGTGATTGTCTGCCAGTTATTAGCAGCTGTGATCTATCCTTAAGTAGCAGAGAAGTACTCAGTTATGTTGGCCAGAGTTTGATATCTGGTATCTTTATTAGGGTTTCTACCTTGTTTGTTGAAACAATATTTTTATTCCTGAATGTGTAGCTTACAGATTGCTTACTAAATCCCTGGTACCTCCATGTCTTTTCCTAGCTAGAGCTGTGATTACAAGCACACCACAGCACATTCAGCACTCATGCTTTTATTTACTCATTTGAAACCAACAGAGGAAGGAGATGAACCCAAGAACCAAAGCAAAGTCTAAAGCAAATCAAAGATGAGGACATTTATACTGTAAAATTTACTGTTTGCCTACATATTTACAAGGTTTAGAAATAACATCTAAAAAGAATTGAAAGAATCAAGTGAAGAAATTTCTGTACTATTAAAATCAACTGGTTGACGGGATTGGAGAAAATGGTTAAGAGCACATATTTCTCTTGGATAAAAAGCAGTTTCAGGTCCCAGACTTCACTTAGGGTGGGTCACAAATTCTTGTAACTCCTGCTCCAAGGAATCCAGTGTCCTGCTCTGAAATCTGTAGGCTCCTGCATTTTCATGCATATACCCCAACGTAAGTACATATATAAACACATAATTAGAAATAATAAATCAACATTTTAATAAACTGTTTTAAACTAGTAAGCCGTAATATTTGTTCTGCAATTACCTAGGACTCTTATGTTTGTACCACTTGTAGTGCTATCCTGATGTATAATAATTACATGCGCTTGACTTGAATCTTCCCACAAGTATGCAAAGGGAAAGGGGCAGAATGACAATTTGCTTAACCAATGGCCTGGAAAGCTACCCTGAAAGAAACTGCTATGGCTATCAAGCCAATGTAGTGTTTTATATTGTCATTAAAAATCAATGTCCCATCACCTGGTCTCATCCTGAATTTGTACGAAGCTATTTCTGGGCTTTCTATTTATTTTCTCAGCTAATGAGTATTCATCTTGTGTATTCTCTAGAAGAAGTGGTAAACCACAGTTTTCCTCCTAAACAAATTGAGTCAGATTTTGAGGCAGTACTATTTCATGTCTCTCTTTCATTTTCTTTGTGTGACAGAATCTAACAAGATACCACCCTGCAGGGACTTCGAAGCACCATTTTAAAAAGCACCATTTATTTTTAATTAAAAGTAAGAATAAAGTTTAAAATTTCTATTTCTGGCAAATTTTGTGATACAATGGAAGTTCCATGAGACTGGTAAAATTTCTATTTAACATTAAAAGGCTCTATGACTTTTAAGTTTACTTTTTGTAAATATTTTAATTTTCATGGGACTCTCTTACAATTTTTTCTAATATTTCACAAAAACATGAATTTTATGTTTTCATGTGTACATTTGTATGCTGTTTGCATGTGTGCAGACCCACATGTGTGTTCTGGTATTTGTGGACATATGTACCCATGCATGTGGACACCCAACATTGGTATCTGCTGTCTTCCTTGATCACTATCTATCTTAGGTAATGAGTCAGAATTTCTCACTTGAACTCAGAGCCTACATGATTATGGGATGCCCTTTCTCTACCTCTTGGTGACTACACACAGGCCATCATGTCTGCTAAGTACTTATGAGTTCTTGGTATTCAAATTTATATTTTCATTTTAGAAAGGGAACTGCCTCACACTCTGAACCATCTTTCCATCACTGTATGTTACTTTATTAAAAATTAAAATTTCCAAGGATACATTGTGAAACAAATGCAAGGGGCTTTGGTATTCAAATTTATATTTTCATATTTGAAAGGGAACTGCCTCACACTCTGAACTATCTTTCCATCACTGTATTTTACTTTATTAAAAACTAAAATTTCCAAGGATACATTGTGAAACAAATGCAAGGGGCTTTTGAATGTTTCACAAATTTATAATTTTAGGTATTATTATTTATTCATTAATGTTAAAATTAATAGGAGGGGAGAATGGAGAATGAGAGTGAGAAAAGGAGAAAATAGACAGACAGACAGACAGATAGATATGCATTTTTGTACCTTTACATCTCAATGGAAAGTCTTTCTTGCAAAGTAGAAGTAAACATGGACTGAAGATGATTTCTGTGGATAATTTTAACTGATGGAGATGTACAGGTGTGTCTCAAATACAGCCAATTCTTAGGCAAGTTCTTTTCCATATTTAATGAGTGTTTGTTAAGGAAAAACTGGAATCATTTCCTGAACTTGCAGCCTCATGTGATCTGTGTGTCCCTTGGTCTCATCATCATGATAACAGAGCTTCAGATAAATCCTGCAATTTAGATGCTGTGAAGCAAGACTGAACAAGGAAGTTCAAGTAGGAGATAGTGTCAGGTCTTTGAGAGAGGTTACCCGAGAAGGACAGAGAAGGACAATGGACCAGGAGCAACAGGCCTCTACAGAAGACTGTTTCTTGTGGCTTTTGGTGTTTAAGTGTCCATGTTTATTTTTTTATTCATTTGTTTTGATAAAAGATTGTTTCTTTTGATCTCTGGTTCTTGGGACTAGAAGCACTCAAGTTGTAGTCTGATATATAATATCTCTATCAGGGCACTCTGGTTTCGATGTGTGCTCACGTTTTCATATTTATTACAATTGATTATTTTAGCCAAATGTAAAGTGTAGTAGACAGCTCACATTGCATGTGCACAACCCTGGGTTCCATCTCCAAAACTGCCCAATGTTGATTTCTTTTTATCATTAACAGTTGGCCAATTATATTTTACTTAGATGTTAAATTGATTCTACTCTAAAGGATAATGAGCCTATCCAAAACTCTTAGAAAAGAAGCATGCTACGTGAGTTCTAGTTGCTAACAGGCATGAGTCTGGCAAAATTGTAGGCATTTTATAAACATTTTCATGAGCAATGACCTTTAACCTTAATAGACCTATAGCCTAATAATCTTAGATTCCTTTCTGTTGCTGTGCTATGATATTCTAATGAAATGCAACTTAAGGATGGAAGAGTTTATTTTAGTTTGTGATTTAATACGGAAGTCACAGGAACAATACCCTAAAATAACTGGTCACATTCAGGATTATAAATGCATGAATGCTTAGAACACCACTTGTTTACTTTTATATAGTACAGAGCATAAAGTTTAAGAATGATGTTGCCTGTTTCCAGGCTGCCTCTACTAAATTTAATTAAGCAATAAAGACAATGTCCAATAATAGTGGCCTTAGAATCTGGATATTAGCTAATTGAGACTCACATCCTAGGTGATTCTTCATTGTATTACTGACAATTCAAACTATCATGCTCACCAATCTTTAGCCAAAAGAGAAATGAGAATATGTGTGTCTATCTACACCATCACTTTTACCAAGCAGGCTGACTCCATACAATTTACTTGACACCTCTTCTCCCAGAAAGCAGCTGTAAATATTAAGTTTTCATTCAATAATTGCCCAATAATTCTGGTCTCAAGGGTTAACTTCACTTGCTGCTGCTTCAGAGGGTAGCTTAATACTGCCTGGAAATCCAGTTACAGGGGACTCAATGCCCACCTCCTTCTGGCTATCACATATATACACAAATACTGACAAATCTATGCATAATTTAAGACAGACTAAACCTGTCTGGCTGAGTGGTCTCGTGTTTATCAGGCTTGGTAGCTACTCCATCTTATACCAGAATCATTTTTATCCTGCTTGGTTAAGACATGCCCCAGGTTACAGTCTTCATCAGCTAGGCACTTATCCTTCCCATTGATTCTTCCCTAGTGTACTCTAAAGCTTTTTAAATTGGTTTTCCCATCTGTGTCTTATCGTTTCTAACATATTAACAAATTCTATTATATAATTGCCTTAACACATAATGTCTTATAATTTGGAGTCTACAAAACTAAAGAGAGTACCTCTTTATCTTTGGTCACACAGGTTATAATACATTGCCTAACAGTCAAATAGTTACTAATGTGTGCTATACTAATGAAGGATCAAATAAGCCAGTATACTAATAAAACATCTTATTTGAAACCTTATTTCTAACAATTTCTATGTTCCTTTTGAGAAAAATAAACAAGTAAAATAATGCAATTATTAACTAATAAAATATATTTCTAAGTGTACTGAGAAACAAATAGATTTGAGGCCATTCTACTCAATAGCAAATGATATCTTGATAATGTGTTCTTTGGACTTCTTAGTCTTAAAGTTAATATTATGAGAAAGTGATTGCTACTGAGGATATCTCTAATGCACCTGATTACCTTTTATATCTTATGTATGTTTATTCAAGGACAAAATCAAGCACAAAAGACTATACAATGGCTTAAATATCTCCCCCACTGTCAAAGGTACTTCAAAAGCAAACTAAATTCACCAGTGAATAAATATGAATTTAGTCTGTAAAAGATTCTTTTCTTTTGTTTACTTGATTAAGATAGAAAATAAAGGTTTAAATATCAGAGAATATTTTATCTCCTCTAAAATTGATAGCAAGAATCTCTGCATTGGAAAAGGGAGAAGATAAAGTCAGAGAGGGATTCTATAAAAACAGAAAAGTATTTGGTTTATGTAAAGTAGGTGATAGGTGACAATGCCTAAACTCTTCTGAGGCAAACATTTATTCCCAGTGTACTGCTGAAGGTGATGATTTCTATCCTTCCTTAAATACAACCTGGTTAACACTTACTGAAATTTGCTTGATGCCCTCTATGTATCTCAATGAATTATCCTCATCCTTGTCTTTTTTTTTTTTTTTTTTTTTTGGTATGGATGTGAGGTATTAAATTTCATTCAAGATCACTTCTTTCTGTTTGTACTTGAATATCTGCTTGTAATTACACTTGTTCACTTCCCTTTTCTTCTATTTCTGTTGAAACATCTACAAATAATTCCATATTAATTTTTTTGTTTTGTTATGTCTGTAAAAATATTTACATGTAGCTATACACTGTAGTACTGATTTTGAAGACCTAATACTGAGAAATGAAGAAATAAATCAATAATTGAGTGAAATTAAACTCATATCAAAATCTATAGAATGTTATTCATGTACATATGTGCATGTGTGTGCATTCTTAGTGATATGTTCATGCAATATTAGTGTATATGTGTCTGCATATACATGAAGAGGTCAGAGGATAACCTGGGGCAAGATTCCTCAGGTACCTTCTAATTTCAGTTTGAAATAGGGCCTCTTATTGTACCAAAGCTTTGTGACTAACTGGTCAGCAAGCTTCTCAGGATCCATCTGTCTCCAATTCATGTCTTATTATCTGTACAATTAAAAGTTCATATCACTGTCAGGCTTTTATGTGTATTCTCTGTATTAAACTGAGGTCCTGATAACTGCAATTTAAGTATGTTCTTGCTCCTCACACCCTCTAGTCTAATTTTAAAAAGTCTATGTATTTTAGACATGCCATAGCTTCCTTAATTGCTTCAAGAGTATAGAACAGAGTTTAAATGCAGTCATCCTGACTCAGTTTATATAATAAATACAACATATTATTTCCAGAATTCAAATTTTACTACTTATTGTGAACTACAGTCATCTAGAGACTTGTGAAAACATAAACCTCTGTTCCAGGAGCTGAAAGATTTATACAGGGAGATAAAAGCAGCAAAATCATTCTTAATTTGAGAGCATAATATGCTTATGAATGATGCTGAAAGAAAACAGAGGTTCCAGGTGGTTATTCTGACTTATTGGAGGAAAGTTATGCCTCATCGTGATAAGTTACATTTCAAGCTAGTCTTTTCAACTCTTGCCCTTTTTCTGAGACTCTCCAAAATCATTGTCATGTATGTCTGGTCTTACAGTGATAGCTTCTACTCCTGAACTCTCAAGCACAGTGTCACAGATTTATCAAGATTGGGCCCATCATCTTTCCTTACGGAGTGTGAATATCAAGTCTACACTCTCCTTGAGCATCTGTAGGCAGTTCCTGGACTCTGTGAAGGGGAGACTTTTCCTTTAGTAGTAAAATTGCTCCTAAATCACACACTGTAATTTAAATAACACTTCATCCATGCTCCTGTAGTCAATCCTAATTAAACTCTAAATCAAAATATTAGATATAGGAGAAAAACTTACTGCAAAAAATGAACAAACAGACAAACAAACAAAAGAAATGAACAAACAAAAACAAGCAAACCAACAAAACAGAAAAACATACGGTCAGTTGGAGTGGAAAGAGATCAACAGATGGTAATTGGGATTACTATGTTATTATTAACATGCATCAAAACAACATATTTAAACTTACTGTCAGAGTCAGTGATATGTCTTCATAAGTAAATGTTCTTGTCTCTAACCCTAACATCCTAGTTCAATCTTTTTAATCTGCAGTATGAAAGGAGAATCCTAACTTTTGAAAGTTTTCTTCCCACCTTCATATATATGCCCCTCACAATAAAAAAATACATGTAAATTTGGGACATAAACATTGTTTCTTATAATTAATATATTAATAAAATTTGACAAAGCAAACACTTAATATAATATAATTTATGAAATACAAGAATGAGCAATTATAGTATGACACAAAGATAGTTTAGTTTGGTATAAATAACCACAATTCTGTTTACTAATATACCCAGTTGGTCTCCGTGTACTCTTAAACACCAGGTTTGGAAAATTTTTTTTAACAATTTGTATAGGGTAAAATACTGACTCCCCTTGCTGCTGAACATGTAGGCAAGAGAAATTTAATTCCATACACTTTAAAGTTTATGTTTTCTCCATTCTCAGTTGTGACAATACATCCTTCAGTGGCATCATAAAGAGAAAATCAACAAGACATGCACAATTTACTAGGCAAATCATTGTACCCTCCTAGGGAATTTTGATAATGAAAGATGTTCATCTACCTCATTCATCTCAAAATCAAATTAACAGCCTCAGGGGAACAGCTCCCTGAAGTATTAACATTACTCATGTTGCATATATACATAATACAATAAGTCTTGGAATAGAGACATTTTTTTTTTGAAAAGATGAACTAGAATGGGTATAATGAATACATTTTAGCACTGTCAAATTTACATATTTTAAGGCTATAATTTTTCAGTAAAAAGTTTATATGCTTGTTGGGTTTGGCAGGGGGTAGACATCAATGTCAATTGTGTTTCTTAATTTTTTTCTACTTAGACTTTTTGAGACAGATTCTCTCATTAACCTAAACTCATCAATCTTGCAAGGCTTGCAGGATCTGCTCATCTCTGTCTCCTTAGTGTTACATGTGTACTGTGGATCAAGTTTGGGTCCTAGTACTTGGGTAGCAAGCACTTTACCACCTGGACTTTAGCTCATGGAATGGTGCCAACTGTAACGCGCGTGGTATCCCTGCCCGCAGGAACTCACACGAACACGTGGGGAATCCTTTCGTGGTGATTTTATTCTTTTAACCTGAGTGGGGGAGACAGAAAGAGTAAGATAGAGGAAGAACCGAAGTACAGAGAGGGTTACCCGAAAGAGAGAGAGCCGCATGGCGCGTCTCGTTTTTTTTATAGCCCGTGGGCGTGGTCATTCATGGTTAGCTGTTCACTCAAATTCCCAGGTTCCTTTGCGATATACATGCGCAGTTCAATGGCATGACGCCGGGAAGTAGGCGTGCCCTAAGACCCTGTGCCCACAGCGATTACGTTCGGCTAGGACTGCCCTCTACATCCGCCCCTTTTTGTTTATTGAATGACTGGATGGCGTCTGGTGCGACTCTGAATTATCTCTCTTGTAGAGGAAGGTAGAGGTCTAGTCCCTTGTGCAGAATATTGGGATATTGTAAAGAATTTCCACCCTGGTCGTTGAGTCCATGAGTGTACTTTTATCTACCCATCCCCATTGCCTTTGACAGGGAGAGGATTTTGGCAATTCGACCTCTGTGCAACTAGACATGCCTTCAAGGAATCTATCTCTGAGGAACATCCTTTGTACATCACAGTGTACCTCTACCCAGAGATGTCCAGAGCGCAGGCTTTTGTCTCACTGATCCAGTGCAATGGGTAGAACCCGTGGAGTGCAACAGCTGAGACCTCAAGCGCTAGTTACTTTGTAGCACAGACAGCCAGACCTTGGGGGAGGAACTTTGTTTTAAGGCAACAGGTACTTGGGCAATTATCGCCTAATTACACTTCTGTTGGGTTTTTTGAGTTTGCAGACCAACCAAGAATGTATTTTCAGCCCAGGGTTATACTAAACAGGTCTGTTCTTCTCCACACTTCCCCTGATAAAAAAAAAAAAATCCCTTTTATCTTTATTAACAACAGGCCTATTCCCACCCAATTTTAAAAGGAGAGGGCTGAAGATCTCTCAGGTTTTCCTCGAACTCTGGGATCCAGTTGTGCAGTAAAACCTAGAAAAGGGGAATCTCTGTCTCAGCTCCGCCTGTCCCGCCATCAGGAGTGACAGCAGGAGGGTCTTCATCTCTCTGGGCAGCAGGATCAGGCTGAGACTCCAAGATTCTTCGTGTTAAGCGTTCCGGCAGCCAAAATGAGTTGTCTTCTTCCTGTGGAAACACACAAACAGCTCCCCGGGACCGTATTAAGATAGGATCCGGGCCTTTCCATTGTCCAGTTAGAGCATCCTTCCACTTGACCATCTCTTTTGGTCTGTTAGGTTCTAAACAATGACGGTCAGCTGCCGTGTGGCCTTGGCTGTCCAGATTTAAAAAATTAAGGGTGAAAAGTATTATAGAAACGGTGACTCGTGGCGCTGAGGGTAGTGCTTCCTCGACTCCCCCTTTTTGTTTTATTAAATAGGACTAAAGGTGTAATGAGTCTACTCTATAATACCTTGTAATCTTGTATTAACACAATTACAATTTTATAATAGGATGTTTTAAACTTTACTTGTAGATGTAGAAGGATGAATCCACATTAATGGTTTCTTTTGTCAAAGGGCTGCTATGGGCATATGAGTAGTAATAACACAAACATCCAACAATCTATCAGTTTATATAATTGATCTGTTGTTAACTAACAGTTTACTCTACTTTCAATAAAGCTATCTCTCGTTTATAGTCAATTGTCAAGGGGAATGAGGACTTGTATCTCTTGAAAAATATCAAACAGAGGGTAAAATCCTCCTATGGTAAGCTTAAGATGAGGTTTTAGCCAATTAATATCTCTTAACAGCCTTTAAAATTCATTATCTGTGAATTAAAATTAAAAGCAAACCATTTTTTTTTTGTATGTACACTTGTAAGTCAGAAGATGGCGCTAGACACCACCAGCAATGGTTGTGAGCCACCACGTGGTTGCTGGGAATTTAGTCTTTATATTTTTATAAGTCTAGCCTTTAACGGCTGAGCCATCTCTCCAGCCCCAACTATCTATTTTTATTATAACTTTCTATGTCACAACCTGTTTAGGATATAACTGAGGTTTCAAATATTGAAAAGATATTGCCTTTGAATTCTTTTGGAGTAGCAATTACTCTAAGGTCTTTTAAAGCTCGTTATATTGGAGCAAAGGCTTGTAGAAAAACTCCTTTAGAGGAATCCGCTAATAAAGTATCACACAATGAATGTACACTAAAAGATTTAAATTCTTAATTTTTAGTATCAAGGTAACAACAATATTTATATGTAAAGCAATTAACCATTCTTCAGGGCAAATATTTCTAATGATATCACTTTATGGGCTCTTAAAATTTACGAATTTACCAAATGTAAACCTCTCACCTTTACCTGAAAAGTAAAGGAATAGTATAAAAACATCTTTAATATCTATAATAATTCTATATGTTTTTACTGGAATGACAACTGGAGTAAGCAAGTTAGGCTGTAATGCCCCATTAATTTCATAAATCTTAAGGTTGAACTTTCTTTTGGATTAATTTGATAGCCAATCTTTTTTAGTTGAGTGAGAGTATCAGATAAAAGCCAATCTTGTCCTCTAAATATTGTTATATATATTGGAGGAGCCCAAACGTCTCATTTTTAACAACTTTGGAAGAAGCGGATGTAAAAGGAATTGAAACAAATTGAACAATTTTTATTAGTAGGTACATTTATAACTCATGGAGGGAAATAGGCATAACTTTAATGTCTCCAGTATTATCATAACTCTTTGCCCACAGACTGTTTTAAAAGTCTTTGGCTCTTAGATTTATCCCTCTTCTAGCGAGAAACAAACAAGGCAAAAGACGAATTCCGTGCCCATTTCTAGGATCTGGTCGTGAAGACCCAGGACAAAAGAAAGGTTTAGCACCTGAGCTTCTGTAAAGCTCAGTCTGTATAGTCTTAATTCAAATGTAAATGTTCTTAACCTCTGGCCTATTTTCTGAGGCCTAGCCTTTTGTTGGCCTGAATTGCACTGTAAATTTTTTTTCTTTTAAACTTAGATTTAAACCTTAAAAGATATGTGTATCCTTTTTTTATAAACATGTGCAAATCAAAATTTCTCAAACTCACGATTGAACTATCAACTGTAGCCAATTGAATATTGGCAGTTTAACTATGTTTTTACGTTTCTTTTCCCACATTAGAGCATAACCATGATTTTAAGAAACAAAACCAATTTTTAAACTATCTATTTTCTCTAAAATTAGTCTCTAAAACTAACACCAAGAAGATTACCTATATGTTATAAAATCTTGTTGCCAATTCTTATATATGAATGCACGATAGTGCAGCTTATAATATCTCACTAAAAAGACATTGTTCTTAAATTTTATCTTTACACACCTGGTTTCTGAATGACTCTAACACTGAGTTACCAATCTTAAGCCAACCTTTGTTACCAAGGCTGTAAAAAATTTTTTAATCATACTCAATAACCTACAGGTTGAAAATCTATAACCAAGACATGAAGAATATATTTATACCTTAAAACTAATTAGAAACAAGAATGAAGGGACAACACTTCTATATATTTGGACCAAACAAAATTTCTCGCTTTTTCTAGTTGTAATTTTAAGAGAGGAGCACCTTGTTACAGCAATTCTTCTAAGACGAATTGTAGAGTGAAAAATTTATGAAGACCATCTTACAAAATATACACTGGCTCACTAGTTCTAGGAAGGTGGAAATGAATGTAGGCTTTTGGGCCTTACTGCCCTATCCATTCCTCAAGCCTCAGGGAAGAGAATCCACCTATGGGTGTGGTAGGCCCAAAGCAGGAAGACACATTTCTGGCCACAAAGAAAAACAAAAGCATGTCCAGACAAGTCTTAAGTAGCCATCCTGCCACCTCTGCAAGTCGCTGACACTAGAAATAACCAAACATGTGCAACCGCGCCAAACCTTTTTGTCTTTTTCTACCCCTACTCAAAAATGCCCCCTGCCTCTGGGATTCGGGTTCGAAATCCCCCGTCTCCTGTGTGGGAAGGGTTTCAACCAAAGGCCCTTATTATTAAATTACCATATACAAATGCATCCTCTCAAACTCACGATTGAGTGTGCGTAGGTGAGCACCGGTCCAGACTGGAGGTAGGGTCCTTTAAAACCACTCTTAGCTTCCTTACTGAATCTAAGAACTTGTTGTTCCCTTTAAAAGCAGCTTATACCGACAATTAGCTGTTAGAAGGCTTTTTATTCAGCTCAGCTCAGCTCTAGCTACAGGTGTTAAACAAACTTATCAGCCGCTGCTCGGCATTTTAAAACTGTCTTTGAAAACCAAGTTAAACTCGAGCAAGGGTTGAATCAAGCAATTTAAACGATCTTTTGAACATTAAACATAGAACACCATAAGACATAGACCACCAATCATTCATACAATGAGACACGTGGACAGAGACACACACAGAGACACGTGGACATTGGCGCGCCAAAGACAAATATTACGTAGGATCTTTTCCAAAATGAGTAACAGCTGGTTTTAGCCTACAAGGGTCGAGATGAGCGAATGCATCTGGATACCATTTAATAATCTTTGTAGAGGATGTACCAAAAATCTTGTCTGCCGTTTTAAAGATTCTGCCTGCCTGCCGTTTTAAAAATCTTGCCTGCCTGCCGTTTTAAGAATCTTGCCTGCCTGCCGTTTTAAGAATCTTGCCTACCTGCCGTTTTAAGAATCCTGCCTGCCTCCGCCTTCCAAGTGTTGGGATTAAAGGCATGTGCTACCTCCGCCCGGCGGCCTTCCTCTGAAAGGAAGGAATCTGAGCAGCTTGTCCGCGTAAGGCGGAAGAGTGCTGGGGATAGCAAGTTGGGAGGACGCGGCTGGCTGAGACGCCACGCAATTCCCGCCTTCCAACTTCTCCCGTTCTCCATCTTGTAGCGCTCGCTGGTTATCTGCATGAATACTCCTTTTATCGCAGAACTCTCCCGGGGCTTTTTTTCCCCAAAATCTCGCTTCCGCCGACCGAGGGTCTGCGGAAGGGCCTGAACCTTTTCGCTCATTTCTATTCTCATCTTGAGTGGCTAGCCTTTTCCTCAACTCTGTTTCTGACCGTCGGCCCGTTTCCACGATCTTTAAATGGTTTTTTCCCTCCCATAGAGCTAAAAGGACTAGTATGGCCACTGCTACCACGGTGGCCAAGGCTATTGAAACTCCTGTCTCTTGGGGGAGGAGCTGGCTCAATTCCAGACCGAACATGTCTCTCAAAAGTTTACCTTATCACGCCACCACGATTCTGGATCCACTCGGAGCGCAGAGATCGCTCGCTCGGTGCGGTGATGTTATAATCCCGGGTTTCGGCACCAGATGTAACGCGCGTGGTATCCCTGCCCGCAGGAACTCACACGAACACGTGGGGAATCCTTTCGTGGTGATTTTATTCTTTTAACCTGAGTGGGGGAGACAGAAAGAGTAAGATAGAGGAAGAACCGAAGTACAGAGAGGGTTACCCGAAAGAGAGAGAGCCGCATGGCGCGTCTCGTTTTTTTTATAGCCCGTGGGCGTGGTCATTCATGGTTAGCTGTTCACTCAAATTCCCAGGTTCCTTTGCGATATACATGCGCAGTTCAATGGCGTGACGCCGGGAAGTAGGCGTGCCCTAAGACCCTGTGCCCATAGCGATTACGTTCGGCTAGGACTGCCCTCTACAGCCAACCACAGTTATGAAAGTGTTTTCTGTCTCAGTAAACCGTATTTTCACACTCCCTTACAGATACACCCAGAAATTATTTTCCACGGTGATTCTGTAGTCTTTAATTTTGACAATGAGTACTTACAATCACAGCTTTCTTCTGTTGATATTTTCAAGCAATACATTTATAGAATCACTAGGCATAAGAAGTGATTCTTTAACAAACATCATATGATAGTCGGCTAAGAACACAGTGGAGCATGTGTCCTTGTTATATGTTGGTGCATACAAATAGATTCATATTTGCCACACTGGAAAAATTTCAAGTACAAGTGGATCAAAAACCTCAATGTAAATTCAGTTATACAAAATCTAATAAGACAGAAATTAGGGAATTGCCTTGAAGTCATTGATACAGGACATAAATCCCTGAAGAGAATACTAATTGCTAATGCACAGAGGTCAACAATAAATAAGTGGAACTTCATCAAATTCAAAAGCATCTTTGTGTTAAGGACATCTTTAATAGGACAAAACAATAGCTTAAAGATTGGGAAAATTTCTTCACTCACCCTACATCTGAGTGAGGTAATCAAGTTACAGAAGAACATATATAGTATACACTTGCTGATAAGCAGATATTAAGCCAAAAGAACAGAATATCCAAGATATAATTCACAGACCACATGAAGCTCAAGGAGAAGGAAGACCAAAGTGTGGATGCTTCAGTGCTTCTTAGAAAGAGAAAACAAAATACTCAAGGGAGAAAATATGGAAGAAATATGGAGACAAAGTGTGGGGCAGAAACTGAAGAAAAGGCCATTAAGAGACTGCCCCAACTGGCTATCTGGCCCATATACAGTCAATAAAACCAGACAATATTGTGAATGTCAGGAAGTGCTTGATGAAAGGAGCCTGATATAGCTGTACCCTCATAGGCTGTGCAACAGCCTGACAAATACAGAGGCAGATGCTTGCAGCCAATCATTGGACTGAGAATAGAGTCTCCAATAGAGGTGTTAGAAAAAGGAGTGAAAGAACTGAAGAGGTTTTCAACCTATAGAAAAAACAGCAATATCAACCAACCAGACCACTCAACCCCCAGGTCTCCTCGGGACTAAACCACCAATCAGAGGCCTCATGGAAGGACCAATGGCTCTTGCTGCTTATATAGCAGAGGATGGTTTTGTCAGATGTAAATGGGAGGAAAGGCCCTTGGTCCAGTGAAGGATAGATGCCCCAGTGTAGGAGAATGCCAGACTGGGGAGTCAGGAGTGGGTGGGTGGTGGGGGAGCACTCTCATAGAAGCAGTTAGAAGGAGGATAAAATAGGGAGTTTCTGGAAAAGGTGTTAACATTTGAACTGTAAATAAATAAAATATCCAATAATAAAAATTAAAAAAAAAATAAAGAACTCAAAAAGTTTTGACACAGACTATACAAATAACCCAGTGAAAAATGGAGTACACAGCTTAGCAGAGAATCCTCAACAGAGGAATATCAAATGACACAGCTAAGTAGAAAATTCTCAACACAGGTATCAAATGGTGAAGAGACACTTTAAGAAATATTCAAATTCCTTAGTCTTCAGAAAATGCAAATCAAAAAGACCCTAAGAAACTATCTTATATACATCAGAATGACTACAAACATAACTCAAGTAACAACACATGCTAGCAAGAAAATGGAACAAGGGAAGACTATTACATTTGCAGTGGGAGTACAAACTTGTACATCTACTCTGAAAATCAATTTGGTCGTTTCTCAGATATTAGGAATAGTTCTAATTCAAGACCCAGCTATACAATTCCTGCACATATAACCAAATGATACTCTACTATATTCAAGGACATGTGCTCACCTTAGTTCATAGCAGCATTATTCATAATGGCAAAAAAATGGAAACAAGCTAGATGTCCCACAATTGAAGAACAGATAAAAAAAATATGGTTCATTTATACAATAGAATATGATTCATCTATTAAAAACAAGGACATAATAAATTTTTCACGCAAATGGGTGGGAAATAGAAAATATCCTGAATGAGATAACTCAGTCCCAGAATGACATGCAGGATATGCACTCACTTATAAGTGGATACTTGCTGTAAAGTACAGGAAACCAATGCTACACTCCAGTGATACAAAGATAGTAAATGAGAAGAAAGGCATAAGTAAGGATGCTTGAATCTCACAAATAGAAAAAAAATAAAATTGATTTCAGAAGGAATTAGTAAGGGAGCAGGGTTGCTTGTGTGTGGTCAGTTGTAGGGTGAACAGGAAATAGATAATGGAAATTAGACGTGCGTCTGTGGGTGAGAAGACAATTTCCAGGAACTTCTATAGAGCTGGGATGGAGGGAGCCCCCAGTGTGTCTATAGAAAGACTAGCAGAGACTACTAGCAGCGGAAATTACTAATCTGGAAGTGGCTACTTCCTGTAGCCTTACAAGACTCTACATAGAAGGATAAGGACAGCACCTACATGCACAAAGAAGCACACAGACACACACACATACACACACACACACACACACACACACAAAAAAAAAAAAAAAAAAACCAAAAATGTGTCTGCCTACAAGATATTCAGGGACAAAAACAAATAAGTAAGGGAAGAAACAGCCAACCAATGACTGGCCCAAATTTAGACCAGTCCGATGGGCAAGAATCAATCACTGTCATTACTAATAATACTCTGATTTGTTTGCAGACAGGAGTCTAGCATAACTTTCTTCTGAGAGGCTCCACACAGCAGCTAATGTAAAGAGATTCAGACACCCACAGCCAAATATTTTTGGATCTTGGAGAGTCTTTTGGAACAGTTTCTGAGTGAGTTGAGGTCCTGGAAGAAAGCAGGGACTCCACAGGAAGACAAAAACAGTTAACTAACCCTTGGGGAATTCCAGGAAATGAACTACCAACCAAAGAGCAAGCAGAGGATGGACCTAAGACCCTTGCACATTTGTAGCAAAAGAGAATCTTAGTCTTTATGTGGGTTCCCCAACAACTGAAGTGGTGGTTTTTCCCGAATCTGCTGCCTGCTTCTGGATCCTTTTCCTTTAACAGGGCCATCTTGACTAGGCTCAGTGGGACAAGATGTGCCTAGTCCTGTAATGACTTAATATGCAAGGTTGAGGTTTGATATCCAGAGGAGATTCCCCCTTCACAAAGGAGAAGCATATGGAGGAATGGGGAGATATGCATGAGGGTGGCTGGTAGTGGGGGGGGGTTTCATATTATGATATAAAATGATTTTAAAATGTTTTAAATGACAGAAAAAGAAGAAAGCTAAAAAATTTTATATCTGAATCCACCACACAATTACATTGTAAACCATTGTGCATCAAAAATTAAAAATTCATTTATAGGTATCTAGTATTAAGTAGTTTTATACTTAAACCTTAAAGCAGCAACATTGGAAAATAATTAATTTACACCCAGAAGAGTGTTTCTAGAAATTTTTTTTATTTTGAATTTAATTGAGATACTGTTACCAAACAAAATGTAAAGTGCTTTGCATATGGTTGTTGATGGAAATTGTGCCTAATGTTTATATACAATAAAAAGGAAATGACATGTTCAAGATTCACATAGATGGAAGTTGTTAAATCAAATATCCCCAAAATTTATTCATTTGTGAGGCCACAAGGTAAGTCTAGATGAACAAACTTTCACTTGACTAAGATTAGTATTTCTTAATGAATTAAGTACTATAAAGTCCTATGACAACAGGTAAATTTTAAAGCTTATTTTCTCTATGTAATTTTAAGATAAAATATTCCCAACTTAAAGTGCCAGTAAATATCTTCAACAAAATTATAGAATAAAACTTTTCTAACTTTAAAAAAGACATGTCCATGAACATACAAGAAGTGTAAAAAAATATACTGGACCAAAAAAAATTTTTCCACTCATCAATTAATAATCAAAACACCAAATGCACAAAACTAAGAAAGAGTATTGAAAGCAATAAGAGAAAAAAGTCAAGTAACATATAGAGGCAGACCTATCAGAATTACATCATACTTCTCAATAGAACTTCTTAAGCCAGATGATTCTTGGCTAAGAAAACAAATATGCCATCCCAGGCTACTATAACCAGCAAAACTCTAAATTGCCATAGATAGGAAAACAAAGATATTCCATGACAAAAACATATTTACAAAATATTTTTCCATATATCCAGCCCAACAAGAGATAATAGAGGAAAAACTCCAATACAAGGATGGAAACAGCACCCTAGAAAAAATCAAGAAAGTAATCTTTCAACAAACCCCAAAACAGATAGGCATACAAACATGATTCCACCTCTTACAACAACAAAACATGAAGCAAGAATCAATTTTCTTTAATATCTCCTGTTATCAATAGATTCAGTTCCTCATTCAAAAGACATAAACTAACAGACTTGATACCTAAACAACGCAGCATTTTGCTGCACACAAGAAACACACATCAGTGACCAAGACAGACACTACCTAAGAGTAAAAGGTTGGTGAAAAATTTTCTAAACAAATGGCTCCAAGAAATAAGCTAGAGTAACCATTCTAATATCTAATAAAATCTACTTTCAACCAAAAGTTATCAAAAAAGTTAAGAAAGGAAACTTCATATTCATCAAACACAAAATTTACCAAGATGAACTTTCAATTTTTAATATCTATGTTCCAAATGCAAGGGCATTCACATTCATAAAGAAAACTTTACTAAAGCTCAAAGCACACATTGTACCTCATACAATAATAGTGGGAGAATACAAGACACCACTCTAAGCAATGGAATGGTCATGGAAACAGAAACTAAACAATGAATCAGTGAAAGTAACAGAAGTTATGAACCAAATGGATTTAACAGATTTCTATCGAACATTTCACCATAAAAGAAAAGAATATACCATCTTCTCAGCATCTCATGGTAACTTCTTCAAAGTGGACAATGTAATTGGTCAGAAAACAGGCCATAACAGATATAAGAAAATTGAAATAATCCCATGCATTCTATTGGATCACCACTTGTCTTCAATTACAACAAAAACAACAGAAAGCCCACACATTCATGGAAGCTAAACAATAGTCTACTAAATGATAAATTGGTCAACGAAGAAATAAAGAAAGAAATAAAAGACTTTTAGAATTTACTATAAATGAAGGCACAACATATCAAAATTTGTTAATGAGACAAAAGAAAGCAGTGCTAAGAGTAAAACTCATAGGTCTGAGTGCTTCCAAAAAGAAACTGGAGAGAACATAAATTAGCAACTTGTTAGGACACCTGCAAGCTCTAACGAGAGGGCACAGAAACAGTATCCAAATTAACAAAATCAGACATGAAAGGGAGACATGACAGAAAGTGAAGAAATTGAAAAAATGTTCAGATCCTAATACAAAAGCCTATACTCAACATGACTAGAAATTTTGGATGCAACGAATAATTTTTTAGACAGATTGCAGAAACCAAAGTTAAATCAGGATCAGATAAAACATCTAAATAGTCTCATAACCCCTAAAGAAATATCAGCAATCATTATAAGTCTCCCAATAAAAAATAATAAAAAAATAAAAAATAAAAAAGTCCAGAACCAGATAGTTTTAGTGCAGAATTGTATCAGACCTTCAAATAATCTTTAAAATATTAAAAAAAAACAGAAACAAAAAGAACAATATCATATTTGTTCTATAAAGCCACAATTATGCTCATACCTAAACCATATAAAGATTCAACAATGTTGTAACGTGAACAATAGATAAATGGGATATCATAAAATTGAAAAAAAAAAAAAAAAGAAAGAAAGAAGCCATCAGATTTGGAAAAGATCTTTAATAATCCTATATCCAGTAGATGGCTAATATCCAATATATACAAAGAACTCAAAATATTGTGTTCCAGAGAAACAAATAACCCTAGTAAAAATGGAGTACAGAGAATTCTAAACAAAGAATTCTCAACTGAGTAATATCGAATAGTCTAGAAGAACATAAAGAAATGTTTAACATCCTTAGTCATGAGGAAAATGCAAATCAAAACAACACAGAGATAGCACCTCACACCAGTCAGAATGGTTAAGACCAGAAACTCAGGTGATAGCAGATTCTGGCTAGGATGTTGAAAAAGAGAACACTCCTCCATTGTTGGTGGGATTGCAAGTTGGTACAACCACTTTGGAAATCAGTCTGGTGGTTCCTTAGACTACTGTACATATGAGGATCCAGCTATACCATTCTTGGAATACACCTAAAAGATTCTCCAACATATAACAAGGACACATGCTCCACTATGTTCCTAGCAGCCTTATTTATGATACCCAGAAGCTGGAAAGAACCCAGGTGTCCTTCAACAGAGAAATGTATGCAGAAAATGTGGTACATTTACACATTGGAATATTACTTAGCTATTAAAAACAATGACTTCATGAAATTCTTAAGCAAATGTATGGAACTAAAAAATATCATAATGAGTGAGGCAACTTAGTTACAAAAAAACACACATGGTATCCACTCACTGATGAGTTAATATTAGCCAAGCTCAGAATAGTCAAGATACAATTCACAGACCGCATGAAGCTCAAGAAGGAAGACCAAAGTTTAGATGCTTCAGTCTTTCTAGACGGGGGAACAAAATACTCAAGGGAGGAGATAAAGAAACAATGTGTAGACCAGAGACTATAGAAAAGATCATCTACAGACTGCTCCACCTGGTAATCCATCTCATATACAATTACTAAACCCAGACACTATTATGGATGCTAAGAAGTGTTTGCTGACAATAGCCTGTTATAGCTATCTCCTGAGAGACTCTGACAGAAGCTGACAAATACAGACAAATACAAATAGATGGTAGCAGACAACCATTGGATCGAGCATGGAATGCCCAGTCTTGGATTTAGAGAAAGAACTGAAGGAGCTGAAGGTGTTTGCAACCTCATATTAAAACCAAAATATCAACCAATCATACATACTACCCCCATAGCTCCCAGGGTCTGAACCACTAACAAAAGTGTGTATATGGAAGGATCCCTGGATCCAGTTGCATATGTAGCAGAGGATGGCATTGTTGGGCGTCAATGTGAGGAGACGCCTTTGGGCCTGTGAAGACTGGATGCCCCAGTGAGGGAGAATGCGAGGATGGGGAAGTGAGAGTAAGTGGGTGGCAGGATTGAGGCCGTTGGTACAGAAGTTTTCTGGGGAGGGGAGTGACCAGAAAAGGGGATAATATTTGAAATATAAATAAGGGCTAGAGAGCTGGCTCAGGGATTAAGAACACTGACTGCTCTTCCAGAGGTCCTGAGGTCAATTCCCAGCAACTACATGGTGGCTCACAACCATCTGTAATGAGATCTGATCCCTCTTCTGGTATGCCTGAAGACAACTACATTTCAGATTTTATCCCCTTGCACCATTTCCTCCACCACTCAGGAACCTCCTATCCAATCTCCCCTCCTCCTGCTTCTATGATGATGTCCCCCCACCTACCCCCAACTCCCACCTCCCCACCCTCGAATTCACCCCCAGTCAGTATTCACCCTTCATGAAACCAAGGATCTCCTCTCCCACCTATGCCCGAAAAGGATATCGTCCCCTACATATACAGATGGAATCATGGGTCCCTCCCTATGTGCTCCCAGGCTGGTGGTTTAGACCCTGGGGAACTCTTGATCAATGGGAAACCATTGATCAGATCAGTGGTTAGCTGTGAGCATCTGACTCTAAATATGTCAGAGTCTGGCAGACCCCTAAGGAGACAGCTATATAAGGCTTTTGTCAGCATGCAGTACTTGACATCCACATCAGCATCTACCTTTGGTGACTACACATGGGATGGATAGCCAGGTGGAATAGTCACCAGACAACACCTCCTTCAGTTCCTGTCCCACACTTTGATCCGTATTTGCTCCCTTGAGTATTTTGTTACTCCTTCTAAGTAGGACCGAGGCATCCACACTTAGTCTTCCTTCTTAATGAGCTTCATGTGGTCTGTGAGTTAAATCTTGGCTATTTCAACCACTTGGGACAATATCCACTTATTAGTGATAAGAACACCATGTGTGTTCTTTTGTGATTCAGTTCCCTCACTAAGGATGACATTTTCTAGTTCCATGCATTTACCTAAGAATTACTTGAATTCATTATTTTTAATAGCCGAGTAATACTCCATTGTGTAAATGTACCACATTTTTTTGTATCCATTCCTCTGGTGAAGGACATCTAGGTTATTTCCAGCTTCTGGCTATTATAAATAAGGCTGTTATAAACATAGTGGAGCATATGTCCTTGTTATATGTTGGAACATCTTCTGTATATATGCCCAGGAGTGGTATACCTGTGTTCTTAGGTAAAACTATGTCCAATTTTCTGAGGAACAGCCAGACTGATTTCCATAGTGGTTAAACCAGCTTGCAATCCCACCAACAATGGAGGAGTGTTCCTCTTTCTCCACATCCTCCGCAGCATCTACTATCACAAGAGTTTTTGATCTTAGCCATTCTGACTGGTGTGAGGTGCTATATCAGGGTTGTTTTGATTTGCATTTCCCTGATGACTAAGGATGTTGAGCACTTCTTAAGGTGCTTCTTAGCCATTCCAGTTTCCTCCATTGAGAATTCTTTGTTAAGCTCTGTACTCCATTTTTTAATAGGGGTATTTGGTTGTCTGGAGTATAATTTTTTGAGATCTTTGTATATATTGGATATTAACCCTCTTTCAGAAGTAGGATTGGTAATGATCTTTTCCCAAACTGTTGGTTGCCATTGTTTCCTTTGCCTTACAGAAGCTTTGTCATTTTATGAGGTCTCATTTGTTAATTTTTGATCTTATACCATAAGCCATTGGTGTTCTGTTCAGAAACTTTTCCCATGTGCATAGGTATTCGAGGATCTTTCCCACCTCCTTTTCTACGAGTTTTGGTTTATCTGGTATTATGTGAAGAGCCTTTATCCACTTGGTCATGAGATTTGTACAAAAAGATTAGAATTTATTCATTGACATTCTCCTACATGCTGACCTCCAGCATGAATCAGCACCATTTGTTGAAAATGCTATCCTTTTCCCACTGGATGGTTTTAGCTCCTTTGACAAAGATCAAGTGACCATAGGTGTGTGGGTTCATTTCTGGATCTTCAATTTTATTCCATTGATCTTCCTGCCAGTCTGTTTACCAATACCATGCATTTTTTTCTTACTATTGTTCTGTAGTAGAGTTTGAGGTCACGGAAGATAATTCCCCCAGAATTTCTTTTATTGTTGAGAATAGTTCTATCTATCCTGGTATCCTGGTTTTGTTTTTTGTTTTGTTTTGTTTTGTTTTTATTCCAAATAAATTTGCAAATTGCTCTTTCTATCTCTATGAAAAATTGAGTTGGAATTTTGATGGGGGTTGCATTGAATCTGTGGATTGCTTTTAGCAAGGTGGCTATTTTTACTGAATTAATCCTCCTAATTCATGAGCATGGGAGATTTTTCCATCTTCTGAGATCTTCGATTTCTTTCTTCAGAGATTTCAAGTTCTTGTCATACAGATCTTTCACTTGCTTGGTTAAATTTACTCCAAGATATTTTATAATATGTGTGACTTTTATGAACTGTATCATTTTTCTAATTTCTTTCCCAGCCTGTATATCCTTTGAGTAGAGGAAGGCTATTGATTTGTTTGATTTGATGTTATATCCAGCCACTTTACTGAAGTTATTAATCAGGTTTATGAGTTCTCTGGTGGAAGTTTTAGGGTCACTTAAGTGTATGATCATATCATCTGCAAATAGTGAAATTTTGATTTTTTTCCTGTCCTATTGATATTCCTTTGACTTTCTTTTGTTGTCTAATTGCTCTGGCTAGGACTTCCAGTACTATATTGAACAGGTACGGTGAGAGAGGGTAGCCTTGTCTAGACTCTGATTTTAGTGCGATTGTTTTCAAGTTTCTCTCCATTTAGTTTGATGTTGGCTACTAGCTTGCTGTATATTGCTTATACTAGGCCGTGAATTCTTGATCTCTTCAAGACTTTTACCATGAAGGGATGTTGAATTTTGTCAAATGCTTTCTCAGCATCTAGTGAGATGACCATGTGTGTTTTTTTTTTTTTTTTTTTTATGTTTTTTTGTTGTTTTGTTTGTTTGTTTGTTTGTTTGTTTTTTGTGTTTGTTTATGTAGTGGCTTACATTCATGGATTTACAAATATTGAACCATCCCTGAATTCCTCAGATAAAGCCTACTTGATCATGGTGGATGATTGTTTTGATGTTTTCTTGGATTAGGTTTGTGAGAATTTTATTGAGTATTTTTGCATCAATATTCATAAGAGAGATTGGTCTGTAATTCTCTTTCTTTGTTGGGTCTTTGTGAGGTTTAGCTATGATCATAATTGTAGCTTCACAGAACAAATTGAGAGTTGTTCCTTCTGTTTCTATTCTGTGGCATAGTTTGAAGAGAATTGATATTTTGTCTTCCTGGAAGGTCTGATAAAATTCTGCACTAAAACCATCTGGCCCAAGACTTCTTTTTTGGTGTGGAGACTTTTAATGGCTGTTTCTATTTCTTTAGGGGTTATGGGACTGATTAGATGGTTTATCGACTCCTGATTTAATTTTGATACCTCGTATGTGTCTAGCAAATTTTTCATTTCATCTAGATTTTTCAATCTTGTTGAGGATAGGCCTTTGTAGTAGGATCTGATACTTTTTAAAAAATTTTCTCAGTTTCTGTTGATATGTTTCCCTTTTCAGTTCTGATTTTATTAATTTGAATACTGTCTCTGTGCTCTTTGGTTAGTCTGGCTAAGGGTTTGTCTATCTTGTTGATTTTCTCAGAGAACCAGCTCCTGGTTTTGTTGATATTTTGTATACTTTTTTCTCTTTCTACTTGGTTGATTTCAGCACTGAGGTTGATAATTTCCTGCCTTCTACTTCTCTTGGATGTATTTGCTTCTTTTTTTTTTCTAAAGCTTTCTTGTGTTCTGTCAAATTGTTAGTATATGCTCTCTCCTGTTTCTTTTTGTAGACACTTAGAGTTATGCGTTTTCCTCTTAATATTGCTTTCACGGAGTCCTACAAGTTTTGATATAATGTGTTCTCATTTTCATTAAATTCTAAAAGGTCTTTAATTTCTTTCTTTATTTCTTCCTTGACCAAGTCATCACTGAGTAGAGTGTTGTTCAGTTTCCTTCTGTATGTGGGCTTTCCGTTGTTTCTGTCATTATTAAAGATCAGCCTTAGTTCATGGTCATCTGATAGGGTGCAAGGAAATATTTCAATATTTTGTTGAGGCCTGTTTTGTGATCAATTATATTCTCTATTTGAAGAAGGTATTATGAGGTGCTGAGAAAAAGGTATATTCTTTTGTTTTACAATGAAATGTTCTGTAGATGTCAGTTAAATCCACTTGGTTCATAACTTCTGTTAGTTTCATTGTGTCTCTGTTTAGTTTCTGTTTCCATGATCTGTCCATTGTTGAGATTGGGGTGTTGAAATCCCCCACTATTTTTGTGTGAGGTGTAATGTATGCTTTGAGCTTTCGTAAAGTTTCTTTTATGTATGTGGGTACCATTGAATTTGGGGCATAGATGTTCAGAATTGAGAGTTCATTTTTTTTTTGATGACTACAAAGTTTTTTTCCTTATCTTTTTTGGATTACTTTTGGTTGAAAATCGATTTTATTTGATCTTAGAATTGCTGCTATGCTTGTTTCTTGGGACCATTTGCTTGGAAGTTTGTTTTCCATCCTTTTACTCTGAGGTAGTGTCTTTCTTTTACACAGAGGTGCGTTTTCTGTATGCAGCAAAATTCTGCGTCCTGTTTGTGTATCCAGTCTGATAGTCTACATCTTTTTATTTGAGAATTGAGTCCGTGGATATTAAGAAATATTAAGAAAAAAATGATTGTTGCATCCTGTTATTTTTGTTATTAGAGGTGGAATTATGTTTTTGTAACAATCTTCTTTTGGGGTTGTTGGGAGATTACTTCCTTGCTTTTTCTAGGTTGTAGTTTCCCCTCCTTGAATTGGAGTTTTCCATCAATTATCCTTTGAAGTGCTGGATTTCTGGGAAGATATTGTGTAAATTTGGTTTTGTCATGGAATATCTTGGATTCTCCAGGAATAGTGATTGAGAGTTTTGCTGAGTATAATAGTCTGGGCTAGCATTTGTGTTCTATTAGGTTCTGTATAATATCAGTCCAGGATCTTCTGGCTTTTATATTCTCTTGTGTGAAGTCTGGTGTAATCTTATAGATCTGCATTTATATGTTACTATACATTTTTCCCTTACTGCTTTTAGTATTTTTTCTTTATTTGTACATTTGATGTTTTGATTATTATTTGATGGGAGGTATTTCTTTTCTGGTCTAATCTATTTGGAGTTCTGTAGGCTTTTTGCATACTTATGGACATCTCTTTCTTTAGGTTAAGGAAGTTTTTCTCTATAATTTTGTTGAAGATATTTATTGGCCCTTTAAGTTGGGAATCTTCATTTCATCTATACCTATTATTCTTAGGTTTCACCTTCTCATTGTGTCCTGGATTTCCTGGATGTTTTGGGTTAGGAACTTTTTGAATTTTGCATTTTCATTGACAGTTGTATCAATGTTTTCCATGGTATCTTCTGCATATGAGATTCTCTCTTCTATCCCTTGTATTCTGTTGGTGATGCTTACGTCTATGACTCCTAATCTCTTTCCTAGGTTTCTATCTCCAAGGTAGTCTTCTTTTGAGATTTCTTTATTGTTTCTACTTCTATTTTTAGATCCTGGATGGTTTTGTTTAATTCCTTCACCTGTTTGATTGTGTTTTCTTGCAATTCATTAAAGAATTTTTGTGTTTCCTCTTTAAGGGCTTATACCTGTTTTCCTGTGTTCTCGAATTCTTTGAGAGTGTTATTTGTGTCCTCCTTAAAGTCTTCTATCATCATCATGAGTAGTGATTTTAATTCTGAATTCTGCTTTTCCAATGTAATGGGGTGTTCAAGGCTTGCTATTGTGTTAGAACTGGGTTCTGATGATGCCAAATAACTTCAGTTTCTGTTGCTTACATTCTTGCACTTGCCTTTTACCATCTGGTTAACTCTAGTGATACCTGCACTCACTGTCTCTGACTGGAGCCTGCATTTCCAGTTATCTTGCTTGTGTTAAAACTCCTCAGCGTCCAGATGTCTCTGTGATCCAGTTATCCTGAGTTCTAAATGCTCTGAGTACAGTGGTTCCTCTAGGATGTCTCAGGATATGGTGTCTCCATGGTAGCAGATCAGCTAGGTGTCCACCGCTCTGGGTGCATTGTCTCTTCTAGGATGTCTCAGGGTAAGGTGTCTTCATGGGAGTAAATGAGCTATGTGTCTGCTGCTCTGAATGCAGTGGCTCCTTTAAGATGTTTCAAGATAGGGTGCCCACTGCTCTGAGTTCAGTTGCTCCTCTAGGATGTCTTAGGATATGGTTTCTGCTGCTCTAAGTACAGTTACCCCCCCTCCTAGGTTGTGTCTGGATAGGGTGTTCCTATGCTTTGAGTTCAGTTGTTCCTCTATGATGTCTTGGGATATGGTGTCTTCATGGGTGCAGACCAGCTAAGTTCTGCTCCAACCACAAGGACCAGGTGAGGGGCAAAAAGGAAATCATATTCTGCAGGTGGGGGCTTTGGGTGCCTGATGGGAACTGAATGGCCTCTGCACCAAGTTGTTACTCTGGGTTGTAGGGTAATGGGCAACGTTCTTTCCCTCTGCTCTGAGTTCAGTTACTCCTCTAGAATATCTTGGGATATGGTGTCTTCACAGAGCAGACCAGCTAGCTGTCTGCCACAGTCACAAGGACCAGGTGAGGGGCAGAAGGGGAGTGGTATTTCACAGGGTTGGGGTTTGAGTACCTGGTGGGTCCTGAGTGCCCCCTGATCCCAGTTGTAGCTCTGGGGCATAGGGTAGTGGTCAATTGTTCTTACCTGCTGCTCTGAATTCAGTTGCTCCTCTAGGATGTCTTGGCATACAGTGTCTTCACCAGAGCAGACCAGCTAAGTGTCTGCCCCAGTCACAAGGACCAGGCGAGGTGCAGAAGGGGAGTGGTATTCTGCAGGGTTGGGATTTGGGTGCCTGGTGGGTTCTGAGTGCCCCTTCCTCCCAGTTGTTGCTCTGTGGTTCAGGGTAGTGGGCAATTGTTCTTACCCCAATTGCTCCTCTAGAATGTCTGGGGATATGGTGTCTTCATGGGAGCAGACCAGCTAGGTGTCTGCTCAGCCACAAGGACCAGGTGAGGAAAAGAAGGAGAGTGGTATTCTGCACGGGTGGGGCTTGGATGCCTGGTGTGTCCTGAGTGCCCCCTGCTCCCAGTTGTAGCTCTGGGGTGTAGGGCAATGGGCAATAAATAGTTCTTACCCACTGCTCTGAGTTCAGTTGCTCCTCTAGGATGTCTCAGGATATGGTGTCTTCACAGGAGCAGACCAGCTAGGTGTCTGCCCCAGCCACTAGGACCAAGTGAGTGAAATAACAAATTATTATGAAAATAGACTAACTATTGTGTGTAACAGAATTTGAATAATTGGAATTAAACAATGATTCAAATACCAAAAAAATCTGTATGACAGCTCAAAAATGTTGAATTTTTAAGTATGACATATATTTAAAAATAGCTAAATAAATGCAATGAAAACATATAATTAAGGAAACTTTTATGATTATGCTAATATTAGACAGAGGATTTCAAATCAGTAGCTGTTGTAAAGAACAAACAGAAGACTTAATTGATGACTATGCTAATTTAGTTTCCTATGCTGTATTAAAATACTTTGACACAATGAGTTGGAGAAGAAAGTGTTTATTTTAGTTTTCAATTTAGATTATAGCTCTCCACTTCAGGAAACTCTCTGGTCACATGACATCCATAGATAAAAGTAAAGAGTTGTGAATTAATGCATGTGTGCTTTATGGATAGCTCACCTTCTCTTCATTAACTCCACACCCTAGAACATAAAACGATGCTTTCAGTATTCAGGCATTCAGTGGGCCTTCCTCGTTCAATGAACTAGGGGAAGGGAGAATATTAAGAATATTGCCTACAGCCATACTTTCAGGCCAACTCAATCCAAACAATTTCTCAGTAATACTTTCTTCTCAGGAAGTTCTAGATTGTTTCAAGTTGACAATTAAAGACAGCCATTGTGAATATGTATTTTCTCAAATGACATAGAAATAATCAATGTATGTTTTAACCAGAGTTTCAAAATACCTGAAGCACACAGTGATACAACCAATATGAGTTAATAACAAACTAAAAATTAATAGAAATTTTCAGTAATCATGTTTAAGTAATGGAATTAAAATCATTGAGTATCTAGAAAAGCTTAACTACAACATTAATATAAACCAATTGTCATTTATAAAATATACCATCTAAAAAAGTATATAGATATTCTATTAACACATGCTGGTATATTCATAATAATGTGCTGTCAGAAAATAAATATTAATAAACTTAAAATGGTTGATATATAAACAATGTTGTTAGATCAAAATAACTCAATAGGCACAATTCACAGAGTAGTAACTGGAAATTATCAAAACACTGAAATAGTAATTGATTTACTTTGAAGTTTTTATGGATTAAAAAAGAAATATAGATACAAATGGAAATATAAAATTTGAGATGATTGATATGAAATTCAGCTCCTCTGTCCTCCAGGTATCACCCCACACTGGAGCATAAAGTCTCTTCAGTTTTAGACACATCTCCTCCCACTTGTTTTTGAAGTCCAGTTTGAATCCATGGTAATCTGATAAAAGGAACAGACCTACTTCAATCTTCTTGTATCCCTTGAAACTTGCATTTTGCCCAGTTATATGCTCAATTTTGGAGAAGGATTTTAAGGATCAGAGAAAAGTTATACTTTTTTTTTTTGATTGTGTGAAATATTCTACAGATATGTGTTAAGAATTTTAGAATCAAAATCTCTATTAGTTTTTTATTTATGTCTTTAGTTTCTGTCTCAATGATCTGTCCAATAATTAGAGTGGGGTGTTGAAGTCTGCCACTATTAATGTATGGAATTTGATATGTGATTTAAGCTTTAGTAATGTTTTATATACAAATGTGGGCAACCTTGCATTTGAGGCATAAATTTTCAAAATTGAGGGTTTTTTCTTGTTGGATTTTTTTTTTTTTTTTTTTTTTTTGATAAGTATGAAGTGTCCTTCTGTGTCTCTTTTGATTGCTTTTGGTTGAACATCTATTTTATTGGATATTAGAATGGCTATTTTACACTGTTTCATGGGTCCATTTGATTGGAAATCCTTATGTAGCCCATTATATTGAGGAAATGGCTATTTTGCTGCTGATATGTGTTTCTACCATAAAGCAGAAGAATGAATTGTTTATATTTCCATTCTGATAGCCTATGTATTTTATTAGTAAAGTTAGTCCATTGATGGTGAGAGATATTAATGTTCAATGATTGTTTAATTTTTCTTATTTTGATATTGGTGGGTGTTGAGTGTGTGTGTGTGTGTGTGTGTGTGTGTGTGTGTATGTGTTTCCCTTCTATTGGTTATAATGGTATAAAAATTATTTAATTCTTATGTTTTCTTGAGTAAAGTATGCCTCCTTGGTTTGGAGTTTCCTTCAAGTATCCTCTGTAGTGCTAGGTTAATGGAAATGTATTATTTGGATTTGGTTTTGTCATAGAATATTTTGGTTTAGCCTTGTATGTTGTTTGCATATTTTGCATGGTACAATAGTCTCTGGTGACATCTGATGACATCTTTACCCAGTTCCTTCTAGTTTTTAGAGTTCTAGATGAGTAATTGAGTGTAATTCTGATAGGTCTTTTTTTTTGTTTTGTTTTTAATGTTCTGGGTTCTTTTTCCCTTGCCGCTTTTAAACTTATTTCTCTGTTTTGTATATTTGATGTTTTCATTATTATTTGACAATAAGATTTTCTTTTCTGCCCCAATCAATACTGTGTTCTGTTAGATTCTTTACCTGTCTGGGTATCTCTTTCTTTAGCTTAGGAAAAAATTCTTCTTTTATTTTCTTGAAAATATTTTCTGGGCCCTTGAACTGAGAAATTTCTATTCTTGTTATTTTCAGGATTGGTCTTTTCCAAGTGTCCTAGATTTCCTGGATATCTAGGTTATAAATTTTAAGATTGGGAATTTTCTTTGAATGATATATTCATTTCTTCACCAATATTTTCTACAACTGAGAGTCTTTCTTCCATCTCCTATATTCTGTTGATCATGCTTACTTCTATAGTTCTTGGTCTCTTTCTAAGGTTTTTCATCTCCAGGATTGCCTCAGTTTCTTTCTTCTTGCTTTCTTTCAGTTTCCTTTTGAGGTCCTGGACATTTGTATTTATATTCTTCACCTATTTGATAGTATTTTTCTTTATTTTTTTTATTTATTTGCATCTTCTTTAAATGCCTCTACCAATTTGAATAACTTTTCTAGATCTCCCTAGAAGATTATTATTTATTCCTGTCCTATTTTAAGGCCTCTATCATCTTTATAAGATTAGATTTAAGATCCATTTTTTTTTTCTGCTTTAGGGTTTTTTTTTTTTTCTTTTTGGTTTTTCGAGACAGGGTTTCTCTGTGTAGCCCTGGCTGTCCTGGAACTCACTCTGTAGACCAGGCTGGCCTCGAACTCTGAAATCTGCCTGCCTCTGCCTCCCAAGTGCTGGTATTAAAGGCGTGCACCACCACCGACTGGCATGCTTTAGTTTTCTTAAGAAACCTAGTGTTTGTTGTAACCAGATAGCTGGGTTCTGGTGGTAACACATTGCTCTGAGACTTGTTGAATGTGTTCTTATGCTGCCTTCTTGGCATGTAGTTTTTCCTGGTATTGGCAGTATAATTCTGTTCACAACAAGGTTTTGAAAAAAGATGAGGTAAGCCATGCCCTTACAATGGAGATCAGGATACTTTACTCTATTCTTTGTGCTTCAAGTAGACACCATTATTTAGGCCATGTCCTTGGTAGACCCTACTCTGCAGGTTGTGTACCAGTGACACACAGCTGAGATATTAGGCATGTCTAATTATGATAGATTGGAGGGCAGGGTTCCAAGCTGGTGTATTTTTAGGACTCTGATGGTTTACATGGAGAAGCAGGATGCTCTTGGAATCCTGAGAGGCTCCTGTAGTCCTCAGAGTTAGATCAAATGTAGTAATGTTCCAGTGTTCATGTGTTTGCTACTCAGCTTAGATGGTTGTTCCAGGTCAAGAATATTATTTCTCTTTATGAATGTGGCACCTGTACATAATAAGTCTAGTAGCCTAGAACATATGAAGAAATTGAAGGTGGGGCATCTGGGAGGCAGAAAGGATTCTGGTATAGTGCCAGGCATGGAAGGTTCACACAGGGAGATGTGATAAAACAGAGAGATGTGCTCAGGTACCATATTTCTGAGTCTTATTTCATAGAGCATGGGCCTGGGATAAAGAATCAGGCCTTATTTCTAAACAAAAAGGTTTAATGGTTTGGGCAAAAGGAACAAAATAATGAAGGTATGATGAGTGAGATAGCAAGAGGAAAAACAAAATTAATACATTAAGGAAATTTTATGTTCCTGTGGTAGAAAATCTGTATTGGAAACATTGCTGTTTAGAATTTTCCCAGACAATAGCATCAAACATGAATACAAAACAAATCCAAAAAGATCAAAATGGAGGTGTCAAGTCATGGTTTTTTACTTCCTCATAGTGAGGGATTATAAATCCATCAAATAAATAATTTGTCCCCTAAATTGCTTTTTGTCAGGTTATGTTATCACAACAGTTTTCTGGAAATACTTGTTTAGCCACCTGTGGCTATGGGTAACTGGGTTCACCTGAAAGAAAGGCTGGGAATGAAAGGGGAATGGAGGGTGAGAGAAAATATGAGGCCAAGACAGTGTATTCTGATAAAGACCTGAAGTTTAATATTCTGCTTTCAAATACAAAGGGAAAACCACCCCCACCACCAGAACTTCTTGCTTCAGCAGGTGTGGCTGAGAGGATCCCAGCCCAGAGGTAATTGAATGCAAGCCCAGCAGGTGGTCTATTCTCCTCAACTCTTGTAGCAGACTGCAGGTTGCCAAGGCCAGCAATGCCTCCTAGGTCCTATTGTTTGTTTGGTCTATTGTGGTAAACAACTTGTTCAGGCCTGCTCAAGGCTGGGGGAGGGCACATACTTGGCACATACTCACTATAAGAGCAATCCTGCAAAGTAGATAGCTCACTCATGGGTGGGCATGAGTCCTGTTGTGTGGAGTTGTGGTTCCGATGTGTGTGCCACCCCAGTCGGCTGGACCTGGCTCTGGGGAGCAGAAACGTGGAAATTTTGCTGAGTTTCCTCCACATGGCACCAGGCAGAAGCTGGGCTGTGAGAAGCCACTCGGTGCTCTGCCCTGGCGTGGAGAGATCTCAGCCTGAAGATTCCACCGGGTACAGGGCTTTTGAATGGACCCAGAGACTGATGGTCTTTGTCCTTGGGCTTCCAGACATAGCAGTGGGCTGTAGAAGAACAGAGACACAAGGGGGAGAGGGAGGCCCTGACAGCTACATGCTGGTAGAGACTCTTTGTTAACAGGATTTGCTTGGCTGGGTCTCTGGTTCAGCTAGCTTACTTGGATTGGCAGGGCTCCACAAAAGGAATGTGGACAAGTCCTCAGAGGGAGATTAGGTGGTGGTGGTGTTGACAGCTCATTAGTTAAAGGCCTTATCCACAGTTTCCTATGGCAGGGCACCAAAGGCAAGAGAAAGTCCATGGTTTTAAAGGGTTTTTTTTTCATGGCAGAAAGTGGATGAATGTGGCTGTACTCCTCCACCCCCACCCCCCACCCTGCCCCCAAGCTCAAGGTAGACCTGGGTTAAATAGGAAGGGAGGAGAGTCTGGGAAAGAATGCTTAATTGGCTATTACCTCTGGCCTTCAGGTATTTCCATATTAATGGAAATCTCATGAGGCTGAGGTCTGTATTCATGCCCTCTCCCTGTGGAGGGACTGGTAGGGAAGTTGCCCTACATGACTGAAAGGCAAGGATCAATGAATGTCTTTGCCATGTGTCAAAAGCCTGGAGTCTGGGAGAGTGGCAATATATATGCTGTCCCTCTCAGTCATGGACACCTGTTGGTTCTCTGGCTATTTCTAGCCAGTGCTCTACCAGAAACCAAGCCCCACATAAGCCTGTGTCTTTTTTACATTGATATGAAGCATACATGAATCATACCCTTGTGAACACAATGGTGTTACTCTTCATTCACACTTTGCCTTGTACAGGATGCACAAAAGGTGTGGTTAATCTTATATGTATTGTAACATGTACTTTTTACCACCACCACCCCCCCATGGATAGAAAGGAGAATAGTTATTAATCTAGACAGATACTAGCTCCTGAGCTACTTTTCTATTTTTTTTTTTTCAAGGAAAAGACTCCTGATTCAATATACAAGAAGCACTAAGGTTTCAAAAAAATTAATAGAATTGATCAAGGTCATCTGTAAAGTAGCTGTATATAAAATTAGCAAACAGAAATAAGTAGTCATGGATAGGAGTGATGGCTCAAGTTGCCTGCCTCACAATCCTGTTAAATCTCTTAAACCTAGACAAAGGTGGAATAGACTTTATAATTTGTCTTCTAACACCTTGGTTGGCTTGTGACACATGTAGGTTTACATGTGCGCATGTGCACACACACGCACACACACACACACACACACACACTTACACATAGATAAAAAAATTTTAAATATCTGGCACCTTTGGAGATAGCTCAGTGGTTTAAAACATTTATTGATTTTGCAGACAATGCAGATTAATTTTCCTGTTATCATATAATATTGTACAAACAGATATAAGTCCAGTTTCCAGGGATCCTATGCCTTCTCTTTAATTCTAACCTCAACAGGTGTTAGAAAAACCTGTGATATACATATATAAATATAGAAAAAACAATTATACATATAAAGGAATATAATTTTACACATTAGCAACTTTTATGTAGTCCAGTGACAACCACAATGTATTTAATTTTGTTTTGTTTTTTGAGACAGAGTTTCATGTAGGTCAATATAGTCTGTAGTTCACCATTTAGTTGAGCCTAGTCTTCAACATTTGGTACTCCTGGGTTCTCTTTCCAAGTGATGAAATTACAGGTATGTAGAACCATATGTGGCCTTCCTTTTTTCTGTTTTCTTTTTCTTAAATGGTTCAGTACAGAGCATACTGAGGTATCAAATATCAGCACAAAGAATATTATTATCCCTGAGAGAAAACTGTATGAAAGGGCTCCACTGGATCTGCAAAAGACAGACAGGCAGACAGACAGACAGACAGACAGACACAAGTGTTTTTTGCAAGATTTTTTTTAAGGAGATAAACAAGGAAATTCTGTTAGAATGAATTGGTAGATCCTAATTGGGTAGGTTAGCTAGTATAGCCAAATAATGTATTTTTATTACTGGACTTCAGTATTTTCACAATTGGAGTTTGATGTTTTATTTAGGCACAAAGAAGTTGCCAAATAAAGGAACAGACCTTGGGAGCTATATTTGGCAATGCAATCTAAATGGTTAGAAATAGAAAGGAAAGAGAAAAAGGCAAAACAAACACAGCTACTGATACCATCTTTGCTTGGTCATGTTAGGCAGCCCTCATTCTTAGTTTTTTGTTTCATTGTTGGATTACTGGTTGTTGGGTATTTGCATTTTATCTGGCTTCTTACTGCTCATTTGGGAGAGTGCTGGGCATAGAGCTGGAACTTGATTTCTTTTTTAATATTGTCTACAACAGGTGGCAAACCAATGTGTTGGGCAAAAATCCACCAGAAATTTAAGATTATTAGCCTAAGAGTTAGAGATCTTTTTTTCTTTTTTTTTTTTAAAGTGATTTACTGTGTATCACTTAGATAAGTCATGTGAATTGAAACAAAGAAAGCAGGCTCCAGGTTCTTAACTGTGGAAACAGACAAGATAGCTGCTCTGAGTCAGAGAGATAGAGAATGAAAAACCTTCATCTTGGTGAAGATACTAATTTAACTCTGAATTTATAATATTGGAATTATTTGCCTTTAGGGTAGATTTATATACAGATCTTGACCAAATCACATGAGAAATTTTGTTCACAGTTTGGAACTAGAATAAGAAAAATTAGTCACTGACTACAAGTAGAGAGGATAGTAATAATAATTGTCTGGTATGTACAGGTATTAATTATTAATGTCTGTGTCTCCAGGTAAAGAGATCAACAGATAAATATTAGAACACTTATTAATAAAATAAATGTCTGTGGCTTCAGGCAGAGAGTCGAACAGATAGATGGTATACCACGTTGGCTGCTATAGGCAGAGAGCTGAACAGAAATATGGTATAAAATTATATTGCTCTAAAACAACTTATATCATACTCAAATTCTGTCTAGTGTTGGCTCCTCAGGAATTCTGGGTTACTATCCTGCCTGGAAAAATAGAAAAGGCCTAACAATAAACACATACAGTATTTTAGTTTACTTTATTTGATTTGAATTGTTTTAATTTTCATAATGGCAGTGATATTTAGTTTTGTGGTTATATTATTCCTCTGAGAGAGAGGTCAATATAAAGGCTTTTTGGTTACAGACTCAAGGATATGCTGACTTGGAAGAATGTTTTTCTCAATGCATTTTTACAAAAAGTGATTAGTGTCTATACACCTTCCAGTTTAATATGGATTAGATTTAGTAGAGGGAGACCCTCAAAGAACTAGATTCCAGAGAATCAAAAAAAAAATTTATCTTGATGACACTAAAATATGGTTTTGAGATGTGTATATTACATAACATACAGCCTTATTGAGGCTCTTAGTCACATATGCTGAACTAAGCTGCTTTAACTTCTGATATCTTGCATTTCCAGCTGATTTTGATCTGAACACAGACATCAAAGACTAATAAAATCATTGGAATTGCCTTCTTAAGGTCATCCAACACCCCCATTTTTCCTACCTTCCTCTCCTTCAAAAATATCTCAACATCCATATTTAGCTTGAATAAGTTATGAAGAGTCATCTCCCCAGTTCCATCGACTTTGGGGATAGAGGTGGTTATTCTAAGGTTGTCTTTCTAGGGAATTTAGAAATGGTCATAATTGGACCAGATAGGAAATAGCTAGAATTGGTTGTATAGCCATAATTTCATTTGATAGAAATCTTTATAAATGTTACTAAGTTGAAACCATAATTTCTTATTTTGGTACAGAGCTTATCGTGATACAAAATCAAGATTTTATTGGTATAAATTTGTTCTGTTGACACAAAATTTTGAAAGTGCAAGGCTTAGACTCAGTCTTTCTATAACTGTTACTATAAACTGATCTGAGATGTTCAGGCCTGTGAGTTAAGGGACAGACAACAAATTCATAGATCTGAGTTTATAGTTGGGGTATTTTCAAGATATTTTAATTAAACATAGCTGAGGTTAATTAATTGACATTAGTTCAAATTAACTTACATAGATAGTTGTTTTTCAGAAATGTCAGAAATCCACAGAATATGACTTTTAATGTTATTTATTAACTTATTGTTGAGACAAATATGCTCCTAACAGCATCCCATTTGTGGATTCAAAGAAGCAACTGAGCATCTTATCTCCAGGTGAGATTGGTTTTACATTGTGGCTAGGTGGTCACTAGGCAAAAATTGCCTATCTCTCCTACAGACCTATATTGTTCTTGAAAGAACACAAGTTACAGGTTAGGACAGCTTAGTTCTGCTGAGACAGAATAGGCTACTCCTTAATAAATACTGTTTCTGAAAGGTTTGTCAGATCATCCTGGGCCAGAGGACTGAAGACTGATGCTTTATTTTCCTGACTTACTGGGGCTGTATAGGTAGGCCGCCGTCTTAACAATTTGTCTCAGTTATGGAAGCTGTGTTAGGTTTCCTATATCTTCAGATAATATTGGTGATTCTTATTTTAATTGAGAGAATAAATTTGAGAGGATGGTTTTCAGATGGCAACAATCTAAAGCCAGGACATAAGTCAGGTTATAGAATTATAAGTCTTTTAAGTTAGGATGGATGAGAGTATTCTATTTTATTGTCAAAATGATGGACTGGGTGTTAGCTCTATCTTGTACTTTAAAAATTACAAAATTGTAATAGTTGTGCTCAATTTATGTCTGAGATAAACAAGTCTTTTAAGTGGATAGAAAGGGAAAAGTGTTGTGGACAGCCTTGGGGTTGCTGGTATTTTGATGCTAATTCTGCTTTCCTGGAAGGGGCTTAGAAGAAGGAATGAGGTGAATTCTTGTGAACCATATCTTAATAAATAAAGGAGGCAATCATTGGGCAAAAAGGCAGGACTTGCAGGTTGGATAAGGAAAGAGAGGAAGCAGGAGAGAGATGGGTCCTTTAGGACAGGGATAGTGTGAGGAGAAGATGTAGCTAATAGTGTCTCCCAGCTTATGGCAAACCTGCCAGAATTTGTCACTGGATGATTTAGATTTAATAAGGTTTAGAAGATTAAGATTTTAGTTGTTGCACACAGAGATTGGGTTACCATCATTTCTTAAAAAAAAAAAATAATAATAACATTCCATACTATAATTAAGACAGATTAAAAAATGGTAAATATTTTCTTTAGGTTACAAAATATGTACTGTAGTTTTAATCCATGATTACTAAACTCTCAAGTATTATTTATTCTGTGTTTCCATGACCTTTTTTTGTTATCAGACTTGTATAAAGAAATGTCTGTACATTATATAGCAACATGACCAGACTGCACAGAACAAAACTATGGATATTCTTTTTACTCTTGTGTAACACTGAAAACACTAAAGTTGGCAACCTGGTAGCAATGCTAAAAATGGAATATACACAGACAAACAGTTCTCCCAGCAAAGAAAAACAGAAAAAACAGAAAGGTTAAATAACCATATCTTCTAATGCTTCTCTGGCCCTGGGCATTTCAGATCATCCTGAATATAAGTAATTCTACTATAAAGGTACTATAATCTTGATCTAGGGCAGGAGACAGAAAAGAGCTTCCTACTCGCAGGGAGTTCTGATCTGAGGAACTTCTGAACTACACCAAAATGATGGTTCATTATTCTTGTAGAGAAACATTTCAACTCAATGATAAATCTCTCATTAGAAACTCCATGAGCATTTGAAAGTTTTGTCTTATTAAACATTACCAGTGATGATGCTAGAGAATCAATTCCTTGGTCAAATACATTTGCTACTGTTACAGAGGAATAGGGCCATGCTCATAGTATAATGGTTGACTTAAAACAACCTGTAAGGAAAGCTTTAGGGGATCAACACAATATCCCTTTCTGAACTTTGGGAAGAAGGAACCTAAGTAGTACATATACATTCAGGCAAACCAAACACTCTTACACAATCAATAAAAGCAAATAAAGGTTTAAAATATTACCAGTGAGGAATTCAAAACTCAAGCCTTTCTTCATGAAGATTGGAAGAATACAAGAAACTTATTACACATAAGATTCCATAGCCCAAAATTAAATGAATTCTAATCATTTCTTATTGAACCTCTTTCAGTTTGAGCAATCAACAAATTTTAAATTGCTTTATATTAAACACTTCATAATCCAGACAATGTAAGACTCCAAGCAGAAGAAGTGAAGTTCACATAAAGATGTACTTTAAAAAAAATTCCATTTGGCAGATCTCCCTACACAAAGAACAAAAAAATTAAATACACTGAGGAAGCAAAATAATCAAAGCATCTTCAGGAGCTTTGTTCTAGTTTCTTTGTTATTACTATGATAAATACACTGACCCAAGTAACTCTGGAGAGAAAGGAGTTTCATTTAGCTTAAAACTCCAAAATTTTGTGGTGAAGAAAAGGCCAAAATTTTAAATAGATAGTCATGTCTTATCTATAGACTAGAGAAGAACATAAAGAAATGAATGCAATCATGCTCACTTGATTTCATGATTATGGTAAAATTTATTTGTCCTTTCTTATACTGTTAAGGATCGCTGATGAGGTAATTTTGCCAGCTACACTGGACTCAATCTTCTGAATACAATAGATATGTCCACAGAAAAACTTGATCTAGATAGTATTTCCCAAACATTTTCTTCTCTGAGGATTCTTGGTTGTGTCTGGTAATGCTAACCACCACAAGCTATAAAGCCTTTGGCTATTAAATATATGAAAACTATGGCAGCTGCAATAAGGCTATATCATAAAAAGATAAATGGAAAATGAATCAGCCAGAACACTTGCAAATGAAAACCCATCAGTTAAGGTAGATACACTTTAGACTACATACACTTGAAGAAAGAATTCAAGAGTTGTTCACTTGTATCAAGGTTATTTTAATAGCTAAAAACATGACAACTGTGAAGAAAAATAGCCTAGAACCAGAATGAAATGTAACCATAGAACCCAGTTGTGTCCTCAATTTTGCATGAGAAACACTTTACTGTGTTATAACATTGTATTCCAAGAAACTCACTTTAAAGGGCAAGTCATAAGTCATGAGTACATGCCAGAGTAATCAATAGAAAATTCCCTTTGCTGTATTATTTTAGACAAAGCTGAATTGAGAACAAAGTAAAAACAATCAAGATTAAATCAGGTCATTGTGTAAAATATAAAGTCTATTTTTCCAAAAAAAAAAAAAAATATATATATATATATATATATATATATATATATATATATATATATAT